>JAVJGJ010000060.1:16597323-16638532 GCA_035590215.1 Microhierax caerulescens
TGGCCTTCAGGTTGTTTTTTTTTTTTTTTTTTTTTTTGATCCTTTTAGCCTTTTTATTGTTTGTCAATTTTTCCTTTAAGTCATAATCCTTGAAATCAAGCTGTTTACAGCTCTGGTTAATAAGTTGTCAAGCAGTGAAGTCGACAGTACAGAAGGGGGAAACATTTGGAGCAGCAGCATTTATAGCCATTAACATCATAAACTACATAAAACGCCATTCTACACTAAGAAGCAGTTGTTAGGAAGGTGCCCTGGGACAGTATCTGCTGTCCTTCAACAACCCCTGGGTTAAGTGTATCCAGTTTACAACTAAAATGTCGGGCTATAGCCTTGCTTAAATTCATGCCTTGCTAATGATGTATGCGACCTCAGATTACGTGTAGCAGATGGATACGTGTTGACTAACTTCATAATATGTCAATAGCATCGTCCTTTTTGCACTGTTTAGCCAGCATATTAGTGACAGGAGATACTGGCAACATACCCTTTTACCGCCCAAGATTGCTTATAGCATACCCTTTTACCACCCAAGATTGCTTATAGATTTGCAGGTGGCGATGCCTTGTGTTGCATATCTGTTGTTGTCCATGTAAACTCTGCTGCAAGGTGATGGCAGCACATCATGCTCATTTTGAAAAGGGAGGAATGCAGAGAGGGATGCCACAAATAGAGTGCTGAAAACGTGGAGACAGATAGGAGTAAAGAACAGAAAACTTTTGTGGTGATTCCTTTATCTCTAGACCTCATGATACCATATTCGATTTCAATTTCCAGAGTGAAATTAATGTCAAAATCAGTTCTTGCATATTGCATTGGAATATTAGTCATTGCAGAATACTTCTGAATTTAAACTTGTTTATAATTTAGCTTCTGTATGTTTTTATTCATGCTGCCTCACTTGTCTGTGCTGACTGCTCCTTCCCATAAGCTTCCTCTGTTTGCATGCACTTGAACCTCAGCTAAGGCCTCTGTATGCAGGATCCTCAACACTAAACTGCTCTGTCATCACTGCTGAGCCTTCTGGTGCCAAGTTAACAATAATGTCTTCCTTTCCCTGCTGAATTCAAATTCAGTGTAATTAACCCTTGGTTTAGCCTCTTTTAATTAAAAAAGCAATGAATGCAATAAATCTGGATGCAATATGATAGTTAATGGCACCTCCACTGATATGTAAACACAACAGTGAGCCTAAGAAGGACAGCTCTGGCATACAGGAGAGCTGTGCAAAATAGCCACAGGGGTGGTAATAAGGAAGTGTCTTGTCTTTATCCCATTAATTCTCTGTGAGTAGCTTTTTCACTCTCAACATTATTGGAAAATCTGTAAACAGGTGATTCACCACTAGAAATGGTTTATTCATACATTAAAAAAATATTTTAAAAATATATCAATTCAATATTCACTTGTCAGTGGGTGTTTTTTCTTTAAAATCTGATTATGCACCTCACTTTGCTAAAGTAGTTTCAGTCACAGCACTGTCTAGAGCCAAAGGGAACTTTCCTGATTAAGTGAAGAACCACAGGGTAAAAGACTGCTTTATTTATCTGTTATTACACATCCTTTTTTAAGCTTATTTTTACCAACAGTTTTGTATAACCTGTTCTAACAGGTTAAGAATAACTTGTTTATTTTATACATACCTTTATATTTGTTATAGTTCAGGAAGACTTAAAAAAAATAATAATAAAACCCTTTTAACCTTCTCTGAATCTTAGGGTTCAGTACAGTAGCAACTAGTGATTTCAAAGAGGTCTGTCCTTTGTCAAAGTGTATCTCAAACTGCTTCATCAGGGAATCCAAAGAAGCTGCCCAGAAAACCCCCAAGAACAGGAATGAAGTCAGCAGACATGCAAGAATCCAGATCAGAATATCAAGATTTTCGCCTCCATGTGCTACCTACTAAACTAGACTTATTTTCCCTTGTGCCTGCTCATTGACCCTGTTTCTCTTAACCTGTCCATCCTCATCCTATCTTTCCAGCTTTTTGTTGCCATTTCTCTTTCTTCAGGTTGGATCTGGCCTCAGCTATGGAGCTGAAGTAGTCTAAGACAGAATCTGAGCTGCCAGTAGTCTCTGTCTGTCCTCTAGACTCCAGTTTGCTTCAATCTGTGGAGTCCCTTTGGTCATTAAGAGTGTAATTTTGCAATTTAAGCTATAAATCTTCAGCTGCCTGCAGATAACCCAGCAGTCCCCTGCCCACTTGAAAGAGCTAGGAGAAGCATACAGATGCTTGCTTTTGTGATATATGCTTGCAGGGTATACGTGTGTCTGGAGGAAAAAAAAAGCTTAGAAAGAGCAGCAGCTGAAAATCAGGGGGAGGGAACTCACTTCTGAAATTACCTGCCCTCGCTGACTGCAGAGGATGCCTCTGATTACACTTCCCCAGGCCTGGAGGTGGTGGCCCTTGGGATGCTCCTGTTGCTGGTAAGAAGGAAAGCTACTCTTTGTAAGAAGACAAAACATTGACCAGGGTGCATTTAAAGCTGTGTAGCAGGTTTCTATTCCAAGAGCTCTTTTGACCTTCCTGGATGTTTACTAGTGTATATTTTCTTGCTGTGGGGATATTTTAATTTGGCCTAATTGGCCTTGTAGCTCATGTTGTCAGTCAGTGTCTAACACTGGAGTATGTTTTTGGCCTGTGACTATTTTTAGGTGGTGTAAATAGGGCACTAAACCTGCAGCGTTCATGCTTTTTAATTCAGGCTTCTCACTTCAGGCAGTTGGCCTTAGAAGTATTACAGCGGTGTTACTGGAAGGGAGGAGGTGGTGATGGACCAAGTGGCTCATTGTTTGGTATCCTCACAGTTTCTGGGTGCTTTTCCTTACCTTTTAAAGTCACAATTGTACAACAAGTTTGTGACCTGTTAGCAGACAGTTGGCTGATCTGAGTGAAAGCTAATTTTTTCCATCCCTCAGGGAAATTGATTCCACTGGGGAGGAGGGTGGGAGACTAGGGGATGTGTACGTCTGCCTTGCCTTCTGATAGCTCAGGCATATGGAAATTAAAGTGGCTTTCCAGTCTCTGCTGTGACTTGTCTGGTGTTGACCTCTTATTCCTTCGTTGCTTACACTTCAGTGCTCTGCTTATATTGCCACCTTGGGTTTGTAGATACAGAAACCTGGAGATCAACCTGCAAACAAAATTCTCATGGTGTGCTAAACCAATCCTGCAGTCTGGTGTCCTTCATTTCTGTTCCCATGGGCTTTTTTTACTGAAATGCTGCCCTCGAGTGGCAGCCGACTGACTGCTTTCAACTGGAGATGGAGCTGTTACTGTGCCCAGCGTGCCCCGTTGGGGGGGTAAGGGTCCCGGTGCTCGGGCAGCCCCCCGCGCCAGCGTTCGGCTGAGGCCAGCCAGGCGGGCCGCTCCGCGCAGGGGCCGCTCCGCGCAGGGGCCGCTCCGCGCGTCCCAAGCGATGTTACAGCACAGCTTGAGCTCCCTGGCAGAGAGCGTCCCCAGCTTTTACAAGAAAAAGGACTGTAATTCTGAAAGAAATGTCATGATTGGAGATGCTACCCAGACCACAAGCCCTCTAAATTTAATTTATATGAATGTTTCTTCCAATAACTCCATCTGTTGCACTGTTTCTGGGCTACAGTTCATGGGTTTAGCATAGAAATAGAACTTTGTAGAAGAGTGTTTTTCTGTGGCAGGGTACAGATCCCTGAGCTTGTCTAAGCGGTACCTCCACTGTGCCCTCTGGGTCTCCCCGCTGTATTTTGTAACTTCCTTTCTGTTTAACTCTGAGCAGGCTTGGGGTTAGCCTCTGACAATGTCACACTTACAGAGGTAATGTCATGTACCATGTATGAAGGTAGCCTCTATATGAGCTCCAGAGAACCTCAGCAGTTTATTAAGTCAGAACACAATATGAAGAGTTAATAAAGGGCTAAAGGTGGCTTGTGGGAAAGCAACTGGAGGCATTAGTGCTTTCAGTTTTATACTATGCCTCTGTGCCAGAGGTTACAGTCTTTACATCAGTGTTACTAGAAGCATAAGGACGCTGGCTTCTCCACCGCCAAGTCACAGCTCAGAGTACTGGTTTAATTTGGAGATGCTTGTTTTTCTGGGCCACTGAAAAGTATGTCAGTATGTGACTTGTTTTGCTTGCAAGTTAAAAATCAAAAGCAAAAATGAGGAAGGGGTTTTATGTGAAGGGAGCTATGTCTTTGAGAAGATTTTGTTTTTAGCATTCCCAGGGTGTTGAAAGAATGCTTCATGTTTCCATGATTCATTGTAGACCAACTGTCCAAAGGGATATATAATCCTACCTGTATGTTATTAACTCTTCTGGCAAGTAACAAGTGTGTGTCCTATTGGGAATATTCTCATCTTTTCATAAAGACAGGGGATAGTGCTTTTCTTATGTACTTTAAGCTTCTATCATCCTGTACAACATGCAAATACCATACTTTCTTTCTGCATTAACTCATTTAATTAGGGATAGGCTTGTTTGTTCAAGCACCAGTATGGTTTGTGGAGTCAGATATAAGTATATAAGGTCACTATAATTAGAATAGCTTCTTCCTCCTCAAAGAATTTCAGCTGTAGAGTACCTTCCAAGGAGTCGTTCAGGACTAGTTAAGTGCCTGAGTCTTCCCTACTTCCCTGTTCCTTTGGAATCTCTTTAGGTGCCAGTTTGATTTTGCACAGACACCCAGCTAGCTGCCCCATCACTGCTCAGCCCTCATCCTGTAAAGTAGTTGCTGCAGTGACCAGCTAATTCTTGTTCATCATCCTTTGGGTGATTAGCCTTGTTGTGCCTATGTGTGTATGAATATATGGCGTGTATGAGTATATGAAAGCTTCTGAGAGCCTCTGTGTGAAGCATCTATGTTCAATATTGCCAGCAAAATTATTTCCTTGATGGTTTGGCTCAGCTGAAGACTGCCTGTACTGAAGAGCCCTCTCAGAAATGATTTACATCTCTATTTCTAGTTGCTGAGAGCTCCTTAATTAAGACTCCAGTACTGGGCATATGGTATGGGTTGGTTTGTTGTTTTTTTTTTCCTCCAAATGATTGTATTGGCACTTCATGTGCTTTTACCCCAGTACTCACTGAAATGCCATCAAAACAGAGTAAAGTATGGGAAGACTGTCTGGGGCATTATTACCACAGGCAAGAATATAGAAAGGAAATGTCCAGAATATTACAGCAGTAAACCAGGTACATACTAATTTATGCTCTGAATTTGCAAGTGGGAATGGCAGACTTGCAAGCAGATGTTACAGACAGCTAATTGTAGAGCAGAAGTGCAGTGCCTGAAGCAGTGGTTATCTCTAATATTAAACCAGTGATAGGTGAGATGCTAAATGGCAATGACTAAGCTGTATGTATATGGAGGCTTGGACAATGGTAGTTCCTGGAAGCAGTTACTTTTCACTCGACTTGCAAATAAAACTAGTTAGCTGGCCAGAGCTGCAACAAGAGGAGGCAGATTCTCTTTCAGTTAGACTGTACTAGTTACATTAGATTTCACATTTACTTATAATAAATGTGAATATATTTTGATACATTTAATCCATTCCTTTAATTCAATGCATTTAATTTTGCTACATTAACAATTGACAATTAATGGGAATAAATTAAATGTATCAAAATGGAAAGTCAATGTATGAAACAAAAAAAAAAAAAGAAAATAATTTACTATCACGATGTGAAAACGGAAAGAATCCCTGCTTGTTTCTATCAGAAGCTGTAATAGCATGTTATCACTCTACAGCTTTCAGTTATATCTGCTCACAAATGTGTTTTGGTATCTACATAATGCCATAACCTTAGAGTATAACAATGATGGATTTGTGCCCAAACACTGATGACTATATCAAATTGGGGATTTTTTACATAGAAGCAATGGGCACAAACATATGCAATAAAATATATGTTGGCAAAGAATAATAAATAGGAACAAGAGATTAATATAATCAGTCAGAAATAAATAGATTATTAGTAGTTTCATTGCTAGGATTCATATTTAAGTTGCCTGATTCTTATGTGGGGGAAAAAAAAAAAGATCAAAGAAAATGTTTTGCTTGGTGGGTGGGGTGAATTGGAGATTTTTGTTTGAAAGCTTTCTTAGTGATTACTCTCTTCTGCAGAGTTTAGATGCAGTATGGTGGCAGAAGATTTTGTGAGATGGTGAAATCTGAACTGGAATAGGGACTTATTGATTTGCTTGCTGCATACATCAAATAATCTTTGCCTTCCTTGAATGTCAAATTTGATTATTCATAGCATCATCAATGCTTGTGTCTTCTGTCCTTAAAAAGATAACTTGAAAGAAAACAAAGGGAGCAAAATGGAGAACAGTTGCTGCCTGCAATTCAATACAGAAAAGCATTTTTCCTTCCTTTTCTTGGCTGAAATCCTCAATATACTTTTGGCTTTAGTTTCCACGCTCAGTCCAGCATCCATTTGTTACTGTGCAGTGAATCTGTGTATGATACTAACTAGATGTGGCAGCTCTTTTCTAAAATAGACTGTTCCAATCTGTCACTTTATTCTTTGGCACCAGGCACTTTCATTTTCCTGATATGAACCCCACTGCTGGCCATCAACCTGATGGAGTGGAAGAATTGCGTAACAAACTGCTGCCATCAGCTGATTCACCTGAACAGAGCAGTGCATGAGACCTACCTTGTCCTGTGAGTGTCCTGTCATTTGCAGCAGCTGGACAAATATGATCAAGATGGCAAGTGAGCCAATGGGGGAGAATTACCTGAAAGAGCCCAAACATTTTATGCAAACACCTGTGCTGTTCTTAGTCATACAAATTTGCTGGAACTTGTGTCACATCTTCTTTCCTGTTAAGCAATTCTTTCAATCTACTCTGAACCATCTCCTAACTCCATGTCACGTGAAGGGCCTGAAAAGGTGTCTTCAGTTTCTCAGGATCAGTCTTCTGCTGCTTCCTGGTAAGCATCCCTGGCAGGTTTGTTTCATTAGGAAGCAATCATGGAATTCACTAGCGTTTAGTATCAAGGTTGACTTTCTTGTAAAGTTATATAAACCCCTTGAGGCATACTTGTTTGTTACATCATTTACGGCCACCAGGATGCATTTCTCCATCAAAAAATGCAGTTTGATCACTAATGTGGTACCACTAAGTGATGCCTCTGTTTATTTATTGCTTGGTATCTTGTTTCTAGAAGAGCATGCCACATGGAAAAGGAAAGAGAAAGTGAAGGAGAGAAAACAAGGGGTCAAGGAACCTATCAGAAGAGCAAAGTGGTCAGGAGCTGTGTCTTGACCTCATATGTACAAACCGTGGAGCTCACCACTGCAGCTCCATAGCTGGGAATGAAAACTCAAAGGTTTCATGCACATGCCAGAAGTAGAGTCAGAGAAGCCCTCTGGAGCAAGAATTTCTGTAAAGCTGTTTCTGTGCCCCTCCATTGACTTTGTGTAGGAAAAAAAAATAAAATTAATGGTTATTGTCATGATTTGGTCCTTACCTTGCATGGATCCTGAGGAATTAGGCTGGCATTGTGGGATGGGTATTCAGGTCCTTTTGTTGCCTCTGTCCTCTTCTGCAATATGACTTGAGATACAGTGAATCTGCAAAAAGAGCTGACTAGACTTTTTCTCCTCACCCCACTTCCATGTATTTAGTCATATAGATTAAATCTGGCAAGCTGACTGCCAGTATTTAATGCCTGAATTGAGAAACAAGAAGTACTGAATATATTAATCTCTTAAGTGTTGTGACCTAGTTGCCATCTGCTTTTATTAATTACTGTTTTAAATGTCAGGGTAAGAGGTTAATTTCCCTTCATTAAAAGTCATGTTTCATACTATCAGTATATTTCTGTTCACTCATATGACTGATTAGTATGAAACAAATTGAGTACAAAATATGCAAGAAATAAAGAACTTTTAAAAAGTAAAATATTACATATTAATTGCTCTTCTGGTTGAAGGAGAGGTCTGTTCATGCAATCACTCCAAGTTAGTGCTGAGGAATAAGTGAAATCTAAGAGAAGTCTGCTAAAACCACGTTTCTCACAGAAAGATATAACTGGATATCAAGTGGCTCTGAGGGCAAAATTTTTGTGATTTGCAGGGGGTTTCACCGTTTACCAAGTGCACTTACTCATCTCAGTGAATATTTGTACAAATGGCCTAAAAAGCATGGGAACTCTTACAGTAAAGTATTACATGCCTACTAGGGCAATAGTGAGTGCCTTAAAATTAGCAGGCAGAAGGATAATGTTCAGCAGTAGTGCTGAGATGCTGGCTCTGAATTACACACTAAAATGGGAACTTATTTTACAGCTTTGAATAAGAAAAAGCTGGTTTGAACAAGAACTATAGGGTTTTTTTTTGTTTTAACTAGAAAAATTAACTTCCTTGAAGGGAAAGGCCTTGTGAAATGTGCTTCAGCTAACTTGGTTATACAGCGATTCTTCAGCCTGTTTTACTGAAGTAAAATTAATGTGTTTAATCATCCTGTGAATTGGGATCATTATTTTAGTATAGTCATAACTACAAAGGAAAATGTTAATCAATGAGATTGGATTATGCAGTGACCTTTTAAATCCATGGTGTTTGCAGCTATTAGGCTTGCTTCAAAGTAGGAGTTGGAAAGCACTTTCAGTAGTGGACCTGTTGGAAATAGTTTAAATGTTTCTGTCCAAAAAATAACAGTTGAATTAAAGAAATGCTACTTTCCAGTTACTGATTTTTGAATTCTTTGTATAATTCACACCATAAATACAAGTGATATTCTCCAGTACCTCAGTGTCCTGAAAAAGCAGCAGTTTTCAGCTTTTGTTTATAAACCTGTAAACTTTTCCTTTTTTCTTGATTAAAAGTACTTGATGCTTCAGTTTAGTATTTACATTAGTGGAAACAAGAAACCCAATTTCTTTCAGACAGATCTCTCTCCCCAGTAGGACTGCAGCTGCTTATGAGTTGTTGCTCAGTGGCTGTGGTGGGGAAAGCACGTGCAAACAAAGAAGGGTTTCTGTGGAGAGCAGTGGGTGAAGACCAGGAGGTGAGGAGTTCTCATTCTGCTGCAGAGGCCGAGTGAGGTCCCTGGGCAGTCAGTCATGCCTGGGCTGGTCCTGTCTGACTGCTGGTGCTTTAAGAGGTGCCTGGGCTGGAGGCCACTGGAGAGAGCAGAATACATGGAGGTAAATGCAGCTGACTTTCTATACGTTATTCTGTACGTTAGGTGCAATGGAGTGAGACATGCATTTGTAATTTTGAACTCTAAAATAGAAATAATAAAACAGCTCGTTTAGTTTCTAATCTTTTTGCAATGGTAACTAGGCTTTTGCTAGATATTTGGGTTCTGCATGGCACACTGGGACCTCCCAATCAGCTGACGCTGCTAGGCCCTATAAAATATAAATAGCTGTTATGGATGCACATGCAATCCTTAGAGCTAGTTCTGTAGCTTTTAATTGACCTGAGTGATTATCTAAGCTACAGTGAGAGCACTACCTGAGCTGTTCCAGCGCAGGGCTTAGACTCATCTTCTTAAAAGCCTCTTTATGAATCATAACTCTTTCTGTCCTTGAATAACTTAAAATCTAACAGGATTGCAAATCTTGAGATTAATAGTCCAAACCTCTTAATGATGGTTAGTTTTGATGCACATCTGAAGAAGTAGGTACCATTACTCATCTTCACTTGGAGTGTATCCCTAGGTCCATTTTGTAACACCATGTCGTTCTGTTTCTTCGTCACCACCTCCTGACGTGGCTCTGTAAACAGGCAGGCTTCTGTTGTTGAATGATAAATCTGGCAAACAAGTCAACCAAGTAGAATATGTATTCAGAGCTGACATTTCAAAGGTGAAGCCTACAAGGATTAGACTAGGGTTGAATTTATTGTTCCAGAAGTGATTACACTAAAACAGATTTCTCTGCATTGGACAACATTGTGCCATACTGGTAATTCAATCACTTTTCTAACTACGTTCGCTAAATAGGAATTCTTAGCAAATGTTTTTGCTTGCAAGGATTTCTACTCATCACCTCTATTGCCAACATATCATCTGTGCACAAAATCTGCCTTAGCTTCACTGACAGTCTGTAAAGTTTTGTTTTAAGGTATCAGCTATTACATTGGCATATCCATGTTGCCTGTATTTTCACAGGCTCACTAGTCCTCACTCTCTTATAGTGACCTCTGTCTCCCTCAGTCTTCCCTAGTGTGGCTTTGTTTTGGGTGCTTACATGTGTTTTGGGGCTGAGGCTGCTATTTCAGCTGTGCCATTACACAGAACAGCATAGTTGCTCCTTGTAGCTGGATGGCAGTTACCATTTACACTGAATTTCAGGAGACTTAGGCCAGGCTAACACTATGAATGGCATCAGTTTCTACTTCTGTTCATATTTTGACTCCTAACAAGAGCATAAGCTCTGGTTAGTCTGTGGTGTGACATATAACAAATCTTTCAAGTCACTCTGAACTGGGTTCAAATTAAAATCAAGATTCTTCTCCCAATTTGTTTATGTAAATGGCATAAGATCAGAACAGCAAAAGCTCAATGTTCTTTATTACAACTGGACTGGTCATTCTGAAAAATAAGTTTGATCTTCCCTGTGTCATCCTGGCAATAATACTTGTAAATAGCTTAGTTCTGCCTCGTTAACATCAAACCCTGTGCAGCAGAACACTGAAGTGCAGGACAATATAATGTCCTGTCATTGGAGGGAACATTTTGTTAGTCTTGTTTCATCTGCACCCAGACAGGTTTTTCTCTAGAACTCATTCAAGAGAAAGTGATGTTCTGCAGAAAGAATGTGTCCCTCCTCCTCCCTGAGCCAAAATAAGTCCTCAGCTCTTTAGATTATCCTCAGGAATTTTGTCTGGGCAGTTTAGTCATGTAGCCCATAAAGCAAGTTCAGCAGGAGCCCTGAACCTTGGGCAAGTGTTTTCTGGGAGGCAGTTGATGGCATCTGAGGAGTGGGGTGGGGAGGGAAGTCTAGATGCTGATTTACATCACTCCGTGTTGAGATTAAGATTGAAGAGGGAGCTCTTCAAAACTCACAACTTTTTAGATACAGCCAAGCCTTTAGCTGGAGGAGTCTCTTATGCTATCTGCATTAAGGGAAAAGCACTTCAGACTTTGAACCTTGGAGTCAGATTGCAAAGTCCTGAAAGAACAGCTGTGGCTATATCACCCACACTGCTGATCCTTTTTTCTGTGGGCATCGGGCAGTTAGGGGGACAATGCTGGTCTCATTCTCCAGCTTCCTTTTGCATACCTCATATGCATTAGCAGTACCATTTATTTTTAAACCTATTTTATACGTGTAGTAATCCATTTGAGTGCTTTTGGTTTAAATAGCAAATGGAGGTTCCCAATGCAGTGCCATTTACTGCTGCTATCTGCAGCCCTTTCCCTAGCTGCATAAAAACGGTTGGGAGCAGCAGGTATTACCTGGAAAGGTAGTGCAAAGACTTAGCGAGGAGATCTGGGCTCTGTAATATGACTAGAGACTTCTTTTGGTGATGCATCTGAAGGTGGGATGAGCATCAGCGACTATATGCATATAGTTGTGGTGCATGTGATGACCTGGTGATTAAGAACAGATGGATCCATCTTTCAGCTGTTAGAAATGGTCATCACTGAGGACCCAAGCCTAAAAACCTGTAATGGTAACTGAGCAAAGGCCACGTACTCAGGGAACGGTCGTGTTGCTCCATTCAGCTCAACTGGAAGAACAGGGTACAGCTGAATAGTTCTGAGTACTTAAAATGGGTATGTGCTATTCAGGCTATGCAGTGATTCAGGGGTGAGTTTAAAAATGCTTAAGTTGGGCCTGTGAGAATTCAGGTTTTCACATCTGAAAAAGCAAATTAGTTTATGTTTTAATTTTATTTTTTCTGAGTATTTTCTTGTCTTCCTTGCACATAGTGATTCAGTCTATAGAACTCACAGGCTGATCTGTTACTCCAGGCTGTGAATTTCAGTTCCTCATTATTAAAAGTGGATCTTAACACTACCTGCTGTATACCTTGACCCAAGTTGATTTTTCTTTATTAAAAAATGACTTCTAGCGTCCATTCTGGATTCATGTATTCCCATAGTGCATGCTGTGGCTGGAATTTCCTTTGGTATACGTTGTATCAAAAGTGTAATTGCTAAAACTTACAAGCATGTAGAGCATCAACCTTTCTTGTTTTCTTTGATTTTTGCATCTCTTTTTTCACGAATGATTGTTTGTACAGACTTTTACCTAATATTGAAACAGCAAAAAAACCCTAACATTTCCAACTGTGTCTTCAGTTTTGAGCTCTGTATTATACCAATTTCTAGCCTATGATCTTTGGATTCCTGCAGGTTAGTGGCCTACTGTCCATCTACCATAAGACATAAACATACTTGTGGTAGGTCTCAGTCATCCCACTGGGAGGAGAGTGGACAAACCCTGACCTCTTCCTCCCTGACCAACAGTACAACCGAGGGCATGCCTGGGAGCTTCTGATTCCAAGTATATCTTTTCCTTCCGTGCCATGATGCTGAAGGGACTTTCTAAATGCTAAAAGACTGACAGGTGCTGGCAGTGAATCTCAGGTCTTTAAGTGATGAGCTCTGGGCAGATTTACTTGGTGTCCATCACCTTGACACTACTCTTCCCTGAGGTAGTGGTCACGTCAGCAGCTGTACCCAGCCCTACTTCGTCAGCGCTCGGTGAAACACAGGGCTTTCTCCCATAGGCTATTTGGACCGTCTGTAGTCTCTGCTGTTTGCTGTCTGTTTAAAGTTCTCCAGTGGCTTGCCTAGGGAGTGCAGTAAATATTACAACTGTGGAAGAAAGGAAGGGGTAAGAACCAAGCCGTTAATTAAAAGCTGCCTAGTCTGAGTAATTCAATGGTTAAAGCATAGTTGCCATAGCAGCACTTCCACTGGATGCTCCAGCCTGAGTCATGCTCCTCCAGCCTCCTGCTCCCCTCTGCTGCAGGGGTGCCCAGCTGTGGGTGTGCAGAGAGGGTGACACTGCTCTCTCCCCTACCCAGACAGTGAGCAAAGGCTTTGGTGACTCACAGCACAGATCAGAGGGAAAGCAGAAGTATTATTGCAGCTCAAATGAGCTCCACTGGAAAACAAATGCATGACTAGTGGATAAATCATTGGCATCAGACTCTTAGGAACTGCTACAGAAAACATCAAGGGAACTTCTATTTTTAACATTTTGTTGGGTGAATGGTATTGAATGTTTCTGTGCCTCTGTTTCCACCTCTGTAGTGTGTGAAAGATACATACAGTACTCGCAGTTTGGGTACTTCTAAATGTTTGCACCAAAACTGTTAGACAAAATGCAGCAAACTATGATTTATTAATGGTTTGAAGATGGTCCAAAAACTTAAACGTCACCTTTACCGGTCAAAGGGAGAATGCAATTGATAGCCACCCCTTCTAAAGCAGGTATTATAAAAGGTTTGGTTTATTAAGTGTCAAATTGACATTGGATGGGATGTTCTGTGGATCAGTAACCTGAGAGGTAACCGCTGATGCTTAGTTTAGAGAAAGGTATAAAGATGCATCATGCTAAAAGTATTTTTTTTTATGAGCTTTGTGTATTCTTCAGCTTTGCAAAAATCTCAGTGCATTTACATGAGACCCACACATTCAGCCCAAATCTCTTCCTGCCTCCATCCCTCTTCAGTTCACCCCAAGTAACTTGTCAGCCTGTGACTTCTGTGTTGCTGGAGGCAAACCTGCTTCAGCCTGTGTCCCTGGCAGAGCAGCTGCCAGTACCAACCGAGCCAACGCCGCCGCGGGACGGTGGGGAGCTGCACGGTGCAGGGCACTCCACTGAATGCCAGCACTGGTTTCAGAACTCGCTTTCTCATTCCTGCTGCTTGTAAAACCTGCTGAGGGTAGTCATCATTCGCCTTTGCAATAAGTTGATTTTAGTAGTAGTGTGGCATTTCCAATGCAGTACGTGTGTTCCCTGGTAAAGCCCAGTGAGCTAAACCCTATTTTGTGACAATGAGCAAGCAGGGAGGAGCAGTAATTCTCTGCTTGCTTAGGCTTTCCTTCACAGTGTAGGACTATTGTTTGTGTCCTGTGCAGCAGATAAGAGAGGATTTCCAAATATAGCTCAGCCTAGCAGCAGTGCTTATTCTAAACTCCTACAGGATAGATGCAGCCTGCTTAGGCGCCGTCAGCGCGCTGATGACTACTGCAGGTGCTGGGCATGGGCTGAGCGAACGCAGTTGAAAGGCACTTGCTAACCTCAGTGGATGAGGTTGAACTCTGGTCGTACAGTGCCAGATCCCTCAGAGCCAGGATGGGAGTTTTACTGGCTGTACCCTTCGTAATATCTCAATTCTTTCACAGGTAAATTTCTCTTTAAGTTTAGAGCAGCTTTATTCAGGGGAGGAGATTCAAAGGGTCATCCAGAGGGCTGATTATCTTGGCCCTGGTTTAAACATTTTCAAGTAAATTAGCCTGCTGTGGTCTCCTTTGTTAAGTGCCAAGCAGAGTGAATGATTGGGCTCGATGTGAACATCCAGAAAAGGATCCAGAAGGCTGGTGCCGATGCTTTTTTAGTATCTCTGGCAGATCTTGTGTGCCAAAGTGCTCATGTGTCCAGAGGTAAACTTAATCACCAGCTCAGAGCTGATATCCCTCTACCCCAGCAGCTGAGCTGAGAGAACTTAAGCTTTTCACGTCCTCTGTAGCAGGTGGATTTTACTTTCAGCACATGGAAATATCTGCATGTTGTACCTAATTCAGTCCTGCCATTGCATCACTTGTTCACTGGAACAACTTTTTTCTTTTATTCTAAATGATGTACATGTTTGGCCTCATTGAATTATGGGCTGGGTACTGCTATGCAATTTAAGGATATCAGAGGTCAGGCTAGGTGACACCACAGTCCCTTTTACAGACAAATGAGACCCAATAGGACCATTATTATATAGCAACAAGCGATTTCAAAGCAGCAGGAGCTGGCAGTAATTCATGGGCAAAGCTGTGACCTGTACCACCAGGTTGATTGAGTACACACGTGGCCTCTGCCATGGCTTCTCTGACGAAATTAATACGAAAGACATAGCTTGGATGCTACAATGACTGCGTGCATCAGTGGAAAAACAATAAGCAAAACCTTTTGCAAGTCTCCTCCTCAGCATCCAGATCTCCCCAGGTATTCTTGCAGTGATTCATTCTGACTCCAAGCTAGCGAGACAGCCCAGTGAGTCCTTCACAGGACTAGCAAGGACCTCAGCCAGTGTCTTCAGCTGGGAATTGCTGCTCTGTGCTGGCTGTGTGCAGGTTTGAGTCTCAGCTGACTTCAGGGCATGCAGGATCATGACCCTTCTCCTTGGAAACAATGTGTTTTCCATTATACAAATATTAAAAGTAACTTGTTCTGACTTGTTCTTTTAATTATGGAATCAGTTTGACAGCTTCAGAAGAGTGAAGTGAAATCATATTTTTAATTGGATTTTCTCACTGGTACAAAAGTAGAATAGGAAATAACTAGAAGATATTAAATAAGCTATCTCATTTTAATGAACAAATGTATTCCAAGTGGAAGCAAATGCATTTTTATTTAAATGTCATCACATATCTTTGTTTAAACCTTCGGTCTTTCTCATCATGGCAATGATCTTTCAAACTGTGAATCACTAATGCTGGAAGGGACTCCAGCTCTTGTCAGGTGGCATAGCCACTTATGTCCCTGCTGGATGGATCTGTCACAGCTGCTGAACATTTCTGTCTGCTTACAACAATTGAACTTCCATTTCCCTTCTGTCAGGCACTCGTGTTTTTTTCCCCAAATACTTACGAGGTCAGTACTCTGCAAAAAAAGCATGGCAAGGGGAGCAACTTAAATGTGAGGTAACTGGGTCCAGCTTCATAAGAAGTGCTCTTGACCTTATTCCAGGCTCAGAAAAGATGCCATAAACTTCCCTGCAGTGCATTTAAGATGTCACAGTAGTTAACCTGGATCAACCAGCGCATTTGGACTGTAAAGGCAGAGAGAACTTAACTGGAGATTTAATCAGCAGCCACAGAACAATCAGTTCTAAAGACCAGAATTTAAAGTAAATAATTTTGAGGGGCTATCCTTATTTTCTAGTGAGCTTCACACAGCTAATGACACTCTCCCCCTGCCATCCCCAAGCAGCCTAAAAGCATGCAGGAAAAAATACAGGAAGGGCACAGAGCAACTATGCCTCCTGGTCTTGTGGCCAGTGGAGGGGCATCCTGTGGGGCAAACCTGGCTACCGGTTCCTGCTATGTCTCGTTTTTTTTCTGTTCCTGAATGTAAAGTTAGATGAACTGTTATAATGATGAGAAAATATATTCAACCTCTATATAACCTAGTTAATAACACCAGTGTGTGCAGCGTGCCAACACTGCTGGAGTACAAACTAACCAAGAATGCCAACACCCTCGTTCATCAGACACTTGTACACAGTGAACACCTTCTCCATCATCATAATCTGAAAGCTTTTAATGCTGATTTAAGCAGATAATAAGTATATAAACTTTTCACATACAAGTGGCAGAATTAATGCAAGAATCTCAGGTTTGGGGGATTCTTTATATATAGGGTTCACCAACACAGATTGAGAGTCTATGTGGCTTGTAGGTGACCTGTGGTGACAACTGGGAAATAAACAATTTGCAAGTATGAAATCTTGTTTCCAGATTCTGTTCAATATAGTCTCAATGCAGTCATTATCAGAAAAGACTGAGAGTGAAACAATACATGCAGTAGCTTTGTCTGACAGCCTTGTTTTCTCCTCCCTTGCTCATTGAACGATTCTACCTAATGTCAGACTCAATAAATTCAGGCAGCTGGCTATAAGAAATAAACAGATCCTTAATAAGGAAGGCCCCTCATGCTGCTTTTGTTTTTGTTCATCTGCTTTACTGGAATGCATCAGAAAGGCATGAATATTTAAAGCACTTTGGTGTGGCTGGGAACCAGCTGAAAACAATTCTGCTGCTTTTCCCCCCCTCTTTCTCTTCCTCAGAAAGGAAACTCAATGCCTTTGACCATTCTGCTTCATTCAGACAAACATTTGCTATAGCTGAAACATTAGAATGGCAGAGATTCCTTGGTGGTTGTTGGTTTCAATGTGCAAATGCTGTCCTATTAAAATACCTAAAACATTTATTTGAGAGCTGCATGGTTTAGTGGTTTCCGTCCAACATCCTCATTGCCCTGTGGTTTCTCTCCCTAGCAGTCAGTGCTCTTTGCGAGCTGCATTTGGATGCCAGCCTTCCGCAGGTTTGGCAGCAGCTTGACACCGGGCACAGAGTGCAGAGCTCCTGGCTGCGGCTGGAGAGACGCACGGACAGACAGGTTGGAGCTACTGCAGCGTGGCAGAAGAGTTGCCCAACTTGCACCTCTTTCTTTGATGTATTAAAACTACCTAGAGTCTCTGTATCAGTTCAAATTGAGAAGATTTTACTTTGAGGTAGACATGCATCGAAAGCACACAAACAAGGGACTTTCTGCGCAGCAGCAGCGGGCAATGGATGGGGGTGGTAAATGCAGCTTGCTGCAGCTCAGGCTGTCACTCTGTATCACATTCACGGGGAGAGTGACCCGGCACTCCTTGTAGAAAATGAAGCACCTGGGGTTTGCACTGCTGTTGCCCAGGCTTGGGAGAGGAGTGAACAGATTGGAATAGGAAGTTACAAAGATATGTGCTTAGAGACTGTAAGAATAGCATCAATCCTCTTTTTGTAATTGAGTTATTTTTCAACTGTACTTAAAATTTTGTTTCTGAAAAGAAATGAGTGCAAGGGAAGAAGCTGATCCCTAAAAAAAGATTCAGAGGGAGAAGATAAGATAAAATGTAGTCAAAATCCCAAGGGACTTCAACATATCCTCTGTAATGAAAGGGATGCAGGACCAAACCCAGTCTTTTAGCAAAAGCTATGAAGTATGTAGCAATAAAACACTATCTTGGAGATAAGAAATGGAGTGTGTGACCTCATGAGCTTCTCTGCAGCTGTATTCTCTGGTGTCCTGACAACTGAGGATCTGGGAATTGTGCTGCAAAGTTCCCATGAGCACTATCTCCGACGTTAGGCTTTGCAAATCTCAGCAGAACCACATACTGGGACACAGATACCTCCTCTTCTTTCACTATCAGATTTCCTCATTTTCTTGAAAAGTCTCATCGATTTTTTTGGCATGCAAGAAAGAAAAAGAAGAAAGATACTGCAAGATTTTGGAGTTAAAAGTATTGATGTAAGTAAAGGCGGTCTTTAATTGGGTAGGGAAGATGTTCTGTTTCTCTTCGGATAAACTGTGAACTTCTGTGGGATTGCAGAGAGCACGTTGTCTGTGGGATGATGTCCTTATGCACATGTAATTATGTGTATTTTGTAGTGTCTTTTAACATGCCGCATAGGTTCTAAGGGTCCTCTTAGCCATTTCATTAACTTGGTCTATGCCTTTAGGTGCTCTACAATGTGCTTGATTCCCTTGAAGCTTAAAGCTGTGTATACCCTGGAAGAAATCTGTGAATGTTCTTGGTGTCAAATTCTAATGAAGCACCATATGGAAAACTGCTGAGAGACTGTGCGAAGGGAGGGCAGGAAATACGTGTGTCTCTACCTGATGCTCACAGAAAGCCCATTTTGCAGCTTTCTGAGTAGAAGCTAGCTGTGGAGGTATAATGTGATATAGTGTATCTGCTGAGTTTCGGATGCAAGATCCTGATCAGACAACAGTGATTTTATGCATACAACTGCATACAGTTTAATTGGATTCTAAATTCTGCAAACCAGTGAAATCTCTATCTTCCCTGAGTTAGTAATGAAGAAGACATGAGATTTAGCCTTTGGAGTTCCAATGGCATCGACCTTTTATAAATTGCATTCATTTTTTACTTTAAAACAAAAGAACAGCAGCCTGCAGAGATCCATTATTGCTTTGTCACACAATTGCAGAGCACATTGCTGGCGCACATCCAGCTTTTCATATACGAGTGCCCCCAAGTCCTTCTCCTCAGTGCTGCTCTCAATCCTTTCATCCCCCAGCCTGTATTTATACCAAGATTTGCCCTGACCCAGGGGCAGGACCCTGCACTTGGCCTTATTGAACCTTAAGAGGTTCACATGGACCTTCTTCTCAAGCTTGTTCAGATCCCTCTGGATGGCATCCCATCCCTCAGGTGTGTCAACTGCACCACTCAGCTTGGTGCCATCTGCAAACTTGCTGAGGGTGCCCTTGGTCCCACTATGTCATTGATGAAGACATTAAGCAGTACTGGTCCCAGTATAGACCCCTGAGGGACACCACTTGTTTGATTTCCATCTGGACATTGAGCTGTTGACCACTACCCTCTGGCTGCAACCATCCAACCAATTCCTCATCCACCAAACAGCCCACCCATCATATCCATATCTCTCCAATTTAGAGAGAAAGATGTTGTGGTGGCCTCTGTCCACCATCCATCTGGACAGAAGTCCAGACAGGTGACATCCATAGCTCTTCCCTTGCTCATTGATCTAGTCACTCCATCTAGAAGGCCACTAGGTTGGTCAGGCAGGACTTGCCCTTGGTGAAGCCGTGCTGGCTTTCTCAAATCACATCCCTGTCCTCCATGTGCCTTGGCATAGCTTCCAGGAGGATCTGTTCCAACATCTTCCCAGACACAGAGGTAAGGCTGACAGGTCGGTAGTTCCCAGGGTCCTCCTTTCCACCCTGTTCAAAAATGGGTGCAGCGTTTCCCTTTCTCCAGTCACCAGGGACATCACCTGACTTCCATGACTTTTCATATATCATGGAGAGTGGATTGGCAACTACATCAGCCGATTCCCTCAGGATGTTGGGATGCGTCTTGTCAGGCCCCATGGACTTACTATGTTCAACTTGCCCAGGTGTCAGAAATCTGGGCTAGTGTGTGTAGGCCATGAAGCTGGCTTCTTTTCTGACTGTCTGAGAATCTAAGAACTGTGGGATCCCAACACTTTAAGAATTGTCATCTCTTTAAGTTCTTTTCTATTTGATGTGAACTTGAATCTTGACATAAGAAAGAAATAATAAAAAAATGTAATAAAAGCCATAAAAAAATATAACCTGGCCTTCCTCTCTTTAAAGATTTTCTTCTGTCTTCCCAGAAGGCTGAGAACAACACTACTTCTCACATCAACTTGCACCCTGTTGGTATTTTTTGGCCACAGTTGTGTCATAACACCCAGTGTAAATGTTAACATGGGTTTGGGAGAGTCCCAGTAGCTCACAGTTGTTCTATCTCCCTGCAGAATGAAGGAGCTCTAAAGCACGAGAAACAAAGCACTGTGATTTGCTAATCTGGGGATTTATTTCACCACTTTGACATTAGGGGAAAAAGGTGGTCATTGCCTCAAAACACATTTTTCATTTTCCCGTTTTCACTGACTGTCAAGATGCGATAACATACCAAACTGCTGGTCAATACTGTAATAACAGTTCTTACCGGGATGCCTTTGAATGCCTTTCCATCCTAAATGACCGTATCTTTCCCAGTACCTATGACTCAGGGGAAAAGGAGGAATCTAAAGTGAATCAGCGTATTTACAAGGATGTGTATACTTACAAAAATGAAGTAACTTTTGGTTATCTTATCGCTGTGAAACTGATCAAGTACTTTCAGCAAAAGACTCCAGACACATCAGTGTACCTATGTGAAAGCTTTTGAAAAATTAAAGCTGATGTGTTGACAGTTGTAATACCACTAGCTTTTAATCCTTCGTTTCTTTTTTTCATTATTAGGGATTCCAAGACATGGGTAGCAGAAGATTAGGTTTATCCACTAACAATATAAAATCCTGTAATCCCTTGAAAGTTTAAAATCTTCCTTGGGCTGGAGGAGGAACATTTTATCAATATGTACAGCTAGTGGCCTCTTTAAAGGATAAAAAGCACATCTCCTAGCTTAGGGGAAGAAGAATCATTTTATATTGGTCTAAGGAATTTCAGTTTTGAACCTGTGCTTCAACTCATGAAAAAGGCTTGGGTGAAGCCACTATATTTTTCTTTCTTTCTTTTTTTTTTTTTTTTCCCTCCATTATTTATTATTTTGATTCAGGGAAATATGGTTTTTTTGTCATATATTGCTTCTCATCTGTAGCTCTCTGAGAGCTTTACAAGGGTCAATAAATACTATGTAACCCTTCTGCCAGGCATCAACTGGCTGCAATGGGAGCCTCTGGAGGTCCTTACTAAATAAGAATGCACAAAGGTATAAACACCATCCAGAAACTGGGGAAATTTAATCTAATTGTCTAAGTGTTGTCTAAGGGATACCTTCTCACAAGCAATGAGTTAATCAAATGAGCTTGAGCAAAAGGAACTACTTTTGCAGTGCTGGAAACGTGAGAAAATGTCATGAAGAGTGGCCACAAGACAAACACCCACACCCCCAAACAGCTAGTAAGCTAATACTTAGGTAGTTGCTCTCTCCTTCTTCTCCAGTTACAGAACACTCACAGATTGTGAGAGCTGTGTTGAGTTGCTGTGACCTTTAAAAGGCTGGTGAAGGAGGTGGGACCAGAGCCCGAATCAGCAGCTAACCTGTGTTCCTTTTTTAGAGTGCATCTCAAACCAGAAAGGCTGGTGGGACTCTAAAACAGCGTTTCCTGAGAGATAAGCTGTAATGAATTAAGAGAACCTCAGACTGGCTCAGCCAGAGGAAAATGTAAGCTTCTTATACAGCTTTCCTCCTGCCTTCTCTCAGAGACCTCTGTCCTCTGACATTTTGGTGTGATGCCTGCGATGCCCCACTTTCTAGCCTAAGTTGGAAGCCTTTTGATGTCTGCCTGCACGGCAATAAACTTTCCAAGGACCCCTGTGTGTCACTAGGGAAAGCATCTTTCTTTTGATCCTCTCGGTTTTGGCCATGTCTGCTCTTTGAAGTAGAGTCTTACCATAGGCTTATTTACTGTATTGCCTCCTGCTTCTCCAACTGGCCTGCTCTGTGCTCTAGAAAATCTCACAGCAGTCCTACATGCTGAATTTCTTTCTAGGAAGGCAAACTACATCCTTCTTCTCCCTATCCTTTCCGAGGGGACAGCAGTCAGCTGAAGTGAGCAAGCAGCCTACCTCTCAGTGGCCAGACTCAACCTGTTTCTAACGGAGCATGCAATGCTGATACACTAAACGGCATAGCAGAAGGCCTCTCCAAACTACTTCTAATCCTGGAATTTCTCATTAGCCACTGACTCTTGTTGTCCCTCATCAGCTTTCCCATCAGTCCCTGCTGGATGAGTTTGTTGTGACTGCTCCTGTTCGTGATGGCTGTGCACCCTT
The DNA here is from genome assembly GCA_035590215.1 of Microhierax caerulescens. Lineage (NCBI taxonomy): Eukaryota > Metazoa > Chordata > Aves > Falconiformes > Falconidae > Microhierax > Microhierax caerulescens. Next base: position 16,619,558 of record JAVJGJ010000060.1, read on the forward strand.
ATGGCAGCTCCTGCCGGCTGCATCCATGGCTGGGTTCCCCCGGTTTTTGCCTCTGTGAGCTGCTTCAGCCTGATCTCTGCATGGCTCTGGCCATTGCCATCACCACGAGGGCAGTGGGTCTGCTTTCCCATGGCGCTCATCTGCTGATCCACCGTTCCGGTAGCCCCTGAAGGTAGTTCAGTTCTTGCAGAAAGGTGCAGTGTTAAGCAGGAAACGTCCAGGTTTCTTGTCACCAAGCAGCAGCTTTCTGGATGGATTCCTTCTGATAAATCCTGGGATCTTTGCCACAGTTTATTTGTCACAAGTTGCAAGTTGCAGTATTAAACCCAGTTGACTCCTTCCCCTGAAGCAAGTCTGGCACTATTGAGGTTTTATTCTTTGCACAGTGTGATTACAAATGAAATCATTCCTTCAAATTCACCGTTCAGATGTTCTTAACAACACAAAAGTCTCAAAATATGATGTATAAATAGGTAAGGAAAATGCTTCTGATCGTGCTGTTCTCTTTTTTTTCTGCTAAAGTCCCAAAATTTGTCCTGTCTACACCCTTGACCCTTTGGACTTGCTTTTCTTGCTAGCATCTTTATCCTACTTTGAGACAGAAGTTACTTGTCCAATGAACATAGTCAGTTAACAGCCAAATACATGAGAGAGACCAAATCTTATTACTTTTCAGCATGTCTTTTTAGCTGAGATACTTGGAGGCAGATCTCAGAAACATTCATCAGTTTAATCCATACAGTAGAAAAATGTACCAGCAACTAGTGCTGTTGGGAGCCTACAGCCAGACCGTATAAAACAAAGAAGAGTCAGCCATCAATTCTTTGAGAGCAAAATACATCCTTTCCGCAGCGCAGCACCATACCCTGTGTGCCCAAAGCTAACGGAGCTTGTTTATGTACCTGCTGCTGTTAAAGCGACCTTTATTCTTTAAGGAAAACTGTCAGATGAATGTAATGATGAAAATGCTGATATCCTAATTTAGATATATTTTCCTACCTGTTTACTTTACTGACATTTTCCCGTATGCTTCATAACCAAGAGCTGACCCCATTTATGAAAATGCAGAATGCTAACTGAACTAACTGAGGACTAATGTGGCATCCATTTTTTATGCATTTTTCCAGTGAGTAAGAAAACATACACAGCTCGATTAGTGAAGAACTGGACTTAATAATTATCTTTTAAAAATGTGGTTTCTTTTTAAAAAAATATATATAACAGTTTCTGAGATGCTTTTCCATTTTAAAATGTTCAAGCCTAAAAAATAGTTGTACATTTTCTTAGCTTTGCCAATTACTTAGTAGTAAGATAGCTGCTGGAGTTGGGAGAGCCAAGGATATGTAATCCCCTCCATGGAACAATGCCTCTCTTGATTTTTTCTAAAGTTTAAACTGAGTTTTTTCAGGAAAGCAAGTCAGTCTGAAGTCTTACTATTACAAACGTAGCTTCTAGAATAGATGGATTAAAGTATGTACTTCAAACCTAGACTCACAGCAGCAAGAAATTTATGCACACATCAAAACTTAATTCTCCTTATTCTTGTGGATAAGCATATGGTTACTTTGCTAAAACAACACCTCAGGCCCTGAACTTGCTACTGCATTGTGTGAGTTCAAAGGTTTTTTCACTGTAACTTTCTGGGGAATTAGGGTTCTGGAGAGAAAAAAACCTTAAAAATCCTTTATAACTGGATTCCTACAAATATAGGTAGCCTGTGTATACTTTTCTGCCTAAAGAGATTCTAAAAGCCTTATAGATGCAGTTGTATTTTTTGTATGCATTTATCATTAAAAAAGCAATCGCTACAGACTGAGAGGTCAGAGAAAATTCAATGTCAGCTTACAAAGAAGTGATTTTTTTTTTTTTCTGGAATCTCAAAGTTTTAATTTGCATCAATATGCATTATATATATATATGTGTGCATAGATACGTTTATATGTCTTGGGTTTACGTTACAGAAAAATCCTTTTACTGAATTGTAATTTAAGAGAAGTATTCTGGTGTCTTAACACTAATTGCTGAATCTGTCCTTAGAAGTCAGTAATTTTTATTTTTTTCCAGGCCTGAGTAATTTTTGAGACACTTGGAAATATGATCCCAATTAATACCTACTGGAGTCAATGGGAGTCTTTCCAATAACTGCAGTGGGCACCAAAACAATTTCATTTTAATCTCTCTACTTTTCAGCCCATTACTTCTTTTTTCAGTTTAGGGAACTAATCTTTCTCAGTTTGGGAAGTGTTAGAGTAATGATGAGCGAAGCCTGCAAATGCTTATTTAAATATATACCTTCAGACATGTGGACCATTCTTCTGAGTTCTGGGGGTTATTTGTACACATTAGCATCAGTACATGCACTTTTATTTTTGAGGGATTGGGACCCTAAATAGGTAAGTGAAACAGGAGAAAGTTATTTAGGTCCATTTAGCTCCAACTCCATTGCTTAGTTTTCTTCTTTGAGATATGGTCCTAATGGCCAGTTCAGAAGCAAATTTCTCAGATAATAACTAGGGAGAAAGGGAAACCACACTGCACATCTAAATGAAGTTGCCCAGTAGAACCATTCCAAGAATCCTCTGAATGTATCTGGAGCAAAACTGAAATTCCAGTGTGAACGTCCTGAATGTTCTTCCCTGTAGGGCTCTGCCACTTATTTTTTTAAAGCTATATAATATTTGTGTAGTCCTACCCTATGTGTTTCAAAAGAATAAACCACTAGGTACACTCAATATTGCCCCAAAATAACACTCTGTGATTTAAAACATAGAAGAATATCTATCTATAGCTATCACTCCAGTTTTTCTTTATTTTCCAAAAGTAGGAGTCATGGTGAGACTGCAACATAGATTTTGTCTTTACGTTTCTGGGTATGGATGCCATACAATGTATTTTTATGTACTGTCCTTCACAGAGAACACCGTCACCAGCAGAATGGCTTGAGGCTTAGCAGGACTGTGTTACTGAAGGTATCTCCAAATATGTTGTCCTTTCAAAATCAATCTTTTCCCCAGTTCCGCCAATATGGAGATCACTGGGGTTGTGCCACTGATTCTGGCTCTAGTATAAAAACTTGAATAAAACATGTTAAAATTTCTATGGAATAATGAAGTCTTTCTCCATCTTTGTCATTATAAGTGATACTGTAAGTTATACCGCCAAAAAGTTCTGGCAAAGTGGTATCTCTTTGTTTTCAGCTGCAGAGGAAACCCTTGCTTGTTTCTGTTTCTTAATTTCTTGTTTCTCAACTTGGCATGCATGATATTTTGATATAGATAGTGTGTGATATATGTATGTATAAACACACACGTACATGCTTGCGTGCATACCATCCTTATAGATCCATTTTGCTCTGAAAGCTTCCTTTATCCTCTCAGATTTCCTGTAGTTTAAAATTCATTTATTTTTTCTGTGCCTCTTTTGGGCAGGGAAAGATTCCTGTTATTTCTTTACACACTGGTATACTGATGTGCTAGGTGGGTAATAACACCAGCAATCTGTCAGGTCTATAGTGCACAGACTTCTGTGCCAACTGCTGACTTCACCGGCTTCAGAAATCATGAGTCAAGGCCCAGAAAAAAAAAATAAAATATTGTGACACTTCAGAAAAGGCATGCATTAGTGGATCTCTTGCATTGCCTCAGTTTCTTGTGGCATTCAGTGTCATGTTTTTTGTAGCTGCTTCTTGCAACCAAAAGGCTCAGTACCTTGTTCCCGCAGTCATTTTTAATGACGGTTGAGGTTTTGTTACACTGCCTCCCAATAGCAGAACTATGACGCAAGCATTGCCTTCCTTGAACTGCAAATACTTCATGCCTTTCCCTTCTGGGACCTGCCTTGTAACATCCTCTAATCGCCAGCCCCTGCTCAGCCAAGCAGACAAGTGTATGCTTCATTCCCTTGTAGCCCTGCTGAAGTGTTCTCTCATTCGAGCAAGTACAGTTACCATTGAAAGGCTTGACTATATTTTGGTAGCATTTTCTAGGCATTTTCCAAATATAGGCGAAAAGGATATATATGGCCTTCAAACATTTAAGTCTTAAGGCCAAGATTCACAGTTTTCATGTCAAGAAATATTCTTGTCTTAGCTCAGTAGAAAAAAAGGCAGAGATATATTTTTTAATTATCTTGCCTTTTTGTAGTTTATCCTAAGCAAATGTTTGAGCATCTGAGACATTTCTATTTTTGGTGAGTGGTAGTGTCAGTCTTTTTTTGCTTCATTTGCTTTTCATGTGAGGTTCTTGCCAGGCAAGAGCAAAATATTCAGGTCTCATTTACATTGAAAATTAATCCCTCATGGTTTAGGGGAAAAGATAGAGCTGTTTTTTTTTTCTGACAGGTGTTCTTTTGTTGATGATAGTACATGCAGCTATATAGTGATGCGCTATAAGGCTTTAAGGCTTTCTTTAAGTGTGTAGCTAGTTTTTAATGACTGTAAATGTTAAAGACCACTTCTCCAGGAGGAAGGGAAAAAAAAAAAAAAAAAAAAAAAGATTTGGAGTACTAAGCACTGAAATTGTAATCCACATCCTATTCGGAGATAGAGATCAGTTTGATATAGTTGTCAGAACCGCAGAGAGATAAGTATTGTAGCAAATATTTTAGAACTTTGTGGATTAATAGAATTTTCATTTCTTGGTGTCTTTTTTTCCCAGTAATCTCACTGGATCAATGTTTGAAAAGTAATTTCTTAGCCTTTAATAATCTTAAAAACAAAAGATAATATATGACCAATTATGCTCTGGGGTATAACAAGTATTACATTTCTGGTTTTTATCTTAATAGGAAAAAATATCTACTTACATTTTATTAACTAAAAATACAGCATGAATTGTTATCAACATAGCTTTTGAATTTTTATTTTCTCAGTAAAAAAGTAATTTTGGAAACCTCTCTTTGGTTTTACTTATTCTGCTTGCCACTGTGGGCTGTTTGGTGTATCAAACTTTCTGATTCAGTGAAATCTTTTATTGGGAGTGGCTGAATGATTAATGAATTGTAACAAAAAGAGACCAAGGATTAGCATGCCTTCTGGCCAAAAACTGTTGTTTAATTCCAGGTATATTGATTAGCTGTATAGTTATTGACAAAAGAATTAATTTAAGTACTTTAAGTCAATGTTACTTTAGCTGAAAACTCTACCTTTAGGCACAAGGAAATGCCAGTACAAAACTAGTCAATTAATATATTGTCAAAGTACTGTCACAAGAAAAAGGCTTTATGTCTTCATATCTTACACTTTAGGTAGGATTTTTTATGTCATGCTAATTTTCTAAGATCCATCAGAAACTCATATTTAAAATTCATAATTGTGGGTTTAGTAATGTTTGCTAATTATTTAATGTTTCCTCTGAACTTTAAAGATTCTTCTAAAATATACTTTGTTTTCTTTAGTTTGAATTTCAGTACCTGACATTATTTTAAATTATATGCCTTGCTGATTCTGAAACACATTTTTAATCATTATTTTTTTATGTTTCAGAATTCTTTAGGCCATTCAATTTCCTCCATTGTTGAAAGCTGTTTAATTCACAATGCCTTGAGTACAGGCCCGTCATCTATTCTATAGTGACTATACCACTTAATAATGGAATAGTGCATCAAAGTGCCACTTAGGTCTCAAATTGTTATGTATGACTGTCAAAGCGGTGAAAAAAGCAAAAAGAAAAAAAAAAAGAAAAAAGGAAAAAAAAACTTGATTTGTCTTTACTACTGGAACGTGAATTTGTCAGCCAGGTTTTGAAATCACAACAGCATTGCTTGCATCCCCAGCGAGATGTCGAAAACTTGACAGGTACATATTTTTTCAACTACAAGCACTTCTATAATGAAAACTAAATACACAAATCTTATTTTTTTTGCTCTTGACAGATAGTTGTTGCCAATGGGATTTAATGTTCAGGTTTGAGTTGTCAAGAGAAATAACCAATAAGCAATCCAAGTAGTCAGTATACACATATTCAAAAGCAAAACTCCTGGCTTATGTGATATACTGGGAAGATTTGAGTGTATAATTAACTAACTGAGGAACCAAGGACACTTAATCTTCCCTCTAATGGCAAGTTCAACCCATCACTGTCTCTCTCTGGGGGACAAACTGTAGCTTGTTTTCTGGTCACCAGGGCCTTTGGTTGTCATTTTGCTCTTTCTTATTTATCATATCCTTGAGTTCTGGCATTGTTCCTTTCACCGCTACTCAGACACAGTAAGAATTAACAAGATAAACTATGGTTCATTTCTGAAACTTTATTCATCATCTTATGTATTTTTAAATTAGGGCTGTTAATCTGTTTAGCAACTCTATCACAAAACTACCTGCTTTTCTTTCAGAGAACAGAAGAAGAATATGCATTTGTACATTTGTTGCCTGCATAAACACGCATTTACAATATGTACACTGGAAACCATTAACAATATCTTCAAAAACACTCTAGGAGCAGTCATTTACCTCCAGGCTATACAATCATTTCCATGGCACTGCATGTCTCTGTGTATATGTGTGTGCACAGGCATGTGCAGGATTTACTTGTACAGGAGAGAAAAAGTAGGATAGTGGTAAGGGGAGACTGAGGAATGGAGTGTGGAAGAGGCCAGATGTGTTTTGCATTGAGCAGCTCCCCCTCCCTAACCCCCACTGGGGCTCTCAGCACTCTGTAGGAGAGAGCCCAAAGTGGCAGGCAGCCCCAACAGTGAAATGTTGCTAAATTCAAGCTCTGCATAAAAATGATCACATAATTCCAGGTGTGAAAGCTCTCTTGCACCACTCCCATGCCCCCCTAGGGAGTAAGGGGACCCTGACATGACTGGAACAAAGCAGAAAAAAACTTCCATTTGCTCACAGAAAGGCAATGAAAATGGCTGCATTGTAGAATTAAAAAATAAAATTTAAAAAAAAAAAAAAAGGGAACTGTTAAGATGCAGGACATGGAAAAGAAGACTGTAACACAAGAAGGGAGTAGTATGTCTAGTGCTTTCTGGACCACGAGCCAGTTTTGCGGACCAAGAATTGTGGGTATCCAACTGCTTTTCTCGGTGTTTTCGTCTCTGTGCACACTCAGATGTGGGACGTCGCACACAACTGATCCAGAAGCGTCAGGCCACGTGTATGTCCTAAACATTCCTCTTATAAATATTCACATAGTGGGAAGTGTGATGGTGATTTTGTAAACCAGTCAGTACAGTTATTATGTTTACTAAGCTACTGATTGTTTACCCAGCAAAAACGATTACTTGCTGGGAAGAAATTTTGAAAAGCTAGATTATACACCGAGAAACAAAAGAGATCTCAACAGAAAAACACAGAACTTGCAGTACACGGGTAAACCCAGGGCTTCAGGTACACATTGTGAGCAAGGAGAGTCAAAGTGAAGGCTGACACAACTTCCTTACTTATTCTTCTTAAATCGCTACTGTCACTTGTGTACAGTAAATCTGTCTTAGTTCATGGATCACTGACACCATAGACCAAAACGTTTAAGGTCGCTGGTATCAAAGTAGTTGGTGTGCTTATGTGCTATGGACTTGATCCTGGTAGGTGCTGGGTCCCCGCCAGCCAGCTTCAGCTGGAGCTCAGACAGCTGCGTGGCTAGCAGGATCGGACCTCTAGCCTGTGTGGTAAAGAGCTTTGCCACTTTGGTAAAAGATTGCACTTGTGTAGTAAATCTGCTTTCTGAAGAGGAAAGCTGTGTCCTCCTTCAAGTTAAAATACTAAATCTTGAATGTCTGTTTTTATCTAAAGAGAAATTTGTGCACAATTTTTTTTGTTTTGAAACAAATAAATTATTGAACTATCATGAACAGTGAGAGAGAGCAGAAAAATACTTGAGACCACTCATTTTGATAGTCCTTTTTGATATGCACATTTGTAACATTTAAACGTCAAGTTTCTCCAGTTTAATGAAATAATAATAAGAAAAAGTTCATTAGCCCTTTCCAAAGGGATGAAAGAGGATTATAATGTAATTACCGACAGACCCTTAATACAGTGGTAGAAGTGACTGATGTTGTTAATCTAACACCGGCAAATTTACTGTAGATACTTTTGAGTCAAGCTATGCATACCTGTCTGCTTAATGCAGGTGCTTTCAAGCAGGAATTGTACCTGATAAAAAGCTCACACCCTGGCTGATATGCATGTGAGAGGTACTGTGTGTTGTCATCTGCAAGTCTGGATAGCTCAAGGTTATATGACTGGGTTAATAGGATGAGATTCGTGGTTTAACACTCGGGCTTCTAACACACAGCCATAAAGACGCTGAATGAAATACAACTGGCTGTCTCCTCCTAGGAAGCAGTCTGCGGGCCTCTAGTGATTGTTTCAAAAGTTAGAGACTCTTAAAGTCCTACATTTCAAAGTGTCTCATTTGTACAAAGACTTATAAGCGAAATAGCTTGGAAGAGACACCCACATGAAGGAAATCTGTGTTTAAATATTTATCTGATGGTTTTTATTTTTAAAAACATAATCTTTTGTACAAGAGAAAAAAGATAAGAGAATTATTTTCATGAAACAACTGATCTGTATCTAATCTGCAGAGACATATTAATATCAAAAATAGACTCTCTCAAAAATCAGGCATAGCAAAGATTTCATAATATATTTGATTAATCAAAACCCAAACGGAAAGTTCTGATCTTCCCAGATGCTGATAAGGCTTACAACTTGCTTCAGGGCATTATAAACCATGCAGCACCAAATGCTTGCATATATTTCGTAACACACCAAGCTCTCAAATATTTCCTTAAAAAAGATCCATCATTAAAATTGTACTGCTTTTTTTCCTGGGCTGTGCTGTACAGACATAGTATCATGCACTAATCTCTGCAGAAACGTTTCTGTTTTTTCAGTTCCTTAGTCTGCCACGCCAACATGTTAGATACAGAACAGATAGCAGGTGATGGATTTTTTTAGAAACTGCAAATAAGAAACAGGAGCAAGGATCTTCAGCCCTGTTGGCTGAATGGTTAGTGGGGCCCAAGAAAAAGGATACAAATAGTTTTATTGTGTGCTGCTTCAGTTCTGGATCCATTTTAGTCCAGCCGATTTTGCTGACTTAAATGACATTTGAGAATTATTTCAACTTGTATTAAAGACATGTCCACAGACTACAGGCTATTTTCTGAGCAATGCTCTGTAAAAGAGTGAAGAGAAGATAGAAATTATGAAAGAAGAAACAGTGACTTTATATCAGCCAGAGGTTGCACCCTTTGTATCGTGAACTACCAGAAAAGCAGAAGAGCATAGAAGTAAGGATACTAATAGATGTTTATGTTGCTCAGTCAGAGCATAAGCAGTATTTTGTCACTAGGTGCAATAGCATGAGATACTCAGCATCCATAATCCTCTTCCTGGAAACACTCACATCTTGCAGATGTTTTGATGTCATTCTTTGCCATCAGTGTCATACATGCTTATCAGTGGCCACGTTTTGGAGGAGGGAGGGGAAAAAGAAGGGGGTTATCAGATGAACTGAAGAGGGCAAATCTGTCCATCATGCCACCATTTAATGCCAGGAATGAAAGAAACAATCCAAAGAACCAGCTTATATCACAGCACTGAAGAAGAAGGAAAAAAAAAAAAAAAAAGAATGTAGAAAATTAAGGCTTTTCTCCTTATTTGGCTTCTTGTTAAAATATGGTGTATAAGCTGGGTGCTGTGCATGGTAACAAGCTATAGTTAGTGCTCCACATTAATCATCTAAATTATTGAGTCAGCTCTTTCTTAAAATTAGTAATGAATTTAAGTTTGATAGTAATACATGATAGATTTTGACACTTCTCAAGAGAGGAAAGTTGCCTCAGGTGCAAAGTTAACACCACAGGAAAATTAAAGCAAGGCTAAGCATACTGCCACTACTGCTCTTGTATTTGGTTTACATGTTGCATATGCCTAAAATTAGCCTTTCTTAAACATTTAACTGTCTAGACCATATTAGTTTCAAAAGGAAAAAAAAAAAAAGCTGTAATAAAAAAGTAAGAAGCTCAAGTTTTCACAGACTATCTTGTTCAAACAGCATCAGGAATGGCCTACATCTTTGTCAACACCATTGGCATTGCTAACAGTTACAGAAAAAAAAAAAAGTTACAATCTACACTGGAAATAGAAATTTTTAGCTAAAATGCTTCTTCAGCTGTGGACAAACTAAAACAAGGTTCATGCATTCTCTCTTGTAAGCCCCCAGAAAGCCTGATAGGTAAAGTTCTGTTTCCCATATTTTTTATTTTTAGTTATTATTGTTCACATGAGTGTCTTGTCAACCCTTTCTTATGGCTCATTTTAGTCAACAGAGCAAACCACTAGGATTTTTCAACTTATGAGAAACATCAGGAAGAGGGGCATGTTATACAATGCTGACTTTGAGAACAGGGTTGGTGTCTGTCATGCCAAACTGTAAACAAGCAATATTGAAAGCAGCTTAGACTTTGATAAAAGTATCCAAAAGATTAAGTGTATTTCCTACCTCTCTTGTCTGCTGACAGATTTTGCTTCCTCTCTCTACTTTTTTTCCCCTCTTCCAACCACATCTGACTTCATCCACAGCTGAAAAAGGTGACCTTGGACTCAGGTTACCCTAAATGAAGTAAATAAATGCAAGTCCTAGTCACTATGTGTAAATCAGTAATTGATCATTCTGTACCAGCCAGAATTATTGTCATTTCTTTCTCCTTTGACATACCTTTTTATCCTTTTATAGTCCCCCTTCCTCATACAGTTTTTCCTTTGTTTCCAGTGACTGATCTGGCTACCTTTGGGGATATTCCATGTTCAGAGTTTTACATTCTAACTTCAGATCTTACACGCTGGAGATACGGGATTTCTGCAGCTCACAGTACAGTTTGCCTGGGAGATTGGTAAATTCATACTATGTAGATGTAGAAACCACATTCACACTTCTAAAACATCGTTTCATGCATAGCAAGACATTATTCTGATAAGAAAGTCAGAATGATCTAGTGGAAAACAAAATTAATGTTGAAAGTAGTTGTCTGATGTTTAACAGGAATGAGTGTAAGGAAACACAACACAAACCTTGACTGTTTTCCCAATATATGCAAGGGACTTGCAATCTCTACCAGCTGCTACAAAAAATTGCCATTTAGAAGGAAAAGATAAGAGCAAAAATGCCACAGAGATATAGGATATACCAGAGAACGCTGGACTGGTTCATCATTTTAAAACAGGAGCATATGAGTGAGATGCAGAAAAACCTGGGATGCAGGAAAGGAAAGGAATGAAATAATGGAAAAAAGACAATTTGGTCAGAGGAACTGGTTAAATTCTAGAATAAATGTAATAAAAATGTTTTAGTTTTATAGAGTTAACAGAGGATATTGCTGGATATTTTATTTCATATTATTTCAGATTACTTCAATGGAGCAGGAGTATTTTCTTTTTGATAGCAATTAACTGATCCAATCAGGAAGGGCTTTTGACTTTGTAAAACCTTTGACTTTTTGTGATGTAAGAACCAATTCTTATTTACACCCATCCCTAATCAGCCCCTACAGGAAAATTTAAGGATAAAATGTCATCAGCCCCTAGAATTCAGTCAGGTGGACAAGGGGATATGGTTCATTAACTCAGCTGCAGCATGAGGCTGGTGTACCCACCTGTCTCTTCACATCTACCTTCCAGTTATTCCAACTCTTGTGCTGAACTCATATGAAAGAATCATAAAGACAGGCACTAGACATTAGACGTCACCATAAGAAAGGTTTTCAGACACACCAGTATCTGAATAATGGTGTTGGGAGGCTGCAGGGCTGTGCAAACTGAAGTCAGAAGTCTGCTTCTGCAAGACAACTAAGCTGAAACGCTGTGATGATGGAGACAGTAATTCATCAAAATTCATCAATGTTCTTACAGGAAATACAAAGTGCCTGTGTGAAATAATTTTCAAAACTTGAGGCTGAAGTCCCTGCTCCAGTTAAAACCAAAGCCTAATGAGTTTCAAAGGGGTAGGATTCCTCCACAGTTGCTTACAGACCTGCACCCAGGCAGCACTTGAGTACCCCCAAGCTCCCTGAAACAGGCAGGTTCTTTGTGCTAATCCTGAATGACCACGTTACAGTCTGTCGAATTGATCTGTGTTATCATGAGTATTATGGTAAGGTTTAGCCCTGCAAGATGGAAAAAAAGATCCCTATGTACACTAGTTTCTCCTGAAAAAAAAATCGGGAAGGAAGAAAACACTGGCACGCATAGACACTGTCTTTCTTTTCTTCCTTCTTGCCTCCTTTCCTTCTTTCCCTGTTCTTTTCTTCCTTTTTTAATGGATATTGAATATATAGGGCTGAAGAGATGAGAACACAGATTTAATTCCTGTAATGTTTCTATAATCAATGCTTTGTATCTGAACAAAAGTGTAAAGAAGGGCATAAATGCACTAAGCTGCATTTCAAAAATGACATCGTAATTGCTGGGACTGCCTATCTTACCTTGGCCTCAAGCATTTACCAGGATTTAAATTTATTTCAAACTGTTCTCCCAAGTCTGCCTAATTTTTTTTTTGTCCAAATAGCAGCAACTCACAGTTAGTGAACAAAGCCTCAAGATTTTTTTTTTACTTACAGCTAAATTTAACTTTACCCATCCAATAAAAAAGAAATAAGGGAGCCTTTATTATCTCCCTGGATTTCTGGGTATGATACCACATCATAGAGAAGTGGTTATTAGAGACAATGGCCTACCAAGGTGAAGTTTGTAATAAAGCCTATTATGTGGTTTCACCATTGACACTAATGGAATGTAACAGTGATTTAGAATGATTTAATGGTTCCCAGGTTGTGCTCTAATAGTGCTCTTTATATTATGATGTATATCACAAAACCTAATGTGGCTGTTGTGATATATTGACAGTATTCATGCTGTTTCATTTTTTTAAGGGAATTTAAAAAACTGTCAAAGAAGAAAATTAATAGGCTGCAACTGCTTTATTTTCAAGGGGTCTGTTTTTTAAATGTATGTGCATAAATTTCTATTTGGTGCCATGCTTAAGCTAATAAATTCATTTGCATTTTTATTCCAAAGTCATAAAAGTGGAAGGCGTGCATGCATGCATTTGTGTGTGTGTGTCTGTGTTTGAAGCCTTGCTTTGAAAAGATTGCACTGTCATCTCAAAATCTGTTTACAAAATGGTACTAATGGTTTCAAATGCTCATAAAAGGGGAGTGCAAAAGACAAGTTTTCTTCTTCTCATAGGCTGCAAAATGACACTAATTTAATAAGAGGGAGACAGCAGGGGGTATGACTACAGATTCACTTAAAAAACGTTCAGACCCTTAGGGGTCCAGGTGGCTTTTAGACTTGCACTTAAAGTCTGGAATTTAAATAAAAACACAATCACCCTGGAACAGACACAAAGGAAGATGTATTAGAGCCGAGATACCTGCATTTTGAAATAGTTTGTGGGTGCCTCAGCAATGCCTGACCTATTAGCTCTAAGGCATTTCTGGTTTCAAGTAGGTTAAGGAGCAGCAGGAATTTTCTTGCATTTTCTAAAAGTTTTTCCCTCCTTCTTCTTGGAATTCAGAAGAAATATCATTGCACTAAAGATCATCATTCTGAGCAACTCCCAGCACTCCAGGCTCCTTGAATGACAGGGAAATGGTCAGTGGACTGAGGTCGTGATGGTGAGTTGCCAGTGAAAATACACACAGAACACAGCACTCTCCAAAAAAAGGAGTTCCATAACTGGCTACATTTACCCTGTGAATGTTAGAACAAAGGTCCTCGGCATTTTTTTCTGATGTTTCCTTCCCCATTCACACAACTTCACCCTTTCTAAAATGAGTTTCCCACGCTTTCATATTGAAACCAGGCACATCTCTTCTGGAGGGCAAAAGAAGGGAGGGATGATGAAAACTTGTTACTGCTACCCCAATTGCCTCATCAAAAACCGCAAAGACAACAGATCTTCTCAATCCCCACTTGGGCTAAGAAGCCGTGGAAGATGTCACACATGTCTGCTCCCCTAATAGTAACGTTGCTTCTGGTGAGGATGGGAGAAGGACAAGAGTACCAACCCTTACGAGTGTGCCAGAGGGGAAAAGGACAGCCAGAAAGAGACAGCTGCCTGGCAGGGAGTGTGTCATGTCACAAAAGACCGTCCCGCACTTGTGTCAGGGGAGGCTTAGGTCTCTTCTGTTTCTTCTGTCCCTGAATAATCTGTGTCTTGTGTTGTGTGCTGCGACTGCCACCGGCACGGCAGGAGGAAGCTGAGCCTGGAAAGCACATGGCCCCTGAGTTGCAGATGGGTAACAGTGACCATACATCCCTTCCCTCCTGGAGGGTGAGTGTTGGCTCAAGCATCTTCCACACCAGCGGGCAGGTGATGCTGTGGCACCGCTTGCGCTGCTGAGATGGGCACAAATCCACGTGGGTTCATGCCACACCCTCCTTTTGGAAGTGTAAAGGAGAGTAATTCATTTAAATCACCCAGCTGGATTTACCCCAGGTGAAGTATTCCTTGGGTGCCCACGCTGGTGTAAGTACTATCATTTAAGGGGGAGAGAGACACTGAAATCTGGGAGGCAACGTGCTAAGAGTGAGTGCTCACACAGAACACGGGTAGTGGTGAGCGCAGTGTTTGGTCTGTCACCACCATATCAAGAGCTTCCCAAGCAATGAGAGAACTTGCTCTTGTGGGACCCTGCAAAAAGGCTGCTCCACCAAACTGTAGGCTACAGCCATTTACATGGCACTGATGCTCACTAATGGCTCTGTTACATGACGATAACACACCACTTTTGTCGTATCCTCCTCCAGGTTAGCTTGCTTGTAGACTTCCTTCTTTTTTTTTTTCTTTGTTTTCTTTTTTTATTTTATTTTTTTGTTTCCCTGTGAAAACACCAGCTTGTGATAAAACTGACTATGAAGAGACCTGCTGGAACACAGCCAGCCATGTCCTGATGGGATCACAGTTTGCATTGCATGTGCTTCCACTCTCATGGTCGGGGAATTCAGTGAGCACAAAAGGACAATTTTCCTCTTTCTCCGATTCACCCCCTAAAACTGTCCACAAAACCATAATTTTTCAAGTGTAAAGAGTATGTACAGGCTGGAAAATGGTTTTATAAATAGAACCTTACATTGAATAATGACTTTGGGGCACTCAACTGAGAGAGGACAGGCAGAATTTTGGAGAAAGTCATTTGTTTTTGACACTGAAGTTATTTCAAAGTTATAAGCAAGATATTTCTCAGGAGATGTTCTCTTTCTTTCCTTTTGTACTGTATCATCCCTGTGGAGAGCTTTGTGGAATCATAGAGAACAAAATTAGGCAAAGTGCCTGTTATATAACCTCCCAGTTCTCTAAAAATAATGGGAGCATCACTATCACCTGAGCTTCTCCCTTCCTGAAGTTTATGTACAGCACACGGAAAGAAGGGTTGGGAAATAGTGGAGATCATGTAATGAAATATAAAGAACCTTTTTACAGCAATGCATTTAAATTTGCATAATTATTATCCCATTTTGACTTTTTAACTTTGGAGTATCTATGTGGGTCAGTTTTCCCTGTTTTAATTAGCAAAATCAAAATAACAAAAAAATGGCAATTTCCTTCTTTCAAGCTCAAGTGGACTACTCAGCCTGTAGCAATAATTATATTTTTCAAATGTGAGGTGCTGCCTAATTTAAAATACAAGATTCCCAGTAGTTGCAGAAGTTTTAAGGACAAGAAGTGACAGAAGCAAGCAAGCCTTTTGTTCTTATTGCTTCCCAGCCAAAAGTCCTCTCAGCATCCAAGCTTCACAGGAATTGTGTCACTCATGTAAATAAATTTCTGTGTCAATATTATTTATTGTAAAATATTTTACCCACTGGGGTAAATGAAGAGCAAGGCTTTACTAATCAGATTACTAGCGCACTTATTCTAATTTATACCTTCCATGGTTAGCCTTTAAGCCACAGTTGACCTCTTATTTTTTATATTAACTGGAAACAATTCATCAAGTGGGTTACCCCTCTCCTTTCAAATCTACTTGTATTACTAAAAGGTTGAGTAAAGACCTCTGGGGAACAAGGGCAATTTTTGACATGGATCTCAACAGATTAAACTATGCAGGGACAATATAGAATACATTGGAGCAATAACATTATCACATCATAGCCTGATTGAGAGGCATTTCCTTGCATTTTTGTCCTTTTACCATAAGCCAATAGTAGCCACAGGCATTTGACTGGAGAGCCCGGAGGATTGACAGGCCTGGCAGTCATTACACGCTGGATTGAATACTAGATTACTCCAAAGTGGCTCAGGGTCAAGGATCAGTGTGTTCCCTTTTGGCACTAAATGACTTTAATATCCTTACTGTATTAGTCAATTACTTTAAAGCTGCTGCTCTCTGAGCTCTCTCTGCCCCCCTGCAGTTGACTATGGACATTTGAATTGCTCCCATACTTAACCCACACATCTGCTTTTAGCTGTCAAAAGAATAGTGCTACCACTGGAGCTATTGACAATGCAAAATGAACAGAGATACTCGCTGTCAGTGTCAAGTGGCACTTTCTTTCCATTGTTTGTTTTAAGCAACTCCTAAATAACTCCACAGTGAAACTGTTCCTAATTCAGGAAGAGTCCAATCACGTTTTGCAGCCTACCTTTAATCTAATCTCAACCTGATCAAAACAAAGAGCAGTAAGTTATCCCGTCCTCATGGTTAAGTGCTCTGCAGGAAAAGAACATGTTGTCCAAAGAGCTGAAGTACTGTGGCAAGACACAAAAAGAAGGTTTGCTTTAAACTCTTGCTTAAATTTCACAACAGTCACTGCGACTATAGAAAATCACACTGCACTTCTGAATTTATTGGTGCAACATGGTGAAGAATTTTTATCATGGCCACTGAACATTAAAAGGTCTGCCTTGGCTTGGTGTTAAACCAACATGTCTAGATTAAATATGAGCAGAACTGATCTGAATTTTAAAACTGCCTGAAAGTTATGCCTTTAGTGTTTTAGTGAAAGTGATATCATGTGCACATGAAAGCACATCTGTGCCGTAGGGCTTGACTTGTGTGTGGTGATGTCATTGGGCTAAAAAAAGCAGCTCAGGACTTCACAGCTTGGAGACATACAGAAATAATTTTCTCTTACGAATATACCTATTTTCATCTGTGGGAGGACAAACGGCCACTGCCTTTTACTGGAAGAGCTGTCAACTGCGTAGTTTGGTGAGCCCATGTGTATATCACTCGCATGAAGGCAGTGACACCTTTTTCCTCTCTTCTTCTTAATTTGTGTTGTGGGTATAAGGACTGGTTGTTTTGTTATTCTAAAAAGTACAGACGGTGTTTTACAAGGAATAGCACCGCGCATATTGCTGTGTGCATCGAATTGATCTGCTTTGTGGACAATCCAAGGATCTGTCATGTCAATGTTACTTTCTTATCCTTCAGAGAACTGTTAAATATCCTAATTAGCAGCAGGGATTCAGACTCTTTATTTACTGCATGAATAAAAGCAAATTTTGACAAATTTTGACATACATGGTAGATGTAACACAGGTCGTTACCATTGGGAATTCTAAAAGATCTGGTATCCAGGCTGCCCAATAAATTTAGCAGGGAGGTGTCCAGTCAGGACTTTTTGATGATGACATGACCAAAGGAAAGTGAATCCACTGTGCACCATAAGCTTCTGGAAGGCTTAGGGCAGCATCAGAGACATGCTAGCTCCTAGCTTCAGCAGTCTTTGTATTTCACTTGGAATTAAGCTTGCTGTCTTAGGAAGTAGATGAAATAACATTTTAGAAAAAATACTCAGTCTCTAAGTGCCTGTCCATTTTTTTCAGGATCTTTGAGGATAATAAATACATTCTAGGTAACAGAGCACTAATAAAAATGCAGTAATATCATCACTGCTACAATATATGCACACTTGTATGTCTTTCAATACACAAAAACATTCTATATGATGAATTTTGAGTTTTGCCATTTCAATTACATATTACATGTGTTCCTACTGCAGGAAGGCGGACAGACATGTGGACAGTAATACATATTTCTTTTGCAGAGTGCCTCAGCTCAGCGGCTAAGCATAATGAATGGTGCCTTGGGGAATGCTCTGAATAATTGTGCTAATTTAAAATTTAGTCAGCAAAGGACCTTAAAAAACTTGATACCTCTTGGTAATGATGCATCATTAGCACTTTTCATTCATTTATATTTTGTTGTGTTTAGGGATTTGGGTATTCAGGAGAAGAAAGGTAGCCTGACAAGAGAGTGATTGAATCAGCCCCCTTGATACCTGGGAGTGACAGAAGGTGAAGTACTGTAGCTGCAGTTGACAACTACTTTAATATGAGCCACTTATAAATATTTACAATTCATAAGTCAATGATGAGCTTGTGTATAGCACATAAATAATACCATAAGTATTTGGCATATTTATTTGGAGCATGATCATTAGTTTGAAGATAGCTTAGTGTTAAAGAGTTATGGAAACATTTTCAATTAAAAGAGCTTCATTTGGAGACTGCAGTGCACAGCTTTGAAGAAAATAATATACATGACACAGGTGAGTTCACACTTTTAGAAAACTGCCATTCCGAAGAACCATTCTCACCTTAATCATGGGAGTAAAACATCCAACTTCAGTGCAATAACATACATGAGTAAGATTAATAGGAACTGGCTCCCAATGATTTATTTGGCACAGATACCACAGCACTTAACATATGGCCTTTTTGCAATACAACAATAAGCATATCAGAATCTAAGTCGTAAAGCAGTGAGTCCTATTTACTGCATGAGATACAATTTTGTTGGGGATATAATTCCTCTTGTTAAGCATTTCTACTAATAAGTTGATTTTGTAGGCTAAATGAGACACCTCAGGTGCATGATTTTGATCTGACTGCAGTAAAAGATCAAGCTCTCACCAGGCTGACGGGTTGAAAATGAAGCACCTATTGACTGACAGATTTCAGTATTTTTTGTTGAAGGCAGGCTATTATATGCAAACTTTTTCATTAC
>JAVJGJ010000060.1:16638632-16675149 GCA_035590215.1 Microhierax caerulescens
GGACCATTCACAAATGAATGATGGTTGCATCCAGCCCCGCGCATGTAACGTGGTGGGAAGAGAAGGTGTAACCTAGCAGATGATGCAGATGAGTGAAAGCTGCAAAAGCCACAGTGGAGAAAGCTGTTTAATCTGATGTCAGAGCATCAAGGGAGGCTGGATTCAAGGCACAAAACCATGAAAAATTGCAAAAGCCAAATCCTTTATGAAGATTTATTTAGAAAAACCACAATGCTAGGGAGTCACTGTTACATAGCGTGGTAATTCTCTTCCTCTTGAGTAATATGCACCACACTGCGCACATGCAATTACTTTTGTCCAGAGATAACGTCTTCATCTAGAGTTATACATGTACACATATGGTCCTTAGTGCACGCTATGGTTCACACATATGTTAGGACACGCACAAATTTGAGCTTTTCCATGAAAAAACTGTATAAAAAATACAAACCAAACTGAAGCTGTCAACACGAGAAGCAATGTGCAAAAAAGACACAGTTACTCCTGAATGTTTGCCTAAGAAAAAAGGACTCTTCTGTCCCTGTTCCCCATTCAGCATTGTGTATGCCAGATGTTGCTTGAAAGTAGAATTTAAAATAGCTAGTCGTATCCTGACCCCCTTCGTGTTAGTTGCAGAGATTTTTAACCAGCTAAATAAGCCTATATTAATATGAAAATCTGCCTTCAAGCATCACCATTGTGTGTTGTTGTATCAAATAGATCTTTATATTGGTGCAATGTTTGACTTGTGATGCTCAAGGCCATGTGACGACAAAGCCCTTGTGTGGAGCACACAGAAGAGGCAGGACAGAGATAACCCTGTGCTGGAAGCAGCTGCCTGGAGAAAATGGCCAGGGATTAGGAGCTCTCCTCACGTGCTGGAAGGAGCCAGACTTCCCAGGTGCCTTGCCACGGGGTGCACATCTCCAGGCACGGGCTGCTAGTGCATGGTGGGGCTGGTGTTTGAGATGGTAACTCTCGAGTGCCTGAAGAATCCTCCCTTCAGAGGAAACATGCCTGTGCAAAGAGCACAGCAGATGAAGGGACAGAGAGCCCACAGAGACTTTCCCAGCCAGGTATCTTGGTCCATGATGCAAACTGTAGCTGACACGTATGAAGCCACCTGACTGCATAACCACTTGTGTGGCTCTGGGCGAAGCTACACAGGATGACATGCTGCAGACATCGTGAAGCAGCCAGACCAATCCATCCTTGTAAAACTGCTGCATGCAAATACCAACACTTCAAATGGCAATTAAGACTAGAAATGGATTGCACTTGTTTCCCTTAAACACATGTATGTACCACCCTTTAAAAAAAAAAAAAAAAAAAAGTAGCCATAAAGGAAAATATCTTCAAAATACAATAAAAAGCCCTAATTGATAGTTGGGATTCCCTTGATTGGATCAAAGGAAAAGAAGAATAAAACGGGGTCAATATACTTCTAATCACTGAAGTTTGTCAGTACCATAATCTTTAGATTTTGGGGATGAGGATTCTTCCTACCCATGAGACTTGATGCTATAAAGCCTAGTATTCCCCTGGTAATCCATTTTTTTTTAAGGACTGTTTGTTTAAGCCTATGCAGAGTTATGACTGTGTTACAGAACTTGTCTTTTTTTTTTTTTTTTAATGGGATAACAAAGTTTTTCACAGCAAATTCTGCATGGACTCAGGAAGAATCTCAGCAAGACTCCCCCGTGTGTTATGTTTTTCACTTGCAAAGCAAAGGGTTCAGCCTTATTCTGAGGAAGAGACGGAACAGTGCATAACGCACTTTACATCCCAGCTCAGCAGACCACTTTAGCAAAGCATTTCATGTGGGATTTAAGGGTATGTTACTCAGTTTGGACCCCAGTATGAAGACCAGTATCCATCAGGAACCATTGCCTTGGACTTACTCATTTCCATTACAGAAGGCACAGAGGGAGGGTTCATCCTGTTAGCTTGCACCCCAGCTCTGGTCATTGAAACATCAGTCAGGGAAGTATGTCAGACATGTACCAACTGCTCCTGGGGCTCCTGCGGTTTCTGATCCCTGGCTGCCCAGCTGCACGGTGGCTCACAGCTCTCCTCCGTGGGTCGGGGGACCCTGCAGTGACCATGACCTCCAGCACCGTCCCGGCACCGAGGTGAAGGAAGCAGCGCTTCATTCCTGGTGTCCCGAAGGAGCTCTCAGAGGAGAGGGAAGGGGCTCTCGGGGGAGAGGCCGGTGTTCCCAGGGTCGCAGTGTGTTTCTGCAGCTTTCTGAAAGCATTGGTATGTGCCACACCTAACCCGAGCCTCCCTTAGCTCTTACAGCATAGGTATGTGCACCCAAAGCGAACCTCTGGCTATCAGTCAGAGACAACTGTTGGCAGTGATAAAACAGTGGTAGAGAATAGTTTTAAACTGTAAAATACACAAAATGGATCAGACTGAATTCTTACTAAAATTTTGATGCGGTTGAGCGTTGGGGTTAGCTGCTGCTTCCCAAGTGCTTTCCACTGGGTTAAGATTATGTCCAGTATCTGAGTTAAGGCTCTGATTTAGCAAAGCATTTGTGCATATGCTTAAATCTGCCCTTATTCAGCTGATGCAAATACCTAAGTGCCTTGTGATACAGGGGCAAACCTGAACTGAAGCCTATAAATCTAAGTTATGTAGCTGTCACAATTACCCTTTTAATGTTTTTTTTTTTCCCCTGGTAGCACAGTTGCTCTCCTGGATTAACTATTTCATTATTTTTCATCTAAAAGGTCCTGAGAACAGTTCTATAATACTAACAAATGTACATAAATACCAGAACTAAAAAGAAATAATAATTCAAAAGCATGGCTCAAAGCAAAACAAATACTGCTCAGAATACTTGTTCAGATTAAGATTAACAGCTGTAAACTCTGCATTCTAGTAGCAAATAAAAAACAGTTGGCCTAGAAAAAAACCCCAAAACATTCAAAGTCTATAGGATTGGCAGCACTAATATTACTTTACAATGTGAAGTAACAATAACAAATACTAGTGTAACATTGCAAAATGATCCACCTAACCTAAGCTTATGTAAACAAGTAGGCTTTGACGATATTTATACATCTAGGCATGATCCTGCATTTGGACCTGGACAGGTGGAGACCCAAGAAGGTAGAAGGGCACTGTTCCAGTGTGGTTCCAGCTGCCCAGATCCCACTGCAGGAGAGAGGCTCAAGGGTGCGATCCTGCAAACCTGTACTGGCATTACTAGTTCTACTCCTGGGAGCATCCCATTGCAGGACTCGGCTCGGCAGAACTATACATAAACATAAGGCATTGCAGAACTTGGCCCTAAAATTTCTATTTTCAGCAGAGAATCCCTTATCCATAGACAAGATCATATTTTAACACATCGAAAAGTGTCTAAAATAAGAGTTAGAATCACTATATGTTATGCTTAGTAACACAGTTAAGATTCTGCATATTGGCTTTAGATATTGCAAAACGTATTTTTCATTAAAATTAAACCAGCTATGAATCTTTCTCATCAAAATTAAATTAACTGTGAACATTAAAAATGAACAGGCTGTGTTTTCGAGGTTAAAAGGAGACTTTAACAGAAATGAGCAACTCCCATTGTAATGATTTTCCAGTGCCTTCCCTTCTGACCAGTGAGCACTCTGAGATTGCAGTTGTTGGTGGCCTCCAGCCTTGCCTTGCATCCTCTATGGAGTAGCTACTGCCGCTCTCCTTCCACCCGCTTTTTACGAACTAGACCATGAAAACAAGAGAAGAGCAGTTATTATTGCTTTCCTAAGAGCCTAAGGAGTTTTCTCACTGACACACTCCCTTCCCAGTAATAGGACAGAAAGAGTTTCCAAGAAATATTCAGCAGTAGTAATTAACATATTTTAATGCTAAACAAAACAATTGTATCTAAACTGCATTTTTCTATATTGCAGACTGTAGAATTTCACCAAGTGTTCATATCAATACATATGCAGTAAAAATCAGATTCTGAGCTAAAGGTTTTAGATAATGAAGAAATCGCCATTTCCAGTGCTTCCTCCCAATGGCTTCATTTAGATTTTTGTTACAGTTTTATTGTTCTTTTAAAAGCCACTGTGTTCCAGATAAGTGGATACTGGTCTTCTCTAGTCTGCATGGCAGTACTCTGGATTATTTAGCATTAGGCATCAAAAACTAATAACTTTTGTAATTGCACAAGTATATACTATAGGTAAGTAATTATCATATCCTTTTAGAAAGTAATTTACATTTTACTTTAGAAAAGTATTTGATATCAGTGAGTATTGGCAACAAAGAAAACATCATATTGGAACTTAAATTATCTGTTTCAACTTCACATGCTCTGATTGTATCAACCATGTGATAGTAAGTTAATTAACTCTGGATTCTCACTAGAAACTGAGTAGGTTTAAGTTGCTATTTAGCAAAGCAGAGAGTGATGAGCTTTGTGTAACGGGCAGGCTTATTTTGACAAGCAGCCCCATGTGAATTTTTACAGCACTTAGGATACGTTACAGCTGGTATAGAGCAGGTCTAGTTAGGCAGTGGCTGCTGCTCCATACCCTGATAAAAATGTATTGAGTCTTTTCTGACTTGGCCAACTAAGATTAGTGAGGTTCTTCTGTTTGTATGAAACAAAATTTGGTGTTGCATCAAACTGTCATGTCCTGTTTCTGATACTGAACTGCTAAAGTACAGAACAAAAGCCATAAAACTGAATGAATGAACATTTCTTGCTACAGAAAGTCAGTAACAACAATATATTACTACAAACATCCCATTACTTTACTATCAGGAGGTTTATTTCATCATGCTTTCTTGGCAAACAGATTGCATGATTCTAAAGCCTACAGTGTAACATCAGTCATTTGTGTGTGTGCTTTCAGTGCTTTTCAGTTGCTTCATTTCTTTTATTAAATTCTTGTAGGTATTCTGTCCTACTAAATCTTGAACAAAAGTATACAATACAAAAGCAGAAAAATGAAGATTAGGTACAGGACATATATCTCATGGCAACTGGTTAAACAGTGGAAAAAAAGTGGAAAACCATCTTTGGTGGAATGTTTCAAATACCATTTTGGGACACTAACAGCTTCAGAACCAACAGTGTATCATTGGAATGCACAGGTACTGCTAAAAATTAAAACTGCAAAAAAATAAAAGTATCTGTGAGAGAAACAGGTTCTAGCTCAACTTTTCTCTTAGTTCTCACAGAGAGAAACCCAAGCTGAAGCCAGCACAGGCATCAGGGTTTGACACTTTAGTTTGAAGCAGAATTGATTAGAAACACATAGTTAATTCATTTCCCCCCCCTTCTTACTCTAAACTATTCTTGCCTAGTCATCTCCTTCTTACTCTTTGTGTTGAGCACACAGGGCAGAGCATGTCATGCTCAGGTAAAACTTGCAAAGCTCTATTGTCTTTGCTTGTGCTTGGGCAGGCAGGCAGGCAAGTCTTTTTTGTTCCCTTGGTGGGGCAGGCTTGGTCTGTCATGGGCAGGGCAAAGTAAGGACTTCTGCATCCACTGAACAAACAGGATGGGTTTGGCGCTCTACTTACTGGTCAGAATAGCTGACAGGGGAGCTGGAAGTCCAGGGTGCTCCATGGAAAAGGCTGAAATAACTCTTCTTCCCAGAAGGAGCGGGAGAAGGAGAAGAAGAGTGGCTCCTAATCACAGTAAGATCTCTGCTCTGTTGTTTACTCTAGAGTCCATGGAGCTATGCATCAACCCTCACATATAGCAGACCAAATGTGGTAGAGTTAAAATTCAATCTTACGTATAGACAGGAAGAGTTGTGTCAAGGAAGGTCAGCGTTTGGCCTACATAAGGAAATGATGAGTAGATGTAGTAGCACCTTACCCAGATCGTTGTTTTTAGTGATAGCTGCTGCTACCCTGGTTCTTGGACCTTGCTTTGTGAACTGGTATCCAAACTTGAGAATCTTGGAGTTCTCCTCCAGCATTTTGGCAATCTCCATCTCTACAGCTGTCCCCAGCTGCTGCCTCTGTTGGTGATGCGGTGAAATGTCCCCAAAAGAAAATAAAATACTTGTTTTCATATGAGAGAGAAATAAGTGGTTATGATTCAGTACTGTGCTGCAAACTACAAAGAGAATCCTGGCCCTGAAGATTTTGCTCTGGGTTTTATATTTGGCTTGGACCAGTTTTATTTAGAAGTTTTCCACTGTTTGGTTGCATGGGCATGGGACTTGAGCTGCAGGAAGACTGAGCCACAGAGGCTGCCTTGACTTTGCTAGAGCCCTCTAGGAGAATGCTCTGGGAATCCATGTAGAAGGCAAACAAAAGTGGACTCACTCAGTGCTCTGTCTTTACCTGGTTGTCAATTTTAATCTCTGTCAGGGATTCATTCTCTTTCAGTGCATCGATCAGTGCCAAAATACCCGTCCCAGTGATGAAGTTGGATTCTACATTCAGACTCTTCAGTGTTTTGTTCACTTTCAACATATCTGCAAATGCCTGAGGGGTCAAAAAGAGGGAATATGAGATAACATCTTGAAAGATTCAGGGAATCTACAAAACATAGCTTAGTACCTACAAAGAAATAAAGCATAAATAGGCTTGAAAGAACACAGAAGTAGATCAGAAGAGATTATGCTCCTACTTTGCATAGTCACAGGGAGATTCTGTGAGGGACAATAAAGAATGCATCCCAAAGCAAACACAGACCTACTTAAAAATTATTGGTTTGGGTTTTTTTTTCCAAGCAGTGTTTACACTTACAATAGCTACAGGGTCGTTGCTTCGAGTAGCTGCAAGGCTGAATGTCTTCACATGCGTGTTGCTTTCCAAAGCTTTTGCAAATTCTTTCAGTGTTGGAATAGGAATATTCTATAGTAATAAGATAAATCCAGTAATTAGGAAAGCCAGTCACATTGCTAGACACTGATTTTAATTATTATCAAACTGATTGATTAATTGCCACAGTCTACACAATTTAAACATCCCTGATGCTTTTAAGAGTATCTCAGAATGGACAAAGCATCCTCTGCTTGTAGTGGCCTTCAGGGAGCAGTGGGGGCCTGTGCTAGGGCGTGATGTCAGCATTGCCTTGAACTGGGTCAGGCCAGCGCAAGCACGTGACACATCTCAGAGCTACTTTCCTATTTTGCTGCTGGTTGTTCAGTCTCTGCGTGCCAGCTTCTCCTTCATTTGTATGTCTGGGCTAATTGAATTTGGCCGGCGATGATTATACAGTGCCCATGAGATATCTTGCCTTACAATCTGCTGAAGAAAGGCAGCCAGAGGGAGTCACCCGTTGGGCTTTTAATTGGCATCTAATTCAATATTGGGCATTGATGACCTTGGAGCCTCTAAAACAGTTCCCTCCATACCCCTTTCCTCTGTGTCCTGCTTTTTCTGAACAGTAAAAGACAAAACTTGAAGATAAAAGGCATGGGCTTTGGAAATATTTGAATAAACGCTTCTCTGGTGACATAAATTAAACCACAGCGTCTACCTTTATGTTGTTGAGATTAATTTCTATGAGATTAGGATCATTTGCTTTTATCCTTTGTAAACTTGCTTCCACGTTGGTTGGATTAGGTGGCTCCTCAAAGATGGGCTTGACCTTTTCACCTTTCACCACATCTGCAACACAGGATCTCATAAAATGTTGTCGTGAGGAACAGGCATCATCAGCAACAGTCTGGCTTTTCAATTCCCGTTTAGGTTTGTACTGTAGCATTCACAAAAGGGTTTATATGAACCGCAAAACTTGGGAACAGGAGTATTAGCCCCACTATCCCTGCCAAGCCCTTTGTACCTTCTGTGCACCCTGAAGCATGTCATTAGAGCCTGCAGTCACAGAGGCTGGGCAGTATTGTCACAGAGAAATTCCCTTTATGCACAAAAGTTCCAGTACAATTAATAGCAGCTTTAAAGACTATTGTATAGGATGTATAGTACAGTAATATACTGCATGGGCTGCTTTGTTCTTTGTCTGGTATCTGTAGAGGAAGGTGTGTTCAGAACTAATGTAATGAGTTACATAGTGAGAAAATGTCCCTGCACCTATGAGTACGCTGTGCTAACATAAAGGAACATGAGCAGGAGGCCCCTCAGTTTCCTTCTCTTGGCTGATGCTATCAGTCTCACTATAAATTCAATTAGCCCTCGTAAAATTGCAACATCTGCACTTTCTAAATAATAAAACTATCAAAGCATGAAAAGCAAATCTGTCTGCCAGCACCAAGATTTATGAAGTCTTTGAGTACTCATGCTCCAATGAAATATGATTTTTAATGCTGGAACTTATGAGCTATAAATATTGAGATGCATAAAAATCATAGCTTTGCACACAGTTAGTACTTCTAATTCCCACGCATGTAGTTGTGGAGATTAATTTATAAGCCCTGACCACCTAAGCCACTAGAGGCAAGACAGGAATATGTTACTGACCACAAGTATGTTTAAAACCTTTTATTGTATGTTGCAGGCAGTGTGCTATTTTGAAGACTCATGCTCAAGTCTCAATGTACTACGCTTTGCTGTTCAGTGCAATGGGTATAGTTCATGTCATATCATGGGCCAAAAGAAATCCAAATATTTTTTTAGAACTCTTACTTCTAGTAGAGATGAAATCATACACAAATGAGCTGGTTTTCGTTCTGCTCCCTTTCACCCTGAACCTTTATTTTTTTTTAACCAATTCCCTAAGAGACCTCACATATCCCTGAATAACACTCTAGCCTTCCTAGGCAGTAGGGAATTGAAAACTACTGGTAAAATGCATACAGAAAATTCACCTTGGATGCCAGAGTGGAAAGTAAACAAAAACCAGCAAAACATTTTTTAGGCTTTTGGCAAACCCTTCCAAGCTGGGAGCTAGGGAGAGACTTGCACCCTGTCCTCAGGTTAGATATCACAGAATACTCAGCCTAGAGTTAGCAGTATTTTTGATTTTCTCCTTCTTGTTTCTTCCCATGAGTTTTATCTTGTTTCTCTAATCATGGTGCTGTTTTGCCACATTGATAGGCAACTTTTGAGATGTCTCCCTCTTTTACTGAAGCATTTCACTTGGCTAAGGAAAGGTATTGCTTTTGGACCAAATTGTACAGTGATGTGACAGTGATTTTCTGGCTCTTAAGTTTGTGATTGGAGCATAGTTTAGCTGACTCACATAGCTGACATTTTGACTCAGTACAGCAAAAATATTCTGAAATCTATGTGGATTAGTAATGCAGGCAGTTGCCTGCTTTGAGATAGACGGCAGCTCACACAGGGCCCCACTGGGGAGGCTTGCAGAGCGGCCTTAATCCTGAGAAAAATGAAGTGGCAGAGTGTCCTGTCTCCTTTCCCACCTCCCCTTTAGTAAGGAAGGATGGAAATGAAAGTCCTTGGTAAAGAGAGTTGTTGTTCTCATGGCCTTAGCAGAAGAAAACATTTTTTGAGTACTGTTTCCCTAGAAGAGGGCATTCCACAGCTTTGTCTTAAAAAGTGAAGTTCAGCCTGCTGGATATCCCAGAGCTTGGAGGTGATGAATTCTGACTCGAGGCTTGGCACCTCTCAAGAAAAACTTGGAATTCAGAAGTACCCAGTTCTCCCCACCCCATCCAGCCTTCTGTTTGCTACTGAGCTAAGATCTGATTCACCAAAGTTCTGTTTATTTAGTACAAATATGTCTGGAGTTGGTTTTAGTAACTACAGCTGTTTCTGTTGGGGGATTTCCTGCACCATTATGCTGCCCATGTACCTAAGGCACCAGATAACGGGCAATGTTTAAACACACTGCCACAGGACTAAGGTGGAGGTGGTATGTTGGAGGGAGCAGCAGGGAGCAGATCCGTGCGGTCTTTGCCTCCCTGGGAATGCAGCTTGATGTGACTCTGGGCACAGATGTGACCCTGCCAGGGATTCTGCCACGTTTGAGCCCCATAGTTACAAGTGGGTTTTCAGCTGCATAAATGTAAGTACTTGGGGCGAGATACTTGTGCTGTGGCCACCTCTTAGCTACAGCTCGCTATGTTTTCTGCCTGCTGCCTAGACTGAAGTGGAATGAAAATATATATGTCTTGGCTTCTTATATACTCCTATACTTTCAAGCGCCTCTGCAGAGCCATATATTGCTCTCTAGGAAAACAAAGCTCCTTTGGAAGGATTTATTTGCATAGTAGTGTTGTCATTATAGATAATGAATTTTAAGATTGCATTTACTTTAAAGAGCTATGCCTCATGATTAATTAGATCAATCAAGGTAAGGCCCAGTTACATTACACTAAATCAGACCAATGCACCCAACCTATACGTGTAGAAGTGCCTAAGGATGACATATAGTCCACAAAATAAATCTGCTTGCTTACTTCTCACGGTTCCTTTTCCATCTTTACTGCGGGCTCCTCCTTCATCAAATTTTGGGTTGTTGACCATGTTGTGCACTCCAAGAACAGCTGAAATGATGAAATGCCAGCAACAGGATACAGTATTAATGGCAGAAACAAAACCTGCAGAAAAATATCTGCTACAAATTCTAGTTTAGTTCCCAAAACAAAACTCCCTTTATAAAATATTAACTCTCTGAGCCATGCTTGCTTGTAGGGAGAGTATTTAGGGGTCTAAATACTGGAGATACGGACTTTTTGAACAACTGAATCAATGTAGTGTGCATATCGCAGAAATGCCAGCTGGAAGGAAACACTGTGGGTCATCTTGTCCAGCCTCCCTCTCTAGCAGGAGCGTTGCCAACATTAACCAGGTCATCCATGGCTTTGTCTAGCTGGATGCTGAAAACACCCAGGGATGGAAATCCCACAGTCTCACTGGGTAACTTGTTTCAGTGCTAAATTCCTAATAATTTCTTTTCCCTAATATATAACCCGCACCACTTATTGCTTTGTTGTATTGTTTGGCATATCAGAGAAGAATTTGACTGTACATGTGGTTAGCTTAAGGAACTGGCATTCATGCTGGGGTTTCTTATAGAAGCACGTGGATGCTAACATGCTTGGAGAAAAAAAAAGAATCTATTCCAGGACTTTAAAATAAGTAGTGAGGATACAAACTATTAAGACAGAAATGTCAAGAGAAACCAAAACTCCATAAAAGAAGCTGCAAAGTTACCTTTTGTGGAGATGAGCTTCCACAGTGCCAGAGAATAAATTGTGGTGCGTTTGCTGATTTGATACTTCTCCCATAAATTATCTAGTTGGACTTTATTCTACAGATTCATGAATTAATTAAAAGTTACCGAATTGATGTAGGTTTTTACTATTATCATGAGGTTTTTCTTAGGGAACATACTCTGTTCTGTAAGCAAATGACTCTTTACTTGCTATTACAGGGCACTTTCAGAACTCTCAACAGTAGGTGTTCTATTCACTGGTTTTCATTTGACTTTGACGCCTACAATTCTGTTGTGAATTGCTGGATGCTAAGCAAAACTTGGAACTTCATTCCATGAACCTCAGACTTCAGACCTGAGAAATGCCAGCTGCGTTATAATCCTGTGGTTCCTGTGATACTCCATATTTCAGTCAGAGCCAAGACTAATGCATCCAGAAATCGGTGGTGTAGCCAAGAATTACAAAGATAATGGCAAGATTACATCCTTCCATAGGACAATATAGTAGCTACAAGAGTTTTGAGTTTAGTCTTGATCTAACCCAGATTCAGACTAATCTAATATGCTGAAATATTTCATTTAGATTTTCCTAAGGAAACCAAAATAATTGTCAATAGGGTTGCAATTCTCCCACCAAAATTTCTGTATAGACTAGGGCCCCAAAAAAGGTAGACCACGGACCTCAGACAGCCCAGGGAAGGACAGGATCCACTCTGAACTGGTTAGACAGGAGATGTCAGTGGTTCCATAGGAAGGTCTCAACATTAGGTTGAGCAGGATTTTAGGATGACCCATTGTCATTAATCTCACCAGCCTTTGCTTCTTCCTAAATTATGAATTCAGATGATGCTCTTCTGCTAGCATAAAATACAACATACCCATGATACAAACTGCTTGAAAGTCACAGGCAGCTCAAGAACTACAGACTGGCTTTTGTTATGCTGTAGGCTCAAATGTTGACGCATTTGTGCAAGTGGATACACTTCAGAATTATTTCCTTTGTGCACACTCTAGAACATGAGGTTATAGTCCAAATTAAAGGAAAAGAATTAGAAGTGGTGAAGATACCCAGAACTAATCGGCTGACAACCAATTTTCTGATTCAAGGGATTAGGTTCCAAATTTCTTCCTGGATGCATTCCCTCATCTACTGCATCCTCTAACAAGTTCATCCTGCCATTTGGGATGTCAGAATAAAGAGGAGCTCAGAATAAAAGCAGAAGTATGCTACAAACAATGTGGATGCAGTAAGATCAATGGTCTGCACTGCAATGCAAGCAACCCAGCCTGCAGTCCACCATCTACCCTTCCTTTCCCCAAATCATGTTAGCTGGTTCATCTCGCCTTGCCTGACACATCAGTTGTAAGTAGATGAGAGAAGTCTAAAATACAGCAGCTATTGA
This sequence comes from Microhierax caerulescens, assembly GCA_035590215.1. Lineage (NCBI taxonomy): Eukaryota > Metazoa > Chordata > Aves > Falconiformes > Falconidae > Microhierax > Microhierax caerulescens. The sequence goes on from JAVJGJ010000060.1 coordinate 16,651,092, forward strand.
GTCATGCTTGAAGTCATCATGGGCAACGCATGGCCCACAGGCTGGCCACCTGTCTGTGTAGCGAAACAGCAGGTACTTGAGAGCTATCATGAGACATTCCTGGTGGCAGGTCTAGGCAGAGAAGAACTGGACATGTAGGAGGATCACGCCTATAAATTATCTAACCTGCAAGGTCATAGAGCTCAGTATCTGAAGCGCTGGCCAGGGCTTCTTCTAGTTCCGGATCCAGGGTCACTTTCTCTTCTGTACGAGTTTCTATGGGCTTTTCTTTAGGGATAAATATTTTTCCTAAGAGAAGAAAAAAAAACCAGAGTGAGTAATGAATTATCGGAACAACTCCTCTGCCTGCTGGCAGTGAAGGAGAATAGGTCTGAGACAGTGGAAAAGCTTGGAAATATTATCAGGTACATGTCTTCCTTTTTCTTACTTGATGCTATCCTCCACACCAGGACCTTAACAAGAGTCTAAAAACAAAAGGTGCAGACTTCTGTTTTGTGTTAGTGATTGTTAATGTGAAAGCAAATGTCCTATAATAGATCCCCAGGAGCAGTCACAACTGGGATTTTTCTGAAGTTCCTGCAGCCTTAAATAGGAAGAATCAGGTCTAAACAAAAAGCTTGCAGAAATTTCATCATTATGTTTAAATGAGGCACCAGAAGCAGTTAAAACCATCCTACTGCAAGAACCTTTCAATTTACCACATTCCATACGAGAGACTCAAAGCTCAGCAAACCTGTTCTCTTCCAGTAACTCAGCTTAATTCCCAGCCTCTCCATGAGTAGTTCCCCTCTGTGTCTCCTGACAATCATTCACATAAATAGCCTTATCCTGATCATCTGTGCAGGCCTGGGAAGTCTGAACTGAACCACATGTTCCCCAAGAAAGACTCCTGGCCTACTTGTCTGCTGTTACGTTGGCGTTAGCAGTGTGTGTTTCCATGCGATATTCCCCCCAGACCGAGATCATCGGCCCTTTTGCTGAAATGAGAAAACTGTGGGATAAATCCAGAAACAACACAAAAGGTCTGACTCTCCTTCAGCCTGCTATTAGTTAACCTCCGCAGTGCGATGATGTAACTGCGAACGCTTGGAGCAAGGCCCTTTAAATCAGAGCTTGGGCTGCACTTCAGCCACCAGCGCTGCTGGGGCTTCTCTCCCACTCAGGACCTGCCTGTACCAAACCCGTGCAGTCAGTAATACATTAGATGATGCCACATGTCATCGCTCTGATAATTCTGTGAATTCCCATCTTCTGCTGTCCACTGTGGAGCAGTTCCCCTTACCTTGTCCCTGACAACTACTTCTCAAGCAGAATTTAGTTAATGCCATTGTAACGAAGCTGTGATGATCTTTGGATGCAGGTGGCTTTGGCCCACTGTCAACTTTAAAATACCTTTTTGTTCAGCTTTGTACACTCTAGATGTATTGCTTGAAGCATATCCTGTGGGTTTCTGAAAAGTTTCTGAAATGGATTAATTTTAACTGTCTTAGTGATTATTTTGTTACCATTAATAAATGCAGTTCTGATACTTAGTGTTGAATTATAGATGCTTTGCCACTGTTTTTTCAACATTGCCATCCTTTTGTGTCTTAATTTTTGCCCATTATGGTTCAAAGTATCATTTTCATGTAGATAACACCCAGTTCATTTCTCTCTTTCATACAGGTTTGTCTACAGCAATTTCTATACTGTCAGTTTCCATGACTGCAGTCACTGAGTAAGGTCAGAAAAAATGGAAATTTCTGAAACTCTGGCAAGGTTTACTGGTGCAGGATTCGAATTATTTACCCTAGAGAGATTTGTACCAAGGCAAAATACTTTCTGAGTACAAAACTGGACAGAAGGTTATGTAGAAAGACAAAGTAGTATGATTCATTTTTCATGCGATATTTTAAGTCATTTTTTAAGAAGAGCCTTCTAGAAGATAAAAGCTTTTGTGGGCCCAAGGTAAGAAGCATTTTAACTTTCACCACGCACTGGGTGATATGAATCAGAGATAGCCAACCCAGCATCATCAAACAAAAGTCAAGGGGAAATTGGGGTGAGGAATACTCTGTGGAAATAGTTTAGTCATGCCCTCCAGGTTTCATAACAGCACAGGTACCAAGATTTCAGACTCCCTCTGAACTACCACCTAAGCTGAAGTATTGGATAGCAGCTTCCAGACACCACTGACCAAGACTTAACTTGATGCCCATTTGACTGGTAAGGTTAACATACAAAGAAAAAAATTCATTACTACGTTGGAAGCCAGAAGGCCAAAATTAATCAGAATATCTGAGTAAACAACCGATAGTAAGGAATACTGTCCGTAAAATATTTTCCTCTCAGATCACTGGTGGTTCCACATGAGTTTCGAGTAATCAGTAGGTCGTTTGAGATCTTGAGGGAATCCTACCTATCTATACCCTGATGACAGTATCCCCTAACAGCTATACTTCACAGAGCCATACCTTGCATGAAACATCTCCATCAGACAACACGTGATTTTTCACAGACTCACACCCCAGCCACACCATTACCAAAAGCTGACGGACATCTATACTTTCACACATAACATTCTAAAAGGACACAGGACCTCGAGTCTGGTGTAAACTGGGAACAGTAAGTAATATACAGTTGGTCCTTCTCTATGGACTTTGGATCTGAGTAGGCCAAGTATCTTGTGTAGCAAGAAATCCAGGGGTAACGGAAACCAGTTCACACTCATACCTTTTCTGTGCAGTTCACACATATAGGAATAATTTTTTTAAGCATTTGTTTCAGGCATATGTAATTCTTGGATGGCAGCCCAAATCTTTTTAAATGTGTATCTGACTCCCAATGATAGTTTCATTTAAAGCATTCTTGGCAAATGTTTTAAAAAAAAACTCTATTATTGGTTATATGAAATATTTAAAGGGGCAAGGTCATGTCAAAGATGGTAATACATATCTTTAGTGTATGTGGGCCTTGCTGGCATCCACTGGTGTTTTAAAAATACTCTCTTTTCTGCTGTCTAGATAAGAACATTCTTTTGTATTATCCCACTGTGAAGAGATGCTGTAGCATGGCAGACAGAGGTTAGAAGAGCTTATGCATTTAGCACGTTATTAGGAATTCATCACCTGTCCACCAACAGCAAAACTGTGTCTGTGTTTATAGACAGCTATGAACAAGGTTTCCTTCATTATTTTAAGGACAGGGTTCAAAGATTCAGGAGGTCCTTATCAGTGCCACGTCCATACCTTGCAAATTCATTATATACTGCCGTCATGGAATTCACTGACAAAATAAAATATGGATTGTGGCTTGCTTGTTTGTTTCAATAGTCCAGCTTAAATTTAAAATGTATTATTTGGAAGAAGTCTTGGAAAAATAGTGATGTTTCATTATTTTAAAGTGAGATTTATAGACAAAGGCTGCTGCTCTTTGTGCTGTTTATATTCACACTGTATTTTAGATGATATGTTACTGTAACACTCCATGTGGTGTAATTAATGTTGGTAGTGTTACATTTTGCTTCCAGATTATTCTGATGTTTTGTGATAAGTCTTAATAGTAATAGCTTATCTTTCTACCAAGGAAAAACAGTGACAAAAGTTATGTCACTCAGGTTTTTACTTGAGCTACATCAGCATGGCCAACACAAAGATAACCACATTTATGTACAAAAATAATATATTCTTGTGTTTAACTGCAAAACAAAATAAAATTTCAGTTAAAAAAAAAAGCATTAAAATACAATTTTATTTTTACATATGCATAGAAAACCAAAATGTCTAGCATCCAAAGTGTTGTGGGGTTTTTTTACGTTAAATGTTAAGTGTACATCAGTATTCTCTTCTTTCTCTCAAACTGGGTAAGTGCCTGAGGTGACCCAGATGACAACTGAGGCAGCTTATTATACAACAGGGACTCTGACTATAACTGCAGTGAGTAGAGATTTGTCCTGGCTCTAACAGCAGACCTATTCCTTTTCACACTGCAAAACTTCTATTCAAATTGAAATATGATAAGGTTCATGTTTTACTCCATAGAGGCTCGGGGGAAAAAATCCATTGAAAACCAGAGAGAAGAAGTATTCAGTAAAAAGTACTACAGAGAGACACAGAAATGCAGAGGGAGATAAAAGGAAAACAAATTATATGGAAAAAAAGAAATACAGTGGGTACAGTCATAAAGACATAGGCATAACGTTGCTACTTGGTTTCAGCAAGCTCTGATTTCCTGCGTTACGCAAATGTCTCCATGAACGCATTGTCAAAGCAAAGCAAGGAAATGAGATGCATCCCTAACTTTATCTCCTTGTGCAATAATGAAGTACATAACCGCATATGCACACCTATAGGAAAATGTATTAACTGCACAGAGAACTACTTCAAGTGCGTTTTCCTGAAGTGCTTGTTTGTCTGTTGTTATATAAGGGGGGGAAAGAGGGGAATTTGTATAGCATAGTTGCTAGGATTTTACCAGTGTGTCCAATCTAAGAAACATTTTGAGGATTTCAACTTCATTTATAGTCTACAGCATTTGGAACATCATTTCCGATATGTCTTCTCTCTGCCTTCCTTCTTATGTCAATGGACTTTTGTGAATAAATATAGATTGCCACCATTTTTATTTAGTATAAATACTTAGTATTTATATACAAGCCAAAATTCAACAAAGCACAGGTGGGAAGTAAGCCCATTTATACTATCTGTAAAAATATCCTTTTATTTAACATCCGTTATATTAAGGATAGTTACTTAATTTTATAATACAAATGCATTTTCTGCTATAATTGTAAAACAATAATGTCCTTTCTTTTCCTATAAACTGTAGTTCAGATTATTGTACTTTCAAGAAAATATCTGGTTACACTTACCACTTTGTACTTTTCAATGAATCACTGACTACAGCGAGTGCCTGTTTATTCTCAATTACAGAATACTACACTGACCTTAGAAGTGAAATGCAATAATCTTGGAAATCTGCCTTGCATAAATCACAGGCACCTGATTCACTTTTTCCATTTTGCACTGTTCTTTTCTTTTGAGGCTTGTTTAAACTCCTCCCTACAAATATTCTATGAAAATGGAGCTAAATTAGTTCTTACCAGGAATCAATTTGTATTATGAAGAAAACAGGCCAAGTTCAAGTAAGTGTGAAGCTGAAAACTAGTAGTAATTAAAAGGCAGTATCATAATTGCTGCTGCACTGTTACTCTTGGATTTGTATCTGCATATTCTGTACATTAAAAATCATGGTAATGGAAGGGGAAGGTTCCAAAGTTAAGGTTGCAAAGTTAAGCTTTCCAAAGTTATGAAATCTACTGTGCATATGCACAAGGAGAAAAGTTAAATTGTACCAGCATCTTTGACTTTGATCAGCACACTTTGATTCTGCCACTTTAGTGATACCCTTCAAAGAATTCTTCTGAGAAGTATACTTTCTCAAATAAAAATAACAAAAAGCCAACCTATAATCTTTGAAACAGAAGGAAGCCCAAAATTTCATCAGACCCTCACATGGATTATCACAACAGTCAGGATCCGTGTGGTCCACAGCAGTCCTCTGGATTGCCACCTGGATTAATCTGCTTCACCAACAGAGCAAAGGGCTCTTGTGCCTGATGTGGAATGGCAGCAGAGGAGCAAGAGAGCCAAGCTGTGCCGCTGGGCTTCAGCTTCTCAGGGACATCAAAAAAAGCTGAAACGTGGGCAGAGCCAGGTGCCACACTCGTTATGTTCCCCTCTGGCCTCCTTTCTCCCATCCCACATATCCTTCTTCTCTGTTCCTTTCCTTGTTGTCCCATGTGCCTTCCCTATCCCCTGGGCCTCCTGGTTTTGCACATCTCTAAATCCTGACCCTTCCCACCACTCCCCTTCCCTCTGCCCTCTCTTCCTTACCACTGCTCTCTTCTACAGCTCCTTTCCCCACCTAGTCCTTCATCCTAAACATACTCGCACAGCTCCTCGAAAGCCAGTCCCTCCACCTCTCTGCACCAGCCTCTCTGCTGGCTCTTTACTCTTTTGTTTTCTCCTTTACGGTGCCCTTTCGAAGTGAGAGAAGCACTGTCAGAGCAGGAGAGAGCCTCCTGTCCCATGGCTGTGGTGGGACAGTGGCCCATCAGACGAGCAGTTTCCGAGAGCATCCCTCCCGCACAGCCCTCGCACCCTGCAGCCGGCCACGCCAGGTCTCGCCGGGCCCTCCTGGGCTGTCACACGTGCTGTCTGCACGTGCAGGCAGAAGCTCTGAGGACATGACTAATACTCACTGCAGGGGGAATACTGGAGAACGCAACAACAAACTGGATGTGCAAGAAAGTACAATATTTTGAAGATGCCAAATTCAAGTGTATTTCCCTGGGGATTGCAAAAGGCATACATTTCAAGTCCGCTCTTCAAAGCACGGAGGCACGGCAGCTCATGAAAAAACAGCTGGAAAAGTTTACTTGAGATGGCTGAAACAATATGTTTTCTCCTAATCTTGTTCTTGGAAACAGCAAAGTCCTTTTTGCTGACACTTTCCAAAAATTCACCCTCAGGCAGACTCTCAGCATGGGAAATTTCAGTGTGAACTGTGTGCATTTGGCAAAGTCACGAGCAACTAAAGCAAGGTCTTACAAGAGCAAGCAGTGAAAGGCACTGGCTAGAGGCATTACTGTCAGCAACTGCAGCACTTTCAGTGCTTTAAGAGACAAACATCAGTTGTAAATTTAAGCCTTGAAGAACAGGAAGAAGGTGACAGAAATGTAAATAAACCATTTCAGCATTGGGGGTGAAAAGACTGCCTTTGTCAATCCAAGATAGATACCATGTCTCTAAACTAAACCCTAAATTTTTATCTAGAGTCTGTTAGAGAAACTGGAATTGGAACTCATTAGCATCTACTCTAATACTTTGACCTTCTGAAAATGACTGTCATTATTACTAGTGCTGTGTATTGGTACTCTGCTTGGCACAGCATAACATGCAAGATAGATGGTCTCTGCCAGAGCAACTGAAAACAGGGGTTTAGCCAAGAGTTCTCTGGTTTAATCATCCTTATTTTCTTCCTTTTCCCTTTTATCAGTTGGCTAAAAATGTTAGCATTTAATCACATACAAGCATGTTTCCTTTCCCTTTCCAGCCACAAATAATAATAGCCCAATCCACTGGATTTTTTCCATGACTTTGATGAGAACTGGATCAGATCCAAAAAGAAATGGTTTGGCAAGGAGTGGGAGACCTTGTAGAAAACAGGGATAGTGATGAAGGGTTGAAACAGCAATCCTTAAAGCAATTTAAAATGGCACAGCCAACTTTTCATATCTAATGATATTTCCCAACAACAGAACTTTTTTCAATTATGTTTCATTAGAATCATGTCGTTAAGAGGACCACTGCAACAAAGCAGAAACAGAAGTGTAGTTAATAGTTTATGTTTGGATTACAGTAGTGTTCAGATCTTAACTGAGATCGGATGCACACACCGCATTCAGTAAGAGCAAACACGCAGCACTGACACTGCTCTAATATTTTGTGCCTGCAATGCCCCTTGATTTCTCCACCTTTTCTTTTTATTCCTGGACCTTTCATGAACTTGAAAATGATACAGAAAAGGCTTCACAGTGATCAAAGTGTGGTAACCAGCTGTTATGTGTTAAATGCAGTTGGTCACTCTGAGTAACTTCAGTAATTCATCAGGTCCTATGTAAGGATTCCTAGAATATCTATCCTAAGTAGGAACAAATCCCAAAATACATAAAATAAACACAAACTGGCAATCGCTACAGTTACCAGCCTGAACTCCCTATACCTCCGTTGCTCATTAACAAGGAACCCTCTGTGGGAATGGCTGATTAACAGCCCTGTTGCACAACGGTCCTGAAAGCCACCAGATCAGGTCATTTGCACACAACAGTGGCAGCAAACACTCACCATGGGGACCTCCAAATGAAGTCCCCACCCCATACTTGTGTTAGGGAGGCTGTGGGCTAAGGTAGTCTGAAAAAATTGCTTGGTGGCCGGTTTGGGTGTGCGCCTTTCAGGCTGTGACCGTTCTGGCCCTGGTTCAGCACAAAACAGGTTTTCATTGACATTTGAGAGCTATCCCATACAGGCTTAAAACTTTCTCTTTGTACAGCAATTAACATAGTACATTAACAAGCTGGAATATGGCAGAGAGCCAAAACCCTAATGCATGCCATACATTTGAATATATTTTTTTTTTTTGGCAAAATCTTTCTAGCCTCTCCAAACCATGATTACAGTCAAAACCAAGGCAATTCCCTGCACAATCAGCCCCCCATCTTGAGCTCATATTTAACACTTCCTGTGCTTTAACCACCCTGAATACCCCTGTCAGCTCTGGAATTTGTTTTGGCTTGTTTTCTAGCACAATCAAAACCTTATGGTCATGTTCAGCAGATAGAAACCAATGTCGGCAACTGAATTTTGTCTTTCAGCGGCTGCTTGGTATCGCCTTTTGGTCAAGAACTCTCTAATAAAACATTAACAAAAAAAAAGGAAGGCAGAGACAGTAGATTAAAAATAATGATTTATCACAGACTGTTCTGAAAGGAGGATATTTTAAATGCCACCTTCTTTTTGGCTCATCACTGAATTTTCAAGTCAGTATCAGCTTTGCATAATAAATGCAGGAACTGGTAGAAATGTCACTTAACGTTTGGTAGAAGCATCCCGCTTCCTAAATTTGAAAAAACAGATACCTTCCCAGTGGCAGACAAACACCACAGTACAAAACACTGACAAAAGCTTAAACAACACTTGACATATTCTAATCTAACTGATACACAAATATTCTCAGGTGGTAAATAGTGCCAAATGGTGCAGTGGCATCAACACCTCCCATTTCTAATTATACGCAACTGGATGCATTTTAGAGCTGCTCCAGAACTTAATTTTTACCTAGCAGAATTAGTGTAAAATTAACTTGGGGCTATTTACAGTATGGCTACATTACAGTGCTACTATAAAGAAATCATTTAACGGGCATCTATATAATACAATAATATAAATATTTACGAATTTGTAAATATAACTTAGAGACCATCGACATGCAGGTAAGGAATAAGCTTTTTATCAAGAGATAACCTTCTTCAGTTGCTTTTGAGGGCATATTTTAGAAACGTAAATTATTTATCCTGAACTAATTACTCAGTTTTGGAAGAATACTAATTATTCTTTAATTAAAGTGATTTTAAATCTAGCATGTAGTGTCACATCTTGGAAATGTCTTTGCAGGATTGCTTTATGTCCTTGCACAGAAAATATCTTATAAATGCAAATCAAGTAATTAATATTTTAATACAGACATTCTTTTGTTTTTTTTCAATTGAGAGTCTCTAAACAAGTAATGCTGCAGTTACAAGCATGGATTCTAAGATCCAGAGCCAGCCACACATCGCCTTTGTGCAATATCCATCACATTTTACCAGATTCACCCAATTAGCAGGATTATCATACAATTCGTGGGAAGGTTTCAGTACATTTGGCAGACAGAGATTTCAGTCATGCTTTATAAGGCTCAGATTCTGCACCAAGTCTTTGCAGTGCAGAGCAGAGGGGGGGGAGAATAAGAAAAGGAGGCAGTGAAGACCACAAGTCTGGTGGTCTTTCTGTAGGACACCTCCTGCCAAGCAAGCTGGGAGCAGCAGCAGAGATACTCAAGTACCAATATGGGATGTGCCAAGCTCAAAATAAGCAGATTCTTCCTCAAAGCCAGTTCCCTTAAAGCAGCAGAAAAATACTACTGTGCAGTCCATCCAGTTCTCAACTGACACGGTACTAAACCTCACCAGATCTCAGACTCATTTAGTTATTTCTAATATTAATAAAGAAACAAAGGGTATTTTCATGGCATTTGGCCTTTGGTTTCAAAGCAAATTTAGTAGAGTTCTTTCTGTTTAGTTTATAATTCCAAAATGACTGCAGAAATCACAGAACATGTGGTTGTCTTCATCTGACAATCTGCTAAATACTAAGGATTTTGTCAATGTTGTACAAAGCACAGGAGAAATTAAGGGAATAACTTCCTTAGCCTAAATTGCTGTCATAACCTCACAATCGTGATAATTCTTAAAATTGTGATTTTGACGTAAATTATCACAGTTGAATCAAAAGCCAGAATAAGAATAGCTTTAAATGGCTGAATCCACTCTGTGCTGAGCACAATGTATATAGTTATTTGTGTCTATAAAGCAGTGGTATTTCCACACCAGAGACACCAGGAATTAAGAAGCAGCACTAATAAGCACTTTAAGGGAATCTGGAAGCAAATGTAGGAACAATATTGCTTCAGCCTCATCAAAAGCCAACTGAAATAGAACAAACAGGCCAGTATATACAATAGCACTGTCAGGGACAATACAGGCACCAGTTTTGTACAGATCAAGTGCCAGTCCTATAGGTATATGGGATTCCACGCACCACCGGGTTTTTGTGTGCTTGTTTCAGGCATGTTTGCAGATCTCAGGCATGACTACAGAGCAAAATGCAAAGTATTAGCCCTAAGCCAGTAAGTATCAGTAAGATGAGACCTGGCTGAAGGTGTTGGTATAAATATGCAGAGACCTGCAAGTGGTAACTTGTGCTGCTCTGACACAGCGGTGTGTAGGAGACTGGACACAACTGGCCATAAGTCCATACTATAATAAACCATTTTCTTTTCTGCACAGTATGTACTTGATCACTCCTGCTACCAGCAGGATCACTGCAGTGTCACTGCATTTCAGTGGGTCAGAAGCAAACCAATGAATAGCAGTAGGCGCAAGTTATGATGGAAGGAAAAGTGGGTTAAAGAATATGCTGCGTGATAAAATGGCACATCAATCAGATCTAGCTGAAAAATGTCTCATTTGTCTAAAAACATTGTTTCAAAGACTGAGAACACAATGTAATGAAAGTAACAACTCTTGGCCTGCAAATAACATTTTTTATCTCTGGTAATGATACATAAAGTAAAAAATACTGCCTTTGACTTTCTGGAAATATCTGCTCTCTTAAGCAGATTCCACTGAAATAACAGCAAATATATTAGAAGGCCAGAAATGGACCCAGGCGTAGTAAGCTCCTTCTTGAATGAACAGGTGGCCCGAGGTAGGCATTTTAATCCACTTTACAGAAATGATAAAAAAGAGATAATGGTGCTAAAGGAACATTGCTTAAAAGTATGACTGTTCCTGCCCTAAGGTTATCCTACCTGTTTGAATGATTAGAATTAGGTTTTCCTGTTTTTCCCTTTTTTTCCTGTAGCGGTAGGACAAGGGGAAACAGAGAAACTGTCCGCATGAATAGCATTGCCAGATGTGCTAGTAAACAAGTGGAAAAGTAGTTATTTTTTGTAAGCACATTCCCTGAGCTGTTACTTACAGCAATTGTAGGCAATATTTACTCAGAAAGGCATTTACATGTTCCCTCCTAAGCACCTCCCCCACTACAGCACCCCTGCACGGGCCTAATGCTGAACACGGGAATGGCCCCAGCGAGGTCAGCGAGGCCACCCTTGTGGAGGCGTTTGCTGGTCTGGGAGCTGCTGCTGGAGCCCTTGCTGGGCTGGCGTTCGTGTGCTCCTCGTCACCAAGAGGCCTGATTAAACCCGCCTTTGTAACTCCAGAGTAGCACGGCGGAGCACGACGTGGCAGCTAGCAGCACCACTTCTTCCTCTGCTAGCACCGCTCTGGATGTGACTCCTGAGCCTCACCCCGCACAGGAGCAGCCTCCACCTCTTTTGCCCCAGTGCACAGCACGAGCAGGCCAGGCAGCGCTGGACGCCTGTGCCCAAGCAGTCCATTACTCAGCACCGACACGAAGATGGACGGTACCTTTCTTTTCCCCTGTAAATGGCACAAAGTCTTCTCTGTCTTTGTGCTCAAGCGCTTGCTTCTCCAAGTATGAGAGCAGGCGCTCTCTGTCAAAAGGGCCCGTGGCAGGTTTAGTGGTCTGATCCTTTTGCCGAAATCCCGCTGGAAGCAAGGCATTCTGTGAAAGAGAGGCAGCAAAGGAGACGAGGCAATGCCACATAGTGTTCCAAATTTCATTTCACTGCTGTTTTCTAAGTTAAATCATTCTTTGTGTGTTATTTCACATAATGCTCTTTGGTGAAAACAATAACACACATTACCTAAATGTAACCATTAAAACCAGTGTATCTGTCAGGCTTCTGATTGTACCACCTATTCATATTTTTATTAACCATATTTACAATCACAGTACCAAAGGACTAAGCAAGATCAGAGCCCTCTGTGTTATCCTTTTTATAACCAGAGTTTGCAGTCCAAGTAAATCAACTAAGATAAGTTTTCCAAACAGTTTCTTCTCTTCATTTACTCTTCTCTCTCCTCACTTTTCTCTCTCTCATTTTTTTCAGAAATTACTTTCGTTCTAATGCAGCTGTCTCTTGGACTTCAGAAATGAATGCATGCACAGAAAGTAATTACTGAATGATGTGAATTTCACCTATTTAGAGTATTCAGGAAGCAAGCAGATGAAACCCAACTTTAAATATGTAGCTGTGTGACCATGTGATTGCATCTGCATCCCATAATACAGGAAAATGCATAAGGCTCCCACATTTCAGTCCAGAAAACCCCAGAAAGGAATATAGGTACATGGAATTTGTAGTGTGTGTGCAGTACAGTCACTATGCTGAAGATGCCCCAGAGTACTGCAGAAACACTTCATCACTGGCCGGAACATGCACGGTAAATCTGATCCATGGCAAGTATCTAGGGAATTCTGAGCACATGCAGTGAACTCAAGCCACTTGACATTTTACCTGGGAGTGCATAAGCATGTCCAGAGCATTACAAATTTACTGCACATACGTAGCCTGACTACAAATGCACTATGGCCTGTTTTGTTTCTTGTGTTTTTTTTAATGTTTTGTGTCTCCATTTGAGAAATGATAGTAGTGAGAGAAATGGCAACATGGAGGGAGAGAACAGTAAAGCCCAACCTTAATTTCCTGGTAAATTTGTGCTATAGAACTAGAAGCTATACATCTATTGTGTTGTTTCAAATTTATTTAGTTTCCAGAGTGAATGGATTTTACCTGCCACTTTACCTGCCAGTTTTCAAATTCCTACATCAGTTTGGAAGGTTTTGGGGTAGGTACAGTCAGAATTCCCATCTAGCACACAATAAATAACCTCGTTATTGTAGGACTAAGTGGTTCCCAAGGCAGAGATCTTTAAACTCTTTGTCAAAGTGTCTTCAAATACTCAAATTATCCTTGCTGTCTAGAAAATCACAGTTGTGTAGCTGAGTCTTATTTTTCTTAATCATGCCTAAATATATATTTTTAAGCTAAAAATATCTGTGAACGACATAGTCAACCCATTTCAGAAGTTCAAAAGATCTGATCTTCACAAACACAAATTATGTTTGTTTGTTTATTGCTGGGCTCAGAAATAGCAGCCATAAAAAGCTTCTCATCATGCTGCAGTGTATAAAGATGATTAAAGATTTAGATTGCACACAAGCTCACGTCTAAATAGGCAAGGGATAGAGAAAGGGCACAGTGACTTGTACAACAGCAAGTAGCACATCACAGCAGGAATAAAATCAACATGTCCCTAGTCAAGCTGCTCATACTTTAGGGTACATTGCCTCTGCTGTAACAGAATACAAATATAAAATGCTGCAGTATGTGACATTTACGATAGGCAGCTTTTGAACTATGATTCCCCTGGCCACCATCACTAACCTCAGGGTCAAGGTCATCGAGAACATGCTCTAGCTGTTTCAGTTCATCCTCTGAGAGTTTGCTGAGTATTTCATCTTCATTGATATTCTTATATTTCTCCAACTCTTTTCGGAAGGGCAGAGACATGGCTCTCGCTGCACTGCTCGATCGATGATGCTTGTCAAGATTTCAACCATCCAGGAGTACTGAGCTTCTTGCGACTTCACTCACTGTTAACAATAAAGCATTATGAGTATGTCCATTTAGCTGATATAATCCTAATAAGCCCTAAAAAGCCATGCCGAGAGTCACATTCACACTTTATTAGTGAAAACAAAGCAGCAAGATGCCCTGGCTCAGCAGAGGGGGTACAGGGAGCGCTGGGGCTGCCTATGCAGCAGTAGCCAAAGAAGAGCAAGGAGAGCTGCAGTATGCTTGGGAACCTCATGGGTGCAATGGCAAAGAGAACCTTTGAGAGACAGATAAGAAAAACAACTGGGAAGTTATCTTTTCCATAAAGATAAATCTGGTTTATTTAATTTCCTTAGAAAAAAGCAGTATCTGCTTGTTCCTTTTGCTAAAGGCAGAGGAAAGTGGTACAGTCACAGAAAACAGTCCAACGCTGACAAACAAGAAGCAAAATGTTATGCTTTGAGGTGTTCTCTCCTATCCCAGCTTTGCCGATGGCTGAAAGTTTACCCACATCATCTTGGCTAGCTTTTTGGTACATTCTGGTTACTGAAGCAGCTTTAAAGTATGCTGGTTGGTAGTCTTATTTCAGAATGTTTGGCTACAAATGACAGCACATGACCAAAATAATCCTTGCAGTGAGGATATGCTACTTAGCTCAAAAGATCACCTGTAAATTAGTCCGCTGCATGGGGCACCTGCAGGTGTTCAAAACACAGTCATGAAAAAGATACGGACTTAGTATTTCACAAACCCCTCGTTAGATGATCCCAACTGATCAGTAACAAGTGTCATCTGCATGGCCAAAATCATCAATGCCATATAATTTGTCATATGACAAAGGGCTGTGAGGGCGGCGAGGCGCTGGCCCAGGCTGCCCAGAGCAGCTGTGGATGCCCCATCCCTGGCAATGCCCAAGGCCAAGCTGGATGGGGCTGGGAGCAACCTGGGATGGTGGGAGGGGGCCCTGCCCATGGCAGGGGGGTGGAACTAGGTGGTTGTTAAGGTCCTTCTGACCCAAACCATTCTATGACTGTCTGTCTTTACTTGCTCTTTTTCTCCTGTCCAGAACCAATTCTAGAGCCAGAATGTGCCTTTAAATAAATGGAGTGGAAGAGAATTTATCTATGACCAGACACAGCATCACCTGGGGACTTTTATTGCGTTCCAGGCCCTCCCAAGTCTGCCCAGTTTCCCACATTAGCACCAGAGCTCTCCAAATCACGCAGCTAGCCGTGCAGTTTTACAGATAAGTTTTTGCATTCACAAATTTCAGTTGTTATGGTTGACATGGAAAGCAGCCAGCTGGCACCTACATCTGGCTTATGTATCAAACCAAACTCCAATTTCCTTTGGCCAAATCTTTAGTTGTCATAAGCTAACAAAAGCCATGCAGGTTCTGTCGCTCTTCATAAGAGCTGGAAGCCTGATCTTTATTTTTCTTCCATTCAAAATCCAAGTGAAGATGTTGCATGTCCTTAGAGTTTCACTATTAAAATACTAAATTTCAAAACATATCTCATTTTTTCTGTTTATTGAGAAGACTAGAAATCACCAACCTATAGAAAGAGAAAATAATAATTAGTAGAATTAGAAATTTGAAAAATCTGGTGTTCTATGAATACTGCAAGGCATGGCAAGCCTTGACTTGAAACACTTAAACATTCTATTCCAAGAAAAAGCATTATCTCCCCTAATTTTCATTTTTTCCTTACTACTGCTCTATTTGTTGTCCCTGTTTTCATAGCCTAACATCATTGTCAGGTCATTCCAAATGTCATGGTAAAATTCTACTGTTCTTTAAACTGAGTTTCTTTTAGGAAGTTGGTCAGCACCTAATGTTTCACAAAGCTACAGCAGTTGTTAAAAAATCTTATATTACCAAAATTCTATCATATGTGATGCGTGTGAGAGATATTTTGGCAAAATAGGTCCAAAAGAGCTAATGTTTTTGTGTGTTTGGTGCTTAAAGAGAACACTAGTTCTACCTACACTTAATTGATACAGTTGTTACCAAAACTACTTGTTAAATAATGAAAGCATACTATTTAAAAGTGGTAAGTGTATTTGTTTAGATTGTAAAAACAAATTCAGCTGCAGTACAACATTTCTGTACTAAGGCATCAGGTGCCTTCTCTAAGTTTCTTTGGATAAACTCATTAAAAACCCAACATTTCAGCTAGCAGCCATTAACTGGGCTGAAAGATTTCTTTGAGGGGATTAGACCTCTTTAAACTCTCTTTAACAGTTTAAATTATTATTTCATTAGAGTTTAATCGCATCCCTGGAAAAGACAGAACTGTAATCCCAAGGTTAGGTTAATTAAATATCATTGGAAAAGTAACTGCTAAGAGTATGTAACGGTGTCCCTGGCTGAGGCTGAGCACTTGCGCTGTGCAGGGTGCCTGGTCCCAGCACCTCTCCCCCCGCCGTATGGCACTGCACAATTCCATCCAGGAGTGCAACTCAGGATTGTTCTACTGATATCAGCAAAACCATGGCTTTTGTGAAAAGGTTTGCAAAGTTGAAGCCAGGTGCTAACGGGTAATTTCTGCAGAGTATGGATTATGTGCACCAGACATTTCTGGTTGCTTTGTGAGTTACCTAAGGGCTTGGCCATAAAGGGGAGATGTGCCAGGAGACACTTCGCAACAGGTGAGGGTTTTCAGTATTGTAACTGCTTCCTCTTCCTTTTGGAAGGGAAGGCATTTGACCACGGGCAGCAGGGATACCCCAAAAGAAATATAAGCCCAGATATTAAAGATGTGTCAATCTAACTTCCCTCATGGCATGAAGCACTACGTTGGATAACCCTTGTTAGATTAGCGTGCACAGAAGAGCTTAAAATGATGCTTTTCATGCATGCATACATTTGCAACAGAAACTCCTTTTATATTTTCCCATTCACAACTGAATCCTACTCTTTTGTGGCTGAACAAAAGCAGAAGACACTGCTTAGGGAACTTCTTTGTCCACAATCCCTGTAAGTAGTAAAGCTTTTCTGGAGCCTGCACCCCACTGTACAGCCTACTGCAAGCTCTGCCGAAACGCTTACCGTTCGTGTCCTGCCTTTGTGCTCTCTGCTGACCTTTCACCACAATCACATTGTTGGAAACCAAGGGAACGAGATGAATCTAACGACTCAGCATCATTCAGTCTGGGAAGGAAATGCTGAAGTCTCGAGTTCACGTACTCTGGAAATTGCTGTCTAATGTGATGATTACGATCTCCACCTTCCAAATAAGATTTCATACTGTTAATTTTGTGTATGTAAACAGGACCGTATGCTGTCTGTGCTGCTTCTTACTGTGGCTTGACTTTTTGGAGCGTGCGCATACTGTTTACTTTTTGCAGATTATATCCACTGGGTTTTCTTTGTTATGATTACTCTATGAAAACTTTAATCAGTTAAAAAAGCAATCCTAACTAACCAACAGCTCCCAACTACTGTTATTTTGAGCATACAATAGCAGATCAGCTGTCACACAGTAGAAAGGAGATGTTCACTCTAATTGCAGAGGGAATATACTGTTGAATGGTCGCTGCATTAGGGACACTGAGGGAAGCAGAATGAGGGACCACGGGTAAGACTACGGAGTTTCCCTTCAGACTTACTGGGAAGAGTGAACAAGGAGAGTAAGGAATGGAGGGGCACAAGTCCCATTTTTTTTCTTCCCCCTTTTTAGTTTCAGTATGGAGCACTACAGTTTCCCATGGGCTCAAATACCCACTGCTAAACAGCAAAGCATGCTGCTGGGTGCCCAGCACATGAGATCTGTGCTGATTCAGGGTAGTACACAACTCTAAGAGGTAGCATTTCTGCTGACCGTGTGCATCTTTTAAATCTTTGTAGAGCACAGGTGTTTCTGGGTGAGCTTCAAAGACTCCACTGCTATATTTTGATCTTTGATTCCTTCTAAAGAAAGAAATGCATACTTCTGTTTTATTTGGGGCAGCTTTTTCAGCCATGCCTGTCAACACCAGGATTCAAAATAATGTTTTCAAAGACAAAAAAAGAGTGTCGTTAGTCAGCCTGAATAACATCATTTTTGCTCTATGTAGTCAACACCTGCTGTGACAAAACTCCTCTATACTTTGCTGTGTTCTGTAGGTACTTTTTAGGTATAATCCTTACACACTGAAAGGACTTTCCTTCTAGGGTAGCTAAGCTGTAGTTTCTGCTGATACCATAATACTGTCATAATGCTCTACCATTGACACAGATAGTTCTTTCGAGAGGGAATCAGTCCTCTGCTGAATTAACGTTAGATGTCAGAGAGGTCCCACTCACATTTGCTTGGATTCCTTGAGACGAGTTGAACTATAGAACCTTCTATGGACCAGCAGCTACAAAGGCACATCAGGTCACTCACGCTGTCTAAAACACAGGCTACATACCTAGAAAAACGTACTGTCTCTGCGATCCTGTAGAGATGAGAATACCATGATACAAACAAAGGGAATTTCTAGCTTTTGACAGTGTGTACAAGCTAAGAATGAAGCTGCATGGCAATATGCATTTATTATTATTATATAAAAAAAAGATGGGCTGAATGGGAAAAAAAAGAGTTATTTTCATTTTTATAGAAAAAAAGAATGTTCTTAAAATCATATTTGAGAAATTGTTCTCACTTTTCCAAATCATGGCAACTGGTGTTTAGAAAGGAATTATTGATTTTTTTTTCATGATCTGTTTTAAACTCTCTCTGTAACCACAGTGGTGGATATTTGTGCTTTGAAAAATAGTTGTGAAACAGATCTGTAAATGTGGAAACATTCTTCCCTTTCTTTAAATACTCTTAAGTAGCTAAGCATGAAAATAAGAAACAGGTGGAATAAATCCCAAGTTAAAATGATACTGAACCAAATAAATAGGATTGGGGCCATTATGATTAAGAGCAGCGTTTGTGCAACACAGGCAGCTGCTCAGTTGAAGGAGGTGCTTGTTCTGCACCATCCAGGCAGTGGAGTGCTCCCACCTACACCTAATTCAGTGCCAGGCAGGGGACCGCTCTGCTGTCCAGGAACTGCTCTGAAAAACAAGGTTGTGCTGCTGAAAGCTCAAACTTAAAAATAATTACATAAAAAAATAAAAATTGATTAATACTCAATTATTTAACATATAAATAAGGTCTCTTTTTTTATTTTTATACTTAAAAAACAAGACCGGTATGTACTTTCTAAGCACAAACATATAGGAGATGTATATTCAGAGTTCCCATCTTGTGCAAAATCTTCTTGGTTTTGAACTAGGAGATTCAGAAATTTGAGAAAAGATAGAAAGGAAGCGTTAGGGCCAGCACAGCACAGAAGTATGGTAGGAACATACAGTGAAGTATTATGAAACTGGGTTTTTTTGTGTGTATGATGAAAATGGTATTAGCTACAGCTGCTGTTGTAGATGGAGACAGCAGACACATGAAGGAAACTCATATAGGTTAAAAATGGAAGAGAGCTCTGTAGGAAAGGATTTGGTCTTCTAGAATCCCCCAACTTTTCCGCCTGTTTCCCAAAAAAACCTTCTGAAGAACTCACGACATAAGGAGCACTGAGCATCCAGGGCACAGCATGATGGCTCGGTGGATCAAAGCAAATAACCTGTTTCAGGATTTGTAGAACTGGGTCCCTCGCGAGGGTGTCTCTGGGGCTGGCAGGGGAGCACGTTCAGCTGCACATGGCACTGAGCTCAGGGCTGGCTCTCAGCAAGTAACAACATGACCAAACCTCTCCTATTCCAACCCAGTTTGCCATCTTTTGTCGTACTGTAGCAAAGAATTCCTAAAAATCCCTGTATATTTAAAACATTTTTTTTCTCCGGGGCTAACATAGGGTTATTTCACATTCTCATCCTAGCAATTGGTGTAGTCCTGTACAGAGACTGGTAAATAATTAACAACTATGTTGTCCTAATATTAGACTAGGCCTGCACGTTTAGGATAATCATTCAGTGATCAGAAACTCTATAATTGGATGAGCCTTTCCGAACCCTGGTAACATTTATGCCACTCGGCAGTTTGCATTACAGTTGGTCTCTTTCCTAAGGGACTGACAACTCCTATGCAAATAAAGTGTGAGGCATCAATTCACTTTAATGGGAATTCAATCATGCCTTTTATAAGAAAACCATCACGTATGATGCAAAATTATCCATTGTACTGTTATTTATAGAAGATATAAAGGGATGTACTCCCTTTGATTCAGATAACATGAAAGGTTTTTCACTGGCAATTAAAGAAAGATGACATATTAATGCTTCTCCCACTGATGCAGAATAAAGCTATATAATAACTAATTTCAGATTATTTCTAAAATAACATCAGTGGTGCTATTCATAACCACTCAAAACAGGAAACTAGGTCCTGTGAAGAAAGTATATTTCTTTACAATGCCTGATGAATTTATAACCTGCTTCTCTGGGTATTGTCATGTTTTTAGATCATAACCACTAGAATTGTTTCCACACAAAAACTACACAGTGACCATATGACGATTTAGGCCAGTCTTACATGAAAAAAAACACCTTTAAATCACTCAGTTTCTACCTACAAGAAGAGGACGACAGAAGAAACTTAAGCGTTAGAGATAATAGCGGGATTGTGTACAGTGCTCTGGCACTCCAGTGATGCGTCAAGTATGGGAAACAGAAAAGCCCAGAGAGACCTGTCAGTCTGCTGTGTCTCCTGCAGGGAGAGATTCCCCCTTGCTTTTAGAGGGGTACAGTTCAGTTCTAAAATAACGAAGCAACCATCTGCTATTGTGCTCATTGCAACTGGTAACTTTGCAGAACTGGAAGGTAGGTTTCTTCCATCTTTAGAACTGACGTTGATTATTTGAAAATCCATGCAAGGTTAATTACCTTTTCTAAAATAAAACCGTAACATAGTTCCTGTCTGAAATGGAAGGCAGTGTGAAGTGCTAGGCTGAAAAGCCTGGAGAGCAAAGTCTTTTTATACACACAAAATGGACTATGAAATGGCAGTTCCACCCACAATTTGTCATCTGTAAGCTTCAGCTCCGACGTGAACAGAAACACCCTGCTGCCGAGCTGCACCGGTGGTGGTTGACTGACAATTCCTTGGAAAAAACTTAACATCACAACCAACGGAGAACTATCAATGGTGATATTGATCAGTTATAAGTGACAGTAGAAATGCCCATCTGATAGCAACTCGAAGAAAACAGCCTCATTATTTTCTGTGAGGCACCAACGATATTTTGACCTCTTTGGCTAACTACCAGACCCTGCAGGTTTGATTCTGCTGCAGACAGGTGCTGATTTACCTTGGAACAAGAGGTTGTACCTCCTTTGGTCAGCACCACCCTGGGACATACATGCTCCCAGTCCTGTGACACAGCAGCCCATGGCTCTGTGGCCCCTAGATGAACATGGATGAATCGGTTCCTGCACCATGCACATTACAGTAATAGCTGTGATGTTTACAAGATGGTGTCTTCATCTGGTTCAGTGCCCCAGATTTTGTGTTGTGTAAAGAACTGTAGTTCTTGTCATCAGCACGCCTACCATGAATGCAAAGCAAAGCACACGCTGGGGTATGAATTATCCGCAGCTTTGTAAAGAGGCATCCTCAGGAAACCAAAGGCCAGGTTCTGGCATCCTCACTGATCAATCATGTTTACATGGAACTGTTGTGGTGCTTTAAACACCATCAGCCACATGAGAGCTTCTCCACGTCACTGTTCTATCAGAGGAAAGAAACACCTTGTTCGAGGTCAAACAGAAAGTCTGTGGCAAGACAAGGAGTTGAACCATCTTCCAAATATCAAGCATTGGTCAGCTTTTCTTTTGGCTGTGGGTCCCTTCTTCCATGGCCTGTCTTGTTCACTTAAGTTGATCTTTTAAATGAACAATATACACCAAGTGAAAACACAGCAGAGATGGAACCACAGGCTGGGTTACGAGCATACACTACTGACTGCAGAACTACGATCCTTAATAATGGTCACTGTTAGGTAACTTCTAAAAAAAATATCTCTTTTTGCATCTTTTCTGAGCTGTTTTTTCTCCTTATGATGTACAGAGCCAGCGTAACTACCTACGTGTTTTGCATTTTAGCTGTAAACCAAAGCCAGAAACGATCTGTGATGTGCACATCCTGATAGCTGAAACAATAAACAGGAGAAGGAATTGTACAGGGAAACAGACTTTTTATTTACACAACAAAAGAGATCAGACCAGCCCTGGAAAAGACAACACTAGTGTTTGTTTTTCACATGTGGGAAACATCAACAGGAAAAAAGGACACTGGGTTCCACCTGTGCTGCCAACAGATAGGGAATGGTGTGCCACCTTTTTGTCACTGCTCTTCTCAAGTTTCCCTATTTTAGACCAGCTGCTGGACCTGCAGGCCCAGCTGTTCCTTGAAATAATCCTGATAAAGAAGGATTTAAAAAAACAAATTTACAGATTTCTGTGGCGCCAAATAATGATGACCAAACTCCACCATTAAACAGAAACACTGCTACACTTGTGTGCTATGGTCAGTAAACAACTTCTGCATTTACCCAGCTATTAACCTACCATGTGCAAATGCATGTGGCTACAGGACCCTGTCTGGCGCCTCTCCATGCAAAACCCTGCACAGCTACCACCACCTTGGTCAAAAGGATACTCAGGCGCAGGAAGACATCAAACTATGAGAGTCAATAACTTAGGAATGCTACAAAAAGCCCCTAGAGCAGATTAATAACAGCAAAAATGCATCAACATTGCTTGCCAGAAGTTGTAAAATACTGAAAATAATAATGATTGGGGGAAGGAAGAAAAGTTATGCAATAAAGCACACCATTTCAAACAAAATTATTTAGATTGTCAAGCTGAGAGAGGCTAAGTTCAGACAAATCCAACCAAGCTAGATGAATGGGAGAAAAGAGGCCTAAAGAATTTAAGTCAGCAAAGTCACTAAAATGATTCACATAACCTTCACTTTCTACATAGTGCTAAAAATTTAGATAGATAGATAGATAGATAGATAGATAGATAGATAGAGGAAGCCAGTTAAGAACTGCATGGCATACAGCACCACAGCAAAGGCAGACAGTTTGTTAGATAGCAAATGGGTGCAGAATACCATGGAAAAGATTGTAATATCATTAGTATAATTCAGTGAGACACCTCCATACACCCATGAGTTTGGGTTGATTTTTCTAGTAATTGTATCCCTTGCAAGGCATTGCAGGATGTGATGCCTGCAGTACTAGGCCAGTTGGTCCCAGGTGTTTCTTTACCATTACATGTTCCTGCCTCCAAAAGTATAGGGTAGAACAGAAGAAGTTGAAGGACAATTTCTGAGAATAACCAGTTAAAGAAAAGCTTTCATATGATAAAGGTTTCAAATGATAAGTTGTCAAAAGATCTACAGTGTATCATACATGGTATAAAAATATTATCACTTCTTCCAATTATTTTTAAATTGGTATTTGATATTGATGCATTTCTGATTTTTTTTCATCATTAATGATGTTACAATTTTTTTTCATAAGTTTATGTTTCTCCTAAGCTCAGGGTGGTTACACAAATCAAACCAGTTTTCATTTCTTTTTCAGTGTTACAGTCCTCAGATTTCTCTACATGTTTCCCACTGATCAACTGTGGATTTTTACTCTGGCAAAAGAAATGCCCCCCAGGCTTCCATCAAAGCAAACCCCCTTGAATTAGCAGACGGCCACCCTGATAATGCTGCAGTCAGATGACAAAACAGAGCATGTGTGCTATCTAATGTGCAGGTTTCGAGGACACGTTTTGCTCATCAAGAGCTTGGAAATATCACTGAATGTTACCAAATCCACACCCTGATCCCGAACCTGTCACTGGGACGTTTATTCTGACCCTCTTCGGGCAGCGGAGTGTAACCATCCCCACCGGTCCTGCTGTATTTCTGACATACAAAAGGCACCAGGTCTCCGAGGAGAGACAGCTCATCTGCATCGCAAAAATACCTCCTCTCCGTGTTTTATTCCGCTGCTGCATCTAATCTTTGTCGTTTATCGCCTGCCTTAAAGGACGCGAGCACATCGAGTTAAACACGCGCGTCCCCCTGAAATTCAGGCGCTACTGAAAAACAGAAGGCGAAAGGGGATGGGCGCTCCGCACCCTGCGGGAGCCTCGGGCATCGCGGGCCGCCGGGCCGAGCCCCACCGGGTCCTGCCCGCCGCGGACCGGCT
This sequence comes from Microhierax caerulescens, assembly GCA_035590215.1. Taxonomy (NCBI): domain Eukaryota; kingdom Metazoa; phylum Chordata; class Aves; order Falconiformes; family Falconidae; genus Microhierax; species Microhierax caerulescens. The sequence goes on from JAVJGJ010000060.1 coordinate 16,675,116, forward strand.
CCAACGGCCGCCGGGGTGGGGCCGGAGCCCCGCG
>JAVJGJ010000060.1:16683501-16709372 GCA_035590215.1 Microhierax caerulescens
ACCCGAAGGCTGATCGCAGACCCCGCCCGTGGGCTCGGGTCACGGAACTTGCCATTTGCTGCGTGCGGCGCCGGGCGAGGGGAGGCCGCGTCCCCCCGTTCCCCCGCCCCGCGGCCGGCGCGGTGCCGGGCAAGGCCCGCAGGGGCAAGGCCCGCGGCGGCAGGGCCCGCAGGGCAGCCCGGGGCTGCGGCCCAGGCCCGGGAGCCTCCCGCGCCGGGCTGCGCACCCACTGACCCGTGTTCCCTGGGAATGTGGCACATACACTCCCGGTGTGAGTCTCTGAAAGCTGTCTGCCCGTTTCTTGGCAGGTAGGCGCAAGTTGGGCTGAAAATAAATGCTGTTCTAGGCAGGTTGCTGTATGCTTTAAATTCACCATAATATATTGTACGTATCCTTAGGACTCGTGTTTTGCTACTGTGACAGGTGTACAGAGCTTGAGAGGTGGCCTGTGATGTCAGGGAGACCCAGAAGTTGCCTACCACCCAGAAGTTTTCCCTAAGTAACATCACTGCAATAAAGTGAATTTCTTTTCCTGTCCTGTTCTAGTCCTGGAAGTTTTGCTGCTTTTCTGTAATGGCTACAAGTATCTGAACATTTCTATAAACATTCAGGGTTATAGAATATATATATATATATATATATATATATATATATATAGCTTGCATCCAGTGTTTCTTTTGGAATGGAATGCCTGTAGGCAGTTCCTCCAGGAGGAGATACTGTGTGTCAGTGTCCATGGGCAGTAGGTCTCTCTTGACAAAAATCCAGGTATTGTCAGGAGGGAAAAAAAAAATAAAAAAAATGCCAAAACATCCCTCATCCTGCTGGTCAGCAGCTCCCGATGCAGAGAGGAAACTGGCAGCTGGACCAGCAATCTCTGCCAATGGAGCTTCACGGGGCAGGCGGTACCCGTGGCACCTGGGTTTAGTTTATCCCAGCCATGTATTTGTTTGGGATCATAACACCTGCCCTGCAGCTAGTCTGATGAGCATGCCTGGAAGTGTCATGGAGATAGGTGCGATGAAGTGCTGCCTCATGCTGCTGCAGCTGCCGCTTCCATGCCCCGTGCCGCTTGCCAAACACGCACTTCAGAGCTCCTCGCTCTGTCACCTCTGCTGTTGCCTGGTGGTTGGGGATGTCTGTATGGCCCTGCAGCGTGGGGGACTGGTTTTCAGCAACAGGCACGCAGGAATAAGGTTGTATGGGACAGTGCCAACTTGGCAGCTTAGTTGTCACTTGGAGCGCCCTGTCTGCAAGGTAGCTGTGTTCTAGTTCTGTGTAGGATACAGGATACAGGACACATAGAAGAGCAAAGTGGGCTTTATCTGGTTCCAGGTGCCCTCTGATACAGAGGAGAAGCTGTCAGGAACTGGGAATACGGGTGTCTTCTGATTTTGTTTATCATGGAAGAATCTTCATGGTTTGTGTAGTTACTCTGCAGTAGCTGTCAGGCCCCCCTCCACTCCCCAGGGTCACTGAACAGACAAACGTGAAGTTGGAGAAGCTCACTTTGCCGGGTATAAAACTTGATGAATCGTTTCGTTGACCAGAATGAAGCCTCGGGCTTGCTTTTGTAGGAAAACAGCCCAGAACAGCTGTTCCTTACTGCCTGGAAAACACAATTTACCCTGACAAAAAGCTTAGGCAAAGTTGAGCTGCCACCTGCTGGCTCCGTAAAGCTGCGGGCTGGGGGATGTCGCTGGTCGGTCCCCTGGGCAGGAGAGCCTGGTTGGCGTACCCTAGCCCAGGCTGGAGGTTTGGAAGGCTCAGGTGGGGTTTTGAGAGCTTTCTGCCAAGAAAAGCAGCATTAGGCTGTTCAGCAGAGTTATCATAAGGCGTTACAAAAACACCCTAAGCAACCTGCTAGGATTATGGTAATATTTATATTTACTCTTTTTTTGGTCCTAGCCTTGGTAAATAAAGATAGCTCTTTCAAGTGCAGCACATTCTTCCTAAACAGTTTGTATAATCTTGCACAGTGGAAAATAAAATTGTTGCCATCTTAGGGGTTCCCGGGGGAAATGCTCGGATTAGGCTCCTCCAAGCAGCTGGGATGGTCTGGGGCCCTGACTGTGCAGGAATGCTGACAGCCCCGCAGACCCCCCTGCGCCGGGTCAGGGTCACCCAGAGGCTGGGTGGAAGGAGGCTCCAAAGGAACACGAGATTAAAGTGAACTCTGCGAACGTGCTGGCCAAAACCGGCTGGGTTTGTTTTTCATGATGTCACTTCCATTTTAAAATCCAAGTTACGGAAACCATTTACAGTGGACTTTAACAAGACTGTAGTTTCCTCTGCACAAGGTATTTCTAAAGATCCTGTTAGGGTCCCAAGAAATTGTGTTCTTAAATATAATAGAAATTTCTAGGGGGGTGAATTTTTGAAAGAAAATTGGAAGCTTAGCTATTTTTAGTATCTCTTGGTTTTTAAAAAATACTTTTGGAGAGGAGAAAACCAAAAATATTATAGCTTTTAGATAAGAGGTGTGTGAAAGTTGCTTGACAGTCTTTCAGGGGATGATTCAGGTAATTGTAAAACGGCCTGAAGTAAGGTTACTGCTATCTTCTAATTTCTTACATGACTGAAACATGAAGTTGCTACAGTGAAGACCTTGCTTTACCTTATGGTTATGTATCTGAGAAAAGAATACTAGCCCTTTTGACTTTTAATGTATGTAATGTTTTCACAGTGATGCTAAGAAAGAAACTTAGAAGAAAACTAGCTCTGCCTATGTAAAAAGTGCAAAGTATTTGCAAAGCCAAAATTGATGGTTACAGTTTTGCCTACGATTTTGCAGTAAGATGTGCCACAAATATTCACAGTCTAAGTAACTGTTTCTTCTAAACCTACTGTAATTTGTAACACACTTATCTTTCTGCATGCTACACTACTACAGTGAGTGAGGGAAAGCAAATACAGTACCAAATGTGTTTAATGGGAGGTGAAGGGGCTTGTTTGATTAGATTAGGGCTTCAGCTGGCCTTTGTGCCCTTTTTAGGCAATGAGATTTCTTGACACCATGTTCTAAAACCTGACTTTTAGCACGTTACGTACGAGTGTCATATATGCTGTGGTTTTTGTAGGGAATGTTTTTGAAAGTTGTTACCAAGCGATCTCTGTGTAGTACAGATATGCTAACCGGTGCTACCGTCATAGCTTTTTAAGGGTGCTTCATATTAAGTATGCTTTTGTATTTTAAAAAATACTTTTGACTGATATGTATTAGAAAATAGGTCAAAACCTCTTTACATTTAAATTTTCCAGGCTACATGTGATTCTTCCTCTTGATGAAGTGAAGACTCAGTTACAGAAATAGTGGGGGTTTCTGCTCTGCTGCTTTATTTTATATATTTTATATCTTTTTTGTCCTTTTTTTGTTTTGTTGTTGGTGTCTGAACACTGTAGCTCAGGATTTGAAATGGCTACTTTGATCGTATTACAGAAACAAGTGAGACTAAGGACTATAGGGCTGTGACCTGACCATTAACTAAGGTACTATAAGGGATGAGTAGTTTTCCAAAACACACCAATGCAGTAAATAAAAGGTAGTTCATTCTGGGTGACAGCTATGACCTGAACGTTAATTAATGTATTATAAGGGATGAGTAGTTTTCCAATGTAAAATGTAGCAATGCAGTAAATAAAAGGTAGTTCATTCTGGGTGACAGCATTGTACAGCAATACATGGAGAGGAAATGAAGCCTACATGAATGTAATGTACAGTTATGCAGTGCTACTCTGCATCAGAGCAAGGGCAGCATTATTCTGCAGTATGCCATCTATTCTGCTCCATATAATTACCTGTTAAAACTACACCTTTTAACATTTGAATGCAAATGGACATGCAGAAATGTGGTAAATAGCAGTGTCTTGATGTTGGATACAGATGGTGCAGCCTGGTCACAAACAATGCTGTGTAATCAGCTGCAGGAAATGTCTTTCTCTTATGATAGTGTGTAATGGCTTAAACTGTAAGGAAGAGCAAAACATTAAGGCTCCTGGAATGAAAAGTTTGCATGCAGATTGTGTAGCGTCTGCTGCAGCTATCAGCTAATTGTCCATCAGCTGTTGTGCACCTGAAGAAACAAATGCCATGAGCCTGTGAAAACTGTCAGAGGTGGCGTGCCAGGCCACAGAGACACTCCTTCAGTTACTTTTGGAGCGCAGCTTTGAAAAACCATAGGTGTGCTACCCTCTGCATTTTCTGCAGCCATTAAACCTGGATGTTCTCAGCTCTGCAGCATCTTGCAAAAGGTTCAAGCTCTTCCAGTACGCTTGGGTTTAGTTCAGAGGAAGCCAGGTGGTGTTCTTCTGACATAGTTTGCCATGAAACTGAGAGTTTCTTCTATTTTTTGTTATGTTTGAGAAAACTTTACCTAAGTTGGTAGTTCAGCTTTGGAATTATGTCCAATCAATGTCAGCTGTGGTTTAGAAGTAAGCTCTAGTGTTTATATCAGTAATATTTTTTAAAAGCAGACATGCTGAAAATAGCTGTAAATGTATTCCTCATTTAGGTATAGATATTGTTAGGAACTGGAAATTTACCATTCTTGCAAAGGCGATTGTTAAAACCAGATTTACTTCACAGGTAAACCTGACAGAGTGGTGTGGGTGAATCTTTATGCTCACTTCTGTTCAGTGTCCCTGAATTATATCTGCGTGTAACTGACAGCCAGGGAGACCTTTCTTGATGTAAACAACTGAGGTGAAGGAATCCTGTAAGCAGGATTCCGTGTTTTAGTGTGTGTATACAGCCCTTCTGTTGCCTCTTGAGTCGAAGGAAAAGCTTTAAATTGATCTCATTTTGAAGTGCAGGTTTGAGGTAATACAGTTAGTATATGTGGTGTGAGCATCTGCGCTGGAACGTGGGCTACTGGAGAACAAAAAACCTTTGCTGTACGTCTGATCTGTGTTGAGCATGTGCATAGAGCTGAGAAGGGGGTTGGGGAGGCTCATGAGCCTGAATGTATGGATCTAGTTTTTGCTCCCCAAGTACATGGTGGACACTCTCGCTTACTTACAGAGTCACTCAAGTCACCCTTTCGTGTGTGCTCAACTTGAAGCTGAACAAAAGGAGAATCCGAGAACTTTTTACAGAAAAATGAGAGAAACCAACTTGTCTGCTTCAACACTGTTGTGATTAGCTGTTTGCTTTGTCCAAGCCAAATGCTCAAAAATTGTAACTGTTAGAAAAGAAGGTTCCTTGTGCTGTCCTTGTCCGTGAGAAGCACTATATAGACTACTTCTTTTGAAGGACCCCAGTTTCCTCTAAGTATAATATTTAGTGAGCAGTTAGGCAGTCTGTTCTGGTTTGGGGTTTTTGTTTGGAATTTTTTTGGTAGTAGGATTGACTGGAGTGCTGCTACTTAGGAGCTGTATTCTGTAAGCCTTTCTTCAAGGTATTTTGATTTTCCTCAGACAGAACAGAATGTTACTTCAATGGCAGTGCTATAATTAACTCAGAAGCAAACTTCCTTTGTTCCCTCTGTACGTAATAGGCAGGGATATGAGTCAGTAATAACCAATTAACTTGTTTGTAGTGAAGTTTTCCTGTACCTCCTTCGAACAGCAGCAGCAACAATAAATGTGAAGCATCTTAACTCTTCTTTTGACTGCAATATCTGTAAAAACCAATGGCATTAAGATGGACTCATATATGTAGCTTAGTTACTGATGGAAAAGGGCATGGCAGCACAGGATTCTTGTCAGTGGAGAAGCAAGGTGTAGACAGCTTCCAAGGGCTGTAACCAAGAGTAACAGGTAGATATGAATACTGGATGAAAAAGCCTTCCGTTCAGAGATGTATTTGGAGGTTGAGGATGCTTTGTAGTTGGGATATCTACCTTAACAATGGTTATTTCTTTTTAAAACTTTTTTTTTTTTATAGATTTGGGTGAGAATAAGACTTGGGTTTTGAAGGGTTTGAGCAACTTGCTGCTGCCCAAGTCATGACACTCCCATTTCGAAAGGACTTGGACAAGTACAAAGATCTTGATGAGGACGAAATTCTTGGCAAACTTTCAGAAGAAGAACTGAAACAACTTGAAACTGTTTTGGATGATCTTGACCCTGAGGTAGGTATTAGCCAAAAGAAATTTTATTTTTTCATTTGTTCAGACTATGAAATAAACTGAGACTGTTGACTGTGTTTTTACTTGTACAATATACTTTTGGACTTTATAAGTTTTTTCATAGTCTGCTAATGATTTTATTTACAGAGATATATATATGTGTACATAATGTTTCAACAGTTTATTTCCTGTTTGCAACGTGACTGAAACTGTAATAGAGGAAAATGGAAGAAGAGATTGTTAGGAGGAGCTTTCTAGGATTTATTTATAAATAAAAATTGGTTCTAGTCATGTTCTTAAAAAGAAAGTTTATTTAGAAGGGCCTATTTAACTTCCCTGTTTCCAGTGTTGTTTGGTAACCAGCCCTTTTGCATCCATTTTTACTTTGTTGCTTCTACTATTGGAGTTTGATGGGAGAGGTAGGGTACTGACCCCTTCTAAAGAATCCTGGTCCTGTGTCTGGTAGCTTGTACCTATTCCTGTCCTTGTGCTGACTTTGCCAACAGGAGGCAAGTGATTACTCAGCTCCTGAATGATTGTCAGCATTATTGTAATGGGTGGGGGCACAGCCAGAAACAGCCACCCGACTTTTAAAGCTGTCAAAGGATTGAAATACTTTATGAAGAGCTGAATTATGTCCTCAACTGATACTGCAGCTAATGTCAGAGTCCAAGACTTGTTTTCACCTCCTGAGTCTCTGTTCTTGCTTTAATAGTACTAGGATTAAGTTTAATCCCGCTGTTCAGACATCACTTAAGAATACTATGATCACCTATTTTGTAGCAGTGCAAGTTATTCCTGATATTTTAGTTGGTTTTGGCTTTTATAGACATTTTAATAGAGGAGAACTGGCAAAAGTGATTGGTTGTCTTTTATGACAGTCTGAGTTTCTGTAAACTCTGTTCTTTCCATGCTAGTATCCTCATGTGTGTGTGTGTGTGTGTTCAGTTTTGTTTTTCCTTTAGCTGAAATATGTTGATGATCTAAAAAAACACCCCATCTTGAGTTAGGCCAAAAGTAGAAATATTCTATGTTAAATGCTGGACGATAGTAGAGGCGGTTGTCTTAAAGACCTAGAAACATATGGATGTAAGTGTTGGAGGAAGCAGTCTCTTGCTGAATGTCTAAACTGTAAATAGCTGAGCTGTATTTACTACTACTCATTAAACAGTGTTCATTCTTGAAAATAAATGCAAAGTAACTAGTGAGTCTAGTGCTGGGAGCTATTGTACTTAAAGAATTGCTTCAGTCCTATTCAGAGTGCAGGGTGATCTGTTTTTAATTATGTTCTCAGTGTATAAAGAATAGATTATCTTGTATCCTCCCCTGCCCCAAAAAAAGGGTGTTGGCAAGGGACCAAAGATTACCTAAAAAGGATGATGTATCAGGTTTGAACCTTGGGGACAGAGGCAGAAGGAAGAGGGAAATGAAACTAAATGGGTGTTCACTCAGACTTTTTAAGCTGTACTTACTTGCTCTGTTTTGTTTTGCAGAATGCACTTCTGCCTGCAGGCTTCCGACAGAAAGACCAGACTGCTAAAAAGGCTTCAGGTCCCTTCGACAGAGAACGACTCCTGGCATATTTAGAGAAGCAGGCTCTTGAGCACAAAGACAGGGAAGACTATGTGCCTTTTACAAGAGAAAAGAAAGGTAACACCACCCTTTCCGGTGCAGGTGGTTATGAAATCTCTGAAGAGGGCTAGCCAGAACAGCTGTGAACCAGTTTATTGAAGCACTGGCAGCTCTAATGCTTTTTTAGCTCACGGTCTTTTCAAACGAGTGCTACTGTGCAGGGGTGGGATGCTTCCTGTTCAAGTATTTTGTGGCACTGGGCCTGGCATGCTGTTTGCATGAAGTGCAGGATGGAAATAAGACTCAAAGGTATTATCAAAGATTGCAAAGTTCTGATAGGGATGGTATCCTGGAAGTAAGAGCTACTCCTGATTTGTGTCAATAGTAATAAATGCTGTTGTGGCACCTGTGGCTTATGCCCTGTAGTGCCGAGTTCAGATAGCAATGTTTGTAATGCTGTGCTGAATTTTAAAAATAGCAGTAGAATGATGTCATAGTAGATACTCAATAATGTTCAAAGATGTAGGCTGACAAGGCCAGGCAAGTGGTGTATGCAGTCATGTTGTCTTTCTGTTATCCTTGCTGGGAGGTTTAAAAAGATTGCATAGTTATTATTAACCAATTATGTAGTTAACATCACAAGAAGTTTTGAAATCTGGCAGTGGTTTGTGTTCTAAAAACCATGGAGGCATTGACCCAATGAGTGGATGCGTTAGTAAAGCCTGACGTTTTAAATCTTTGTTTTGGATTGAGTCTTCTCCTTGACTCAATGGAAAGCATTTCCTTTTTCAGGAGAAAATTAAAAAAGAATGTGCATGAATTTATTTCCCCCACAAAACAAGAGTTCCCAGATTTGTTGTGCCTTACGAAACACTATTGGTAGGGACAGAAACTTCTACCCCTGTGTTGGGCACATATGCACAGGAGGAGGTTTTTAGCTGTCACTGCAGTGTTTGAGTACTGCTTGTGAATCATAGTTTGCCTGAACCTTCCCCAGCATCACAGCAGAGCTGCTGTAGTAAGACTTCAGTAAATTGTTTGGTAAGTTGTGATCCAGCTGCCAGAGATGTTCCTTTCTTCTTAAGGGTTTGAAACCCTTGAATTCTACTTAATTTTCTGGTGTGAATCATTGCTTATTTCAGACTTGAATCTTCACTCATCTGCTGAGTTTGTACGTATGATTGTGATTGTGGTGTATATTCAGTGAAAATTTTATTGGGGGTATTTGTATTTTTTCTGCCTTGACCAGTAGCTGTTACCTGACAGTGTTGGTCTCCTTTTCTTTTCCTTGAAGTAATAGAGAGACTTTATAATGTATGCACTGAATATGACGTACTACCTCCTTAATACACCATGTTTTGCCTTATTTGTGTAGTTTAGCACCACTTCCATTGAGAGATGGTAACTGTGATGCTCCTTTGCTGATAAAGGAACGGGAGTTTGCTGCCTGAACCAGTAAGACTAACAGAGTTAAGGATAACGTGATGCAAAGGTACCTATAGCAGCACGGCCCTCATGGTACCTCTGCTGCTGGGAAGTACCTGCTGGTGCCCTGTTGGGCTGTGTAGTGTGCTGCTGCTTCCTCCCACGTTCTGCTTCTTGCCTGACATTTGCTAGTGTATGTTGGGGTTTGTGATTGAGTTCAAGTGTCTTCAGGCCTCGTAGCTCATTTGGGGAATCCCTTGCAGCCCTGCTAGTTTGCACACAGCCCCTTCAGGATGTGAGGCTGGGCATGGAGGATTTGCTCTAGTTAGTAGTACTTCTACTGAGTATCAGTGCTTCATTCACATAGGCAGCACGTGGCAGAACTATTTGTTTGGGTAGATAAAATCTGTGAGAATCATGTAGAAAAGCAGAAGGGTCCAGCTGTAACACAGATCTTGGTTAAGATGTCATGTCCTTTATGTAATAAAGCATTACTAAGTAGCAGCCTGTCTGGATGTTGCAATGTGTCATACCAGTTTAGTTAGTAAAATTTCCTGTATCTCTTTAAAAAACCCCAAACACTAAACTTGCTATTTAGTAACTTTTTCTACAACTTATTTTAGTACTGTAGAAGAAGAGAAAATAATATGAAAAATGAAATGTAGCTTACTTTCATTAAAACTAAAAATGTGGGAACAAATGTTAACTATGGAAATACATGCTCTGCTAGATGGGCAGGAGGAGGGAAGAAGGACGTGCTAATTTTGTAATAGGTGAGGGATAACCTTTTCCCCTTATGACTATATTATGGTTCAGCTTTGACTTGCTACTATGTTTGTAGCCGTTTTGCACAGAAGTGGCAAACCTATGCAACTTAATCTTTATATCAAGAAATCATGATCTTTATCTAGATGTAAAACTTGGGAAGGAAGTGGAGCAAAACTTAATACTTGTGTAGTATGTTTTTTATTAGAGGGAGCTTTTATCCTCATGTGCTTTTCTTTAATATTAAAAGAAACAAACAACTGAACTGGCTTATAAATTTTATGTTTGGTTAGGTAAATGTATTTCTGGAGAAATGCTAACAAATTGTGGAATGGGGTAGGTGAAAATCTCACTTGATTATCCTGTTACTTCAGAAGAAAACTGACAATCGTAATCTTCAGATCTAGAGGTTTTGTGGGGAGACAGGTGGATTAGAGTTGCAGTTATTTTCTTGGTGCTGTTTTGTGGGTCAGGCTTTGCTAAAATAGTTCTGTGTGCCTAGCTGGTCTCGTTGCTTTAACTTGGTCTAATTTTTTATTTCATGGAGTAAGCAGGGAAAAATGCATCCTTCTCTTTCTCTTTCCTTTTCCTGTTTTAGTAGAACTAATGTCTGCGTGGCAGTTTGGCCTGCAGGTTTATCAGAGAAGCTTACCCTAGCTTAATTTAGTAAGCATCCAGGCTTGCTACTGATTCCTGGTAACCTTGTTTCCCTACTAGAGTGTGCAAGAAAATCCTCTCTTCCGTTTGTCCTAAGTACCTCATTTTGGGGTAACATGTTGTTAAAACAGTGTTGCTTCTCTTTCACTGATAGATGATGTGATTTCTCCAAATCTTTGGAACCTTTTGTTCCTGCGTGCTATGAAATGTGGAAGATCTGAGAAAATGTTAAATGTCCTGATGTAGTGAGATGAACAGTGCTAAAGAAATGTGAAGCTTAACAATCCCTAAATTATATTCTGTTGCATTTTTCTGGTGCCTGATTTTGTTTCTAAAAGCATTCTTAAAAACATACTTTGTTTTAAACATGATTTAATGACTTAAGTCACATTCTGTTCCAATTAAGTGTTGAACCATACAGTAAACCATTGTTCAAGAGATTCATGAGAGCAATGTGGTAATAATTTCAACAAAACTAGCTTTGTCTCAATCTGTGTACGTAAGTATGTCATAAAGATTTTACAAGGCGTACTGCAAGGAGAAGGATCTCTCATCTAAACAGTGAAGCGAGGCTGCAGGCTGTTGCCCTCAAGTGTGTTCCACGCATCTGACCAAGTTAGATCCATGCTTCTCACTTCTCTTGGAACAGCAAAAGACGAGAATTATTGCACCTGAGATAAAAATATATCTAACGTCAGTAATGTACTTTGTGCTGTGTAGTGCAAGGCATTAACAAATTATTACGTAAACTAAGCTTTACATTTCTACCCTTTGCGCTCTCCTATTGCAATGCCCTCTTCCAACTTTCCCTCTACATTCCTGCCAGGGTATATTTGTTCTGTGTATATTTGCATTTCGTGCAACTTCTGCTTTAATGTTGGTTTGGCTGGGTTTTTTTCCCTGCTCTGTCATCCAGAAAATACTGTTAGGCTGAAACTCTAGTCACCTGGCCAGAGCTCTTCTGTCACTGCCCTGCTCAGTTGTTGCTCTAGATTACCATTTGTGTCTGTTGCAGCAGGATTTGGGATGTTGTGTACGCTATGTTCTCTGTTTGCCTTTCAGTCACTGGTCTTTAAAGGATGTGTATTACATGTTGTAAAATGAAGCTAATATCCTGTAGGAGCTTTGGAGAAACAAGTTGTCAAATTGACATTCTCCATACAAGACCACTAGAACAAAATAACATACGATACTCTAGCGTTAATGTAAAATAAGTTTTCTAACTCACTGCTATGTGCTCTGTAATCAGATAATGAATAACAGTACTGTTTCTACAGTAAGACACTAAGTCACTTGTAAGCTGAATTTAAAAAATTAAATTGTATTAAATTTTGCTTACAAGTGAGTTGATGAACCTAAGTCTGTCACGTGGTAAGAATTAGTGATGGATGAATTGTGGATTGCATCAATTTCTAGGTTGATGAAACTTGAAAGGAACATAAGATACAAGGAGTATCTCAGATGTTGCTCGCTTTTCTTCATGAAGTCACTGACAAGACGAGCTTGAATTTGGATGTCGTCATGTGACACTTGATTCCTTCTCTGCAGAGTACTGCAAAGTGGATTTTAGACTTTCTCCTGATCGGCAAGTTGTGGCTGTTTGCTTGCCTGCTAGCATGGGGGTAAGACTGTGGGATATGTGAGGACAGTACCAGCAATGTGCAGTGCACAGGCACGCTGAACAGACCTGATTCCTGCAAGATTTTCAGTCCCACCTTAGATACTGTGAGTCTGCTCATGAATGTCTGGGGCACTTCATTAGCCATCATGCAGCGTTTCTGCCTTTTGAGCAATGTGACTGTGTGGAACTTGGAACTGGAGGTTTGTTCTGTAGCAAAAAGCTTGTAAATTAATCCTGAGACGTGCATCGTTTAACATGTTAGCTAAAGGCACAGAAGACCTGAATATATAATTATTACAGAAATTATGTGACATCTCTGAACATCTCTGAAATTTGCCTCTTCATGTTGTATTGCTTAATCTTTGCAGTGTCTTTGTTGGTGAAAAGGAGGATGTCGTGTTCCTTCATGGGATCAGATCCCTGCTATTGGAAATGTTCCACTTGAGGGCCAAGAAAGCTATTAATCTCATGGGCTGCACAGATGTGTAGTGGTATTTTTTTTCTCTTTTTTTTTTTTTTTTTCCCAAGCTTACATTAGTAAGAGAGGGAAGGGGATTGCCAAACTGTCCTGGCAGCAGGCCTTGAGTTAAGTCATTGTCCCCAGAGACACAGGGGTCTTACAGTTTTTGAAGTAAGTTTGTTACTAGCAGTAGGGAATGGGGAAAGACCTGCTTTGGTACATGCATTATAAACCTCTGAACTCTGGGCTAGAACGAGATGAAGCCAATGGATGACAGATTATATACACAAGGGTGTGACCCATTTTCTAACAAAAACTGCTCCTGACCCGGTTCATTTGACTGGAGTTGGCTGCAATGAGCATTTCTGGAGGGGAGTGGCTTTTAACATGTTTGCTTTAATAAAAACTGAATATATTTCTCTCTCTCTTCAGGTTATCTTAAGAGAGTCAGGCATTTCAAGGTAAATCTAGTCTCACTCTTAGGAAGCAAATGTTTAGAACCAGAAGCTCCTAACCTATGAATTTAAGAGTTAAAGTAACACCAGAAAAAGTAGTTCTTTTTTGTGAGTGCTGTGTGATGAACCAGACAGGAGGGTGATCTGGGTTGAAGCATATTTTAAAAAAGTTGCTTTTAATTGAGATGAGTTTTTTTTTCCAGTGCCTGCTGCCTCCTGCACTGATGTTGTACATAGGATGACATAAACAATGCTGTAAATAGGATGATATTCTCTTCCCAGCAGGTGATGCTGGTAAAATAAAATGGGGGTATAAAAGTACTGTATCAGTTATAGCAAAATAATCTTGAACATTTACTACCTGAGCCTTCAGTTTATTAAGGCTTTCTTTCGACCCTGAAGCATCACAAACATAGTTTCTTTTGCACTGTCAGTCAGTCCTGAGGTATGGGTGGTAATGCCTGTCAGCTGGTTTCAGCTACTGTTTGTAGTCAGTACAGTTATGTAAGGAGATTTATTTTCTGCTTCTAAATATGGATAATGACCATTTATACGACTTTCCAAAGAGATAGCAACCCAGGAACAAAAATACTGTGTTGCTAACAACAGATCTTGATCATCAGGCTTTGTTGTCAGAGAAAAACCTGATATGCTTCTTTGTTAGCCTGTGCTAGTGATAATGCACTTTAAAAAGAAAATGAACCACAAACTATTGTAATCTGGGGTGGGAATTTGGAGAGAGAGAAAAGGTGGATGGGTTTTGTTAAGCCTGTGTCTGCTGTGGGATACAGGAGCTGACTTCGGGCATTGCTTCCTGTGGTGAAAAGCAAAATCCTGCTTTGTTGGAATTTCCCAGAAATAAAACTGAAACATCCCTATAAAGCTTCTTGTACTGGGAGATACTTAAAAATGCTAAACTTAGACTTAGTCCAAACATGTAATGATACATTTGTATGTAGTCCGAGGAAAAATTTCTTAGGCTTCTGCCCAGCTGGTCTGATTCTTGTGCATGACGGGTTTTCATCATGTAATTGGGATGAGCTAGGATGATTCATGTGTGGAAATGTTTTTTAGCTATGAGTATGGAAGAGGGTGTGTTCCTGAATTAGCACTGAGACTCTGTAGGAGGATTATTAACGCTGCTTCCTATCCCAGGAAGTAACTGAAGGAAGTTGGAACCCCTTTCCCACAGCTCTGTCTGCTGGTAGCTCAGATGACTTGCAAAGTTTGAAAAACTTTGAGTAACTGTTAAGATTACATTTACAGTTTTCTAGTTGTGAATTACTTCTATCAAATGCATCAGTTTTGTTTTCTCGTACCGTACTGGAGCTTTTATTTACCGCGTTCATTTGTCCTGAACCTAAGCACCCCTTACCTCTCCTGGGTTCTTAGCCAGTGGTAGACTTACTTGTTTTGAAAGGCCAATTCTAAATCATTCAAATCTGAACTGTTCTCTAATAACTGTTAGAATAGCTTTTTCATATTCTGATTTCTTACCCTCACTTTTCAGCTGAAGATATATGCAGGAATTTTGCTGACTACACAGACCTCTATTTATAATGCATGTCTCCTAAAATAACTTTTCCCATTACCTGTCTGTAACAACTAAAAAGTCGGTGCAGAATACGGTACGAGTTCTGCTCCTTTTGCCATTGAGTTGTTTGTGACCTTTCTATGTATCATTTTAGAAAACAGTGTAATTGACAGAGAAATCTTTTCTCCTGGGTTCTGCTGTTCACAAACCATGGCTTTCTCAAGCAGCTCAGGCATCTCCTTTTTGACTTTAAGACTGAGTTAACATCTGAAATCAGAGATATTGTGTATGCTGTAAAACTGCAGTGAATGCTCCAGTCCATGATTTCAGGTGATTCTTTGGTACTCTATTTCTCTGACACATACAGATTACAGTTCTGTCTGAGTCTCTTTCTCCCTTGAGAAGACACCAGTTGCCATTCTTTGGTGATACTAAATTTTCCTTACAGGTGCTTTTTCTAGGCTGTTTAAAATGTATAATGGAGGCTTATATTATGTAAGATTTATAGACTCCTGAAAGTCTGTGATAAGTAATGTTATACATCTGCTTATGGTCTTTCCTCATCTCTTGACTTTAAAGAACAAACAATAAGCCTCATTCTTCTATGCTGTCCTTGGTGATCTTCTCAGGATTTACTAAATGTAATACGTATTCCTTAAGTATAGAAAAGTTTAAATTTAAGTAGCTATATAATACAAAGTAACATCAGACTTTTCTTTTTCTTTATGCCAGGGAAAATATTTATCCCCAAGCAAAAGCCTGTACAGTCTTACGCAGAAGAAAAATTCTCTCTGGATCCAGAACTGGAGGAAGCCTTGACCAGTGCCACAGACACAGAATTAGGTGACCTTGCAGGTTAGTTTTTTTTTAAGTATGAATGTACTGAT
Organism: Microhierax caerulescens; assembly: GCA_035590215.1. NCBI lineage: Eukaryota > Metazoa > Chordata > Aves > Falconiformes > Falconidae > Microhierax > Microhierax caerulescens. The sequence continues at coordinate 16,698,946 of JAVJGJ010000060.1, forward strand.
GTGTAGACGAGAAAGATCTATAATTAATGTGGTAATGTATTTGCTGGCTGAAATGTGCCTATAGGAAGTTGTGGTTGTGATAGAAACTAGATTGCGTTATATGCACTTTGCTTGTAGCGTATCAACTTTGTTGATTTATGATCATTTATAGGAAGGTAGAATATTTTAGCCTGCAAAAAATATATGATTTTCAAACTCAAAACCTTTATGCTGATTCCTCAGATTGGCTGATTTTTGTTGTGTGTTTCACTTTTTCTTGCATATAAGAACGTGTTGCTATCTGCCTATATTCCTAAAGCTTCAGTCAAGAGTTTTGTGACTGAGACACACCTTTAATTTTGATGCTTGAATCTGGTGATATCAAATCTTTCAAAAATGCGAAAGCCAACTAAAAAGTCTGTAATTAATTATTTTTTTTCTGCATTTACTGAAGTTATTAAGAGATTGAATGGCTTATTGTACTGGTAACTTGGGGTTTTACAAACATCAGTTATTATTTAAAGGAGCTCTGCATCTGAGCTGAATTAGGAACAAATTGGTTATTTGTTGGGGTTTTTTTTTCCTTTTACAGCTATACTGGGAATGTCTAACTTGATAACAAACAACCAGTTCTGTGATGTAGTAGGAAGCAGTAATGGTGTTGACAAAGACAGCTTCTCAAGTAAGTGTGTACGCAAGTGCTAGATAAATGGGGTTTGTACTGCGTGCTGTACTATAGCATTAACTATTTCATGTTGCACTAGCAGTCTTGAGTTGGAAATGTGAGTGTCTGTAGCATTGCTAACTGAGTTCTGGCAGGAGTAGAATTAAAATATATGTACACTAAAATCTATCCTGACGTTAAGTCACGTTTTAGGGGATAAAAGTAGACATAAACATGCATTTGGGTGTGTTGTTTTTTGGGTTCCATGTTTGTGTTTGTAATTCAACTCCTATGTGCTTTCTGAAAAAAACTGGTATGCAAGAAAAACAGAAAGGCTGTGAGGACTTTGGAAAAGAATTGAACTTTATGAAAATAGGGTCAGGGGAGGATGCTATGCTTTTTAGGTGGGGGAGAGATTTAAAGACTGATGAAATGGTCTTTAAATACAGTAACTGTTTAGTATGTGTATCATTTATTTGCAGTGAATGTATGTGACCTGTGTGATTACAATTAAATGCCTTTTCAGATATAGTAAAAGGTGAAAAAATGTTGCCTGTTTTTGATGAACCTCCAAATCCCACAAATGTGGAGGAGACACTGCAAAGGATTAAAGATAATGATTCACGTCTTGTTGAAGTTAATCTAAATAACATTAAGGTAATTACCTGAAGTCTGCAGTAAATATGTTGCTTTTTCTCAGTAGAAGACACTTTAAGCTGCAAAACAATATATAAGAGCATGATAGGCTTATTTTAAGTACAGCAGCCTTTCTGCTAAATGCTGCAGTGTGTATAATCTCAGAAACCTGGAGCTAAACCGATAAGCCATCTTGGTTTCTTTTGCCAAATGTGTATTTAAAAAGTCTTAGATTTTCTTACTGCCAGCCCAGCTTTCTGTTTCTGCCAAGTTGGCAACAGTTCCAGCAGTTCACCACCCTGGAGTTAACTACTACTTTGAATCCTTTGTCCTTGATGAAGCAATGTGCTTTCACTTACTGCTATTGCAAACAAAGTGATATTTGTACTTGACATCCTTCTGATTCTCTTACAAAAGAGCTGTCAGCAATTAGGGCAGCTTCTGCTCCTAAGTGTAACAGTTGTGCTTTTAAGTATATAGGAGTTAAAGAACACACAAATATAGCACTCCTGGCTTAGGGCACAGACGGCAGTGACCAGCTGCTTGCTGCAGCCTCTCTAGCAGCCTAGGCTATTGGTGGCCCTTACTAAAGGAAGAAAATTAAATACATGGTTTAAGAATTTTGTACAATAGAAATGCTAGCAAAAAGAAATGCCTAAAAAGGCAAAAGAACAAATTTTTTGATATAATAAACTAAGGAATTGGCTACCATAATTAATGTATCTAAAATTATTCCTTGGTTGCTACAAAACTGTAAAAATTACCAAACTATAAATTGGCACATTCTGGAATTGTTCTTAGTAGGACACACAGAATGAAATGCCAGTCTATAGCACTAAATCTTTTCATATTTGCAAGAGGTCAATTTGATATTGATAACAGAATGTTTAGTTCATGTAAATGTTGCTCAGTAACAGTTCCAAGTCAGCTAAATATTTTTTTTAACACTTCTATTGTGGCAATGGCATCAGTGTAGAAAAGATGACTTGACTTTATAGAAGTGGTGACTCTTAATAGCCATCGCCTCTTACGTATAGCTTTGCTACACGTGTAGGCCTTTACTGTGATACTGCTAGAGACCAGTGATAGTTAATATTATACTATGTTTTGCTGTAAAGAGAATAAGGTAATGGAAGAAGTTGGGAGGGAGGGGATAGACTTGTGTATCTCAAGAGAGTGAAATGCTATTTTTAATTCAAGAACATACCAATTCCAACGCTGAAAGAATTTGCAAAAGCCCTAGAAACCAACACACATGTGAAGAATTTTAGCCTTGCAGCCACCCGAAGCAATGATCCTGTTGCTGTTGTAAGTACTCCTGCTAACGTGCTTAAGTGGGGCTACAAGGGAGGTAAGGATGGGAAGACAATGGTAAGGGATTGAATTGAATCCTTTTTAAATATTTAGAGATTAAAACAATTAAATACCATTTCACTGCAAAGTATGTTTTCTTCAACAAACCTCTGTTGTATCAAAATTGGTAAATGATTACAAGCTGATTAATATCCAGCAGTGCATCAGATGAATGAGCATGAGAAGAGTGAGAATTCTTTTTTCCCAATCCCTTCCTCCTATTTTTCATTTTGCTAACCTCCTTCCTGTTTTTCTGTTTTTCTTAAGTGTATAGTTTCTGATGTTCATTCCACAAGCCAATAGTATATTCAAAATTAACTGTAAAAGAAGCACATTTGAGGACTGAAAAAACTCAAAATCTTTTTCAAGAGTTTTCAGAGTTTTAATTGAAGGAAGTTGTAGAATACCTGCTTCTCTGACCTCCCTGCTGACAAAGACTGACTTATAGCATTGGCGTATAAAGCATAATATTAGACCAGGAATCTAGTTTGACATGATTGAAACTGAAGTATTTATCATCTGGTTCTGTTTTTCCTATGTTGAATCAAAAGCATAACTTTTTTTTTTTTTGCAAATAAAGAGGTAAGAGAACAGCATTAACTGTTTTTTCCGGGACAATACTTTGCATTTGTTTTAATTTCAAATTGGAAAGAAAACTAGATTGAAAGACTCCATTAAATGAACATTTGAAAGCTTTGTTTTGGGTCAATTAAAAAGTTCCTGTTCAGTAGAACTGAAACTCTTGTAATAAAAATCTCTAAAGGCTTCTTTTCTTGGGTGTGGCTTTTTTGGATTTTGCATTGTGACTTGATAAAAAAAACAAATGTAAAGGTTGTGATTTTTATGACAGTAAAACTCAGCAGTTGGCCAATTCTCAGTTTCTTATTTTCTCCGAAATAAGATCAGGTATATTCCATTTCCATAAGAGTGCTTTTAGCTACGTGCCGGTACTGTGCTTAGAGTTTTACTGTGCGTTTTACTTCTTCCTACCAAATCTGTAGTCACAAGCATTTTGAAAGTCAGATCTCCTGTTTACAAATTAACCATATCTAATTCTCCGTTCAGCTGACTTAACACCCTTTCTTTGGCCTTTACTTAGCAGTTTGCATTACTCATTGTATGCTGTGAAGGCTTACAAAATGGAATTGGTCCAATATGCTAATTTCAGATAATTTATATTCTGTGTAGCTTTTTAGTTTGTAACAAGAGAAAGGCAGGCCTTTTCTTGTCTAAATGCTATTAAAAGGAGGAATGTAGATAATGCCTGTTTGAAGACTCACTTCACTGTCAAATAATAAATGAAAACCTGCAGTTACACTGTGCATCTGTGAACTTGTTGCTCCTATTGAACTAGTAAGTGGAAATGGTTATCACTGTGTCCTGTGATGTACTGTAGCAAAATACAAAAGTTTAATGATGCTTTCTTGCATTCAAAGGCTCTTGCAGATATGCTGAGAGTAAACACAAAATTAAAAAGTTTAAATATAGAATCAAACTTCATCACTGGAGTTGGAATTCTGGCACTGGTCGATGCACTGAAAGACAATGAAACATTGACAGAGATCAAAATTGATAATCAGGTAAGTGAGGTGGTGGTAATATCATAATAAAAATCAGTCTATCCTAGTTGATGGAATATTTTTAGAAGGCAGCTTGTAATAAACTTTAAAAAATATTTTAACTATCTTAACCCTATGAATGATTGTCCTTAAGATTCTCAGAAGCATTCTGTTGAAATGGTTTCCTAGTCACTTCTGTGCTTGTTTGTGCTTATTAAGTGCACAAATGTGTTTTACGGCCTTCTGCCTTTTAGATTAATCAAAACGAAGCAAAGTGTTTATTGACTAATGTGATGAAAGCGTTCTGATCTCTTTTAGGGTGAATACACATAAGCTCTATTGTATTTCTGTACCTTTCATTTTAACAGAGGCAGCAGCTGGGCACTGTTGCAGAAGTAGAAATTGCCAAGATGCTTGAAGAAAACACCAAGATCCTCAAATTTGGATATCACTTCACGCAACAAGGACCTCGAGCCAGGGCAGCTGCAGCTATCACCAAAAATAATGATTTGGGTAAGACCCGTCAGTAGAGGGTGACATTTAAATGAACGTACAGGTTTTAAAGGTGTCTGGTTTTCTGTTTGACATAACCAGGATCGCAGAATATGAGTAGATCGGTTTTAGAGTTCTCCTGTGCTTTACTTCTGCTCCTCTGTTGCTGCTTGATGACCTCCTTTTATTTTGTTGCAAGGTGTTCAAGTGTGTGAGTTGAGGATTTTTATCGTGGTCTAGAACAAGAACATTCAAATTCCACATGAGTTGTGGCAAGGAGAGGGGAAAAATATTTTTAGTTTTATTCAGATTACATTGTTTCTGTAAAAGAAGTACTTGATATTAATATGACAGGATCTTCAATGCCAGTACACCCAGTTTCATTTGGATTGCTTAAGCAAGGAAATGGAAAGTACTGTCATGTGCGGAGGCTGGGACTGGATCATCTCCTCCCTTCTAGTTCTGTTCATGCACAGGTCCTTCCCTGCCTCTCTTAAAGGTAACTGGTAGCAGTGACATCTTTATTTGCTGCAGGAAGTTTTGTTGGAGCTCAGCTGTTAAGAATCCAAACTAAACAGACCCACAGAAAATTTATTAACAATATAGCATGTAAATGGAAATAATTTTTATAACAATGTCAAATACTTGGAAACACTCAAACAAGATAATGTGGTCCATCTATTCGAATAGAATTACATTTTTGAACTCTATTTAATTAAACCTATTGGCTTTAGACACTTTATGGTAATGATTGCACGTCTCAGCAGCGTGCAAATAGGCCAGGCAGTTCAGTAGTAGTAGTAATAGTTCAGGAATACGTTAGAGAGAATGACATAGGAAACTGAAATTTAGTTTCAAGATCTGCTTCCCCTCTTGGGTAAAGTGTAAAGTGGAGGAGAACAACTCTGGAAGAGACAGAAGAGCAGTAACAGAATAGAGCGTAGAGAAGAAAAGCAGTCAGGCTCTGCATAACTGTTTCTCAAAATGGATTCTAACCCAGTTATTTTTTCATTGTAGCACTTCAGGTGTGTCTACTTTCTTTTAAGGTTTTTCTTTCCACTAGTTCTCATTTTAGTGTTTAACTGTTGGAAATCTATGTTTCTATTGATATCTTGCCTCTTGTTCTTTGCTTTCTTAGTCTGGAGTATGAGAGTAAAAGTTTCTGCAAATACCTTTTCATCTCTCCAGCCCTGAAGCTACAGAGACAGGTTACTCTGAATATCCTGCTGGGTATTGAGCACTGACAACTGAGATGTTCAGAGTCTCTCATTTCTGTCTTCGTACGTTTCTTCTAAAACAATAGTCTATATCTTCTTGCTTGTTTACACTGAGTTGTACTACTTCCCTTTGTCTGAAACTGTGTACACGTTGCTTTTAACTGCATGATTGGAGAAGTCAAAGGTTGGAAGCTCTTTCGTCTGTTCTTGCAATTTGATGAAAGCAGGTATGCATTGCTTCTGTCACTGAAAACAATTTGGATTCAAATGGAGATAAGTCTATGGGTTACTCTCCAAGTGAGCAATACATTTGTAAAGGGTAAAATTCTAGTGTGAATTTATTCTGATTGTTTCTTTAGACTGTTTCTAAATCATTTCTTGAGACAGGAAGATGGACGGGAAACAAAACAGCTTTCCCTCTATTATTTTGATTTGAAGGTATAGAAGATCAACTCAAATTACAAATAGCGGTAAAACTACAGAATTTCCGAAGAGTGGATTTGAGAACAGAATCACTTTCTTGTATAAATGTGCTTGCTCAACTATTTTAAACAAAATGGAGACACCCTATATAATTTCTAAGACCCTTAGCCTCATTTGCTATGTGTGCACAGAAAAGGAAAAAGCAATTTGATAGGGAAAAAATAAAATAGCAATTAAAAATACTACAAACATTGAGCAAAACTCCACTCATTCAGTCAATCTTGCATATTAAGTCTAAACAGCATGTGAGCTTCTAGCGTTCTTATTCACAGATTTTTGTTGCACTTACATTTTCTGACAATTGAATATTTTTTGTTAATATGTGGAACGTTTTAGGCTATTGAATGTAACCTATTTTTTTTTTGCCAAGTGTATGCATCGTCTTAGATATACTGTGCAACTCTTGCACTGTTTCTTTTGAAGCTGCCCAAGCTTAATTCTCCACCACTAGAAAATTGACATAGAGTACTAGCTACATCTGCTTACCAAACATAAAATGATTGTTCCCCACAAGTCTTCCCTCACAAATACCTGAAGCTGTTCATGAATATAGGCAATAAGCACTGTAAAAGCATAAGCTTAAAGTGATGGATAATACTAAATGTTACTTACCTTAAGTTGTACTCTGTGAAACTTTATGCGGCAAAGTAACTGCTGATGGTGCAGGAATGTGAAAAGTAGTTACAATGATAAAAGAGTAAAACTTTTTTTTTTCTCTCTCTCTCTCGTTACAGTTCGCAAGAGAAGGGTTGAAGGAGACAACTAGCAGATCTTGTTACCAGAACTGTGGAAATTTCAAGGGTTGTCAGGGCACGGTCATCACCGTCGGCTTTGGCAATCTTGGACTACACTTACCTGGGTTAGAAGGGAAAAGACTGGAAAACCCCATTCCTTTTAAAACAAAGCTATATTAATAATCTGCTGGTATGCATCACATTTTTCAGATTGAGACACAGTAACTGCACCAGTCTTTGTACCATAGTTTTTGATTGGTTTTTTTAAGAACTTTTTTGTATTTCAAGGCTTTGGCTATGCTTTCTGTTAAAAATATAATTGCAAATCAATGGTATAATTGTCTGTAGTCAAAGAATGGGACATTCAGGAGTCATTTGGCAGATAATGACCCAATTGAAATGTTTGTTAGAAAATCTGGGGGTGCTTATTTACGTGGAGGGGTGTGTATATTCTTGAAAACAATGCGTTAGTGATAAGGGATTTTTCACACAACAGTTGGACTCATTGTCTAGAGCTGTTCAGCCTTGTTCATATGCACTGATGAGAAATCTTTCACAGCCATCTTATTTGTAATTCTACTTTTTTTTATTTTTTATTAGTTCTTGATACTGTGATTAAGTTTAAGACATCCTTTAAACCAAACAAAAATAAATTGGCTAAGGACTTCTCCCAAGAGGTTTGAGGGACTAATGAAAAAACAGAACCCTTTGGGGGAAAAAAAGGTGTAGGAGCCTTGCAAAAGGACAGTTTTTCTTTTGCACCTAAAGCCTTAAAGTCTTTTTCAAAAGGTCCCATAGTTATATCTTGTTCTGTATCTAAACTGGATATGTTTTTAGGCTGATTTCATGTGTTCATCGGCATTATTTAGTTTATATTCTTTGTTTAAAACCCCTTACCTACGTTGATAAGTATCCACTTCTCTAGAAGTAGTGGACATGCATTTTTTTATAATTCTACATAGTCCTGTACAGAAAAAGAAGCCTTAACTGTAAAACCACCGTTGAAAGATGCTGGCAAATGGAAAATCCTTTTTTTCAGGCTGTTGCATTAAGCTATTAGTACTTCATATCAATCTATCATTTTTTAAATAAAGCAATGAAGTAACACTTTTAAGAAAGGATTTTTCTGTTCTGCTTATGTCTTGCTGTTGAAACACTACATAAAGTGTGAAAAAATTAACCAATATACAGTGTCAAATCTGTATGGTGTAGTAATTAAGTATTTAAAGTTCTACATCTAAGCAAACTAACAAGGCAACAAGAATCACTTCAACTTCTGTACATAATCACAGTAGACTTCTTTGAAATAATATGAATATCCCGAGGTTTTTTGGTGTAGGTCTGTTTGGACTGTACTGTACTAGTTTGCTCAATGTTGTCATGAGACCACAAAAATGTTCCAAAGGACTGCTTGGTTATATTCAGAGCAACAGAGAATTCAACTGACAACTGTTTTCACCAAAGGATCATAATATGGTGAGCATTTAATGTATAGAATACATATTGGACTGAGATTTTTGCATCGGGTTGTATATACTATAAAAATTTCACAGAGCAGCTCTCTGACGCTGTGCCCATGTTGTAATTTGCTGCAAATCTTGTTCTGGACCTTTGAAGACAGGCTTTATTCCGGAGGTGACTTTGAATTTTACTGCAACTGTACAGAGGATTTTAAACTATAGTGCCTTCAGTGAGAATGTACATAACTGGTTTACGCTTGTGGAAGAATGTTCCCCCCCCCCTCCGTTTTCAAAATTGACCTTTTACTATAATTACAAATGCATGTGTTGTCTGAAAAGCAAGTCAGAATTAATTCCATTAAAACCAAAGACTATATGTACTGTAACATTGAAACAATTAGAAGTGATCTGACTAGTAAGAAAAAGGGCTTCTTTTGTTTTTTGTCAATTTTCAAGAACTTTTTAGATTCTGAAATTTAAGTTCTTATATAGTATGCATAAAGTCACAAGTTGAGTATCTTTTTAAAGCAGTGCTGCATAAACATGGCCAAAGCATGTCATGTGCTGAGTTGCCTAAACCTTTACTTTTTATTTGCTAAGCACCGTAACAATCTTGTGTCAAAAAAACAGGCTGTACAAACAAATGTCTTCATTTGTTGAAGGGCTGCATGTTCATGGAGTCTGTTCACGTACTGTAATTCTGTGATGATTTATTTTATCATAATCTAACAATATTAGGCAGTTCTCTTCTACCTGATGGAGAAAAATGACAGGCTGGATTATGGAAATGATAGCTGAAATCCCTTCCTTCCTTTGTTAAATGAACTTTAGCTGCTTAATGATTTCTATTCCAAAGGCAGGGGCTTTGGTTTGACTGTCAGGCACCCTGTCACGGGGTGGTACCAGTGGACATCAATAACTGGTTCAACTCTGCAGACAGAAGCTAAATCTGTGACTGCATGTCGGCACACCCAGGACAGGTATCTACAGTCAGAGAGAACTGGGGATACTTTCAACCAGAAGCGTTCGGGCCTCCACGTTGTTGCAAGACGAGGCATCACGCATGGAACAGTTAATAACAATCTCTTTTGCGCCTCCAGTGTGTATCCTTTTTGGAATAAATGAAGGAATTATGTCTGTAGCCAGGAATCATAAATGGCCTCAGCAAAGCGAATGCCGCTGTAATGCCATCGGATGTAGTGACATCTTGTGTGTGACTTCGTTGCTTCTGAGTGCAGGATGGCACCGCTCTGGTAACCAGCTACCACGAACAAGGGGGGCTTTTCCCCCAAAAGAGGTGATGCTTTTGTTATCTTGATTATTTTCCAGGTGTAATGCAGAAGCCAAACGAACCGCGGGTGTTGGTTCCGTTGGTTCCAAGCTCCGCAGCCAAAGGCAGCCCCTCTCCCACAGCAAATCTCTATTTACTGTTGTATGTTTGGGAAATAAGCCGTGTTCTCGCTGCAGCTCGCGCCGTGCTGTTCGTAAGCGACAACCGAGCAAGCATTCACGTGAAATCTCCATGGAGGAAGCAGGGACGGAGCGGTTTGGCCCGCCAGCGCTGCCCGCTGCCGGGTTGTGAACCCGTACGCGTTCGGGATGACTGAAGTACCGGCTTCTGCTGGGGGGGCGTTTCAAAAAATGACCAAGCAGCGGGCGGGCCTGTTTGCGGCTACCCGGGCCTTCGTGGCAGAGCGATACATGTTCAGCGGGAACGGCTGGATGGTGCGGCGGGCGTGGGGGGCTGCGGCTGGAATGGGGGCCGCGGGGGGCAGCCGGCACCTGCCGGGAGCCCCCACCCGGGGCGAGCCTGCGGGCGGGGGCCGGGCGCCACGTCCGCTCCCGCCGCT
>JAVJGJ010000060.1:16713403-16725793 GCA_035590215.1 Microhierax caerulescens
ACTGGGGTGGGGGGTGGGTGCCGAGCACTGCTCAGGGGCTGACTGGGCATCAGTCAGCGAGTGGTGAGCATGTAACTTGCACGTAACTTGGGTTTTATTCCCCTCTCTCTCCTTTTCATTACAATTGTTACTGTTTTATTTTATTTCAGTTATTAAATTGTTCTTCTCTCAACCCATGAGTTTTATTTTTATCCTGATTCTCTTCCCGGTCCTGCTGGGGGCCGGGGGCAGTGAACAAGCAGGTGTGTGGTACTTAGTTGCCAGCTGGGGTTAAACCACCAGAAAAATTTAACTGCTTGTTAGAGCAACATTAGCCAGACAGACTTTTTTCACTTATACTCTCCTTTTTTTCATTAGGATGAAAATGGACTGAGTCAAGAACAGCAGGAAGAAGAGCCTATTCCAGAGACTAGAATCGAGGTAGAAATACCAAAAGTAAACACAGACTTGGGTAATGATTTGTATTTTGTGAAGCTGCCGAACTTCCTTAGTGTGGAGCCCAGGTAATTGCACATTAAATACATGATTGATAAGGTTTTTTAGTGTTTCCCCTATATTGCTTTTTGTTTTACTAACCCAATTAAATATATTGGCCTGACATTGGCCAGACAAAAGTCTGACATTAAGATGCACGCTTTTAGTTGTCATCAGTCAATAGGATATCTATTGTTGTTATATAATAAAGTGCTGAAAATTTTTCTTATGAGCTTCAGTTGCAGCTTGATTGAATAACTTTTTGTCTTTAAAAACCAGACAAAAATGTGGTTGAAAGCATGTGCTATTAGTTGAATTTTAAATTCAGATTCAGGCTCTCAGAGGTGTGAAAGACAAATACTCAAGATCTTTATGCACTTTTGAGTGATAAAAACATCATTTTGAATTTCAGAATAAGCCCTTTTTTATTTGTGTGTGCTAAAGGTACTAACTATGAAGGGTCTGATTATTCATTTTGCTGTTTACCTAATCCAAGCTAAAGAATTTTTCAGGAACTCATAAGGAGAAACAAAATAAATTATTAGAATTGTTTGTGATGTTGAGTTTGGTGCTTACGCCCAGTGTAAGTGCTTACACTTTGGTGCTTCAGCACTTCTAGCAAACTGCAGTTAAATCCATCTCTTTTGAGTGTTTTGTTAAGCAACTTTATTGCATTGTTGAATAGGTGGCTTGTTAGCTGGCAATATAGCATTGATTCTGTTAGACATTGATTAAATCATTCTTCCTGGCTTTCATGCTAGACACTGATTCAGGAGAGAACTGTGAAGCCTCTGGCTAGTGGCTCTAATCAGTGAGAGAAGTCCTGGGGACCTGTGGGTCGGACAGGCCTGAAAATAGAATTGTGCAGCAGCAGGGGCTGTTTATCACTCCTTCCCCGTGCAGCAGCCTGGCAGCTATTAGGAAGGAGGCTAGGGTATGGCATTCCCCCACTCACTCCCACCCCACTTGTCAGGCTTTTTGAAGGAAAAGACGACAGTATGTCATCTTCCTTTCCGTTTGGTTCATTTTGAGATTCAAATAAAAAAAATTACAAAGATTGTGCTCTTAGAAAATCCCTAATTCACCACATTTATAAGATGGGGTTTTTTTCTTTTTATTTTCTCTGTACAGTATTGTATATATTTTGTTCCAGACTTAACCCTGACCTTATCATCCTGATACTAAGGAAACAGTATTTTCTGAGGCAAACTTGCTTGCTTTAGCTAGAGTCATTTATAGGGTCTGAATGTTGAAGTGGCTATAATTGATGGTAGTGAAGACGTTTGCATCGGCCTCCTGTGGTGTAGAATCAATGCAGTAAATGACATGATGGCAGAAGTGGAGGTCTCGCAGCTGCGGTGCCTGTTGTGTACAGTGTATAATTTCTGCCTTTCAAGCATCTGTTACTTTACACAACTCTAGAATAGTCTGGATTAATTTTTAGAAGAATAAGACTGTATTATATAATATATTGCAGACCTTTTGATCCTCAGTATTATGAAGATGAATTTGAAGATGAGGAGATGCTTGATGAAGAGGGCAGAACTAGGTTAAAACTCAAGGTATAATGTTAATTTCCCATTTCTCTTTTACACTCACCTATCCACATTTCTTTGAAATCTGCTTCAGGTGTTTTGAGTTATGGTTCAGCTTATGAAAGTGTGGACCAGTTCAGCACTGAGGAAAGTTGATGCATTGTAGTAGTAAATTTAGAAAAAACTTGACAGCTCTATTTCACTTGTAAAAGCAATACCTTTCACTTTAATTTCTTTGCATCATGCAGCGAATTATCTAGCCTTTCTAATTGTAATTCTTGACCCATATAGAGTATATTTTATCGTGGTATTCCCTCCTATGAGTTAGAAAAAGTGTTTTGATATTTTTTTTTTCCCCCCACAGGTAGAAAACACAATACGGTGGCGGATGCGACGAGATGAGGAAGGGAATGAGATCAGAGAAAGTAACGCACGGATAGTCAAGTGGTCAGACGGAAGGTTAGTTTGGACTTTTTGCTGTTGAAAGAATACAGTTGTTCTTACAGTGAAATGCCGTGGTGCGCAAAATTGGAAGGTCAACAAACTTTGATGTCAGTTCTGCACAGCAGAAATTAGTTTAGCCTCAGTGCTTTGAAAATTTTACGCTCTGCTTAGTTTGGATTGAAATATGATTATTGGCTGTATATAAAAAGGAAACATGAAGGCTTTCTCCATTCAGAAATGAGGCAAAAAATAGACTGCAGTGGCTTTATCAAATAACTGATATATGAATCTCTTTCAAGCATGTCTCTCCACTTGGGCAATGAGGTCTTTGATGTGTACAAGGCGCCGCTACAGGGAGATCACAACCATCTGTTTATCAGACAAGGGACAGGTCTGCAAGGACAGGCTGTTTTCAAGACAAAGTTAACCTTCAGGTAAACACGCTATTCTGTCTCAAATGTTGAAACTACTTTTACAGTTAAGTATTGTAACTAGTATATAAAGACTAGAGATGCCAGTTCATAAATAAACCTTCAATGCTTACCTGTTTAATAAGAATGCGCTCTTTTCCAAAGTCAGTCTTTTGGTAGCATTTGTCCTAAATTCACTGTCCCAGTTTGAAAGGTTAACGTGCCATTCACTGCAGTATGTAGGCTGTGTAGGTTACATGTGTTTTTTTAATATGTATTTTAATTTGCATTTTTAAGCACAAGTCCTTGTCTGAATCAGAAAGAATATTAATATTCCCTGAAATTAAACTTTTCTTCTTATATACAATTGCTGTCAAGGTGATGACTCCGTCTTGGGCTATTGATGTGAAATGTGAGGATGATTATTTAGGCTGGTAATGGACTGCAGATGGTTTACTGAGAGAGGAATTGATGTCTCCAGTAGCTGTTACAATGCACATAAATAAATAAAAGGATGATGCTTTTACTTTGGTGCAGATGAATCTGAAATTTTAAATATGCTGGCCCTACTGTTGTCCTTCAAAAATGGATGTGTTCCTTGTAGAAGTATCTAACCCATAGCGATTTTTTGACAGGCCACACTCTACGGACAGCGCCACTCACAGGAAGATGACTCTGTCTCTGGCAGACAGATGTTCAAAGACCCAGAAAATTCGTATTTTGCCAATGGCAGGTCGTGATCCAGAGTCTCAGCGCACAGAAATGATTAAGGTATTGTGGCATGGAACTCCCTTACCTGCTGATTTGATCTAGAAAATATCAACTGTCATTTAGCTGAACATTTCTGAGCACTTTATGACTTCATGAAAAACAGAGTGTATTTTGGAGTTATAGACAAGAGTTGTTAGCCATGGATGATGCAGTTTGCTTAACCTTACAGACTGCAGAAAAATCAGAATGTGTACAGTCTTTTCACAGCTGTGGAGTTATTTCAAAAGTTACAGTAGAATACAAGGTGCTCTTGGGCTGGTTTGGGTGTGTTTTCCCCATAATCTTTATATATTGCTTCTTTCTTTGGGCAGAAAGAAGAGGAGAGATTAAGAGCTTCCATTCGAAGAGAATCTCAACAGCGAAGAATGCGGGAGAAGCAGCATCAGCGTGGTCTGAGTGCAAATTATTTAGAACCCGATCGCTATGATGAAGAGGATGAGGGAGATGATGCAATCAGTCTAGCAGCTATCAAAAACAGATACAAAGGTGGCATCAGAGGTAATAATAAACATTAAGAGCACGTAAGTAGGGCCTGTGTGATTCAGATGGATTAATTCCACATGAGAGTCTTGATAAAGTTGTATTTTGCCAGTTTATTTGATACCTGAGGAGACATGAATTCAGTTCGTTTAAGTATTCTGTTTATTTGGCAGTTAGATTCTGCCACTTTTTGTGGGACTAAATGAAAGAGATTTATTTTTAATATTCCCTCTTCCTCACCAATTTCAGATAAAAGGTAAATATTTGTCTTTCCATTTTTCTCTGTAGAGGAACGTGCTAGAATCTACTCTTCTGACAGTGATGAAGGCTCAGATGAAGATAAAACACAAAGATTACTCAAGGCAAAGAAACTTACTAGTGATGAGGTAAGAAAATAATTTTGTTCTTAAGCTGCTCATTTTCAGTTGGGAACATTTACTGCACTAGATCTAGTTTTTAAAGCTGAGACTTTTATAGTTTCACTTGTACTGTGTTGAATGTTTTACTTGATTTGGCGTGCTTTCCATGGTAATTATTCACCTATTTCTTATATGCTGCATTAGTTCATAGACCAGAGCGATTACCAAAGGAGGTCACTATTGTTATTGCTGATTTAAAGATGGAAAAAAATATGCAAAGTTATGTAAAATTATTTTAACAAAATTATGCAAGGAGTAAGAAGACTTGATATCAGAATCCTAGTGCAGTGTTGTCTCCTACCCTACGCTACGTGGTCCTTTCCTGTTTATTATGGAAATAAATAGCAAAAGCATTTTTGCATAGTATTTCTGCTCTTTTTAAACTGAATAGTTAAAAACTAGCATTAAAAATAGTGTGTTGCTAAATAGACATTATCTGTCACCTAGGTATCATCCTAAACATTTAGGCCATGATCAACTTAACTGTCAGCTGCAGCAGTAGTGCTGTTTCCTCGTCTAAAATTGTATTTTATTATTTTGTAATCTGTCACTGCTGGGTATAAGCAAATGAATCTTTGTGCATATCATGTCTTGAGGTTTAGTTTGTTTCAAGAAATGTCACTTCTGATACTGATACAGCACTTCAGCATAATGCTTCTCAAAATTGACAGATACCATTTCTGAAATTAAAACGTAACTGTTTTCACCCAGCGGTAGAAGTGGAAACAGGAAGTATACGGACTCTGTCCTGGGTCAGCTGCCTGTGTTGTCTGTTTTCCTGACCCTTACTCCTCATTGTAAAATGCTTCTGAGGTGAAGAGCCATAGGGCATTTACTGTGTACCTTGGGAGGCTGGAAGAAGAGGGAGTTCTGGAATTCATGACAAGTGGCAATTGGCACTGGGCTTCATGGCTTCCCACTGCTCCATTCCAGAGGGCACTGGGTTGGGTCAGGTGTTTGGCCTCCTTGGGTTTGGTAGCCCATGGGTTTGCTTGCTTTCAGACATCACCACTTCTCCATTGCCGTCATCCTCTGTTGATCAGTGGAGCGCAGCCCTGAGCTGCAGCTGTGCTAGCATTTTTCTCAAGCCAAACATGTCTTAGGAGTGGTAGTTTGGACACACCTGAGCTCTGCTGATATCACCTTCACTTACGTAGCAGAATAATAAATACAAACTAACTCAGCTTAATAGGTGTTCTTACTACTAACTTGTAAGTTACGAGAGGTGTTTTTACACTGGCATGCTAGTTTGATTATAATCTTCCTGTCCCGTTTTCACTGTGGACTATATTTAAAAGTTTTTGCATAGAATATCATGCAGAAGTTTGGAAAAGGAAGTTTGAATAGCTCTGTAAGCTTATGGAGTATTTTTTAATGCTTTATATCACCATTTCCTTTAAGGGATTATTTTAACTGTTCAAATTATTTCAACTATTGCCCTAAGATTTCTTTCACTTGATTTCCTACAGTCATATCTAGTGTGCTACTCTAATAGCTGCAGTGCAGTGGTGCAGTGCCTGGAATCTTCTTGAATTTTAGAGGCTTCCATAATAAAACATCCTTTTCTTCTTAAAAGAGTAGTTTTGCAGCATAGCCCACTATGTGTCCTTCTATTGAATGAATGCCC
This sequence comes from Microhierax caerulescens, assembly GCA_035590215.1. NCBI lineage: Eukaryota > Metazoa > Chordata > Aves > Falconiformes > Falconidae > Microhierax > Microhierax caerulescens. Next base: position 16,719,564 of record JAVJGJ010000060.1, read on the forward strand.
GTCAGACTTTCATAATCAGAGCTGCTGAAATTTCAAAGTTGTGTTTAAATGACCGATAGAGGACCTAGTTCTCAGTATGACACACAACCTCTGTACTGTAAGAAATAGTAATTTTTGGAGTAGTAAGTTTGCTTCCATTTGCATTTCTATATTGTGCTTCCTGCAAACATCTGGGGAGGCACGGCAAATTTCCCAGCCTTTTGGATGTTTGCTGCATTCTGAATGCACGTTGTTGCTGCTGTGACACTGCTCCTCTGACACTGCCAGCTGAGTATTTGCACTAAGAGGCATAGTAATATGAGGCAGGAGTAAAAATTAGTTTTTCTTTTGAAGACATAGATTCTGGCTTTTTATTATACATTGAGGACAATCTACTATTTCAGAAAATACGACAGTAATCGTGGAGACAGCCATAGTGGGGCATGTAGACAAAACTGTAGTTTTGTGAGTTCTTAGTGTTTGTTGGTAAAAAATTGTTTATTTGTAAGACACTACTGGTTGCTGGTTCGTGATACGGCTGTGTCAGGATTTTGCAATTCCAGTCTCAGAATAAAAGGTCTAGTCAACAGCATTTCTCTGCTGCTTGAGGAACGATAGCCTCCATTTTAAAATTACGTGACTTAAAGGCAGTACTCCCGTCAGGGCCACGGAGGGGTGCTGCAGTATTACAGAAAAGACCAGTGATGTGTAACTGCTTACTTTCAGTCACCCCGTGGGAAATACGGTATCTGTAGTAGAGATCAGCATATGTGAAACGTGGACTTCATTGTACACAGGCGTGCGTTTGTGTGCCATCAGGCAACAACGCAGTGTAAATCTCTGTCCTGATAACAATATGTTACCAGTACTGCAAACGTCAGTCTGTTGTTGGCACACTGCAGCACCGCACGGCACATAGTTTTACTGTTACTGCAGGTAATGGGGATGTTCTGCTAAACAGGAAGATGAATCATTTAACGATAGCCCTGCTAGATTACGGGAGATTGCTTGTCCTGAGGAAGAAGCTATCATTGAGATTCCCACCCTTACTAATTTCTAGTTTTCATGTTTAGAATTCCTTCCTAACTGGAGATGCTCACTGTACTAATACGTTAATGTAGAATACGATGCTTTGAATAAAAACCTACTCATTAGACTTCTGAAACTTTTAATAATTAGTGAACATTCTGCAACTCTAAACTCGGAACTTTGCTGCTTCTTAAAACCCAAATGTGTTGCTTTAAAAAAAAATATATCTGAACCCACAACCCCTCCCCCAAAAAAAACAAAATCAAAACCAACAAATGGAAGAAAGGATGAAATACTTAGGCCTTGAGGGTATTTTTAAAGATACTCTTCTTTTTAAATAATAATTGATTGACAGCTTGTTCTTCATGTCAGAATTGACGAGTTTTGCATTAACAACTAGCGATTTGTAGTGTAATTAAACATTTTCAGAGCATTTTGATTTAAAATGTTGTTTGGAAGGATAATTTAAACTGAACTGGTGTAAATGCACATGGAATAGACATGCGCTTGTTGACTCTATATGTAGGTGCTAAAAAATGGGCATCCAGCCTATAAAAATCATTGTGCTATTGCTTGCAAACAGGTAATTAACTCAGTGGCTTGAGTTCCTTTGAGCAGCTTTTTGAAACCTCCTGAACAATGAACTGTGATGTTGATTCTTAGTACTTAGTTTCTCATCACTCTTTTTCCTTTATGCCAGAGAGTGGTTTGGTTTGGTTTTTTAAACGAACGAACAAACAAACAAACAAACAACACGCCTCCCCACTTACTGAATGTCGTCGTTGCTTCAGTAGCTCTAGTTTAGGGTGTCAGTAGTCTAAAAACTTAGCAAAGCTGCACAGGCTGCCTCAAGGGAAAGCTTCTGCATGTTGACGATTTCTCTGCAAATTATAGGTATTATGTGTGCTTAAAAGTCTTGCTGAGGATGATATTGCACATGCCATAAATCCAGATTATGACATAAATTACTTTCATGCCTTAGTTCAGTTTGGAGCAGATATGGTTGCACGTTCATTGAGGTGAGTGGAGCTGCAGCTCTGTTACAGACCCTCTCAGGCTGGGGTTTGAGACTGCTGGCAGTGTTGATTGAACTTAAAGTGCAGGTACATAAGCAGTTCTGCATCACAGGAGCACAAAGCACAAAATGGAACAAGTAGAATTAATAATTTTGATTTTCTTACCAGAAAGACTTGGAGGTCTTTTTGTTGTTAGACTTCTGAGGTTTTTACTTTACCTTGAAGTATGTGGTTTATTTTTGTCCTTTTTTGCCTTTAAGGAGGGTGAACCTTCTGGAAAGAGAAAAGCAGAGGATGATGACAAAGCAAGTAAGAAGCATAAGAAATATGTGATCAGCGATGAAGAAGAAGATGATGATGATTAATATTAAGGAAGCACAAAAGTTGATTTTTTTTTTTAATATATATATTTATATATATATTGTACAGTTCTCTTAGAGCAAAGATGTAAGTAACCATAATGGGGTTATTTTGATAAAGGAAAATTCCATTGAAGTCTGCATTTCTGGTGTGAATAAAGTTGGTTTTTTTTTCACTTCCTTTACTTCTTAAGATTTTTCTCTTACTGCAGCAACTGTTGCACCAGGGATCATCATAGTGCCATTTTTTTATCTTGCACAGTACATTTCAGTTTTGAGAACTGTAGTAACTAGTTATCCAAGTGGATTAATTACTGATTTTTTTTTTACCAAGTTCATGAGGAGAAACCGTTCTAATCTTTATAGAATGCTTAAATGATGTTTCCCTGACAAGGGTATGGTGGTTTAGCATAACAGTATGGAAGAGCTGGAAGGACATGTGAGTGGTACAATGCAGTTCTGGGTTTTTTTAGATACTCCTTATTTCCTGGTGGCTGTGGACAGTACATTGCTCTGCTGGTATATTTTGATGACTGAAAGTATTTCTTATCATGTTTGAGTAAACTGGGAAGTTCCTGCAGTTAGAACAGTTAAGTGATCACATAAGACATTTATTTTTCATGCATTGGAGCCTAGAATGAAAATCAGCATCTTGCCTGAGCGTTAACAACGATAATAATTATTATTGGCACATGCTAGTGATGTAAATGTCAGAGTAAAAGCACTTATTTAAACAGAACTCAGACGTTTCTGCCAGCAGAGATGAAAGTCTCCTTTAAAAGGTAAGATGAACCATGGTGCAAAAATATGTGGTTTATAATCCCATAATAATCCTTATGGTGCTATTTCCTATTGTTCCTGTTTGGGTTTATGAGTAGGTTTGTTTAGCTGGGAAGTCACTGGAGAATGTTCTGGATAGAATCATTGCTGCTTTGCCACTGTTTCTGAACACCTTATTTGATGGTGCAATACCAGTTGTAAAGTGGGGAAAGGCTAGAAGAAATACCTGAACTTTTCCACGCATTGTTTCCAACATGAAGTATCCCCAGTGTAGTTTCTCTCGCTGGTGAGAGAATGTTCAGATGTTATCTATGTTGCTTTTTTAACTGACTTTTCACACAGTCCTACAGTTCGGATGTGATTTAAAAAGGTAACAGAAGAGAACAGAGCTACCTTAATGCCACTTTAAACAAAATCATTGACTGATGCTGTGAAAAGTTTATGATGCGGATTTGTGTTACCTAAGGTGAAATAAAGCAGCTGATAGTGACGTAAGAAGGACTGTTACCCCATCTCTCTCCTGCCCAGCTGAATTCTGCTTTTTATAAAATGGCAGAAGGGTGCAAGTGCCTCACAGTGAGCATTTTGCTCTCGTGCCATTCCCTGGTTCTTTGAGATACAGCTTTCAACCTGGACATCTTGCTTTTGTCATCTTTAATTAGGCTAGTAGTTCGTCAAAGTACTCCACTTCCCTTTCTCCTGCCTGGAAGGTACGGGAAGTGTTCTAGCTGCGGCAGGACGGAGCTCTCTGCGTGTGTTAATGTGGTCTGCTGAGCAGCTGACTGCAGGGTAGGCATTTGCACGTATGAAAACAAAGTGAAAAATTTCAACTCAGAAATCTGAGTGCCTGAGAAACTGTTCTTTTTTTCTATAATTAAATTGTTATCTAAGAGTTCCCGTGCCTCTTTAATGTGCAGATAAAAGTTTTTTTTTCATCTGCTGGAATTTTGACCCTGTAATCCTCTTAGTTTAGACCTCTGGTGGGAGCCTGGTTCCTTACTTGAGGTTACCTGCTTTCCATTTGTAACCTTCTTGGGCAGGAAGACGCCAGCTATTTAGAAAGGGACTCATTCTGTATGGATGCAACGTGCTGTACGTTTACGTAACAGCCACCCAGATACCTCTTAACCAACAAATTTGGCGTATGGAAACACACCACCATTTCACTGGTGATGCGTTTGCTTTTATGTCTGTTTAATTAACGTCTTGGCTATTTTTATTTTCTATACTCCTAAGAGTGAAAATGTTTTAATCACTTTCATAGGCTTGATGCTGAGTAAGCCTTTACTTAGTAAGTGGTCTGCTTTAGCTTCCAAAAATGAGTCTTTCTGTGGATTACAAAGATGAAAAGAAGTAATTTTTTTACACTGTCGTATTTTGTAAATTGCTCTTTTAAAGTCTTATTTAAACATGAAATTTTAGAAAGTGTTTTCTCATCTTAAATTGGTTTAACAATCATCTTGTAATTAAAGTCACTTGAATGAATTCAGCCTTATCCACAGTATTTTTTTAGTTGTGAGTCTAATATATAGTTTCATTTAACGTTATTTAACTCTAAGGCAGTTTTTGCTATCCCTTTTCTTAGCTTCCAAGTATGAGAGCACTGCTTGGAATTGTTTCATTTTGCCCAAATTAAAAATAAAAGCCAAAGGAAAGGGAACGTGGATTGAACTGTGTTTACTTTTGTACTGACTCGTCAGAATACCTCTTCATAAAAAGAAAAAAAATTTTGAAGAGCTGATACTAAGCTGCGTGAGTACTAGATTTTCTAGTGGCAGGATGTAGGATAAATTCTCTTGAAACAGTCGCTGAAAGCTGTGCTTGGCTATGTAGTTTTGTGGTTTCAAATATATCCTTCAGTTGTATCCTGGTTTCCAGTATTAATTTGGAGTTTTCATTCTAGTAACTGGCAACATTTTCCACCATCCGTTTTTCTCCATTCCAGCCATGCAGCTCGGCACAGCCTTTGTGTTGCAGCTCACCTGCTGGACCGGGGAGTGCCCGCTGAAAGGGGCAGCCGCTCCTGCGTCCTTCCCTCTTCCTAGCAGCAGGTTTGCTGATAACCAGCCCAGCTCAGCGAGGCAGCTTGCTGAACTGTCGGGACACTTCTTTTCCGCTGGTTCTTGCGGTCCCTGCCAGGCGTGCCTGCAGAACTGCCTCGCTGGCCGTGGGAGCATCTGTGCCAGCGCAGCCACTTGGCATGGTCCTGACCTGGGGGGCATCAGGCGAGGGCGGTCGCTTTGGCAGAGGTAAACATCGACTCGCTTTTGGAACGTTACCCTGGCCGTGCAGAAAGAAGTGAACAGTTCTCTACCGGCATAGCTGCCTGACCTGGCACGTTGAGAAGTTGGCTGGGGCAAGGGGAAGCAGAGGTGAAGCAGGACAGATCCTCTCTCTATAAGGCAGCACATTTTAGCTCGGCTTTGATACAGAGCTGCAGCCTGAGGAATGTGTTAAACGTGAGATGAAGTCATGGGCATTTCGTTCTCAGCCAGCAGGCCCCAGGGTGCTTTTGTTTAACAGCATTACGCTACTAATCCAGCTCTCTGGGCGGTGTTGAAGGTATAGAGATTGTTACATGGGAATCATTGAGAAGATAATCTCTTTCTGATAAATGTGCTTTTAGTTTTTGCTGTAAGAGGTGCAATGCCTTACATTTGTGAAACCTGGGTAGGCTGTTCCCATGCTCGGGATCTTGCCTGTGGCTTGACTTGGAAGAGCTTCTTGGAGAGCAATGTGACTAATACCTGCTGCTGCCTAGTGATGCCCTTTGACTTGGGCTGGGGTTTTTTAATACTTGTCTGGACGTGAGACTTGCAGAAAAGCTGCAAACTGGTATTGGTTACTAGCTTGTATCTTTAATTGCTTTAAAACTCCTGGGCGTTCTAAGGAATTACATAAGCTAAGTAGTTGAGAAAATAACATAAAATTAGGTAAACCTGTGCTGGAATGATATTCTAACGCAAAGCTTTTTTATTTTTTTTAAATATATATATTTAAAAAAGGATGCTTTGACAAGACTTTTCGTTTCTTGAGGGGTTTGGTGGTTGTTTTTAAATACTATTTT
>JAVJGJ010000060.1:16733060-16785195 GCA_035590215.1 Microhierax caerulescens
GCCCCAGGGGAGGTTTCAATGGGGTCTTAGGAGAAATGTCTTCACTGGAAGGGTGGTCAGTCACTGGAACAGGCTGCCCGGGGAGGTGGTGGAGTCACCAGCCCTGGAGGTGTTTAAAAAACACACAGAAGTGGTACTCGGGGTCGTGGTTTAGAGGTGGGCTTGGCAGTGCTGGGTTAACAGTTGGATGTGATGCTGCTCTCGAAGGTCTTTTCCAAGCAAAATGATTCCATATTTGCGCCCCACCAGTTCGACCAAGCTGTGCATCCCCGCGCGTGCAGCCTGCTGCGGTGCCAAGCAGACCAAACCCAGCGGAGCCCTGTGCTAGTGCCGCAGGGCTTCTCGCGCCCGGCTGGCCCATGCTGGCCGGCCACATGCATGTCTTCCCCATTAGTCATTTGTTTATCATTCCATCTTGATGGCTGAGCTTTTTTGGTGTGTTTCTGCTCTTGCTAGGCAGGGCTGCGCTTTTCCACGTATGAAATGTTTGACTGTTGCCTAAGTTATGGCCTGGTAAGTGTTTTTCAGACGAGGTGCAATTCTGTTCTGCTCCAAGACAGTCAGTTCACAGGCAGCATCCTGTGGCTGTTGATAGCACTGGGGTTTATCCTGCGCGTGAAGCCTTGCCGAGGCTCAGGTTGTGAGTTTGGGGCTGTGGTGTGACATGACAGGGGAGGACCAGCTGGAGGGCCTGCAGTTAAATGGATGGGAGCATAGCTTACAAATTCAATGAAAAGTTTACTTAAATGTTTAGAAAACAGGAAAATGTTTGCTGAGATGTATAGAGTTGCAGATGTATGGCCAAAATTCTGCAGTACGGAATACTGAGTGCTTTGGTTGGTTCTTGGGTTGCTCAGCATGAAACGTCCATGGGTTTAGGTTCATGGAAAAATGGGTTTGGATGTGGACCTCCATGCTCTGAGGCAGGATAAACTTGATGTAAGCCTTCTTGACAGCTTTCAGCCTGTAAATTCTCAGTGATGATCATGCTGCTTAGCTGTCTTCAGTTTTCCAAAGGTTTTTTGAGTTTTAGCTCACCTTTTGCTACAGCTTCAGTCAGTACAGTCTACTCTTCAGAGACAAGCTCCAAGTTTTATGGCTGCTTTTTGACTTTTTTTTTAAATGTGGTGGTATCTCTCACTGAGTTGTGGACCACTGAGCTCTTGCCAGCTCCCATTTGTTTGGACTTCTGGATTATTCCTGCCTCTGGGGAAAAAAAAATAAGTGTCCTGAGGCCTTACAACTTAAAGGTCTTGTCTGTCTGTATGTGGGGAGACTGTTTTGTGAAGGTGAAGCAGGGCTGCACGTTGCATAAGGTCATTTGGAGATGGCAGGTGACATCTCTGAGCTTTGGCGTGATCCTTGATTACGCCTTGGCAGAGCTCTGATGTGAAAAGCTTAGATTGCTGCTTTGGGCCGGCTATAACCAGCCTGTGTCACCGTTCATCAGTTTTAGGGTTTCAGAAGGGAACGGGGCAGATTAGGAGAGCAGCACATGAAATTCTTGTCTTTGGGCAGCTTTTTGGTTCTTGTGACTGGTTTCCATGGCAGGAAAATACACAGCTTTGGTTAAACCTGTTATGTGTGACTTTGTTGTTGTGCTCTAAAATGGTTCCTGTATTTAACAGCAGTGTCGAGCCGTGTAAAATCTGCTGTTGCCAGATAGCAAGTGGGTGTTGTGCCAGTGTGTTTGTGCAGATAGGAACTGCTCCGGCAGCTGAAGGGCAGCTGGCAGCTTTCCTGCCTTGTCATGCATGCTGGCGCGCGCGCTCTGCTGCCCGGTGAACTGATTCACCGCACCAAAATAACGTGCTGGGCCAGGGTGTTCTTGTGAACCCCACTGGCATGTCAGCATGATGAGGGCAGAAAATGAGCTTGCCTTCAGCCTGGGAGTTGGGAGTTTGTGTATTATTGATACGGAATAAGAGGGGAATTTGTATTTTGAGCTGAAGATCCCAGCATATGCTGGGATTCCTCTCGTCCAAAGCCATGCACCTTTGGAAAAATAAGTTAAGCAGTGATTATTTTTTTTTGCCAGATCTACCAAGGTGATCCCACAGGTATGTTTCCTTGGGGTTCGGTGCAAGTATAGGGGCTTGTGTACCTTGTAATCCCAGTGCTGATCAAATTATCGTCTGTTCAACAGCAACACCTCATGGCAGTTTTTCTTTCTTTTTCTGAAAATCTGCCAACTCTACACCACAAAGAGTGGTTCACAGCTGCAGTTTGGAGAAAGGTGGCGACAAGGAAGGCTTTCAGATTTTGTAGGAGTGAGGGGTGTCCCTAGGGAATGTTTGTAGTAAAAACCTGATCATTCCCCACTAGCAAATCCTAGGTGCTACTTTCTGAAGCAGAGGGATAGCTCACATAAATCCCATTCCTGTGTTGGATGTGGGCAGCCTGTTGCTCTACAGCAGCTCTGGGAGCAGCCTCGGTGGTACCAGGGCAGCCGTGCAGACCACCCTCTTGCCAGGGCACTCTCTGTGCTGCATTCCCCCTCTTTGCTTTGGGTCCTCCAGCTTCTCTACGGAAGTCAATACTGCTGTCACCTTACTGCTTGCGCTACATTCTGAGGCAAAGTGGGTATTTAGCAATGGTTTTAATCTTTTAAGTAAAACATTGTCACATTTGTTTCTGTTTTCAAGACCAGCTGAACACCTTGTTTCTCTCCACCACCTTCCACTTCCCCAGCCCTCTGTCGCAGGCTGCTGAGGTCCAGAATTGTTCTATCCGTGACTGCTTTGAACTGATAAGAGTTAATCACCACCTTTTGCAAATGGCCTGCAATGTCTTTTCTCTCTCTTGCTCTTCTGCTGGCCTGCGCTGTTCTCCTTCATTTTGATTTATAGCTCTGCACGTGGGTATGTTAATGGAAAAACCTTGAAGGGACAGATTGTGTGTGCTCAGACAGCCACTTCAGGAAGAGTTGCATTTAGCTGCTTAGATTTCCATGTATGTACTGCATTATGGCTCAGTGGAGCAACCAGGCTGTGCATTAATTTAGTAAATGTCTTTCCTAACCTGTCACAGTGCTGCTTGTTTTCACTGGAGCATATGCTCTGATGGGGGTTGTTGATTCAGCAAAAATAATGATAGCCAGTAGAGCTATCAAATATATCAAATGCTCCAGAAATAGTTTATCACATAAATTATTCAGTGACTGTTGTGGTTTCTTATCACAGAATGTGTTTGACCACTTGGAGGTTGGTGTGCTCCTGTGCAGAAGGTTGCTGAGGGGGCTCTTCTGCTTCATCCCCTTTGGTGCAGGTGCAAAGGTTTCCCGTGCTCCTCACGGGTGGTACAGGTGGGGAGGGGGGAGGTTGGAAGCTCTGGGAAAGGCTTGGAGTCCTCTTAAAACAATTTCCACTTGGAGCCCTCCAGTTAGCGAAGCCATAGAGAGCCCCTGGGAGCTGCGAACTGTGCATGTTAAAAACGTTACCGCTCATTTTTGCCCAAGAGTTGGGCACTGCAAGAGTTGTGCCAGCAGAAGGGATCATGGAAGGTGCACTGGGTGGTGACCAGCTAATGTGGCTGGCTGTGCCCAAAGCTGGGCTTGCGCAGCTTCTGGGGCTAATGGGGCTGTGGGAGGGGGCGGTGACCTCCAGCAGAAGCCAGCGGGCCCACTGGTGGTTCAGGCAGTGAGCATCTGGCCGGGTTGCAGTGTAGGGTTGCACCAGCTCTGCCAGCAGCAAACCAAGTCAATGGGTTCTCATGCACTCCAGTAATAGGTTCTTGCCTCTTGCCACAGCAGCTGTAGAAATCAAGAAATTTAGGTTCAGAAGTCTGTGGCGGGTCTCTTTGGGTGAAGAGATTGTGTGTCTCATGGTTTTCTACAGCAAGTTGGTTAGCTGTCTGATGTGACACATTATACTTGTGTCAGGGCTTGTGGGGTTTGGGGTTTTTTGTTTTCTGGGCCAGGTTAAGTTATTCACGTAATGCTTAGGTTAGTTATACAAGTATAAACCTTCTATGATACTGATGAATTGATTATATACCAAGTACTGAGAGCACTGTGTAAAACTGCACTTAAGAAAGATCTTTTGTTGTTTTCTGTGGTTGTCTCTGCCACCTGCCCGATTTGACACTGTCTCCCCATGGGAGGAGCCTTTTCCCTTCCCCAGTGCCAGAGTCAGCCTACTGGGGATGTGCAACATCAAACCACCTTCTGATGCTGCTGGTGGGTGGCTTGGATGCTGATCTTGGCAAAGGTAGGTGGTAACAGGGATGGGTATGCTGGGAGTGGCAGGGAGACCCCCAGAACTTTGGATTTTTTCCCAAAGGGACCTTTGTCGAGTTACATTTGAAATAGTTGGCTTATCCCTCCTCTAGTAGTTGGCTGCTGGTCCGTGCTTTTAATGCATGAACATCGTAACAACGTGGTGAAAATCCTGGGTTCCCTTTCAGAAGGAAAGATCAAGCCTGCTTATCTGCCTAGGATGGTATCTCACCTGTGTATGGTCACTTTGCATCGCAGGTGTGTTCCCTCGCAAGCCCAGTCTGGAAGGCAGGCTGTCCTCTGCAGGCACCCAGTGCTGTCCTTGGAGCACTACAGCTTCTCCCAGCAGCTTCTGCAGTATTTTAACCCAGTGCTGCTTGGGATGGCAAGTGGCCAAAGTGGCTGGTTAACCCCTGCTCTGCCAGCCCAGCACTGTTTCCTTGGCGTTCAGATGCCTCCTCGTTGGTGTCTGGTGGAAATGTTGGTTTCTGCAGTGTTCCAGATGCATCCACTCTTGCACCCTTTTTGAAATAGTCATTAAGGAGATGTGGGTCCTCTTAGATCCATGAAGAAAGGTGGTGGCAAGCAGAGAAGGTGAAGCTGTAATCCTGGCCTTGCTCCAGGATGCTGTTGTGGGTGTGCGGAGCTTAGGAGGCACCATTGATGGGATCACCTCCCACAACGCTGTACTTTTCCATGGCCACTTATTTGAAAAAGAGGGGAGATGAGGCTTCTCTTGAAGGTGTCCGGGATGCACAGGGGTCTGCAGGTTCTGCTTCGTTGTCCAGCTTGGGAGGGCTCTCAGGGGACTTGCTCAGCTGAGGACCTGCAGAACAGCCTGCTCCTCAGCCTGGTCAGTACTGCTGCCACCGTCGTGGTGGTTCAGTGGGAATCTGTGGGGTGAAGGACAGGGCTGTTCTTGCAGTGGGCTGGTGTGGGTGTAATTTCATGGGGCAGGCACTTCAGTGGCAATGTTCCCCGCTCCACCCTTGGCTTCTCATCCCAGCTTCTGGAACTGAGTTAACCTCCCCTCGTGGTGATGCAACTGCGTGTGGGACTGCGCTGAGCAGGTCTGCATTTAAAGCAGAACACAAAATTGATTTTATCTTTCTTACTTTTAATAATATTAATTTTAAGACCTAGATCTCTTCTTCAGTTAGTGAAGCCCCATAAAAAGTTCTGTTGCTGACAGCCCGAGGGGGAGCCTGGTGTGAAGTGAGAAGGAGGTGTCAGCCGCTTCTGCTGCCCAGGCGGGATGAACTCCACCTTGCTGCAGAACCAGGCAGGATTTTCATCTTGTTGGTGACTGATCATCCCTAGGTTAGGTGGACCTCACAGTGTGAGTTTGTGTGGCAGTTTGTGCCACTCTACCATCTAGTACATTGAGAATTCAGCAAACTGTTGGGAGAAGGAAGGATTTAAAAGTCACAAGCCAAGAGCTAAATATCCCCTAACGTGACCTCAGTGCCTGTAACCACCACCCATCCCATGCCTCTTAGCTCTTAGTGGCGTGGGATTCAGCCTGCTCTTAATACATTGGCCTGTGTAGGGAGAGCAGGGGGGAACAGCAGCTGGTGAGAATATTTCACATACTAAAATGTGACTCAAGGTGCAGCTCAGTGCCATGTTTTCTTTAGCAACAAACCCTTTTGACAAAACAAACCAAAGCCACTTGACAAAACTACTCCTGCTCCAATGGTCTGGTTGCCTCCCTCGTGCCGCTTTGCTGATAGATCTACCTGTGGGGCCACAGTGTGAGTGGGAGTACTGAAATAATCAGTTTATTTTTAGAAGAAATCCTTTTAAAAAGAGGAAAAATTGTTCCTGAATTGAACTCCTTCATTTGTGAGCTGTAGCATCCTTCAGCATCTGATAATATTCCAAAGCAGTAGAGAGCATTACTGGCCTTGCAAGTGTGTGTCTGAGAAATCTATCTCCTCCCTGAAACCAGGGGGGGGGAGAGGAAACACTGTATTTTTGGCAAAGGTTCCTTCGTGTATTTACATTTGCTGCTGAGATGAATTGCCTGTAATGGCCAAATTGGAGTGATTCAGTTCGTTTGGGTTTTTTGTTTTTCCCTCCAGCCTTGTGGTAGCTCTGCAGTGCTGCACCGGGATGCAGATCTGATGTTGCTTAAATACTGCTTACTTTCGCAGTTGTATCACAATCCTTCTGGAACTTTCTTCCTGCCAGTGAATCGATGCTTAAATATCTGTCGCCTGGCAAGCATTCAAGTTAATTGTTAGGGTCAGCTTGTTGTTAATAGCTGAGAAGACCACGCTGGACTGCCTCGGCACCCTCAGGGCACAGGTACTAACTGGGTTGGTGAAACACAAACCAACTGGGTTGGGAAAACCCCTCTAAAAGGCAGCTGTGGTGCCAGTCTGTCCTTAGGAGTGGCGAATGAGGCAGGTAAAGCTTAATTTGGCCTGTAATTTGGTGGTTCATCGGGGCTGGAGCTGATGCCTTGCTTCCTCAGGTGATGTTTTGGAGCTGTTGTTGAACTTGCCGCTTTGCAGCGCAGTCCTATCCCACCCGGCAGCACCAGGTCTCCCTCTCCGAGGGCAGCAGTGCGTGTGGAGCGAGGGCAGTATTCGGAGCGAGGGCAGTAGTCGCAGCAGCGATTCTGCTCCAGGTCAGCTGGCTTCTCCCACAGCCCCTGGTTTAGGGTGGCTCTGCCAGGCCCAAAGGCTGCCTGAAATCCCACACTCAGGACAAATCCCAACGCGTGGAACGGAGCAGCATGTTGCAGCAATAATCGGTGTGCTGTGGTGGCTTAAAATAGCTGCTGCCCTGGGGCTGTTTGAGGAAGGACAGAGCTAGGAACCTGGGCCGCCTTCTCACAAACCTTCCGGCTGCACAGATGTGCCAGGCGAGCTGGCGTGGTGGCTCCTAGGTGGGATCTGGGATCTGTTGAGAAACTGCCTGGGAAGGGAGCTGCTTGCGAGACTAAAGTTCACAGGACAAGGTGTAAAGCGCATCCAGAGTCATGCCCCAGAAGGTATGTTGCTATTCTGACTTGCAGTTTACTTCCAAGATGTTACTCTGACCAGGATTTTATTTTTCTTTCATTTCAGCAGCTGAATGAACGTGTTTCTCTCATGAGAATGCACTGTACCAGGCAGAAAGGAGTAACCTCTGGAGTGATACTAATTCGGGCAGTGGCAGGCTTTTCATTGTCATGGCAAAGGGTCCTATGTGGCACGAAAATAAGATGAAATCTGGTACCTTTTCCATCACCAACTTCAGCAATAAATGCAGCATCCACCAAGGACTGGGAGTCCTGGCATTCGTTCTGAGAAAAGCAGCGGCGCTGCAGGGCCATAGCAGATGGGTTACGCACAGGTAACTTAACCCAGCAATAGTAAGGGGAAACTGGCTTGAACATGAGAAGGTCACGTTGCGTTGCCTCTCTGGTTTCCCAAGCTAAGGCCCACTGTGTGTCCCTGAAAGACCTAGGTGTGTGTCCCTGAAAGACTAAAATTAAGACAGTCAGATTAATATTTATAGTACATATGTTAGGATATAATCCTCAAGGGATCTGATTGCTCTCCCTGTGCTCCGCAACGTGCAAAAGGGGAAATAATAGTGCTATAAATACAGTCACGTTTAGCTAGGTCATTACCTTAGGGTCGTTTATGGTCATTCTCTGGGGCTAGAGTTGCAGCAGTGAGAAAAAAATTGTCAGGGAACTGAAGAATCAGTAGAGGGTGATCCCTTTGCATACGATACTTCAGTTACGAGGCTTCAGTTGTGCAACAATTCATCATTACAGTAGCAATCAGTTTTAAAGTCCTTGTATACGCAAGTCGTGGCAGCAACTAGTGTGGTGTTTGTATTGGCTGGTCGGACCATTTGTTGCAATTTCTTTGGAGAAGCCTTGGCCATCAGCTCTTTTGGTTCATTTGTGGTGGAGGGTTTTTTTTAGTTTCTTTTTCCTAACATTAGAAAATAAAACCATACACAAGATTTTGAGGATTTAGATAAAAATAATAAAAAGTATTGTTATTTTTCAACTGTCAGTTTTCCACACCGATCTACTTAGACAGCTTCTGAAGTATTTAATACACAAAGCGCAATTCAGTGCTTCTGACTGTGTGCTTCCCTAGAACAGGCTGCTCCAATTTCAGTAATAAAGTGGAAAGAGTTTGCAAGAATTAAACCAGGCTTGCATAGAAAGTAAAAGGATCTAACTTTGAAACACCCATGATCCCCAGCTTCTGTGGGAAAAACTTTGAGGTTAATGTACCGCTCCTTTTACCAAGAAGTTCCTGGTATGTGCAAGTCTTGCTGAGAAATGTTTGGGTTTTAATTTGGTGCAATGATCCCCCCACGGAGGGAGGGAGGCTGGCTCCCTGGGTGAGGAATGTGGGGGGGTGCCTCCTGCCCGCAGCTGCACCAGCCGTTCTGCTTGCCTGTTGGGAAGCACTCTCCAGAAGAGTTGGGAGTCGTGCAGGATGATGCTTGCTTTATTTTCTGAGGGGGAAGCCAGCGTGCATGCAGGGACTCTTTATCTGTCCTTTTTCCTGTCCGGTAGCTTGAGCCCAGGTTATCTCCTTAGTATCATGTTAGACCTTAGCAACCTTGCTGCTTTAATTCCTGTTTCTCTATAGTTAACTCCGAAATTAAGTTTCTGTAGAATAGTAGCCTTTATAGCAGTGGAGACGTTTTGGATAAGTGTGTATTGTTAATCCTATGCATGACACCAATGCTGAAATAAATCTCTTCAGCTGGTCCATGCATAGTGTTTTACTCTATGCAGATAGTACATGGGGTATATTTAGGGTCATGACTATATTTAGTATGTCGTACTGAAACATCTGACAGCCAAAAGGTCTAGGTTGTGGGCACTCTGACTTTTGCGTATCAACAGCAGGCTGAAACTGTCTCCTGTGTCATTGGTGTTTGGGCTACATAAACAGCAAAGAATTGGTTCTGCTTGAATTTATGTCACCGCTCTCTTGCTGATTTTCAGCTTCTCCATGACAATAGGAGCTCTGGAAGAGAAGGAATAAAATCTCTTTCCTTTGTAGAATGAAGTAGCAATGATGTGGATGAAGTAAGTGGACAAAGTGTGCTGTGAGCCGTGTTCTGCCCTGGGACTCCTTGGGTCTACAGCCAGTTGTCCCAGTGTATCTGAATATGCATGGACCTGTGGTTGTCAGCGTGATAAAGTACCCTGTAACAGGGACCAAGCAGCTTGCCCTCACCTGGAAAGAGGATGTCATTTCTCTACTGTAAATCATGTTTGGCACAAGTTTTATCTAGTTTCATCATTCATCTTCACACCTAACTTCCTACACTCTTTTTCCTTTGACCTCTGTTTCGGATCTTGCTCTTGTGGTTGTGTATTGTTGTGTTGAATGGGCGGCTGCAGTCACTCCCCAAACACCAGCTGAGCTCTGGAAATTTTATCACAGATCAGTCAGTGTCACGTGGTGGGACTAGATTATACTGAAACAAAATCCTCTTTATGTCTTCCCTCCCCCCCTCAGGTGAATAGCTGAAAACAGCCTTGTTCAAACAGACCTCCCACAGAAGCCGGTACAAGTCTGGCAGACATTAGAGATGGAGTAAGTGCTTCATGAGTTGGTTTTGACCATCTGATAGTTCATACCAGCATTAAAAAAAAAAAAAAAATAGTGCTACCCCTTCTTCTTTGAAGAGCTTTCAGCTTCGTACTTGACAACTGCATTTATCTGATCATGTACAAGAAGACTGATTTTCATGCAATTTTGTTCTGATGTCAAGCCATAAAGCAGCCTGCAGTCTGATCCCAGAAGACCTTACCCAGCACTGGCTGCTGGCTGCAGCAAACAGTGATTTCTTGCAAATAATTAAATCCCTGGGGAGCATCAATTGCTGGGTTGCTAATATCACATTTAGATAAGAAGGAGAAACTGTAGGTGATGCAGAAGAATTGCTTTGAAGAGTCTGCTGTCTCTCTAAAGCACTTTCTAACTGAGGGTAGATATCTATCAAATCTTCCTCTTGCCAATTAAATTTAGGGCTGAAATTGTTGGCTACTGTAGAGCTTCAGGAGGTCCAACCCTGCGTCAGCACATCAGCTGGATGCTCCAGTCATCTTGTGAGTTAGTGCAGGCTAAGGCTGCGATCAGACATGTCCCAAAGTACCCCAGACCTGAGGCACTCTCCCTGCTCCTGGCACCCTTCAATTGCAGGTACCAGGGCAAGAGCTGGAGTCAAACCTTTCTTGGCAGGTGCAGCCTATTCCATCCCTGCTCAGGGCAGCCCCGTGCTCAAAGCCCGTGGGACACAGCACATAACAGGCTTCCCCGAGCACGTACTCACACTTGCCCCTCACATCAGGAGTGGAAACATGATGCATCTTGAGCCTTCAGTCGGAGCAGGGGCGGGTGCTTACCCCCCTCTACACATCAAACAGTTGTGTTTCAGAAGAGCTAAACACTCGTAGCTTTTGCCACAGCTAATGGGAGCTGCAGTAAGAGCTCGGCAACCATGGAAATCAAGCCTTCAGTTGCGCTCTTGGGAATGACAGGAGGTGGCTTATCCTGCCGTGAACCATTAAAAGCCCCGGTAGTGCGGTGGAAGTGGTTTGTAATAGCAGGAATTCATTTGTTAATAAATTTCCCCTTGCTTGTCCTGTTGCTAATTCCGAGGGCTTCCAGTGCCAGCGCTGCTGTGAGGTGGCCGGTGCTCAAGCTGGGGAAACGCAGCCAAGTGTTTCAGGGGTTGTGGTGGTATCACGATTCTGAATAAAAGCTTCCTAGCTCATTTTAGTGTAGATGGGGTAACAGATGTACCTATTTACCAGCTTGATTAGCAGTTTGTTTCCTTCTGGAGTCTGTGCTGTACAGAAAGAACAGCGGCTGTAATATTTTTAAGAGAGTAAGTTTGAAGATAATAAATAGGAAAGAGGGATTGACTATATAAAACACTAACAGGCAACAGTCTTGCACTGACAGGGAGAAGAAGAATGTTTTAATGGGTTTCTCTGATAACTGAGGAAATCCCAAACTGTGTGTTTTGCTATTTTAGATATCAAAAATACAAAGGCATGGATCTGGAAGGCAGGCAGATGGCTATTGGCATTCTTCGGCCTCATCCAGGTCTCTTGCCAGCAGGAAGAGTCCTGCCAGGAAGAGTGCTCGTTGCTCCTGCAGCCCGCTGTGTAGTGGCAGTGTCCAGCACATGTCCCTTTGTGCTCAGCACTGCTTCCAGGCCCTCAGGCTCTGATTCTGTCTGATGGAGTAAGTGGCTGCAGCTGCAGTGTCACCTTGAGCCATCCCTTGGGCTTCTTGGGGCAGCACGGGTCGTGTGTCCGTATCTTGGGGACTTCAGTTCCCAGCCAAGAATCTTAGTGCAAACCTGTCTTTGGCAGCAGCTGAGTGCTGAACTGGGAAATAAGCTGACCCAGATGCAGACCCAGGAGTGGCATTTTCCAGGAGGGACCAGGGAGGTGGCTAAGTAGAGTCATGCATCTTTGCGGGGCTGCAGCCAGCTCTGCTGCAGCTCATCGGCTGGAGCCCAGAGTCAGCCTGCTCGTCCCCACATCTGGCTCCTGCTGCTGCATATTCTGTTCTTGAATTTTCCCGTAACTTGTTTCTCTTGCTTATTTTTGGTCTCTTTATCATCTGCCACAACCCCACTGCAGCCTGGCTGTTTGCCCCAGGGGTCCCCTCACCTAACCATCACCGCATTTGGGGACATGATGGCCATCGTTTGCTCTGGCAGGAGGCAGAGTTTGCTGTTTGTTCTGTCACAGTGGTGGGTTTTGTGCAACATGAACAACAGCTGGCCTTTCTGCTCTGCCACACAGCGCAGGATTGACTAGAAGTTGTTTTATAATTAAGCTGTAAGACAAGACATGCCGTGTGTTTGTGGGTAACTGAAGTGTGCTGCGGGTGATGGCAGTTTTGAGGCAAGAGGATAAAGTGACTCCAGTGTAATACTTGCCTGCCTGAAGTGCGTTCCCAGAGCCTGCAGTATTTGTATAATAATCTTGTTTAATGCCAAGTACTTAGCACTCTTCAAAGCACCTTGCAAACATTAACTAATTAATCAGCACAACAGCCCAGTGTGGGAGTTGAGACTAGGGAGAGAATGTTAAAAGCAGAGCGGGTCCTCAGGGGAGAATTAAGTGGGTAAGATGGGTAACATTTTATTGCATGACCATTTTAGCACAGTGGAAGAAGCCAAAGTGAAATGTATGAGTTGGACAAAAGCCTTTCTTGCCTGTTACCCAGGAAGGGAGTAGAGGACCCCAGTTCCAGGAGGCCCAGCTGTGCCCTGAGTGCCAAACCATCGAGGGTCGTGCAGTGCTGCCATCACAGGCTGTTACTCCAGGGCTGCTTGTGCGCATCAGGGTTATGTTTTCTAGCGCACATCTAGAAAAGCTGCAACGCAAACAGGTTTGTTTGCAAAATGAGGCTGCGACTTCCACTGAATTCTGTAGCTTTTCTTTGAACCTTCCTCTTTCCTTAATGAGAAACAGCTGAAGTCTCCTGACTTTAGGAGTGACCTATGCCTGACATCATTGCTTGAGGGAGAGGAAGGTAGAGCAGGATTGGTGTTCCTGGAAGAGGTGGGAATATTGGGTTATTTATGGTTAAATCTGAAAATATTGAAAGTTGAAAGAAATAGTACTTAGTTGAAAGAATAAGTCATTGCATCTCACCTGTTTTTTATCCTCTCCTGAATACAAAAAGTTAAATATGTAATCAGAAATTTCAGAAGTGGTGTTTCTTTTGTTATTTTGTTTTGAATAAGTCTTGCTCTTAAATATTAGAGAGGGTTGTGAGATTGGTGGTGTTTTCAGAAGGGCTTCTCCATGTGAAATATGGAGTGGTGCTGCAAAGCCTCTCCAACAGGCAACAGATCCCTCTGGGAAATGATGGCAGAGCAAAGGCACTGGCACTGAACCTTTGTGCTGTGTCGTGGTCACAAGTGGAAATCAAGTTTCCTAAGTGGAAATCAACTCTGAAATGAAGCAGGGCATAGCCCTGTTTTGCCTCTGTTTGTACTGAATCAGTGCCCAGGCTGTCAGAGCAGCACTCTGTCACATGCAGCACAGCACGCGTGACTGCAGGGCTTTGGCTAGGGAAAGCTGTCAGCTGTGCCTGGTCCTGGTGCAACTGGTTTTCGTAATCCACATTCAAGAGAAA
Source organism: Microhierax caerulescens (assembly GCA_035590215.1). Lineage (NCBI taxonomy): Eukaryota > Metazoa > Chordata > Aves > Falconiformes > Falconidae > Microhierax > Microhierax caerulescens. Next base: position 16,746,423 of record JAVJGJ010000060.1, read on the forward strand.
AGCATCAACATCTTTTTTGGTGCTGTGATTAGACTGCTGCCCTGTCCTTTATTGGGACTGACCCTAAATTCAGCTTCAAACAGCACCTTGTAGGCAGCACTGCTGGTGCCTGCCGGGGCAGCTCTAATGCAGGGGCACAGGCGAAGGCTCTCTGCCCTTTGCTGAAGGCTGAAGTCCAGGTTTGGTGCAGCGTGGTCTTCCCAGTGCCTTCCTTTGGAGGCAGGCAAAACCGATGGAGTGATTTCAAAAGGTGATGGTGTGGGAATGCAACGCTCAGGGGAGGAAATACTGGGACCCTCCTGGCACTAGGAAGTTTTGCAAAAGTTGCCTCTGGTGTGGAAAAGAGGAGAGGTAGTGAGGAGGATTGGACATGGGAGAGAACTTGGTGTTTCACAGTTGATCTTGTCAGTCATTTTTGGTGCCGGAAAGTTCTTGTGTGTGCACGATTATTAGTGAGTATATACAGTTAAATATTGAAGAGATGGCTCTTACAGGCAAACAGAACTGAATTCTCTGGAGGCCCTTATCATGCCCAGCACTTCACAAGCCCTTTGGCCCTGGGTCCTTTACGAAGGTGAGGGAAGGTAGCCTCCTACGTCCCCTGTGGTCAGACTGGCGGCTGGAGGGGAACACCAGTATGATTTGTCTGTGTGGTCATAGAAAGTCCCAGGGCTTCTCATCCTGGAGTAGATATTGTGTGCTTTAAGCACAAGCCCATCTTGCAAGGCCATGCTGTTTCCTGATGCTCTTGGAAAACAGTTTCCTGCCCTGAGATATCCAGAAATCGTTAACCTGAGCTAGGACTTATCCAAATACTAATTGTTGGTATTACTACCAACAGCCACATGGGAGCTGTGGGAGCAGATGAAGCTGTTGATGTGCCAATTCTTCCATGGGGCTCTTCAAGCCAGAGTAGGAGAGGCAGTCTCTGCTTAGCTCATGTTATTTGAGGGAAAAGAGGAGGAAGAGGGGGAAGACAGAATGCAAAGTGTGTCTTTTCTTTCTTTCATTTGCATGTATTTTCTGGACAGATTTTCCTGCTCTGACTCAACTTTAGTAAGCCCTGTTTCCCAGTGTGTAATTGTTCTGTGCTGATAGAGGAGGAAGGAGGCTGTCGTCATGTGCAGTTGGTGCAATGGCCTCTGACATTTCTGTTAACTTGTTTAAACAAATACATTTCAAAACCAGTTCTGTCTAAGAGGGTAGTGCACAGAGGTTAACTCTGTGTGTGCTAGTAAGTATTTGTATATGATATTCTACTTTTTCAAGGAGGCATAGATATATTTCCATAGGGCTTGAGCTCCAGGCAGCAGCTAATTTGGGGTTGTTTAGCAAGATGTAGCTCCATTGCAAATAAGTTAACGTGGATGCATTTTCTGCTGATTGTGGAGTTTATCTGGCTCTTTAGATGAATATATTGAAAATATTTTGTTTGCCTGTCCAGACTTTCATGTATTTTTGTAAGTGTGGTCTTGTTTGTGAAACTGGTAAGATTGCATCATAGTATTTTCTGGTTTTTAAAAGGGCTATGACACAGAGCTATTATAAATAGACAAAAAATACCAAAGCCTGTGATAGTGTTTAATGTGATCTCTTCATATCCTTCGTTACTGCAGGCATGTAGTCTGCTTTCTCCCAACAAATTCATGCCATCCTTCGATTAATCCCTTGGACTGCACACGTTTTAGTATCATGTTCATGCATGTCATGGAGGGTGAAAGAAGAGCAGTCTGTGAAGAAGCTGCTGGAAATTAGGATGGATTTTATGAGCTGTTTTCTGTCATTTTTGTTTTGCTGACCAGTTCCAGTCTACCCTAGGGTGCTGCTGCCACCTCTCCAGGACCACATAAAGCTGGGATGTGAGGAGCAGTGTGCTCTGACTGAAGCCCCCTGTTTTCCATGCTCCTGGAAAATGTGATGAGTTTCCAGATGACTGGCAAAATGTTTTGAAGTGAAATAATGCCCAGGCTTGTCCTGTTCTTGACATCAAACCCCCTAGTTCTCACTCTGGCAACTCAGACATTTTGTGAAATTCAGAAGCCTGTACTATACCCTGTGTGCAACAGGTTTGCCAAGGGTTTTTGGAAAGTCCCTGACAAAGACCTTCCTTGGTGTGCTGAGATAGAGAAGTCTCTTAAGGATTGGGGTTAGCTAAATTGTGATAAGCTGCCGGAAGAGATTTTTAGGTTGCATTGAGCTCAAGGGAAAAAACTTTAATCCACAAATCATATCTTGCTGAAGGAGGTTTTGTTTTGTGTAACTGGTCAAATGGCAGTTGTTCTGTATTTTCATTTCTGTTTAGAGCTTGGGAAAAACACTGGCCTATTTGAACCCTGGAAAGGGCTGTAAAGAGTCTGATGAAGGGAAAGACCTTCTCCCTTAGAGCAAGGAGCTGCCAGCCTCTGGGCTGCATTGTGTGAAGGACAAGTGACCCAATAAGAGTATTTAAGTGAATGTAAGTGAATTTAGCTCATGAATTAGGAGCTGGAAAAGAGAGCAGTGCAGAGAGCTGCTAGGGATAGCCAGTGGTCCAAGAGGAGATTCCTATCCAGGTTTATGCTTGCTTTTCAACTGAGAGTATTACTAATCACAGAAAGTCCCACTTGCATTTCTACTGGAGCTCCTGTCCTTGCTCCTCCACCCTCAGGGGAGGCCCACAGAGATGTGGGCAGCAGCTGTAAATATCGCAGTGTTTGAGGACATGCTGAGGGGAAACGCTTTCCGGACAGTGCCAGTGTCCTTAGCCTGTCACCTGTCCACTGGAGCCACTAGTGCACATCCAGTTAGTGAACCCAATGTGCTAGTGGCTACTTGGCACAGCGAGTAAGTCTCGGACAGGTTGTAGTCAGCCTGTGGGCCTTACAGAGCTCTAGCTTGCATTTTTGCAAAAGTTTAGCATGTAGGAGCTATGTTTGCCCATAAGATCAATTTACATAAATTGTTCATCAGTCAGCATGTTTTACTGCTGTAGGAATCCATCTCTTTGATTCCTCTCCAGTGCCCGTCAGCATAACTGGAAGATCTCTCCAAGAATCTCATTATGTTACCAGTATTTTTAGCATTAAATTACACTTTCTTCTTTGCCAGTTCAGTAACCCTTCCCAGAATAAGCTGTGTGGTACGGTCAACACGCTGGAGGGCAGGGCTGCCATCCAGAGGGACCCTGACAGGCTGGAGGGGTGGGCCTGTGCAAACCTCATGAAGTTCAACATGGCCAAGTGCGAGGTCCTGCACCTGGGTCAGGGTAACGCCCAGTATCGATACAGGCTGGGTGGAGAATGGATCGAGAGCAGCCCTGAGGAGAAGGACTTGGGGGTGTTGGTAGACACGAAGCCCCACATGACCCCGCAACGTGCACTCACAGCCCAGAAAGCCAGCCGTATCCCGGGCTGCATCACAAGGAGCGTGACCGGCAGGATGAGGGGGGGGGGATTCTGCCCCTCCACTTTGCTCTCTTGAGACCCCACCTGCAGTGCTGCATCCAGCCCTGGGCCCCCAACATAAGGAGGACATGGACCTGTTGGAACAAGTCCAGAGGAAGCCACGAAGATGGTCAGAGGGCTGGAGCACCTCTGCTGTGCAGACAGGCTGGGAGAGTTGGGGTTGTTCAGCCCAGAGGAGACTTTATAGCAGCCTGCCAGTACCTAAAGGGGACTTATAAAAAAGATGGGGACAGACATTTTAGCAGGGCCTGTTGTGACAGGACAAGGCGTAAAGATTAGATATTAGGAAGAAATTCTTGACTGGTAAGATTGTGGAATGAGTTGCCCAGAGACACTGTGGATGACCCATCCCTGGAAACATTCAAGGCGAGGCTGGATGGGGCTTTGAGCAACCTGGTCTGGTGGAAGGTGTCCCTGTCCATGGCAGGGGGGTTAGAACTAGGTGATCTTTAAGGCCCCTTCCAACCCAAACCATCCTATGATTCTTGCTTCTTTGTTTTTTCTTCATACAAACATGACCAGCAAGCTTTCTAGCTAACAGATGTTTGGCTTCAGATGACCTTGACATCAGAAAGAAGTGCTTGTGTTGCTGATCATCTTGCACATAAATGTTTGACACAGTTATTCAGATGGTTGAGATTAGAAGAAATCCCAGGAGTGAAGCCTTTGCAAATAAAGTTTGGATGAATTCAATTATCTCCAGGGAACTGCTTGGTGGGAGCAAAGCATGCCTGCAGAGATCTCCTCACCTCTCAGTGGTGCACCTGAGGTGGCTCACTGATAAGCATCAGGCAGGAGTGATGCTCCTGTGACAGTTTCTGAATGCATGGTGTCACACAAACACTTGAAGCTGGTTGTATTTCACCACCTGAGCGCATTTCCACAGCCCAAACCTCAGCTGATCTGAACAGGCTTCAGTTCCATGCACGTGTCTTTCCATTTCCAGTATGACCTCTGTGCCAGAGTTAGGAGAACCACCCTCAGAAAACTGGCTGTCAGCTGACAATCCTCCCTGCAAACTGCTGGTGAAGATCAACCCCTCTCTGAAGCAATATGAGCCCCATGGAGATATAGATGAGGAACAGCTGGCCAGCACTGGCACTGACCTCTATCCAAGAGCCGTGGTTCTGCCTGCTACAAACATCTGCAGTGGGGGCATCTTCAGGAGTAACGCATGGTGGTGAGGTTTTCTGGCAAAACGGTTTTTGAGGGAGTCAGCCAGTTTGTGTGGAGGGTTGGCAGCTTGTCTTTTCCTTTATTGTCTTTGGGACTCTGCATGTGCTTGGAGCTCCACTCTTGCCGGGAGAATTGTCAGTGGTTTCAGTAGGCGGCCTTGGGGGAGAGACCTCATGACTCTGTGTTTTTGTTTCCTTTGCTGTAAAATAGGGTTAGTGATGCCTCCCTCACTGTCGCACTGAATCCACCTTGTAGATAATGACGTACTTTAAGAGGACAGTTAGTAAGTACAGACTGTCACCATGGGATTAAGTCCCATGAAGCTCTCTAGAAATGGAAAGAAAAGGGAAATCACTTAATCTCTGATTTCTCTATTGCAAACTATCTTTTTTGGGTAATATATCAAATCAGGAGCATTGCACTGAAATTACAGAGTAGTCTTTGGTCCCACATGTTACTAAGTTCCTCCTTTTACTGTTACAGCCCCATGTGAAGTGGTATGAAAAGCAGCAAGTCACTTATAACATGTCTGAGCAGGCAAAAGAAATAAAAGGACTAGTATTCTGGTAAGGCAGTAGATGTAAAGTCTGGCAGTTAAGTATGTCAGGCATACCCTGATGGGCTCTGTGCTGGTTAGTTCGGGTAAGACACCACTCTAGCTCATCAGGACAACGTGGTTTTCAACACATGTTATGGGAAGTGGCTAAATAAATATATGCATGCTTAGTCCATGGTAAAAACTAAGTTGCTGCAGGTGAATTTCTACTGTAATCCCAGAAGCTGTGCTATCGTGAGAGGTGACAGCAGCGTAAGTGAGCCCTAGTGCATCACGTCCTGTAAAACACTGCTATCTTGAGATTCCTGTTCTTGCGGTTGCCTTTGCGTCCAGTTACACTGGTGCCTGAGAACATTCTCTAGCAACTCTCATTCATTATGTTTTCATCTGATAGTTGTTTCAATATTTCTTTTTCCTAATTTTAACTGTGTTTAAACAGAAATATTAAATTAATAGACATATTATTTAGACACTGTGAGAGGTAAAAATACAAAATAAGGCAGTTTCTTTTTCCTGTCCTAGGTAGCCAACCATTAGCCCACTCAGCAGCCCTCCCAGCCATGGCTGGATCCAGCCCAGCACTCCCGGCCCACACTGCCATTACAGGGCGTATCCATTGCTCCCAGCTAATTGCTTTCTCCTGTAGAGAAGCTGATTTTCTTTGAACCGCAGCACAATGTGACACCAAGCATCACGCTGCCTTCTAACTCACTCCCCTATGGCATGTAGCAACCTGACACAAGTGGCTGTTAAAGCCAACAAGACTTCCCCGTGCTTCATGAGAGCATTGACCAGAGAAATGCTGATGTGGTGGCCTTGTGTGAGCCTTCACTGTTCTTTGAATTAACTAGACTCATCTTCCCTGCTTTCAGACAAGCTAAGCTGTATTAATCACTTTGTAAAGAAACAACACAGTGCAATGGGGTAAGCTTTCTGGGAGAAAAAAAGCAGTGTAAATCTTAATTGAAAGCTAAGACTTAGTTTCATCTGAACTTTAATTAAGCTGATTGAGTTCTCTTGCAGGCAGCTTTTTTCAGTTTCCTGCCTTACTTGTGTAACTTGTTAACTCCCAGACTTCCTCAGGTTCTTCTCTGATTCCCCATGCAGAGCAGCTGCTCAGGGGCAAGGCTCCCTCTGACTTTCAGGTCTTAATGTCTCCAAGTCATCCCTGAGCAACTCTTCCCTCTGGTTGGTTTCACTGCCCTCCTAGTCCCTTGCTTGGCTGCAGCATGTCAAGATGGAAATTAATATCCCATTGTCCAGCACTTTCCTTGGGCTCTAGTGGTGTATTTGCAGTGTGAGAGCAGCTGGAGCATTCGGAGGTCCTCCCAGCAGCAAGCCTTACCCCACCAGGGCACTGTGCTGTGACTCCCTGGTGTCCCGTTTGTGTCCTAGCCTGCTCTGGTGTGCGCGGGTGAGGTTAAAGCAATTTCATTGGAAGTCCTAGTTTGGTGGCGGGGTTTGGTTTTGTTTTGAAGAATTATAGTACAGGGTTGTTACATGGTTGTACTGAGTTGTTCTCCCCAGCAGAACAAATGCTGCTGCCAGTCACTTCCTCCACAGGGTGAATAACTTGCAGATGGGCCCACAGTCTTTTGAGATCCATTTGCATCTCACAGCTCATTTGATGTGCATCAATAGTTGGTATTTGTTCAACTGAAAGAGGGAGTGTTTCTTCCTGGCTTGGGTGTCTTTTGTGTGTATGCAAATTCATGATTATACTCTCTAATCAAAGAAATTCTGGGGATTCCCTGGTGCACTTTAGGTGACTCACAGCAAATTTTCCATTTTGGTATTGCTTGGGTTTTAGGCTGGAGTTGTGTGGGTTTTTTCTGTTTTATTGTTTGTTTGTTTTTAAAAGCAGAAATAAATTTGTCCATTCTCTGTGAAATGACAGTAGCAATGGAAATAAGAAACTTGTTCCAGATTCTTCCTAATAAGGATGAATTTGGATGCACAGAATAATGTTTCACCACTTGGGCAGGGAGTGATCGGACAATAGTCTCATAGTAAATGCAAGTAACAAACATCCTTAACACTGTGAATGAAACTGAAAAAGCAAGAACTCTGCAAGCCTGTAGTACTCCCAGCCTTCTCCCAGACAATTCTGGGTCATCAAGTCTGGGCAGCATTTTTCTCTACAGCCTCTATAAGATGACCTGGCTCCATGGCTCCAGCTCTCAGCTCTTCTAAGGTTGATTGTATGGAAGTTGGCTGTCAACCATGCGCCGTTTGCCCAGCTGGATGTGTCTGATTTTAGGATGTGCTGAGCTAGGGTTTGGTGTTGCTGGTGCTTTCTGATATTAGCAGATTAATGTTAGGGTCCTCATTCTGTATTCTGGTAAGTACATATGCTACTATTCAGGATTTACACTGTGTTAAATTAATTTCATTTTGATTTATTCCCAAGTGCTTCAATAACTCACATGAAAGTTGATTTGAAAGCAAAAATAAGTTCCTATCTTCAGAGAGACAGGACTTAAGGCAAGTAACTTGTTGATTTAAAGTATTTACCAAGGAACAAAGATACAAAGGTGCTAATCCTGTTTGACGTCAGTTTGGTGTGTCACTGTCTAAACTGAGTTTCCGATACCCATTTCCTTTTGTTAAAGCTGTGACACTGCTACTGCTGGGGCTCCAGAGAAACCCTGCTGGGCTGGATGGCATTGCCCATTAAGAGGGCTGTCAGAAACAGTTAAAGTCCTGTATGAAGCAATAGCTGATCTCCCTACATAACACACGTCACCACATGAAAATCAGGGCACGCTGGTGGAAAGGATTGGTTGGGCCCTGTTTATGCACATACTGTGTATGCTTGAAGGAGACACAACAGCAGAGAAAAGAGAGAGGGAGCGGAAAAGTAATCACAGCTGTAGCAGGAGTTCAAAGAGTTATTCTGGAATGGCTGTCCCATTAAAACTGTTTCTGATTAACTTGTCTGATAACCATATTCCAGGTTGAGTGGGTTTTTATTCTGAATTAGCTTAATGGATTTCCAAAGGCGTTTTTACTCTAGAACAGCAGTCTCTATAGGATTCATCCAAAATAGCTATTTCACTTCAAAACGGTAGTATTCCTTGATTTGAATTAGCTTTCCCAAAAATAGAGAGAGATCCTCTGGGGTTAATTGGTAACTCTCAGGAGGAAAATTGGTGCAGAGAACCCAGCTGCTGCTATCAAGTTCTTTAGACATGCAGGGAAACAGGACTTTGCCTGTTCCTTGTCAATAAGTCCACTCACTGATTTTAAGTTTTAAAGTAAAATTAAATTCTCACAGAGTTACTTTGTTGCTGTGTTGGGTGACCTGAAATAAATAAATAAATAAATAATTTTTTTTAAAGTGACATTTTAATCAGTTTCACTCCTGCCTTGCTTTAATAGGAGGTATACTTAGATCTGTTGTACTTGGGAGTAAACATGGATGAAAAGGTTACTGGACCAAGGAAGAGACATTTAGAGGCAGTCCAAGGAAGAGAATGGTGAATTTCCATATTCCTTCCCACATAGCATGGTTGGGGCCAGGAGCATTGCTGCTTCATCATCTGCTTATTAACGTAAACTTTTAACTTCCTCTTTGCTCTCAATGAGTGGACCCCATTGAATTTATGAGCCTGGATTCCATGGATTAAAATTGTATATGTATTAATTTCATGAAAGTTAATGACCATAAAATAAGCAAGTTGCATAAATAACTTCATTAGAAGAAGTCCTTCGTAGTAATGTTTGTCTCTGCTTAAATGCAGAAGCCTCAAGAGTTAGTAAGATACTTTTCAAAAACAGTCGAGGAATGGTCGAGTCTTCAGTCCCCAGCTTGAGCTACCACATATTTTATAAATAATTACCCGTGGACATGGTCTGTTAGAACAGGCAGCATTCCTGCTGCGCTCTGCTTATGCTGAAAGTTGCAATAACTCCAGAATGGTTGTTATGGCTGTTGACAGCTGCAGATGATCCTTTTTCTCTCCATGTCCCTGTAGCGATGATCTTTAGTCAGCATTGCAAATAATCTGCTGGCAATGCTAATCTGTGCAACCTGAAGCAAACAAAGGGAAACAGAAATACAAAGCAGGCAAGATGTCCCGCTTCTTACAGAAATGCACCAGGAGACTTGAAAATACCCTGAATCTTTTCTCTCCACTGAAATAACAAAACTTGGATGGTCAAATAGCTGCTTAAGTAGTTGGTATTTTCTCATGACAGATGTCTGTGCCCTGCTGAGGAAATCCAATTCCTGTCTGATTTGTTTGCTGGTTAGATGTGGTGGTGGCTTTCTAAAAATTCTGTTTGTATGGGACTTTTTGTTTTAATAGCCCAGCAGAGAGCCAATGTGCTTTGACTAGACCTGTGTGTTATCAACTAAACTGCCAGCTCAAGATTCTTGACCGTGGACAGCCAGGACTGAAGACAGAATAAATTGGAGAGATTTTGTCTTCCCCCAGTGCTGGTTCCCACGTGCTGTGGCAAATAATTCCCCTAAAGGGAATTATCTTGGGGCAAGTATGACGCTTGATAACTATAGCTGGCATTATGTTCCCTCAGCAAAGCCTTGGCCATCGGACAAAGGGAATTGCAGAGCACGAGAACCCTGATTTCTCTGTGCAAAGAATACAAAATGCTTTATGAATTTGGCCAGGGATCTTATTAGCTGTCTCCCAGCAGTGCCCTTTGAGGTGAGATACTTGAGCGTGAGCGTGGAACCTCTACCATAAGGTCTCTTTGCCCATTATAAAACTATCCAAATGTCAGGATCAGGCACTATCCTTTTTGCTCAGAGAGCAGGTAAGAGAGATCCAGTGATTTTTATGTTGTTTTAAAAGTGAAGCTATCCATGCATAGCCTTTAGGATAGCTTACCAAGCCAGCCTGGACCTTCTGATTCCACCCCTCCTCAGAGTGGGGGTATCTGCTGTAAAGCCTGGTTACAATTTAAGTGTTAAGAGATAAATGGGCATGCAAGTTTGAACCTTCAGACTGAAACTGTGAAGCAAGTCCTGTGGCCTGGGGAAACCAAGGCAAGTTATCACAGAGGGCTCTCCGGTCTTACGCTCCTGTCCTTTGTGGAAGCGACATTGGCTTTAGCTTCTGGATGTGGCTAGCAGTACGAGGCAGTCTTAAAATTACTGGAATGCTATACAGCTATCAGTCTGATTGGTTAAACCAAGTCTTTGTGAACAGATGTTTTTTCTGGTGAAAAACATAAATATGGTTTTCTTACAGAATACTAATATCAGCCTGTAAGTGTGTACCACTTACTAACAAGAAAAAGCAAATAGAAACATGATCCAGAGAGAGAGGCCTTTCTGGGTTGAAGTTTAAGAACAGATAGAAAGCTCTGACCTGGAAGTTCATAATTCTACACAAATAATCTAAGCTATGACTTCCTGTCACTTCCCTTATCTGGATGTGTGCTACTTGAAATCTATTTGTAACTACCTTTACTGCGGAGCTTATGTATTTTGGGGAAATGTGTCTCTTGCAGTGTGCGCTTTGTGAGCCTTACCTGGTGAAAAGTAAGGGGGCTGGAAGACAAGAGATGTGGCAGTCAATGGCAAGCGGTGCAGGTAGACAAGGCTCTCCGGCTCTTGGTGCAGCTTCTTCTGGAGGTATGTAGACCAAAATAGGGAGGACTGTGACTTCTGTGCAGTTAGTAGTGTAGCTTTTGCATCTGATGCAAGAGGAGGCTATTTCAGGATGGGCATATAAAAATGTTGGTGGGTGTGGTCTGGGACCATAGCTGGCAGCAGAGGGGCTGCTCGTACTCGGTGAGTGTGTGGGAGGACAGCAAAGTGGCATCAAATTTAAAGCTGCTTTTGATCCCTTATAATGAATTTCCATAATTTTAGATATTTAGTGGGTTTCTTTTTTTTAAACTCTTTTTTTTTCAGCTTTGAAATATCATAGTGTTTTAATGTTCTGCTATGTAACTGGGTATATACAACAGTCATTAGTTTGGGAATTTCTTCAGATCTTTAGGGATGCCACAGTTTTTTCCTTGACAATATAATAATATATGAGAGCCCATCTTGGATGCAGACTGTGGTAATTAGCTTGTTTTGGTAGAAAGTTGTTCTAACAGTGCTTTGAAGCTATGCCAGCTGAGAGTCCTTCAACTCAGCTAGGGCCATGCGAGATGCTGGGAACTGCAGGTTACATATATTGATGTCAGTCTCTAAAACTATGTATGGCAAATGTCGCAGACAGCAGAGATCCAGCTGGATTCTGTGGGTTCAAAGACTGTATAAAGAAGCCCTATGTAAATACTGTGTTTTTGTAAAAATATTCCAGATCAGCCTTCTTCCAGAAGGCAATATGAGTGAATAAGTTAGGAAACAATGGTCTAGATAGTGATGAAACTCATCTGTGCAGTGATTATGAGCTTGATTAATTCGCACCTAAATCAGATATCGGTAGGCTCTGTTTTTATTTTCTTTTGTCTATAAGTGCTCCTGTAATAATCAGAAAGGATGGATTATCTCCAATTCAGAAGCTTTAAATGGTTACTTGAAGTTTATTTTTAATGACATTTAGGAGGATGCTGCTCAGAAGATACTTCATGTAGAAAAAATTGTATGTGGTAAAGGCAGTGAAGAGGTGGTTTAGGAGCCAAATCTGATGAAACAGTCCAAGAATAGGATTCCTGAATGATTAAATGCATTTGTCCGTATGCATGCTCCTAAGAGTTTTAAAGAAATGACTTCAAGATTTAAGTCCTTTTTCTTGTAGTAAACCAAGCCTTTGCTAACACTTCAGCTATATTTTATTTATTATTTGTAACATATGGCTGGCTTTACTATGCATGCTTTCTTCTTGTAAGTAACACCTCATAAACATTCAAGATTATATCTTTAAAAGAAAATATAATATCCCATGTTTGTCCTGAACAAGCAGCTATAGCACAACATATTATTTACCTCTCTGGGTTTGAGACAACAAAGCTGCAAACCAGCTCTGATGTTCAAGTGTGAGACTACGGTTGAATACAAGTAATTTTTAAGACTGCTGCTCTCTTGTCTTTTACTATATGACTAAGTACCTTTATTTACATTGTTTCTTCAGAAAAGCTTGACTTTACTAGATAGCATTCATCTCCTCAAAATGTTGTAAAAGTTCCTACCAGCTCGTTCTCATGTCAGTGACTCTAGAAGCTGTGTTACTTTTTAGCATCCCCATCAGCCACTAGCTGAACTGGTAGGGAGATCTTTGCCCAAATGCCAGTAAGATCACAACGAGAGATTGCTGTGGCTGTTCTTCATTATATTTGGCCACATCATAACCCCCAGTGAGGCTACAGCTTGCATGAGATTAGCTCATGGAGGAAAACCAGCTGCCATGGCAGACAAAGAACATTCTCGGGGACAGAAGAAAACGTTCTAAAGAGTCTTAAGACAAGGTGTGGTGTCCTTTGTTGAAAGCACAAAGCTGTAATTGTCCAATTCCATCTGCAGTTTAGGAGTACAGTTGCATTTTGCAGTGCTGCTAAGCTTTCTCACAATAGCACCCACCTGTCACTCTTCCCGGTACCTCAGATTGGCTTGAAGTCTTGGGTCGTTTCATCATTTTGTCAAACCATTCCCACAAATGGGCAGAGAGCTAGGAAGTCATACTGTTCAATGCCTGCTGGGCATTTTTCAGTCAGGTCTAATAATGAGATTCCACCCTCGCTCTAAGCAGACTTCCCTCTAGACATGTCCTTTCTTCCACCTACAAGGTTTATCTCAGGGGAAGCTGGACATTTTGCACATTTGTTGGGATTCCTGGATATCTGGAAGTCCAGGATATACAAGTGCTCACCTGGCTTTCAGTGCTTTCTGACTGCTTTGGACCTCTTGTACCTTTCTGGCAGAGACAGGCTATAGGTGTTAAATCTGATGCATTTGGTATGTCAGGCAATTTGCACTTTTACATTCTATGCAGTTACATTTGCGGTAGGTTGGGTGCCTCCCAAACACCCTGGTGCTTAGAGGCAAGAAATGCCTCAGAGGCAAAGAAAATGAGCTGCAGGTGCCTTGCTGTCTGTCACAAAAAGAACACTGGATACAAGCAAGGTGAAAATGGAGGACTAGCTCCATGGATAGCATTCTGTCATGTACCTTTGTCCGTGGTCCAGTCCTGGTCTTCTCCATCATCTCCAAGGGAATGGTGAAACCTGCCACTGAATTCCTCCCGATTTCATCCTCTTCTCCTCTTCCCTTGATGTCCTGTATTGGCCGGTGTCAGAAACAGGGTTAGGGTAGATTGACTGCTGATCTGATCCAATCTGACCTGCTGTGATGGTTTTCTTCTTCAAGTGTGCTGTTAAGACCATAGACTTTGCTCTTGTGCTGGAAGTGCTCGCTCGTTAGTTGTAACGCTTGACAGCTGGAACAATTTGAGGGGGTTTCTTCTTTAATGGGAACCTAACCCTGCAGAAACTAATGGGGCAAATGGCCCCACAGAGTAAACAGGACTTGCGAGGACTGCTGGGAGGAGGGACAGCAGGAGTGAGAGTTTGCCTGGCCTAACAGCACTGGGCACCAGGCATTGAGTATTTTGGGGATTTGGGTCTCAAAGCCTGCTGCTATAGGAGGTACTCTGCATTTATATAGTCTGGTGCTTTCAGCTTTTCATAAAAAACCATGATAAAAACTTTTCCTACTGCCTCCCGTCAAGCAAAATATATCCAGCCGGTGCTGGGCAGGCGCTGTCATTCCAGCTTTACCATCTCCACTGCTTTGGTGTGGGCTTTCCCTGACTTGCTCAGCCACACGAGTTTTGCACAGAGCTCCCAGGCTGTTTGCTGGTCTTGACCTGCTTCACAGTGGAAAATTCTTCCACAAGTGTTACTTACAGGAAACAAATGAACATCTACTTTAAATGGTTTGGCCACATGGGGAGGAAACGAGTCATTTTGTGAAGTATACTGTTTACCGGATAGCCAATGGACCATCTCCAAAATATATACTTAGCCCAAAGGAAGAAAAATATCTGAGGTGATTCAGTTTTTATGTCAGCCTTTAAATATTATGTAGTTCATAGCTAATGAAAATGTGCATTTTTATGTGGGCTAAAAACGTCCTATCCTATACCAGGAAATTGGTAAATGCTAGTTTTAAATTTCTTTAAGTAACATATCCTGGGTGTGTATGGCTTGCCAAGTTTATTTTACTGTAACACTGTATAGCTTCATTATAATGGTTTGTGGTAGGGGTGAAAAACAAAGGTAATGTCTACCAGTCCTACTGATAAATTTTGTACTTGTTTTACTCAGTAATTCCAACGCAGCAGCCAGTTCAAAGCTGGAGCATGATCTCGGTTTTATGCAGGGCTGGTTTCGTGATGTCTTCACTTATAATTACAATTTCTGCCAACGTCTCTTTGGTATTTTTGATCCAACCTCAGGCTGAAGGGAAAGTGTCTCATTCCCTAACCCAGGAGACATGAGTAAGTGTGTTGACATGGATGCGGTGCAAGATTAGCGCTGCTTTGGCTTCAGATTATATAGATCAGATGCTATCCCGTAATGTGATACTCATTCATCCAAATTCAAAACGCTGTAATCTGGCAAAAACAAAATGCAGCTGAACACCATGTTTAATGGGGAGCTATGTGGCATGGATACTGCAAAGTTGCCAGGGAAGGCAACGACAAATGAACATGTGTACATGCGTGCAGCACCAGGCGGTTGATGGTGCTTTCAGGGAAACTCTGCCTGTAAGCAGTACAGAAATGCAGGTAACATTCATTACGTGGGTGCTCATTGCTTCATACTGTTAAATAAATATTTTCTTTTAATAATTGTCAAATGTAAAAGAAAGTAGAAAAAAAGCAGCAGAAATCTCTAGGTATAGAGGCTGAGCCCCATGAAAGTGAGCAGGACATTTTGGCTTCTGTAAAGGTTAGTAGTTGGTGAAACACCCAAACATCCAAAGCTTCATGGTCAACATCTGAAACTGTGTCAGAGCACAGGAAGGATCCTGTACATGTCTGTGTCTCTGGAACAGCTCCGTGACCTCTGTCAGATTTGGCATTATCAGTTACATGATTCCTCATGTTTCCAACAAGCAAGTGTTTGCACAGTAGATAAAAGCCTTCATTTTCAATCCAAAACCATTCATCAATCTGCTGCAGAGGTCAAATCCTCAAACAGTTTGGTAATTCTACCAGCAACATCTTCATGTGTTTCCAGCCCAACCTGGTTATGACTTTTACTTGAAAGTATCTCCAGGGCTATGGCAAACTCCTCTGAACTGTTTTGTTAAGCAAACTCCCAGATCTCTAGACTTTGCTTAACAATTGCAAAATAGTTAGCCAGTTAATATTTATCCTATTGTTACTAAAACTCACAATTCAGTGTGCCTTGCTTCAGAGAGCAGTATATTTGTCAGTAGTAATTACCAGCTGTTCCTTGAGTTAGAGCCTCCCAAGCTAAATTCAAAGCAACTGTGGCTTGAGCTAAATGACTAAAGGACATGTTCTAAAATGCAGCCAGTCCCTGAAAGATGCAGTTAAATTCAGTTCCCATCACCCATCCTTTTGGATGGGAATTTCATTCTTAATTTACTATGGGATCTTTGTGGGTCCCCGGGGATATCTACCCACCTTGAAAAAAAAATAATTTTCTTGTAAAGTCCTGCTTGAAATCTCCCAGCTGATGACTGTTCCAGTCTAGCATCTTCTGTGGATGACATGCAGAATGGTACAAACCACATCTTGTCTGGAGAATGCATCGCTTCATGAACAGCAAAAATCCCCAGCAGTGATAAAGGAGAGAAACAGCTGTACTGCTATTCCATCAGTTGTAGGTGTTACTAGGTTTTAAGAATTTTTCAGTACTCTGAGTTAGGATGTCTCAAAGGGACAAGATTGTGTGAAGTTGTCTGTGAGACAATGTGAGTAAGTCCAGGGCATGATACAAAGAAGGGAAAGGTGGTTTTAACCTGTCTACCCCATCTCTGGGTTGTAATGGTCTGTGTGGAAGAGCCACAGCTGGTGTCTGCCTCCTTTCAGCTCCTTGGGAGCTGTGCTGCCCCTTGTACCCCACAAAGTGTCTCAGCCACCTCTCTTGTTTTCCAGACCATGTGTGGTGCCTGTGAGGTGTTGGAAGGTGCCAGCTGGGGACATTGAGAAACTCTCTCCTTTTTGCATTGGGCAGCTCTCCATCAGCCAGAATCACACTCTCAAAGTGCAGTAGCGCGCTCTTAAGAGGGCTGCTAGTAGATAAATGTGCTGGGTTGTGTGTAGCGTCAGTATAAAATTGGCTGGAAGTCCCTGTCACAAGGACTTGTTATCACAAGGACTTGTTTCCTAGTGTAGAAGGAGCAACTTTGGTCCAGTTTGGAGTAAGTTGGCTGCCGGCAGCCTGGCTGGGAGAGGTGATTCAGTGTGGCCAGCTGCTGCCCAGGAAGCCATACCGACCACGCAGTTCCTGTGCCGAACAACTGGAAAAAATGACTTGCTTAATGGGATGCAGGCTCACGAGCTGAATCAGCCTCGGCAGGGTTTTTGTTGTTTCAACTGTTTCTTATATTGAAAACTCTGCTCTGCAGCTGTCTGTGGGGGCTGGCTGTGCACCAGTGGTGTCAAACCAGCATTGATGATCAGTGTTAACGGGGAGGGCAAGTCCTGTCCCTGGGCAGCAAGGGGAGGTGGAGGGGGGCAGGTTAAACCTCGACCCTTTGCTCTGGGGCATCTCGGCTGAGGCGAGGGAAGGCGTATGGACCTGGCCAGCAGTGCACCTCCTCCGCCCCTGGCAGCAAAGCACCAACTGGGGATTTTTGTGGAGAGCAGAAAGACAGTGAGAGGGTGGCAGCTGTGTCAACCCACGCTGTGTGCTTAGCCTATTAAGGTTTTTGTCTGTCGAATACATGCGGGCTCTGCTGCCTCCAAACATTGTTTGCAGCCACAGCCCTTACTGCCCTTTGTTTGGTACAGGCGACTGTGGCTGTGCTCGCCAGGGGGCTTTTGGGCCCCGGTGGCTTGCAAAGGGAAATGCTTTTCAAACCTCTTCTCCTGCTGTGTAGAAACAGATCTAGGGAGAAAGGGGGATACAATCAGGGAGCACTCCTTGTACTTGCTTCCCTGAGTTCCCAACTGCCTTTGCCTTGCCTAGATGCAGTGAAATGGTACATTCACATTACATAGCAGGGGACTATGCAAGGGGACTGCCACACTGGCCCAGATAAACAGCATTACAGCCGGTAAGACCCAGACGAGTGATTCTCCAGCCATGTTGAGCAGAGGTGCAGATACAGCTGAAACTCTGGGTTTGGGTTTTGGATGCTCTAGCTGAAGAAAGCAGTGGATCACACTGAAGAAGAACAGCAAAAAGAATAGTGGCAAACCCCAGCAAAAGTATATTCTGTATGGAACAACTGAAACACGAGTTATCCAGCCTAAACTACAAAAAAATTAAAGAAGGAGAGAACAGGCTTCAAGTGTGAAGTCAGGGCCATACAAAAGGGCCTGCTCCCCAGGTCCGTGGTGGATCGCACAAGAAATGGGCCAAATCTGCAGCAAAAAGGGTTGGTGTGAGGCAGGAGGAGCCTGGGGCTGGGCTCCTGCCTTTCTGCTGAATCTGATTCTGGGGAATCTGATCTTCACAGTATGTGCAAAGCGTTGAGTTCTTTTACCTGACAAATGGGATAACAATGCTTCCTTGCATAGGTGTCTCTATTGAATGCAGGGGCTCTCTGGGGAAGAGCGCTATGCAAATGTCACATATGAAACCTGCGGGAGCAGATCTGCAGCAGATTAAATAATGGCTGGTTGCTTTCATCCCAGCAATCTGCTTGTTTCTGAACTACTCAAGTTCTGTAGAGGTGGAAGGGAGTTCAGCCAAGCATTGCACTTGAGCACCAGCTTGTATTTACGGTGTACGGCTGTAGCTGGTGAGCATGTGCGCACATGAGGAGTGTGTGTGCGTGCCTGAGCCAATGGCACTCCCAGCACACACAGCAGATGCTCCCTGTGTGTACAGCCACACAAGGCTGGTGGCTGCATCCTGAAGAGCAAAGGCAGAGCAGCCGGTGTTTTGTCTTGTATCAGTGCGGCTGCTGGCATTTTCAGGTCTGTTTTAAAGCATGGCAGAGAGTTGGTGCTGTGTAAAAGAAGATGATTTTGATTTTGCTGTTAGCAGACTCCTGCACTAAGCTCCTCAGGGCCATGAGAATTTATGCAGCCAATGTTTTCTCTTGTGCAAGTCTTGTGGATGGTAGAAATAAGGCCCAAAGCAGGGATGTGACTTGCCTTTCATCTACCAGAACTTCCTAAACCATGTGCACAGACAGCTTTATCAGCTCTTGAGACTCCATCATCAGTCTCAAGATACTAAGTAACTTGGCAAAGAGACAGCTGCTTGATGCACAATATTTCAGGGAAACCTAAATATTTTTTAAAGGGCAATGAAGAAGAAGGAATGTTTCTAGCTCTTGTGCTTGCAGAAAGAGACTTGAAAATGTGAAAGGGTGACGATCTCTCTCTCATGCTGAGCATTGTTTTTAAGTTTAGATATGTGCTAAGTTTCATACTGGTACTACTGCCTCTTGAAAAGCATCTAATTCAGGGTATTCCACTCCTAGGCAATGTGCAAGACTAATGAACAGCAAAGAAATTACTGCTAAAAGAAAAGCCCTTCATTAGGCTTGTCTGTCAAGCTGAAGAAGGTGTTTTACCTGCCTTGTAGGCTGGCTGCGGGGTAGAGAAGTGTCATGGGAGAAGAAGGAGGACAGTTCTGGGGAGAGGTTAGCAGGGACAGAACTGCCACTCTGAGTTCCCTTGTAATTGCCACTGGTTTAGACAACCAGCAGCATGCCTGCAGCAAGGTTTGTCTCTGTGGGGCTCAGACATGTTTATCGCTAGGAAGTGATAAACTATTTGCTCTCTTGTCTTCTTCTGGGTGCTTGAGGTAGCTCCCAGCAAAGCCCCTAAAGTGGCTGGATTGAGTGCTGACACCATTCTCTTCGTGAGAGTCTGAGCACCTTGGGTCTGAGGGAGGGCTGAAGTTTAAGCTTTTTGCCAGTGTTTGCACTCTAGTTTGTACTTTTGCATCACTTAATGAGTAGCAGGAAATATGGTCATTTACAACATGCTTTTCTAAAAAACCCATTACTCACCCTGCAATACAGCATCTTCTACAGTTAAGGCTGTTTATAGTTTCTAGCCTTGACAGCTTTGGCCATGACCTGGCTGGAATCAGACCTCTCTGCAGGACATCTTGGAAGGATGCTTCAGCACAGATCTGCTTCTGCCTGGATCTGATGTGTGGAGGAGCTGAAAGCTCTCCATGCAGATTGCTCATTGAAATGCAAACCTCATCCCAGTAAAGCTTCTGTCTGCCAGCATCCCCTTTGACAAACTGATAATCCATGGTAATAGAGAATTTTATCTCCATTCTTAAACATCGTTGGGCATGATTATTAATGTCTTCCTATTGCACAATAAACAACACAGAGGCCTCAGCTTTTCTGAAAGTGGGAGGCATGCAAGTTACATCTGCACTGTGGGTGAGCTGTACATTTGCTGCTTCTGCAATCAGCCAACAAACCCCTCCAGTCTTCTGAGGCCATGGTTTTGCTGCTGGCAACTTATCTTCTTACTCAACAGCAGAGCTGACTCTCGAGGTGAAAAGCTGGGCCTGTTGAAATCAGTGGCAAAGTCCTGTTCATTTTACTTGATCTCATTTCCAAATGGGCAGAGGAAAAAGTCCCTTCTTTTCTGAGTGCCTTTTTTGGAGCACAAACTGTGTAGAAGTTCTGCTTTTGGTCATGCAGCAGGCATACAAGGTGTTAGAGGTCTTGCAGCCCTACCTGCCCCAAGTGAGCTGTGCTTGGGAAGGGAGGAGCGGGAGGACTGGGTCTCTCTGTGCCCCCCGTGCATGGCAGATGTCTTGCCAACCTGAATACAGTACTTGGTTTCCACCCCATGGAAAGTTTTCAGGACGGAAATACATCTCAACATCATACCCTGAAAAATTCTGGTTAGGGTATAGGCCAGGAACTTCTGTTTTTGGTTCCTTTGGTAATTCGTGTGACCCCCTCATCTAATTAGGCAAACAGTTTGTTTAGTGCTGCTAGAATCAAATTCATAATTCTCTTTGCCAAGCCTGAACTTCCCTACAGGCAGCCTTGACTTGTTCATAGGTATGGTTGTACAGTGCTTCTCTTGTGTGTAATGAAAGTACAAGTGTTTTCTGTGCCACCTTCCTGGCAGCTGCAGCAGGTAGTGACACAGCTGAGCGGTCTGCAACAGATTCTATGAGAAATCCAGCAGATGCAACCTGACCATATACATGTTATGGTCAATTTTAAATCAGAAAAAGCCCTGGAACTAGCAGTTCAAAAATTATTTCTGGCCAAGTATAGATCAAATAGCCACTATGCTACATCTAATTGGGAAAAAAAACCTTCCATATCTCTCAACTCTGTCACTCATAATGACACACTAATGGCATGTACATTGCAAGGTGCCATGGCAAGTACCTTGCTGCTTCCCAGAGGATACTCTGACCCACCAGCTGGCTGCCTCCAGCTTTTGTGAACAGAGGAAAGTCACAGGAGCCAGGTGCCCCAGAGGGCAAAGACCCCATGCCTTGCCTCTCAGGCACTGCAGCAAAATTTGCTTTTCTTTCACAGTTCCTGAAACCTGCCCTGATTTGCTGTCTAAAGAGCAATTACACAAGCCTTTATCTCATCTGCTCTTTCTTGCTGAAGACCTGAGCTGCACCTGGTGGTTCTTTTTGGTTGTTTTTTTTTCTCTTTCCTTTATCTTGTAGAGACTTTGATGTGCCTGGCTGCTTGTTCTTAGGACAGACACCACCTTGATCATACTGCACCTTACAGATAATTCTGATGGTGTTGTTTCAAGGCATTTCCTCTTTCTCTCTCTCTTTTTGTGGTAAACGTTGGTAGAGCTCTGCTGAAACACTGGCTGAACATCCAGCCTGGTATGAATTTTTGCTTTTTGGAGAAATCATTCTGAGGTATCTTTTCTTGTGCCCCAGAAGTACCCATAACAAAATCCCAAATAAGGTGGAGGTAGGAGGAATTCAGCTGTGAGCAACCATGCTTGCAGTGATGCAGGGCTTGCTGGCTTTGACCTGAATGCTGCCCCAGCTCCTACACACCTGTGCTGCACCTCTGTAGAGCTGACATGTGCTTGAGTCACCGTTCAAACCTGCTTCTGGCACAGCCTTTGTCAAACTTGATCAAATAAGGAAAAAATAGGGGTAGAGGACAAGAGGCTGGCTTCTCTGCAGCTAAGACATCACCGGGCTCTAGGCTGCAACTGCAGCCATCTGCAGAGGGACAATTTGGCATCCCTGTTTACCAGTGCCACAGAATACAGCACTGATGGTTCATATCTTCTATTTTTCATTTTTATAGTGTGAAAATAAGCAACGCTGCTGTGGAGATGACTCAGTTTGGAAAGGTGGCAGGAGGGTTCCCAGCTCTCCTCTCCGTGCTGCAGGGACCTGATCCCTGGTCTGTTGATCCCCACCCAGCCACTGCCAGAGGCTGGGCAGATTCCCAGGAGCTCGGCTGGTGGAACCTAGGGCTTTTCATGGCTCCTCCTAGAAACTGGTCTGTCGGGGGCAGGTGAGCTGTTGGCCATGAATCAGAAGGCAAGAAAGAATGACTTATAAGCAAAATGGTGGCTAGCTCCTCTGTAGCACAGCCCATTCCTCAACATGAATTGCTGCTCCCAGCTTGTCCCAGCCCCGCAGGGCAGCACGGTGTGAGGGAAGGCCCCATGTTTTCAGGCTGAGGATGTGAGGAGGATGGATCTTGGCTGGCATCCCTCCCTGCCGAGGGAACTGGTTTACCAGTCACGAGTTATGGTGGGGCTGGTACCCGGGACCAGGAGCTGCCCGAGGCCCTGCCTGGCCAGGCCCAGCACTCCGGCCCTGCGCTGGGCCACCTGCTGCCGCACTCCCCTGGCAGCGCCAGCAGCTCCCACGGGATAGCGGGGTGCAGGACAACCCCCCACTGGCCTCAGGGCTGCCGCTGTGCCGGGGATGCTTTGACAGCTCTGCCCTTGCCCTGGCACAGCCTCCTCCGGGGTGGCCCACAGAGACGTGTGCCCGGGCCGGGGCTCCAGCCAGGCCTGGCGCTCCCTCTCTCCCTGCACAGGCCATAGGCATCACCCCATAGTCTGGGCGCTCGCGGCTGCCTGGTGAGACCCTCTGCCCTTCCAGAGCACCCAGGTGTCCCCAGCCAGCTTCTGCTGCCCGCCTCTGCCGTCACGTCCTGGCTTTACCCAGCACTGTGCTCTTGCATGCCAGCTCTGCTGCTCACCTGGCTTAGTGGCCTGGCTGCTTTTTGAGGTAAAAAAATGTTCGTCTTGCAGTTCCATCAGGTGCTTTTCCCCACCCGAGGTACCATAGCCTGTCCCTCACTGAAAGCTGCTGCTGCTTCAAGAATTGATGGCTCTGTGCATTTGCCCTCCAGACGTGGTTGCTTGGGGGAAACAGAAGCAACCGTGAACATTCACAGGGTGGGAGGGATAGAAACAAGGGATCAGCCTCCTTAGGCTCTCCTCTGGGCCCACACCACCAGCAGGCCAGCAGCCGTGCAGAAAGCAGTCCTTGCCTTGGATTGCGGTTTGGGTCTGTGCCCAGCACCATGCTCAGGTGCCACAGCAGATGCTGGTGATAGGAAGGTAATACCTGGGATCTTGGCTTACACACGGAAAAAGACCTGAAAACAAGTTCAGTGGAAGGCCTCATTTTGATATCTTTATCTTTTTTTTTCTTTAGCAAAACTGATACTGGAAGCTGTGGGACGTACCAGCCCTCAGTCAGCTGTGGCTTGATGCAGTTCTCTTAAACTCACCCCATCTTTGGCTGCAAGTGAAGCTTCTTTGTGCTCCCAGCAGTGACTGCACCCGCTGCCCCCTGGTATCACAGTAATATGTGTCCACCAGGTAAGAAAACCTAGTAATTATTGGATTGTAGGAAAATCTTTGAGGCATTTCATTTTTGTGGAAAGCATGGAGAAGTGCACTTGCCCATCCTTTCATCTTTCACAATGGCCTGTGTTAAACTGCTGTCTGTCTGAAGGAGCAGGGCTGGCATGACTCTAGACAGACAGTTTCTGTTGCTCCTCACTCAGCCAGAGGCACTGGTGTTGAGCAACCATGGGCACACCTTCCCCTCAACCTGAACACACTGCTTGGGCACGTGTTGGCACTCGACCGCAGCAGAGCTCTGCCACCAGCCCTGTGGTACCACCAGCTCCCGGTCTCTCTGAGGCAGCTCCCAGCAGAAGCAAGAGCAAGGGCGCTGAGCCCCTGCCTGGCTGCAGAACTGGGGATGTAAAGCCAGCAGCTGCTGCAGTGCTAAGGCAATCAAACCCTTAATACTGGGACTGGATCCAATGCCAAGCGTCTGCTGGAGTGGTGCTAGGCATGACGTTAGCTGGAAGCGAGAGCTCCCTTTGCAGAGAAATGTGTGTATTCATGTGTGTCTGTGTGTGCACTTGCATGCCCAAGACATCAAATCGGTTCATTTATATTTGGATTGCCACCTATTTTCATGCATTTAAACATTGCCAGCTGTGTTAATGATGGCTGCAGCACATCAACTGCTTCTGCTCTCTCCCAGACTTGTTATTTTTCCCACTGGTTGTTCTATTTCATGAGAGTGCTACAGTGCAGTTTCTTTCACACAAACAGTTGTGTAGACTATATATTTAAAGCATTACTTAATTTGAACTGGCAAGATCCAGGGTTTGTTAGAGCAGAGAGAGACCTCATAGCTGGGATCAGCTAGCTACAGAGGCTGAGGAAGAGTTAAAAAAATACATTATCATCTTTGGGAGATTTAAAAAAGCATGTGCCTTCCCCCCAGTACTCTAGACTATTGAGCTTTATCAGTTTTACTGCAAACCAAATGCTTTTTGTGTAAAGACAGCTCTTTAATTAGAACTTGGAAGCAATAGCATCTGCTGATTATAGCATGGTCCAGCATGTTCATATTCCTCAGTTTTATTTCCAGCTCTGCAACTAAATTGTTACATGCCTCAAGGCAAGTGACTTCACCTCTTAGTGTCTTTACTTACACAGATGGGATTAAAACCTCTGATGGAGATCCCTGGACCGAACCTGCTCAAATGGCATAGTCTTGGGTTACTTTTCCATCCTGTGTATGTTTGGAAACCCATGTATCTGTCCAGTGGATGAGCGTTTGGGATTTGCCTTGTCCAGGCATACCCTGTGAGATACTCCAGGCTTGAACAATGGAAATTTTATAGACTTCAATTAACTGGCTGGGCAAGAAACAACAGCTTCGCAGTAATGAGTCCTCACTTGCATGGAATGCCATTTCATGTCTGATCTCTCCTTGCCAAAGAGAGATATTAAAGTCTGTCAATCCAGAGTGCATTTCTAGACTAATAAAAAAGGGGAAAACCCTCTCAGTTTGAAGAGATCCTCAGTTCTGTTAGTAAAAGGGTTTGTTTCCCAAGAGGGATATTATATATTAGTGATTGTGGAAAAAATGAAGCAACGCAGTTCAGAGAGAGACAGCACTGCTAATTCTGTTGTCTGCAATCTTTACCCACATCGGTGGGGATACTGGTGTAGACAAAGAAAGGTGACAATGGTTGCTGTGATGCCTCTCTTTAAACCCTCCATTTTGGGATTACCCATTTGAGCAACAGGAACAGAATAGTCAGCCTTACAGCCAAAGGTAGCAGGGTGCTCTGTGGTCCCATACCAAGTCACTGCAGTCTCTTTCATTAGGAATTTCAAATGCAGGCAATGGAAGATTGTTTTCAAGTGGTGTCAGTCACTAGATCAAACTGGGGCAAAGTTAGAAGGGAAGTACACAAGGAAATGGAGGTCAGATCAGTACTGGGAAGTGGCAGAAAGGACAGTAAATTGGTGTTACGTATGCTTACAGGCAAGCTGTGGTTTAAATCACAGCAAGCAAGTTGCAATTTTTTTCTAGTCTTACTTTAAAATGTTCCCAAAATCTGTGAGTACGGCACCACAGAACGCTTGATATTTTGTAATGCCGCAAACACTGACCTAACAAGACACTAGAAATCTCACTGGGAGTTTTATCCATTTGCAGTGGAAACATGAGGTCTTTAATAGTAAGAATGTTTCAATAACTTTCCGGGATTTTTTTCCACTTTGGCACAGCTGTTCCCTGACAGATTGCAAAAGAGAGGAATTCAGTAGTAACAGCTTGATCCTGCAGGATGCTGAAGCCTTTCTGCTCAGGGCCATGTGCCCTCAGCCCCTATCCAGAGCAGCTCGGTGTCTCACAGGATTACTCAGCTTTTTGCAGTGTGCAGCCTTTCTTACCCACTTGGCCTTGCCATCAACTTTTCTATTTCTAATTCAGTGGAAATGAGCCAAAACCGGTGCCATTCTCTGAAAGACTCATTAGCCTTTCTGTCTAGGAAAGGGCTCGGTGTTGTCATAGGAAAGCTGCAGATTTGATGATAAAACTTGAAAATGTATGCCTCAGTTTTTCCCTCTTAGAAAGGCAGCATCTCGATGCTAGATTTGGTAACAACGGCAGCATAACGGAATTGTTTATTACGTTGTATTAAGGTTATGTAGAGGAAATGTCAAGGGAAATGGTTTCCTCCCCCTGTTTCTAAAACTAAGTATAGACTCCAAATGGGTGTTTATTCTGATAGAATTTAACAGTTTGGGAAGGGGTGGGGGTTTTAGTTGATTAAACAGAAAAAAAAACTGGTATCTTTGCTACAATTGGCATGATCAGCGTTAATTAAACCCTTCGTTCAGACATAAGATACCCACTATTACATAAATGCTCCCTGGGCTTTACCCATGCAGCACTAATAGGGTCAATGGTAAGGTTTTTGCCAGCTTCAGGAGGCCAAAGGGATTTCATGCTGTTCTGGCCCTTCCTGGTATTTGCTGCCTCACAGATCAGTGTATTACAGAATCTTCTGTTCAAAAGGTGGCAGAAAACATGTTTTCCCTCTTTTTGCCCTGGCCTTTCCTTGTCAGAACAAGTGAGAAAAGCAGGAGGCTGAAGCAAAATAAACATGAGCAGAACAGGATGATATTTGGCTACTTTGGAGGTTACAGCTGGAGTGAACTGTCCACTGGTTTTAATACAGCTGTGGTTGTCTATGTAAGAGAAAGGCATCCCCACTTCCTACCAAGCACCCCCAGGGTGCTGCCACTCTGCACTGGGAAGGGCAGTGCCCTGTGCAAGGGGATGCTTTCCCCAGAAACAGGCCCAAATTGTAGCTGGGAATGGCAATTTTGCTTTTTAGCTGATCCAGCGCCCAGAAATCCCACTTCCTTGCAGCACAGCATGTCGATCATTGCTTTGGCACCCATGCTAAATTCACTGCTGCCAGAGCATAGCCAAGGGCAGAGCAGAAAGCCAACCCCCTCCCCACCTAGTTTTGGAAGTCCCATATCTTACGCTGTAAGGGCAGAAAGGCCAGCCGGGCCATCACAGGTGGTAGGGAAGTGTTGGTTCCCTCATCATGAACTGGTGTTGTTTGTGTTCCCAGCGCACAATCAGGCAGGACACCTCCAGTCGCCTGCTGCAGGGAGTTTAAACTGATCAGGGTATGGGAATGGTAACTTATTTTAATTGCTCCAACTTGATTGCATGCAATCATCTGCCCTTCCAGCGGCGAAAGCAAGGAAGCATGTTTTAACACTGAGGTCAACCTCTTCTCAGCCTACTTTGCAAACTTCCTATTCAACCACTATTGAAACTCAGACAAACATGTATCCAAATGGAGGATGCTTTTGCTGTCCTTCAATAACTTCTTGGTCATTAACTATAGAAATTAATGTAGGGTTTCGGCTCATACATACATAAAAAATAGAAATATAACACAATGTTGGATTACAGTCCACTGAAGCAGATGTCTAACTAAGTGGGCTGTATCCTATAGTACTCATTCCTGCAATGATTTTTAAAACATAAAGCCATGCGTAAGTAAGTTCAGATGTAAGACTTGCTTTGGTTCATTGGTTGGTTGGGGTTTTGTCTTAATAAAAAGCTTTTCAGAAATGAATGGCAAAGCCTGGCTTTGGAACTGTTGGTCTGGCAGGACACAACATTGTACCAAATCAGCATGTGCGGGGCAGGGAGCTGCCAGCCCTGGCTCTGGTGCTCTTGGGGACCTGCCACCCTCTCTGTGGGGCTTCCTGCTCCCCCGGCACTGATTTCCTGCCTCCAAGAAGCAAAGCTTGTTCTTTCCCTCCTCCCCACAGCAGCGTGACCTTGCATGTTTATTTTTGAAAAGCTGTCTGCAAAACTCTTTAGGGTTGTTCTCTATTGTAAGGGGGAAAATTTAAATCCAGTAAATAGCCTCCTCTTTAAAAAAAAACAAACAACCCAAAGCAAATGATTTTGCTTTGTGTAGCAGGGTACACTGGGGTTTGCATCTGCAAAGGATAATGGTTACAGATTTTTCCAGCATAAAGTGACTTACAGCTTAAATATGTCCCACAAGTCCCTAAGGCCAGGCCTGTATTAGAAGCTTATGATAATAAGGAAACGCTGGTTAAAGGAAAGATTTCTTTTATGCTGTTCTGCCATATCATTGAAATCCCGTTGTAGGTGTATAATTAAATCAACATGATTTTTTTCCTGTTTAGGAACAGGGAGATGCTGTCCCAGCAGAAGAAACTAGTAAAGATTGTCATTTTTACTGTGCTGAGAAAATCTGGTGTGAGAGTTAGGGCTGTTATGTCAAGGCTTTTTTTTTACTCTAAACTGTATTTTCAGACCAGAGATTTAAGAATATTTTGGATAGCAGGTAGTTGCCAAACTGTCTTTAGCAGCCTGCTTCCTGGGGACCAAAAAATGATTCTTTCAGAGACAGGATATGCAATCTTTCCTACAGAAATATCATCATCAAAAGCAGGGGGGGTGGGGAGACAGACATATTTCACTTACATGCTTAAGTAAAGAGCATAACTGAAGTATCAAAGCAAGTGGAGAATCAAAGTACTCTTTTGGTTCTGATTCAGCAAACTGTTTAAGCATATGTTTATCTCTGCTATAGATCTGCCTGGTTAAAAAATAAAAGCGAGAACTGAAGTGTAGTAGCCAAATCTCCAATGCTGATTTAAGGCTTTTCTTCCCTCTGTGGTTTTCTTCTGTCTGTGGTTTATAGGGGAGGAAAAAAAGTGCAGAGAGCAGCTTCTGGCTGTTCTGGCAGCCCTGAACAGTGGCTGAAAGGCACAGAACGGCCTTTTATCCAGGGAGGAGAGCAGTAGATCCAACGGAGGGAAGGGCAGAGTTGGTCCCATGTTCTCCAAGGCTTGCAGTGGTGTATGTCAAGTGAGGTTTGTCAAGCCACAGTCCCGCTCAGGGAGCCAGGGGAGCGATTCCTGACATCAGGCATCCCATCCAAGTGCTATTGTGTCCTACATTTTTAGCATTGCTGAGTTTATAACAGATAAGGAGAACAAGCTGCTAAAAAGAGTACATGAAGTAGGCTTCCAGCCTGGATTACAACAGAGAGACAAGACACAAGGTCATGGCTGGAGCATGGGCAGACTGCGGGGTGCTCAACCCACAGAGTGACCACAAAGTAGGGGGAGCAGAAAGCTCATCAAGTGCCCATGCAAATGTTAGAAAGATTTACAGTCCTTACTCCCAGTGGACAGCAAACAGATGTGGTAATTAAGGCAAAGAACCTCACTGTCATGTACAGGGATTTACATTCAGAAATGCTGACAGCTCAGGAACAGGTTTGATGGTTCAAGTGATAGATATGCAGAGCTGTTGGGCTGCACCAAGTATGGTCTGCTCCTCAGAGAACAGAGCTGGGCTTCTTACCTGCCTGTTCTTTCTGCCTTAACCCTTCCCCCGGAGCCCCCAGCTGCTGTTTCCTCACTAGCCTGAAACCCCATGCCCTGTCTACAAGAGAGATTTGAATTTTGAGCAAACCTGCACTAAGGTAGTTATTTTGGGTGGAGATTCTGTAAAAGCCTGTGGTTTCAGCGGTTTTGCTTTGAATTTAGGATGGAAACCTGCACTTAAAGCAAGGTTCACATGCTGCAAAAGAATCAGGCAGAAGTGTTTGTGCAAACTTCTGAAAGTTAAAAGTTTCAGAATTGCTCAGCCAAAGAACACTGTCTTTTCGGTTCCCAGGTTGCTGGAGCATAAAGGTGTCTCTTGGCAAGAGCGTCCTTCTGCTTCTCACTTTTCTCCCACTCCAGCCTCACCTCCAGGAGGTTTTATCTGAGGAGTTTCTGACCTGCATCTGGCTGGATCATTTCACCAGCGAGGGCACCCTGATCTTTGCTGTGCATAGCAGTGAGACCCTGCAGCACATGCTGCCTGGCTGCCTGGTAATGCATTGAACATCAGACCGGTTGAGGAGATGGGGGTGACAGGACCTGCTGCTCAGCCTCTGGATGAGTGGTGGAGGAGAGAAGCAGGACAGAGCAGAGGTGATCCCGCTGAGGGTGTTCAGATCTGAGGGCCTGCTGAAGATCAAGGGAATTGCATGGCTGGATGCTTTAACAGCAAAAATGGTGGGAGCCTGGGATTTCAGTTCCAAACTTCCCTCTGACTGCAGAAGCTGTAGATGGTAAATGTGGACATCTGAGAAACACAGGAATGGTCAACCCTCTTTAGTGGGGATGATGATAGAGAGTGGTAGCGTGGTCTGCAACTTATCTGTACGGTCCTGCAGACTTTTTGACCCTTTTTGTTGTGTGGATTGAATATAGTAGTTGAACCTTAGAGACTCTCGACCTGCTTCTCTTTGGCTGTGGGCCTGCTGCTTGTTGCCAGGTAGTTACTTGTCCTGCTGTGTGGGTGCTATCTGGACTCTTAGCAAGCCCAAATTTTAAGAAGGCTGTGTATCACTTAGCTCAGTCTTCATTTCAGTGCTAATCCACTGGCAGGTTGTAGACATAGTTTTCTTTACCTTCCCTTGTCCTGTAGTCCTGGTTGGATGCCTTGGCTCCCTGCTGGAGAATTTCTCTGTGTCCTATGAAAGATGAGATTGTGACTGTGCCCTTTATTCAATTAGAAGTTCAGTATCCTTTGGAAGTGCCTAGGCTAAAATTTGTGAGCAAGGGAAGAAGGGACCCAAGTGCAGGTGGTGGGCTTCCAGCCCTCCCTCCCTTCCCTGCCTTCCCAACCCCAAGGGAGAAGCAGTACCAGTCTTAGGACTCAGTGTGACATCTGAAGTCATGTAATACCTCTGTCCTGTAACAGGTTAAACAAAGAGTCAACTATTAATGATACAAAATGTTGGGGAAGCCTGTCTGATTTGAGATCTAAATGTGTGACATGTTTCTAATTGTCATTGTGTGTGTCCATCCCTAAAGCCACCCCCTCTCCAAATACGCAAATGAAGCATGTAGAAGAAAGGAGCTTTGTGACTTCTCAAGCTGAAGGACAGACACTGCTCCATTTGTCCTCCTCCAGCACGCTCTCCATGCTGGAGCTGGAAGTCATTAATTGGCATGTTTCCACCTACTTTGTTCTCTGATCTAAGCTTATTATGGCAGAATTTCCTCTTTGGATCTGTGCAGTGCTGGTTTTGCT
This sequence comes from Microhierax caerulescens, assembly GCA_035590215.1. NCBI lineage: Eukaryota > Metazoa > Chordata > Aves > Falconiformes > Falconidae > Microhierax > Microhierax caerulescens. The sequence goes on from JAVJGJ010000060.1 coordinate 16,777,095, forward strand.
GCTGCTCTGATGAAAGAATGGCTGTTTGGTGGCTTAAACACCACCTCTTTGCTTCCAATATGCCCTTGTGACCTGCTCAGGAGATATGGGCTTAATAATGTAGGATTGTAGGTACTTACGGTCCCACTTGCATGGTGGGAAGGAAGCGTGTGCCCGGTTAAATGGGAAGCTGTCTGGGATGCAGGAAATGTGCTCTGGAACAGGCAGCGCTGGAAGGCCCTGGCAGTATGTACAAGCCATATGTAACCTCAAGCATTATTAAGTATGTTTCTTGTCCCATGGGACAAAATAAGGAAATGAGCCCCATTCATCTTTGCAATTGGTGAGATTTTGTCTGAGCAAGTGGAGTAGGACTCAAGATACTGACTAACCATTTAGCAAAAGCAAGAATTGAAATAAAAAATTGTAATGCTGCACCAACTCTGCCTGTGGTGAACTCAGTAGATAGGGACAAAAGGTTTTAAAAGTAGAATACCGAAAGCAAATGTGTGATTGTCCTGGAGAGATTTAACTGAGGGATATCTAAACTGTTTATCCTTTCCCAGGGGTAAGGAAAATCATGAATAAACTGATGTGCGCTTTGATTGACAGTTAACGGCTGCATTCAGTTCTGTCCCTTATCTCACCATGAGATATGAGATAATAATCAGGTGGTTATTGAACAAAGCCCTATGCAGCCTGGGTGTATAAATGTATTAAACAGTTTCCATTTGAACTTGATATGCTGATCTAAAGTATTCTTTAAGTGTACAGGTACATACCACTAGTAATGTGGTACGTACCACTAGTGATAGCATCTGGTTCAAAAAGGTAAAAATACCTCATCATTCAGGCTGTTGTAATAATCACTGATGGTAGCTACGGTTCCCCTGAGAATAGCTGCTATTTTGTTTTTCTGCAAGAATATTTGTGTAAAGGATTTTATGGCACTTTAAGCTGCTCGATCCTCATGCACAATACAACCTCTGTTGGATTTTTTCCCTTCTTTCTTTCCCTTTCCTCTTTCCCCTGTTTCCCCTCCTTGTAACAGTTAGTTATTCTAGAGTTTAAGCTCCTGAGAAAGGTTTTGCTACCTTCACCAGTATTAAATACTGGTCATTTACAGGGTCAAGCCTGAGCCAGCTACAGTGTGGATATGACAGGAATATTTCTGTATTTGGGGTGGTGTATCTGTTGTGGACGTTATGCTTCTAGCCTCAGAATATACACATCCAACCCCCTCTGGTCAAGTCAGTAGGTGGCAGGGTGAATTGCTCCTTATGGATTTACCTCTCATGGTTGGGCATGTACAACACACACAAACACCATCTCTTATGTGCAACCACCTATCTTCAGACAATTTGTAGGACTGTATAAGGATGGTCACGATTATGTTGCCCTGCTACAGCTTCCACCCAGCTGTGACCTTGAGGCTAAACGTTTTACTGTCCAGGCTGCTGAAATTACTTTAGCTGAAGCAAAGAAGGGCTATAAGGGAGGCTGAGCAGGCAAAGCGGGTAGAGCAGAGAGCTGGGTTTCACAAGCAATACCTCATCCTACTTTAGCATCTCTGTTGAAAGTATGGGTGCTGCTGGTGCTGAAGGCAAAATAACAAGAGTTTGGCCACAAGCTCTGGAGGGAGATGCCAGCCAAGAGAGTATCCATCCCACAGATAGCTCCACTGACAACTTTTTCATGCTGAGCTGGCAAAAGGCTGAGGACTTGCCAGGTGGCCAGCACCCAGCAGGCAGCGCAGTCCACACAGGTGGCAGTGCCAAGGCCCAGGTGCCAAATCTGCACCAGTCTCGGTGCTGGGCACTCCAGGCTGGGTGAGGTACTTGGCCTGGCAGGAGCAGCATTCATAAGTAGAGGTGCTAACTGGACATCAAGATAGCCGAGGGCCACATGGCTTTTCCTTTGGATTTCTTCTGCTGAGCCTTGCAGGTTGGTACTGGACACCTCTTAATGAACATGCAAATGGCCAGCCTCAAACCTGAGTCTCACATCCAGAAGTACGGGGCAGCTTAGGGCCCTTTGTTCCTGTGTGTCCAGCAGAGCTTGGCCAGGACACAGCATGTACTTTGTCCACTGCGTCCCTCAGGAGCTGCCCCAGGCCCCTGCAAGCACAAGTTCCAAAGATAAGCCAAGGCACAAGGGAGAGAGCAGGACCTGCCCGTGCTGGACTTGGCCAGCCTTGGGGAAAGCGTGGGGCCCTCCAGGGAGCTGTGGACTCCGAGCTGTGTGAGCTTGTTCCTGTGAATTGACCTAATCTCTCCTTGGCTGTCCTGGTTGTGCTGTGACTAGTGTGTGCAGGTTGCAGGCAGAGGGCTGACTTCTGAGTAAGAGTGGGGTTTTTTGTTTGTTTTGGCTTTTTTCTTTCTCCTAGTGCAGCACTGTCAAGTCTGGGCCAGCTAGCAGGGCTGTAACAAAGAGCCTTTCTGCAGGAGGCTGCGCAGTCTCTGCACTGAAGGAAAAGTGGGGTTTGTTTTGGTTTGGTTTTTAATGAAAAGAAAATTCTTTGCCTTTTTTTCTTCTGGATGAGCACTCTTTGTGAGAACATAAAACTGGTTTATTTTTCTTTACCCAGCCCTTTCCACAAAACACTCTTCTATACTTGTCTCTCTCAACAACTCTTGCTTGAGTGAAGCATCCTAATTACAAAGTAGCTCTGGGCTGCTGGCACAGACTTGGCAAAGCCATGCAGCCCTCCTGAGATGGATACCTGTGCAGGGCAATGACACCAGGCTTAAAGCTCCTCTGGAGATGAGGCAGGAAGGGAGATACAGTGTTCTGCTCGATTTGTACCCCAAGAGTTGTGGCTTGAATGAGGCTTCCTTTTCTGGGCTTGCTAGCGAGAGTGAAGAGTGTGGCGTGGGCTTGTTGGCACAGCCAGGCTGCATATTATGACAGGTGGAGCAGAGAGAATTGTGGGTGTGGAGAAGTGTGGGTGTAGAGAAACTACTCAGTGGAGCAGTGAGGTTGGAAGGAGTGGGTAGGGAAGAGCCAGAGGCATAGGTGTCAGTTAGGATTCTGGCAAGGTGACTCCTGCCCATGTGCTGCTCTGGCATCATGCATGACCTTCTTCTGGGCAAACCCTCTCTGGTGGGGTTGTTGGAGTGAGGAGGGGTCTCTGAGAGCATCTCGCCCTCTGAAACACTCAGGAGTTTATCACAAGGTCCTGGAGCTCTGTGGAATGACAGCCTTGGTGTCTCTAGAACACCGGTTCCTGCCCAGCAGCAACGGATACAAATTTGTGCCCTTTCTCACTGCAGGCACAACCAAACATGTAATGGAATTCAAGTACGTGCCACCCATGTCACTCAGCGTGAGAGACCTCTGAGGTGACAGTGGTGCTACTGGCCTTGCTGGTGCTGCCCAACTGTGCTGCTGACTGCTGGGCATGGCTGTGTCCAGGAAGCTCTGTCAGGGACACATGCTGTGTCATGGGGAGGGGTGGTGGTCCCTGAGGTCCCATAGCCATCTGGTTCTGCAGTGGGCATCTGCCCTCTCTGACCTTGGCAGCATAGTTCTCATTTTCCTCCTCAGCCCTCGGAGCCATGACTCTTCTGAGTGTGCTGGAGCAGCGAGAGCCCTAGGTGATGGCAGGAAGAGCCCTTACATCAGGCAGCACCGCTGCCAGGCTGTGGGGGAGTGCACGTGTCAGGGAAACCGAGCATCCTTGGATGAGGAACAGATGGTCTGGGAAGTACCTGCCCCCCTCGCTGTATATAATGCCCAGTGGAGACAAGAAAGAAATCAAAGTTGCTTTTTCCCATCTGCTTCTTTAAATGTAGGTGCCATGTAACTCAACACCAAGCTTCAAGGAGCTGTGCTGAAAATCCGGGAGTCCACAGCGAGGTCAATCATGGGTCATGAAGCAGCACAACACAGTCCCTGCCACCACGGGACAGGGAAGGAGGTTAATGTTTCATGGCATAGTTAGCTGAGGGGAGTAGCTCTGTCAGTGTTTCACTTGGTAGAAATTATTTATTGACAAGGAGGGTTTCCAGACTGTCCCAAGGAAAATTCTTTGGGAAACTGTTGGGATTTCTTCCAAGTTAAGGGGAGCTGTTTGGATCACAAGTTGAAAACTGACCCAGAGATGCACGCTCCTGTCAATCAGTTACATTTGGGAAAGGAAAGATTAAAAAACTCCAAGGCAGAGCCAAACACTTAAAAGGCAGAATTCTTTGCATCGATTCCAGTAGTTAAATGCCAAGCTTTGTGATTTCCTGGACCAAGTGCAGAGAAAGGAAAAACATGAATAGGCCAGAGACTGAGATCCTCATTACAGAAAAGGACCACTTGAGAGTACCTAAGATCTGGCCTCTCATCAGGGAGATACAATTAAGGAAGCTCTCATTGCAGTCCTCAGCCATAACCTTGTGCTCAGCATTCTCAGCAGCCTTATTTTTCCTCATCTGTCAGCTTTCTTTTAGTTTCTATACCAGTTAAAAAAAAAAAGCGGTGGGGGGGAGATGCAACTACCTGCTCTATTTTTAAACCTATTTGTCTGTAGATAAAATGTATGTTAGATGATTAATAGATCTTTATCACTTCGTAAAGCTTAAACTATAAAAAGCCTACCCCTCTTTTTTTACTGATAAAAAACTATGTAAGCATTGCTGCTGTTGCTGCTGTTACTCAAAATCCAAGTTAGACACAGCAGTTCTGAGACCATTTGTTAGCTCCTCAAGCGGGCCATGTGGCCTTTACAGAGTCAGAGGGGACTTTGTCTGCTGGTGTGACCTTCAGGAAGCAGAACTGCCCAGTTCTATCTAGAAAGAGCAAGCCATGGGACCCATCTGGTTAAGGAAATGTTGGACATGGGATGCAGGCTGTGTATGACCACACCACAGGCTTGCCCCAGCAGTCTGCATCTGGTGGTTGTACCCTTAAACCTTAGTGCTGTTAATTAACTTAGAATTTGCATGTGATGAGGGTTTGGGGGTCTTGGTGCCAGCATGGCTTTTCATGCTGACCCCTCTGTTCCTAGGACAAGTGCAGTGGCCAGCCTTGCAGTGAATTCTACACCCTGAGTTGCTCTGTGACTGTGGTGAGAGCCTGATGCTTGGTTGTAAAAGAAATGAATGAATGGTATGCTACCTCCTGAGTCAGGAGTTAGGTTACTTCTCTTGAAATGAGACTCACCAGCAGAGCTAAATGCCACTGACCAATCTTTAAATTTTATACTCAGTCCTTCTCTAACTGACATGTTTTCTCCTGCCAAGATGAATGGAGGCTACCCTCAAATCCACAGGAAAGGAATTTCAGCACAAAAGTGCACCCAAGGGAACTTGAGATTAGTGGTAGCTTCCTTGGGCAGGATTTCCTTGCTAATCTTGTATTTTAGAAACAAAAATAGTTGGGTGAATATGCCTCTTTTTTTTTAACTAAGAGCATAAGCTGGAATGGGAAAGCATTTGGGTAGACATTAGACAACCCTGAAAAAGCCTTGACCTCAAAGGTACTTGTCAACAAAGGCTGGAGACTCTCCTGAACCAAGACCATGGATTCGGATTAAACTAGCAACTTCTTCTGTGACTGGAAGAAGAGCAAATCTGAGCCTGGGCTTCTGGGCCTGGGCTTCTGGGCCTCCTCAAACTTTGTACATTGATCTGGTTGCCACCAAGCCCAGCTGGAAATTGATGGTTGCCCATAAAGACAGTGCAAAAGCTGTTGCCATGTGGCATTTTATGGAAGCTATTAAAACTGTCAGCTGACCCAATCTGTACCTGAAAATGTTTATCTTCTGTCACACATTCACCTTCAATTAACAATTCAGTGGTTGCAAAGACTTTTTAACCTTTGTCCACAGTTTTTCTTCTGATTTAAAATGATGCATTAGACTTCTCTCCTTGTTAATGTGTATTACTGTGCTTCATGCAGTTGCTTTTTAAAATGCAGACTAAAAGGCAGGAGGGAATAGTGGTGAGACCTCTTTGGCTTGCTAACTTCAGCTACTTTCAGGCTACTGAAGATCAATGGGAAAACTATAAGCTGCTCTGCAGATTATTTTAGAAATTGTACATGAATGCTTTGAAATCTGGACAACTGCTTGCACAAGGAGGATTTTGGTTCTGAAATAGTATGTGTGTATGTAGTATGGAGGAGGATGTACAAGGAAGAAGGGAGTGAATCTGACTTACTTTAAATCATATTTTGTACTACTAGTATAGGGAGCAGTGAATGTTGTGTGTTCCAGTGGGCCAGACACAACCCCTTCATGTAGAAAGAGGTTTGCTACTTTAGGAGGGAACTCTTCTGCTTCTTCCAGCATTTTTCCTCAACTCCTCTGTGGCCAGTGACACAACTCAGCCTCCAGGCTGGCTGAAGACTGAGCTCTGTGATTGCTGAGATACTAGCGAGGCTGCAGCTTTGGGAGTGAAAATGGTCTTCAACTTCACGGTAATTGGGTGATACTTGTTGGGGCCAGAGCTGTCACTAGAAGCTGACACAGAAACTCAAGGAATTGGAGGATGGCTTCTGCCTCTGCATGTGACTGGGAACAAGTGAGTCCCAGCTGGGAGTGCTAACGAGGTAGGGAGGTAATTCCAGCCTCTTCTATCTGTCCTACCCATGAGGCAGCAGCAGTGGTAGAGCTGTAAAGCCAGTGTGGCTCCTCTGTTCTTCCAGCACTACCAAAATCCGAGGAGGAAGAGCCTGACCTCTCCTGCATTAGTGTAATTACTAATACAGAGAAGAGTATCTTCCTGCAGACCTTCATTAGCTACTCTTGCAAGCAGTCTAGGTCAAAACTCCCCATTCCTCCAGTGTTCCCAGGGGTCTGATTTTGCTTTATGTACAAATCTTTGTAGCAAGTTATGAAGACCAATTTTAAATGGTCACTCTACTGGGACACTGACAACAGATACGGAGAAGATCTGACAAATAGTGTTTTCTGCAGTGTATTAATAAATGCAAATCCTGTGTACAGGATGCAGCAAATAAAACCTCTGTATCAGTCAGCTAAAAATAATATCAACACTGTCAGGCTGTTTGCAAACTTGATCTTGAAGGATTAGGCTAATGAAATGAAGCGGGGGGGATGTCTCTGAGTAGGAAAAAAATAGCAAATTTCTGATGAAGAATTTACCTTGGTATGATGAGAACTGATGTTACTGCATGAGTTTGCCATCCTTGAGGGGTTGTACTTTTTGTACCTTGTATTTTCATGCCAAGCACTAAGCTGAATGCTTCTCTGTGGATTTTTCTGTTGCAAACTATTTGTTATTTAGCCTTATGGCCATTTCTGGAGCCTGTGTCTATATTTCTGATTAAATTGTGGCTTATTACCTTTATAGAGTTATATAGCCAACAAGGCGATGCTCAGCAGGGTGTCATAGGAGCTGTACAGAACTAAAAAGAAAATCCCAACCCCAAAAATTCTAGCACGTGAGGGGTGTGTTTATATTGAACTATTGGATAAAGTTGTGCAACCCTATATGCAACCAAGTGTTGTCAGGCTGCCTCTCCTGCCAGGGATGCCACCCACATCTGTCTGGGTTATGCCTGCATCAGCTGTTTCCTCCAGCCCTCCACCTTGTGCTGAGCCTGCTGTTGCTGGGTGTTGCTGCTCTACCTCCTGAAGCTCTCCCAGGCTCCCTAGGGCTGAGGCTCTGCTCCTTGCAACACCTCCTGCAGGCAGCCACTCCGGCTCCTCCTCGGGTCTCCTGAGCCTGCCCATGCCAGAGACCCCAATGGTCCAATAGAACAAGCTGAGGTAAGTAAGCCCTGATGAAAGAAATGGTTCTTATCAACGTGTCTGTAGATAAATGGCACAGTACAGCGGAGATGCAGCAATTCCCTGTGAGGAACTGCCAGGCAAGGCTCTCGTGGACAGCTCTTTGCAGGAAGCATAGAAGCTTGCTGGAAATATTCTGAAATCCAAAAACCACCACATACAGACCTAGAGCACTGGTTGCTGGATCAATTTGTTCGTTAGGTAATGGCTGCTTCTGAGAGTAGAAACAGAATTTAACTTGCAAGAGTAAACCCAGGATAATTTCTAGACTTCTTCAGGGACCAGTTTGCCCACTTTTATTCATGAGGTAATGAAAACAAACCTTCCCACTCTATAGCTCCTAATGCCCTTTCTGTATTGGTGGCCTATTTTTCTGCT
>JAVJGJ010000060.1:16785205-16798814 GCA_035590215.1 Microhierax caerulescens
AGAGACTGGGGCTGTTTCAGCTGTGAGGGATGAAAACTTATTGGTGGCCTATTTTTCTTCTTAAGGACAGGGAGGGACCATTGAGTCACACACAATCTTGTGCCCTCCTCCTCCTCTCATTTAAATATTAATATGATGAATTATTACTAGAGTAACAGCTGTGAACTACTCATATCACAGCAACATAACCTTCCCCTCCTCATCAGAGCACAGCTATTCCTGACTCGCATCTTCTGGTCGACCTTCTCACTTCTTCTAGATGAATTTTTAAAAATTACTTTGTTAGTTCTGGTGTGGTATCATTAGGATAATTGTTTGGTCTGTTCTTTCTGCTTAAATATTAATGATACTGAGGAAGTCAAAAGATAGCTTCAGTAATGGTAAGTTAAATATCTGTGTGTATTCTGTGAGATCTGTTTGTTTAGAGAGAAAGAAGTATAAAGGATTAAGGTCAGCCTTTCTAACTAACACTTAAAAACATATCTGTCTCTTTGAGAATTACCAAAATAATAATATGCTGTCTTTTATATAAATAAAATCATTGTATATTAGTCTTTAGATAGTTCAGAGGAATACCTAACATTGTACCTAGCACTAATGCATAGCATTCTCCGTAGATAAAGCATTACAAGAGGGACTGCTAATAAAATCATGAGACAACTCTGTATAGACTGCTGAAAATAAATATTTGGCATCAGACAAAGAAGGGGAGGGAATGTGAAGGAAAGATAAAACACCCTGAGTTAGCTCAATACAATTGAAAATACCAAGGTAAAGCATTCCTAGGCAGATGTGGAAATGTTAGTAGATGTTAAATTTTGTGTGTAAAGGTTCTCCTCTGCTGAGCACCTTTTGCATGGTCCTTGTGTTTGTGGGTGGGTGGGTGTGGTTTGCAAACCCACTGTTTTTTTCTACCTTGAAAATGTCACTCCTTGAAGTACTTTCATGCTGCAGAGGGGATAGCTGAGTTTACTGGTTTCTGGACCACTGTTATGAAGAACTTAATGCCAGCCAGAGTGTAGAAATCAGGTTTACTGGATTTACTGGATTGCTTATATTTAGCATTGGATGAAATTTTTATCTCACTGCCCTTATTACTTAGGGAGAAAAAAAAAATCTGAAAAGCTCTTACAAAGATTTTAAAATGAAATGTCCATATTTTGATCTGAAATTTTTCATTTTAAAATTTTGTTTCAGTAAATGAGTGTTTTTAAAAGTCAAACAAAGTGCTTTCCATATGAATAAAATACCATTTTATTGCTCTGTTGTGTTTTTTTTTAATGGACCATAAATATAATTGAGAACCTAAAAAATTAATCCAAATTTATACATGATGCCCTTCTTTTCCCATTCCTGAAGAAATCAATAGATTATGTTTTTTCCCAAGCAGCCTTACCAGTGACAAAAGAAAGGGATGTGGGAGGCTTCCACTGCCTGAGAATTCTTCCCATTCAAAATCTGTGTCTAACCCCATGCCTGGTTAGGGACTGGGGAAAAGAAAGAGTGACAAGAGAGTACTGCAAAATGTGTTTCTAAGTCATTGACTGCTCTGATGTAATGCTAAGAGTAGTGCTGTTACTTCTTGAATAATTTTTCCACTTTGCTTTTTTCTGAGCAAGTACTTAGTGGAAACAAAGAGCCCAATCCTGACTGTTTGCAATTCCCGCTGTAGTCAACAAGAGTAAACTTGTGGATTGAGACATGCACAGTCCCACCATATGTTGGCTTTTTTCCCCCTCTGTGTTCTGTTCCTCCTTAACTTTGTGGGAGTTGGAAACATATTTTTTTTCTCAACTTACAATTCACATCAGAGGTTTCTTAATTCTCATGCAGGTTACTGCATTGCAAATTTTTTGGCAACAATGCTGCTTTTATGAAAAGCCTTGATAAACTCGTAGCATATCCCCCAGATGAAATCTCATTTCAAACAGTCCCTTCAGATGATTATCTGCTGTGATTGCGAATGAACCTTGTAGCAATCTCATAACAACTGTCCTCGTGGACGGAAGAGAAACCTGCTGTCAGAACTACAAATAATTTACGTAACCCAATTTAAAGCTCTAACAAAATGTTCCCCTGTTAAGAGGATTGTTATACTTAATGTGTGAGATGAAAATACTTTCTGAAGGTCAGGAATGCTCAGAAGATAGATTAGATCTCTTGAAAAGACAAAAAATATTTTTTTACCAGAAGTTTTTCCTCTGTCAGACTTGGCATTTGTGGAAGCTTATATAAGCAGAGCTTTATTCCTGCAAATGCTGTGTTTGCTCTGCAGAGGGAGAGGAGCCTCAGAGCTTCAGCTTTGCACATGGAAAATTATAACTGAAGGTAGACTGGGGACTTGGGCTATTTTTTGCCACCATCAGCAGCATAAATGAAAGTTTGTTTTAAAGACCACAAGGGCAGATTTGGGGATATCTTTCCTAGATTCTGCCTGCCGCAGCTGCCAATGCTACTGGAGGACCCCAGGCAGTTTGTGTACCTGCTGCAGGTGAGACAGCCACCCCGCAGCACTGGGTGCCCGGTGGCTAGTGTGGGGCCAGCGCAAGAGAGGTCCCACAGGTGGCTGTGGCGTGGGCGTGGGTGGGCTTGCTGATGCGCTTGGCATTAATGCTATGAGAACAGGAGTGGCGGGACAGAGCTGTGTCCCTTTGAGGTCTTCTACTCACAACCATAGCTTGGTAAAGGTCCTGGGAGCTGACCTGCCTGTTGCTAAGTGATGGAGAGGTGGGACAGACTCTGCTGAGGCTGGAGATGGGGGCTCTGAGAAGTACCTCTAACCCAGGCAAGGCATCGGGGTGCAGAGCCATGCCCTCTTGGTGTGCAGTGATCCGGTTGCTTATGCTCAGTTGGAAGTTAATGCTGTCTTCGTAAAGCTGTCAAACAGAGCCACAAAACCTGAATTTGACATGTTGGAAAACAGCTTTGTGAAATCTAGCTCTTCCTAATGGGGTCTGGGGGGTTGGGCAGGCCTTGAAATGCTTTTCACATAGGGTACAGTGGACATAAAAAGAAATTACAGCCTCTGTCACCATCAGAAAGTCGAGCTAATGTCGTTGTTGTCCCCAGCCCCTGCGCACCGTTACATGTGGTTTCTGTCCGTCCCTGCAACCAGCCAAAACCTGAGATTACAGAGAAACTGATGATGGAGATTATTTAAACACTTATCTCCTCATCTCCTTCAGTGTTGCATTCCCCTGGTTCCTGAGGTCTGTCCCTGTAACCCCAGGTCTCCTGCTCACCCCACTGCCAGCTGCCCCACAGCACCATAACGGCAGCTGCAGCAAGGGGCTGCGGGGACTGCGCCCAGGATGCAGGGCAAGCAGCAGGGTTTGGGGGTGGGAGAGGCTGCGTGACTGCACGTCAGAGTGAAATAATAGGAATAAACTTTGTCCTAGAGAGTGGGATATTTTCTTACAGAAAACAGCCTCCTGCTTTCCACTGCTGAAAGCCTTTTCCCAAAATACCTTTGCAAAGGGGAAGAGAAGATTGCATGGAGCCCTCTGTATCCCAGCAGCAAGCACTGCTGTGGGGCTTCCCTGCGCCCCCCCCCAGCAACCTCTCACCGACCCGCGGAGAAAATACTGACAGGGTCATGTCTTTCTCAGAAACTCTCTGGTCCACCTTTTTTAGTCCTCAATGCGTTCCTGGGTAGGGAGTCCCTTTTGCCACCACCTTCCCTGACAGCTAGCAGCTTTGCAGCCCCAGGGGTGTCAGAAGGCTGCCTGGAGAGGTGATGCAGCCTGTGTTGGCTTTCTGGGTACCTTCTGCTGCAGGAGGAGAAGGTGTGAATGTGCCTGTTCCTTTGCTGAGACAGAGGAGCGGTTATGGAGAGAGGCTGTACATGTGAGGAACAATGGCATAACAAAGCAGAACATGGCACTCGCAGCCCCTTGGTGGCTCAGGCAAGGCTGGGAAGCTCTCATGTTGGGATTGCCTTCACCTCAGTGCTTGCTTCAGTTTCAATAGACCATGACTTTGCTGACAGCTCATTCTTTGGATGGAAACATTTTTGTGCCAGGTATACTTCCAAATCTGAACTTTGCTAGATCGTTCAGCTCAACTATTTTGTCATTTTAAAAGAACCAGGGTGGAGAAGAGCCTTGATTTTGCCCTCCTTAAAAACAGACAAACAAGAAAAGTTTTTAAAAGGCTCTTGCCTGTTTAAGAAGAGGAGGGAACTCTTGAAATCCAGAATCAAAGATGCACGTTTTATCTTTGTGGAAAATCTCTTGATGGCTATGAACTGGAGACCTCAGGTTTTGCAGACGAGATAGATGTGGTAGCAGATAAATTCCTGTGCTGTCTGTTGGTCTTGGGTGTGCTCCAGCCCAGTCAACTTTTGAAACAAATTTTCCTGTGACTGCATCCATGGGCTGCTGCAGGCTCTGTTAGGTATGGGCACCTTAACTGAAAGTAAGTGGACTGTTCCTCCCATGCACTGCTTTTAGCGGCTCCTGTTGGCTCCCATTAAGAAGTTGGAGGTAGCTAGATGATCACAAAGGGAAGAAACAAGGACTGAAATTTATATGGAGTAGGTTGGGAGGAAAAGCTTGTAAAGATGGGGTTTTAATTGGAAAGGAGAAAAGAAAGTAGAAACTGGGAATTCGGAGGAGACTTGGATAAACTAGATGAGCAGCTGAGAGGGAGCAGAGTGGCTGGCACAGAGAGTGTGCAAACACAGCTACTCGGGGTGTACAAGCACAGCTATTTGGGGTCTTCTAGTGCTGGGGAAAATCAGAGCAGCCTGGATAAAGCCTAAAATAACTTTCAAAATATGAGAATTCAGAGCTTTGGGGATCTGCACTTAGTGCAAGAAATACCAATCACTTTTCAAAGTGGGTTGAAAAGTTGAACAGTGGAATAAAATACAAATCCCTTGCAAAATTCAGTTCTAGAAATCTTAAATTATGCAGCTGTTATTAAGGGCTGCTGTGACCTTGATCTTTGTGACTTAGTTCAGGAAAATGGAAGTGATAATACCCTGACATTTTTGCAGATTGTAGAAATTAATTTAATGGGTACCTGCAGAGCCCTTAAACCCTGGTGTCTCTGTCCTCAGACCAGGGCAATATGTGATGAATAAGACATAGGGCAGTACACTGATTTTATTTTTTCTTGGTATCCAATTACTGGTAATCAGGTTAGCACTACCTGTGCAATGAATGAAGCGGAGCACTGAGTACTGAGCACTTGTGAGGAGAAAAAAGGAGTATCTGCTCATGCAGTAAAGCTGTATCAGAGCAGATAGAGCTTGTTCTGATTACTGTGATTGTCATGTCACATGGAGTACCCTTCAAAGGTCAGAGAAGTTTACTACCTGACATTAAGGCCCATAGTTCCATGTTCTCCTGCTATCTGAAACATTAGGGCAATCAGGAAGATAAAGCTTCTTGTTCCTCTGTGTGAAAAAGTTCAAAAGTTTCCATTGCTACCCTGAGGTTTCACTTGATTTTGGAAGTACCGCAGGTTCTTGGTTGAAGTTTTCCTACTTGACAATAGCCTGTCAAGCCTTGCCACTGATTTAGCGCTGCCCAGCAATGACTACATCTGTATTTTTTACTAATAAATATCACTAGACCTAGGATGATAAACAAAGGGTACAGGATAGTGCTTTGATTGCAAATTGTACATATAGCCCTTGAATCATTTTTGCTACAAGCAAATTAATTGCCTTAAATATTTAAACAGGGATATTATCACAAACCGTAATAATGTCACTTTACTCTGTACTTCTAGGAACTATTTAGATAGTTCACACAGCTCTGGAAATACGAGCTTGGGTAGTCTGTCAGGAAAAACTAAACAGCTGACATCTCAAAAACAACACTGGGTGGAGGGGAAAATCACCACCTTGGTTTTGATAAAATATTGCACTGTCTTGTAAAGTCTTTGTGAAGCATCTCTGACAGATAGGCTTGAGAGTGCTAAGTCCTCCTTGGAGCTGCCCTTGGAGCAGGATGGTTTGGGCAGCGGTAATGAGACTCCTAGTTCAGCCCTGGCAGGATGGTTTGACTCCAAAAGCAAGGGATGAGGCTCATGTCCATCCTTGATTTCGGGGGTATTATACCTTTTCCAAGATAGTCTGTAGCTAGAGAGGATGTCTGTCCTGGAAAAGTTAACAGCAAGGAAAAGCTGAGAGTATTGTGAGCTGCAGTCTTACCCTTCTGGGCCACCATTTCAAGACACAGGCTACCAGGAGGAGCTTGCCTACTGTTGTCTGGGGGCTGAAGCCTGGTTCTTCATTGATTTATGTGGCCAAGTGAGATCTCCCACTGCGCAGCCTGACCTTGTCACAAATCATCTCCCATTACTGAGCACAAGTGAATGCATTTGTGCACCTAACTTCTGTGATAATGGATGCAAGGGAACAGAAGATCTTTCAGCTGGTTTGTGGTGCTGCTAGCCATGGGGGGCAGCAGATTATGAGGAGCCATGTGGCAGCTCTTGCTGTCATCCAGGGAAATGCTGGAGTAGGTCGGGAGCACACATGAGCACTCTGATCGTGTTGGAGTCTGTTGAATTGCAGCAATCATGAGAACTAAGTATTGCAATTAGAGCTGGTCCAAAGGTTGAAACTCCTCTTCTTTGAATCATCTTGATTGCTTTTGTTTTGGGAGTGTCCAGATTAAACAATAAGAAAATTGAGATAATGGTTAGCAACTTTTTGTGTTTACTAAAATAGATTTATCAGAATTTATTTTATCTTAACTGAGCCTTCAATAGTTCTCCAGTGGTTCACAAAACACAAAGAATGAGGGAGCAATACCTTTCCTCTGTCACAAAATATAACTTCAGATGTATGTTGTATCTCTTCAGTTTTCATTTAACAGTTTTTGACTGAATGTGATTGAAAACTGTTTAGAGATATGCTAGAGATAAGAGAATGCTGATGCACTAAAAAGCAGGTTTCTCTACCTCTTTATCTTACTTAATTCCAGCTCACTTGCAAAGTAAACCTCGCTATTCAGATCATGAAAGAACCTCTAGGCATAACTATACAGTGAAATGTTTACCTGTATGAGATAACTTTCTGGGTTTAGGACAGCTTCTCGGTGATTCCTCAGCACCAGGGTATCCTATGGGGGTATTTCTGAGAAGCAGTTTGCATGAGCCCTGTACAAAAACACATCTCTGTGGAGGAGGCTATCTTGTACACTTCCTTGTAGGTCAAGAAGCAAAAAAGATGTATAAGATCTCCTTCCAAATGCAGAAAAGAATGAAGTCTGGGTTTACAATTATTGGGGGGTTTATGCTAGTGGTCATTAAGGACAGTTTGATCTCATGCACTGGAGCTCTCATTGAGCTCTGCAAACAAAGGCTGACAGCCTTGTCTACCTTCTCTTGTACCCTTCTCTCCTGCTCACATGCAATGTGTGAACAACCACTAACAAGTGAATTTGCTTTTACATCCTGCAATGTGCAATCAAACAGATGTATTCCATTTCTGTTTGCATAGCCTTTGTCTGAAAAAGTTTAGGATGGCCCAGTTTCAGCCCTGTCATACCTCTAACAGAAGTAATAGATTTTACACTTCCAAAATAACAAAGATTCAGTCAGATTTAATGTCTTTAAGAGGGAAAAAAATCAAGTTCTTTAGACTTACAGAAATGTAGATCATAGGTAAAATCAGTTCCTCGGTACAAAAGCTCAAAAAATGTGTCATGTATTATTTACTGCTTTCATAGGTGCTTCTAGGCTCTTCTGTCTGTCACGGGAACAGATAGCTTACAAATGAAGAGTATAAACCATCCACCCCTGAAAGCAGGGTGCCTCTGAGGTATGGCTGTGAGAGGGATCAACTATGTCATTCTCTGTTGTAAGATCTCAGCAGGAGTCTCAGGCTAGCCTCCCTGATGCTGGGGCTGTGGGAGAAAGCACTGTGGGTGGTTATCACAATGTCCTTGTGCAGATGTGTTGTGTGCTTACACGCTCACACACTTCTAGTGCCCAGTGCAGAAAGAAGACTGCTCAGTGGCTGCTTCGAGGCCAGCTCTTCTAGCCCTGCACAAGACCTAACTGCGACATGGGAATGCAGAGGACTTAAATGCATCACTTTCTGGACTGAATGACTCAAAATGCACATCTGCTGGGGAGGTACACTACCTATTTCTCACTAATACTTGTAGTCTTCCATGTATAGCATGCTGCTCAGTCATCAGCAGTGTGAAAGTGTGGTAAGGAGTGGGCTGAGGGGTGCGTGCTGCTGTTAGGAAGAGGAGCCAACTTGGTAGTGAGGGAGAAGGCTGGAGTCACTGCGTTGAAGTTAAATCTGTTGAGAGTTTTGCCAGGGACTTAAGAATGCTGAGAGTTTGCCCCTATTCCAAACTAAGCATTTATTTGGGGTTAAATTACTGTGCTTTATCTTCATGGAAGCTGATAGAGCTGATGAGACAGGGAGCGGATGCTCCATTCCGTACTACTATTGCAAAGAGGAACAGTTCTTAGGATCAGATGAACAGACACAGATTAACCTCTAAGCAGCTATTATTGGACCCCATTTAAAGCAGTTTGAGTTGGAAAAGCCTTTGATGAAGCTGATGGGAAATGCCAGGGTAAGAAGATGATCCCAGTGTTTGGCACCAGTTGAATTCTGGAGAATCTCCAATATGTGTGTTGCCATTTACAGTGTGTTAGGAGGGGAAATCTCATCCTCAGGAGTAAAAGACAAAGCAAGTATAGACAGTTCTGGTCAGTTTTTCATCCTCGAAGGAAAATTCAATTCTACTGTTTTTCATTGTAGCGTAGTTGCAAGCAAATAGACATTTTGCTTGAGCTGTAATAAGACAGAGATCTTGTGTTTCATAAGCCTGATACCCTCTATAGTAAATGATGCTTCTGTGCATCTTTTTTTTTTTTTTTTTTTTTTCACCCCTGTGTAGTAGTCAATGGTCCAAGTCCCTCTTTCCTGAGCATTTCAGACAGTTGCCCTCTGTGGAGTGGCCTGAGGTCTTGCATCATACCCTGTCAGCTGTCCAAAACTATTTATAAAATGTCTGCTGATTCTTGCACATAGGCAAAACCTGGTTTTCATAAGAAAACAAATAGCTTGGAAATGTGTTCCCTCCCAGCAAGTGTCTCAAAACTGTTGAGAAAACCTGAAACATCCTAGAAAATCTTAACGAAAGCTAAGATATAATAGAGTTGGGGAATATGGGGAATTGAATAGTCCCATGTATTTGTAGTGGAAATCTTTAGAAATAGATAGTGCAACACATGCCGAGAAAAAGTTACAGAGTATTAAGGGAGAAGAGATGGTTCCAAAATTGATTTCTTAGCAAAATAAAAACTTTGTGTTTTGATGCCTGAAGATACAACAGAAGTGACTCAATGTAGCTTTTGTGATGCTGAATAGTTGATGTATAATTTGATGGTAGATGTTCTATAAAAAGTTTCTACTTTTTGCTATTTCTTAGGTTTTCCATCTCTTTAGCCTCACGAGACTGGCTGGGGTAGGAGTCTGCAGGGATAGTAGGAGGCATTAAGTGAAGCAGCATGCTTCCCAGTCAATCTGCTGTTTATGATAAGTGCTATTTTGGGAATCCTGAAAAAGCATGTTGGCCACAGACGAAACACTCCCTGAGCAACAGCACTCACATCAGTTTCCCACTGGCCTGCCTTGACCCTGCTGGCACTGTGCTCCTTGCCTTTTTCTCTTTAGCCATCCAATATGCTGCTTGCTTGTGAAACAGCTGCATCCATGAGCTGTGGGCATGCTGGAGACCGCTGTGTGCAGGCCAAAGTGAATGGAGGACGGCCTTTGCCTGAGGAGTCACAAAAACTTGATTTTTTAATGCGTTTCCCAATCCAGCTTGTTTCATCTTGTTCTCACAAACCACCAAAGAAGTACCAAAGTGCTGCAGGTGGTCTAGGTGGGACTGGAGTCCATGTCCCACTCATGAAGGCCTCTACAGGGTACAAATCTAAGTAGCAGTAGAGGTCTGAGCCTCTTCCACTCTGACCAATTAGTATTCCTTTTCCAAGTTTCTTGTGGCAGCAGTGGATCATCTTCTTGATGGCTAATGAAGATTCACTTCTGGCCATGCCATTCCTATGTGGTTTATTGAAAAATAATACTTGAAAGTGTTTGAAATGCTCAGCTCAATGCACCTCCCTTCTCCCCCTGTAAGCTTGTAGATAACATTTGTTGCTCTTTGATACGCAAGAGTTGTGTAGCCTCAGGTTGCTGGAGTAGTGTATTAGCTGATGCCCATGTATTTGGATTGGGCTTTGCCCCCTGTAAATGTATTTCAGGAGGATTCTGGTGTTGGTGAAAATGTTAGCAAATGTTAGACGGATTTTTTTTCCTCTGTAAATGACAAGCTCTGCAGCACCAGCTGTATTTACAATTGCACAGCAGAGGCTTTATCTCTGTAATGCAATAGTAATCAAAATCCTGCATGTAGGAAGGTTTACTGTTCTATAGGAATGAACAAGAACAGTTCTACATAGCAGGATGTATAGTTCTGCAATTAAATGCAATAGTTCTACAAAACCTTGTAATTGGTCTACATAAATTCATCATCAGGCCTTTATAACTTCTGCTCAAGAGCTGACATATTTTCCAGTAGGGACCCAAACCCAAATGCATTTTTTGCTGAGAGCACCCCACCCTGCTTCCAGGGCATCTCCCTACATTGGAGTACTCAAGGTATTACAGATATTTCAATAATATCTGTACAGTAATATGTTGCCTTACAACTCTAGCAGCACTGCAGCCAGTGCAATAACTAGCATGGAGATGCCTTAGACAATTGCTCTGATGCCAATTTAGTGGGCAGACGTGTTCTCCTGACTACTTCACTTGAGGTTTTGAGGTGGGGATGAGAGCGGTGCCTTCCTGCAGGTCCAAACAGGAGAGAACTGTTGCACATGGAATTCTCTTGTACCTGAAGTGCTGGGAAAAAAATGTTTGGTGCTTCTTGTTTCCACTTCATCCTACACTTCACCTTGTCACAACAGCCCTGCTCCTTTCTGTAGAATGTTTTTCAGCTGTAGATTCATCCACTGACTGGATCTACAGCCTGGCTCCAGCACACTTCCCATATCCCACACTGGGAAGTTAGAAGCAACAAAAGTCACTTGGAGCATCCAAGTGTGAAAATATTGGTGCAAGTCATCCTTTAAAAGGTGATTAAACATAACACATATTGCCTTAATTACCTACCTTGGTAAATATTTCTACATTTGCTATTCTGTGCATGAAATACTGATATCTATCTCTATGCAAGGTTAACTAAACGAGGAATTAATGAAAAGCTGAGAAATCTGGGAGAGCTCCAGCCCTACAAGTGAATTTCAAACACAGAGGGCTGACGATTTCAGTAATGACCCAGCTAGAAGGCAAGTTTTCTAAGCTTTCCTCTTCTCCCAGTATTGCCACGGCTTTGAGCTGCTCTATCCCCTGTGCTAAGTGTTGTTTAAGACATAGAAAAAGTAGGCAATGGAATTACCTGACTTAATAAAAATGTATGATATTAAGCAGGGAGCCTGTATGCAGCTAGCTATACCGAAGTGTCCTAGATTGCTGATGATCTACCAAGGGGGAGGAATTGTTCTGTTTTAAGCATTTAATGACTTTTTTTTTCCTGCAGATTCACAGAATTTCCAAAGTATGTCACAGAACCCATTTAGTTCTAACCTCAAAGTTGAATATCTTCTGTGACTTTCTTTCTCCACCTTCATTTGCCCTTTGTACTTTGCTGCCTTTGGTCTGAATTGATCTCTGTTAATCGTCTGTACTATTCCAGTCTATTGTTTCACACAGGGATAAAGATCTTAGGGTTTACCTTTTTCCTTTCTTCTAAGTCCCCTAATATTATTATAGCTTCTTTCCTGATCAGAATGTAGACGATACAAAGCTTGCTCTAGCAAAGCCCATTCCACCAAGTGAGTGCAAATGAGGTGATGGCATGCTGTCTGTGCCCAGGTAGCTTTGGCTCCTGCTAAGTAAACTTTAACTAAAATAGGATTTTGACACAAAAATTTCTTAAAGGTTTTTAAGATGGCAACTTCCATGTGGTTACCTGCTAATAATGCTGGCATGAAGTATACTTTAAGATCTATTGCAAAAACTTTAAAGTCTGCAAGCCCAGACAGCACTCAGCAAAATGTTTTGTCTTAAAAAAAAAACAAATAAAAAACTCCTACGTCCAGTATGAAAAGTGTAGTCTGGCCTTTTCCAGGAAATGGAGGTGCCCAAGAAGTGAAGCTACCTGAGCTGTCAGGTTGTCAGTGAAACTCAAATATATCTACACTGTTTGTGCTGAATGTCAGCACTATGAAACTGTAAGCTGGAAGACCAAGGGATTTGTAAAGGCTTTGCTTAACACCTGCAGAGAACTAGGCTAATTGGAGAAGGTGGCAGTTAAAGGAGACCCAAACAAACTATTAAAAATGCTTGGGAGTTGTGCAAGGAAAAATGAATTGTACTTCAGGGCCCATCACTCTGCAGAACACAGGGAAGCAGGAGCAGGCCAAGGAAGCAGCAGAAACCGAGTGTTTCTTGAACCTCTCCCCATCCCCTTTTAATAAGTTGGATTGTCTCTCTAAACTCATCCCTATCCCTGCGTAAAATTAATCTGAGACTTTGGTAAGAAGCGTGGTCAGCCCTTAAAAATGTATCCTAGGATACATCTCCCTTCCTTTGGGAGGCTGTATAAGTTAAGCGGGAGCAGTCAAGCGGGTGCCCTGGGTACCGTCTGCTGTCAGCATCTTCCCCGTGTGTCTTAACACATTCAGCTGCCCAGGGGACTGATACTGCAGGACAAGGCAAGAACCAGATATCACCTTAGATACTTTAATTTTCACTGGGGGTGGAGGCTGCTTGATGTGAGGTACATGCATGAGCTGAGCATCTTCTGAAAATACCTGGACTCATTAGGGTGAGCTGCATAAAGCCAGAAAACAAAGACTTCCCACAGAAAAGCCCTGCAAAGCAGTGAAACTGAGACAAAAGCGTGGAGCTGCCAAGTCACCTTGGGCAACCTTTTCAAACCGTCTCCAAATCTTTCTTCCATTGCCAATCATAATGGGTGTGGACACTTAATTCCCTTTTATGCCACAAGTAACAGTTCGCACACAGGACTGAAATATTACATTGGAATTTACTGTTTGATCTTTTTGAACTTGGATATAAGAAATGAGTCATTGCTTCAGTTCTAATTATTTTTTAATTGCTGTGCTTTATGACCTTCAAAGTCCAGTTCTTAGTTTGCATTTTGCTGACAGTTAACATCTGCAAATGTTTTAGAATGGGATGGTTTCATATAGCATATCATCTACATGCTAGTAATTGCATTCTTGTGGGGAATTGGGGAAAAATTTGACACAGTCATTTATAGCCTAATCAATAGGATATTAAAAACCTGAGAACAGATTAGCAATTTGCTGGATTAGTTAGCTATAAATTGCCATGTGACACACAAATTCTGAGCAACTCTTTCTCACATGCATTGTAATTCAATGAACAGTGAAGCTGAAGACAAGTAACATTCCTGCAGCATGCTCTTTCTTGTTGCATGATTTTCCTCCAGATTGAAGGATCTCATTCACTAGATCCTACCACAGACTATGCTGTTAGAATGGAAGAAAAGAAGGGGGGGGGGGA
>JAVJGJ010000060.1:16802217-16816802 GCA_035590215.1 Microhierax caerulescens
CCCGGGCGGTCGCCGGTGTCTGCAGGGGGTGTGAGGGAGGAGCGGCGCCGGCGGGCCGAGCTGGCCCGCCCCGGCGGGAGGAAGGATGTCCTTTGCCCGGCCGGCTGCGGGCGGCGGCCTGGCCTCTCCTCAGGCTGCGGAAGTTCGGCTGCGGCACTGGGGGCTCGGCGCCGCCTCCCAGCCGGGAGCCGTGGGGACAGGTACCGCTGGCTGCCCTGAGCCCCGGGCATCTCCTGTGGGAAAAGGGACTTAATGCATTTCTTGAGTAGCTCCAGGCGCTATGAAAACAGCTGGAAGAGAGGCAGCCGGAGCGGCGGCCTTCGGGGGAGCAGGTACCCTGGGCGAGGCAGCTTCTCTCCCATGCCGGCCGGAGTGGGCTGCCGGCGGCCTGTGGCGAAGGAAACGGTCATACGGCCGGTGCGAACGTTGATAACGGCGCTGGTGCCAACAAGCTTTTCATATACGTGTGTGTATAAAAGTAACGTCACGATAGCACGATGTGTTTATAAACCGGTTGCCAATTCCAAAAAGCGGTGGCTTAAGGATAGAAGTGGGCTTTAGTTTGGTAATGGGGTTCAGAAAATGTGTGCTGTAACGCTAAAACGGGAACCGGTTGTTTGGGCCTCTGGCCGGGGCCCTGGCCTGGCGTGTGCCCTCCTGCCCGGTTTGGCCGCCTGTGGAGCGGCGGGGAGGCACCGCGCTGCCCGGGCACGGGAGGCTGTGCTCAGCTGGCGGCAGGCTTCTTCGGCCGTCAGCTTTCCGTGAATTACCCGCGGGGAGGACCGAACCGTTCGGACTTAGGATACAGAAAAACAGTGGATTTTTGTGTGCTTTTACAGATCCTTCAGTAAGGCTTATAAACTAATAGTAACATTTGCTGACTGCCAGCACAGAGTTCCCTAAACAGCGTGCGGGGCAAGTAGGAGGCTTTAGAAAAGCGGCAGTTTCGAGGGTTGGGTGATGACTCACTCTGCCTACTGACTGCAACGTGGCTGATCTAAAAAAAAAATTACTTCTGTGCCCCGTATTTTTATAGTCAAAGGGATAGTACTTAGCAACTTGTATAATATGTCATTAGTCATTCTTGGTCTTTCTCTTGTGACTAATGATTTGATCATTATGCGGTCTGCATAATCAAATTAACTGGTATCTTTCAGTCTTCTTTGTATTTCTGAAAAAGTAAACGTCTCATAATTGACGGTGTTTCGGTGTACATCCTGTTTCCTGAAAACTGTGATAAATCCACGTGCAGAAGTTGAGCACGAATTGAAGGGGCAGCTTGCATAATGTATGAAGCTGGTCGGGTGTGATGATGTCTGCCAGTACAGGGAATCATCTCAAAGATGACAGCCCTTCTGTGGGTCACTCATGTTGCCCTGTCCTGAGAATTGATCTGTTTTAAAAGCGTAGTTGTAAACCACTTAAGAAACTAGTATCTTTGTGTTTCCTTCTTTAAATGTTGTGGGAGGAAGGAATAAAAGTACTGCTTAAAAAAAAAAAAAAAAGGTAGCCTTGGCAGGGTGACAGCCTAAATCAAAACATCAGTGCCTGCATGAATAGCCTATGTGGCACAAATTGGGGTGATAACCCTCCCCCCTTTTTTTATACTATAGTCCATCATGTGTTTCAAGTGATTAGATCATGTTACACAACTGAAGAGCAATTTGTCAGTTTTGTTTATTTAGTGTATATTTTCAAGACAGTTGGGCTGACAGTTACAACTTTCATTGAAACTGAAAATAAGTAAACTTAACTGGTGTTGAGGTCACTCTTTGTAAGTATTCATGTTTTTAAAAAAACACCTTGTTTTTTTAAACCACCACATTTCTCAAAGTTAAAAATTACTATAAAATGCAAAGAAGAAAACTTGTTACTCTGAGCTTATTTTTGGCTTGAGAAAAGCCTTGACTTCTTCTAGTTGATTACCCTTGAAGTAATTACCTTAGAGTGAAGGCAAATTTGGGGTTAACTTTTTATATCCTGTCCCTCCTATTTGCTTCTGGTCCATGGGACTATTTGTCTTAAATGTCTGTTTGCTATTAACTCGAGGATGGGGAAGTGAGAGTTCAGCTGCTTCCCTGGCGCAAGCGATGCTCTGGGAGCTGCAGTCCTGGCCGAGGGGCCAGCTACTGGCGATGGCACCCAAGGGGCTGTAGCATGTGAGCGAAGGACTGTGCTAGGTGAGAGAGCAAACTGGCACAGTGAAAGTAGCACGTCTTTAATGTGGAAGAGGAGGTAAGTGTAGTTAGTGCATGGGGTTAGTTAGAAGCCTGAGGATTTTTTGTTTATTTAGACAAGGATATACGAACCTACTACAGTGTTGTCTGCTGCCAAATTAGAATTTTCAGTGGCAGTAAGATGACTCAATTACAGAATCTTTAAGTTAATCTGTTTTAGTAGCTGGGCATTTTTGCTAGGTGAGGTACTGTATCTGTTTGGTAGATAGGCTGCTTCCTGGTCAGCTTCCTAGGACTAGATCCTATTTTGAGTGGTAGCCGAGCCCAGCTTTTTGTGGCTTTGGTGTTCAGTCATTTGCTCCTAGTTAGGAAGTTTGTAGCAGGATCAGGTCAAGTTGAAGGCTGCAATGGGTTGCTTATGTTGTCAGCATTTGTTTTCTTAGCTAAATCACTCTGATTCTGAAAATCCTTATATACCTTCTGAAAATAATTGTTATTAGTGGTCACCTAGTGGAAGGATGTAGTATAAGCTGGTGATTAAAAATGCATCATTTCAGAGATGCAGAATGAAAATCGAGACTCAGTAGGCAAAAAGGCCACAACTCCGAGTCTCTTTACTGCTTTTGTGTTGTAGTTCTGCTGACACCTTCATTTAGTCGTGGTAGTAAGGAGTAAGGTCGGAGTTCTGGTGAAGAGATCAGCAGATCTTACTCCTTGCTGCTGATGGGCATCTTTATGAATCTGTTCCTGTGCTTTTTAATGGAACGAGCTAAAAGAGAGGTTCCAGATGTGTCACCCAGCTGGTGAAAACCGATTGGTATGGCTACATATTGAAGACATCAGCAGAGCAAAACAATAAGCCTAATTATGGGGAAGAATACAACTAGCTTTAGATGGTCCCAAGGATATATAATACAGCTTATTGCAGGGTGTTTGAACAGAGGCCTTGGATCTTGAGTTAACATGAAATTTAAAGTAACAGTGTTACCTCATTATGTTTGTACTGAGGTTATAATAACCCTTGTAAAACACGGTCTAAAATTAGGACTCTTGGCAGTATGCAGAGAAAGGAATCTCAAGGCAGTAGTTACATACGCCAACTAAAGAAGGCTCTGAAGATCACCCTTCTGCCAGGGTATTCTACCGCATCAGTAGAGGGCAGCTCGATGCTTTTCAGTTTAGAAATCCTAGGTTTGGTGATCTTTTTTTCTTAAAAAAAAAAACAACAACAAAAAAAAAAAACGGCAGAGGGTGGAATGTGTTTCCTTCTTTCCTGCATTTGTCGGGTGGCTGTATAAACACCTGGAGGCAGGTGCTGTGGCAGAAGGGAGAGAGCCAGGGTGCTGGGGCTGTGTGTCTTGGTAGCTGTCAGGCTTGAGCCTAATGAATGGTAGCATTTAAATGTGTTGAAACAGTCTTGTTTCTGTTTGCCAGTATGCCTGCCTTTATTTTTATTTATTTATTTATTTCTGCATTCAATTCTGATTACTTTAGTGAATTGAGGCCATTCTTTAGAATATGTTAATAATTTGTCAGCTGCTCTTGCTGCCCTGTTAGGAGTGGGGAGACTTGTTTCACTTGGTCCTGGGTGTCCCATTGAAGTATTAGCACAGTTTTAAGGGGAAACGCTCATAGAATTAATCTAAAGTGTTGGGGTAGTTTGGAGGACTTTGTTTAGAGAGCTGGGTGAAGAGCTGAAATGTGTGAATCTAAGATCGAATAGCAGACGTTTAGTGGTTTGATGTGACCTATAGTTGTTGGGGAAGAACATACAAATGACTTGTAATGGAATTGCCCAAACCTTACCACACTGCAATAAGTTACACCTTTGAGTCTTCCCTTTGTGGCATCTTTGATCATTTAAAAGAAATGAGGATGTTGTGCAAAAATGCAACATGTGGTCTTTATGACTGCATTCTGCTGCTGCAGACGGGAAACCTTACTGAGAAATTCGCCACCTTTGTTTTCATAAATAGAAGTTGCATTCATTAGATTATTAAAAAATAAATTATGTCTGAAAGTCCCCATATGTTAGGGGAAAAGGTTATAGAATATATCAGTTATTGTGTAAAAGGTACTTGCTGTTAGTTTTTCTCTATAATTGAGGTTGGGTAAGTGTAAAAGTAATTGATAAAGTAATAGTATTTGTCTAATATGTGGGAATTATCCCTGTGATTCCTGTAACAATGAAGCTATAGAGGCATATTTATGATTTGAGGTGTTCGTAAACTTCATCCAAAATCACAAGGATTTAAGCTTTACAAGTGGCATCGGATGTGTGCTGTGTATTCTGGAAAGTCAATAAATACTGAAGAGTGCACAAACCTTACCCTTTTCATGTGAACAGAACCCGGTTATCTCTTATTATGTTGAAATAGTTAAAAACCTGATTTTGTCTTTGAGTGAAAGTTCAGTGGAGAGAATTATTCCAAAATTTAGTGACTGAAGTGCAGGGTATTATTGTTTCTGACCTGTCTCTTAACAGCTGTATTGGAGAATTACCAAGTTTTCTGTGTTATTCCCTTCTTTATTAAGATCCAGCAAGATTTTTTTATTGTGTGCCTCATAGTCTGAATAGGTTGTATCTAAGCCTTTCACAAGATAGGCTTAGAAATGGTGGTAGATGATTATTGTCAGTTTTCCTCCACAAGTGTGAAAGGTATGTGTCATTTCTAATTAGTTTGGCTTCTGTGATGGCTTCTTATTTTGTAACTGGACGTTAAATAAGTTGTATATTTAGGACAACTTAAGGAGTGGGAGGAGGAGGAAGACTTCGGTATGTGCTGGAATACTGATGCATTTTTCTCTCCTTTTCAGGTTGTCACGGAGTAAAATGGATGGTAGCTTTGATTGTGATTGTGGTGAGCTGGAGCCACCTGATCATTAACAGAAGGCATCTTTTGTAAATCAAGAGCTGCCAGTTTCCTGTTTAACTAGACTGTAAACAAAGGACAGAAAAAGGAGGAAGAAGAGGAAAAAAAAAAATAGTGCTTACCAGCACCATAGAATGACGCTGCTCAGGACCAGTCCAACACTGAATGTATCTGCACTGTGAGGAGGAGGATGTTAATAGAAGCCTATTATGTGCATATTTATTCACATTTTTGTTAAATGTTAACCAGTTTAGCACAGTAGAGCTGAGTGCATAGTATGTCATTTCATTCCGTTTGAGTTTCTTGTGAGTATTTTCTTCAATGTCTGCAGAAATGCTGCACCTTTCTTGAACTATGAATGCTGCAATCTTTCTATCTTATGCTCAGTTTGAGTTCTAGAGCTTACAGGCTCTAAATTCAAGGGGGCACAACAGGCCTGGCTGGCTCATAATGAAATGAGAGTGTCAAGAAACCATCTTGCAGTCAAAGCCAAGTGTTTCTTCTCCCTTTCTGTAAGACCTTTTCTTCAGATACCAGTGGAAGTGTCTCCGTGTGTTTACAGAAGCTTAGTAGTTTGAGGAAAAAGAAACATAAAGAATTTTAAAATGGCAGAAAAATTTGAAAGTCTCATGAACATTCATGGTTTTGATCTGGGCTCTCGGTATATGGACTTAAAACCACTGGGCTGTGGTGGAAATGGCTTAGTTTTTTCTGCTGTCGATAATGACTGTGACAAGAGAGTGGCTGTCAAGAAAATTGTCCTTACAGATCCCCAGAGTGTTAAGCATGCTCTACGTGAGATCAAAATTATTAGAAGACTTGACCACGATAACATTGTCAAAGTATTTGAAATTCTTGGTCCTAGTGGAAGCCAATTAACAGATGACGTGGGCTCCCTTACAGAATTGAACTGTGTTTACATTGTCCAGGAATACATGGAGACAGATCTGGCTAATCTGCTAGAGCAAGGCCCTTTACTGGAAGATCATGCCAGACTTTTCATGTACCAGCTGCTACGTGGGCTCAAGTATATTCACTCTGCAAATGTTCTGCATAGAGATCTCAAACCAGCTAATCTTTTCATTAATACTGAAGACTTGGTGCTGAAGATTGGTGACTTTGGTCTTGCACGAATCATGGATCCTCATTATTCCCACAAGGTACGTGCAGAGGGGGAATATTTAAGTGATACACTGACAACATTGCTTTCTTAAAATGGCATCTTTCTCACTTTTGCAGAGATAGATAGTCTGTGGAGGGCCTCGTTAGCAGGTGGGATATCATGTTAGGAGAACTGGAATGCTTGCAAATAGAGTAAACCAAGTATCTGGATGACATGTTTTGTCTCGGATAGGACTACTGCAAGCATAAAATACTTAGCTTTTTGGAACACGTCTAGTTCAAAAAAAATAGACTCTTAATACAGAACCTGAGATTAAGATCAATTTTTAGAGGCTTAACTGTAGGAGCCTTAGATAAGTTTTTAAGTGATACATTCATAGTGTGCAAGTGTGGCTGGTTCCTGGGATTAATTTAGAGATATGGTCTTCCTGGTTTAGATGATGTTTCACAAAAGATTTCACTATCATCTCTGCATTTATCTCATATCTGGGAATAAGGAAGTTGTGCTGCAGTACCTCATTTGACTAATAAATTGTGTTATACTTCTATATTGTTGCTATTCACTCATAAAGATATTGCAGTTCCATTTTAAAAGGTAGAAAGGTGTAGTAGGGGGCACATGGTACTATCCCTAGGACCTTGAGACCAAAAAATCTTGTAGTAGTGCTTTAAAAAATAGGAAACAAATAATTTTAAAGATGTACCTCTTAAAAATCTAAGGGTTTTTATTATTATTTCATTAGGGCCATCTTTCTGAAGGATTGGTTACTAAATGGTACAGGTCGCCCCGTCTTTTGCTTTCTCCTAACAACTACACTAAAGCCATCGACATGTGGGCTGCAGGTTGCATCTTTGCTGAAATGCTGACTGGGAAGACCCTCTTTGCAGGTGGGTAGAATAAAAATCTGTGTGTCTGTTCCTCAAAGGAGCAGTACTGCTTAGTTATCTTCATCAAGAAAGGCTGATTCTCATGGCTAATATCAATAGTCATTGACTATTGGGATATGCTATTTTATTACACAATTACATAAACTATAAATCAGTGTATTTGTAAAGCAGAAGATATTTCCACTTCTGTTGCTCATACTGGTGCATATTTAGGTAAAAATCATAGTTTAGTACTCGTATATGGTAAATCTGTTTGTAATTAGGTTAAGCTGAACTTACTGGATGCCTAGGAAGTATTCTGAATGCATGTGTTTTAGTGAATGGGTGTATCCAGGGAGTATTTGAGGCTTATGGATGCCCTGAGTATCTTACTAGTAAAGATTTTTTTTTTTTTTATGTAGTCAACCTAATCACTTCTTGCTTCTTTATATTTTAAATTACGAAAGAGTAGCCCTTTTTTCCCCATTCCTATTTTTTTGTCATCTGTGGGCTGTTTTGACCTGACCTTTGTTTCAGTGGAGTAGGGAGGACTAAGATTTAGTGTGGCATACCAAGGAAATGTGTAATCTCCAAATCTTTCTGGTAATTTAGGAAGCAATGCTCTGGTCTCATTGGGTGCATCTACATCAGTGCTTTGGTTAGGATCAGGAACAAATTTTTGAAGCAAATCACTTGATGGCCATCCTGATCTAGCTCAGTACACGAACTAGAGTCTCTTCAGATAAAATGAAACTGTCATTTGCTCTGTAGGAGATCACCCAGTGTGTCCACCTGCTGATAGGCATTCAGTCCCCTGGAGCAGATGAGCTAGTCTAGAGTAAACCCCTGAAATGCTTATTTTGTGTGCACCCTGGGGCCTCAGCAGCAGCTGTCTCATTCAGGTTCACTCTTGGATTTGCTCCTGTTAGTCTAAATTACTGGTGTAATACAGATAAAATCTCCTAAGAACTGAGCTTGCATTTTGAAGCTCCCATTCCTTTAGATACATGTGGACTAGAAGCACATCTCTGCAGTAATTCTTCAGTAAGTCAGGGTAATAAAATTGAGAGCTTTTTCCCATTAAGTGCTATAATGGACTACTGTCACCTTGAAATCATTATTTTATAGAAGTTGGTGATTAATATGCAAAGAGGCTTTTCTTAACTTGCACTGAGTTGCTAACTCTGAGTTACTAACTACTGGAATAGTGTCCCTAGTGTATTAAATTCTCAGCTGGTAAGAGATTTATTAGGTTTCCATTGCATCAAGCGCTTCCACTGGAAAATAGTGGAGTAGTGGGAGAAAGTGTGCGGATTTCAGCATATATTGGTTACAACTGCTAGTGTTTTGGCAAATATCAATGATACTCAAAAAAAGCCAAAAGTTTTTATTTGTCTAGTAGCTGTGTAGTAAGTTAGAATTTTGCTTTTTAAGCTCAGTCTTAGTAACCAAAATCCAAAGTTTGTAGGCTCGTTTATGTGTCCTAATTGCATTCTGTGGATATCCGCATCTAAAAATATTTTTCTAGGTGTGTCCCTCTGAAAATTTAGCACTGCTGTAATTTTCTGGTCTAAAGAAGAGTTGACTTCATGCATTTGGAAAGGCAAAATGGTTGGAGATTAGAGTAGTTAGCCTGTCCTGAGACTCTGAATAAAATTATTTTACCATGTTGTTTGGAGGGCTTGATTTGGTTAATTTGCAACTTCCTGTCTACTTCTGCACCATTCCTTAGGAATCTTGGTGTCTGGAAAGCTGGTGGGAAAGGGAAGGAAGAATGCAGATAAAAATTGCAGAATACCTGGCATGAGGGAGGGAAGGAGGCAGAGGAACTCAATAGCTGTTCCAAATAACCTCTTTAATTCTTTCTTCTAAATGAGTATTTCAAATGCTCATTTCACTTCTAGCGGAAAGCAAGCTGATTAATTTTTAGGGTGGAAATAATGATAGGGTAGAATCTGTTTTCCAGCAATTTGCAGGCAGTGTAACATCTGATAATTCTATCAAGTAATTTGTAGTAGTCTGAAGTAGGAGAACAAAACAGTTTTTTCAGTCTTGCAGGTAAGTTAACAGGAGGCGGTGCTGATTCATTTGGGGAACATAGGTCTTGGTCAGGTTTTCTGTAGTGGCTTTGCCTCAGCTTTTCTTTAGGTCATCTGGCAGATGTATAGTAGGATGTCCAGTGCATTGCCATGCAAATTGAAGTGATAGTGCGTAGATTTGGAGATGGTACAGTCTCTTTTTGGCCCCATTTATTTTTGTATTTAATGTCACATGCGTCAGAGTCACTGATGATCACCCAGAGCCGCTTGGTGAAGGAGGGAAATGCTGGCATGCAAATGCTCCTACATAGTTTCATCTGCTAGTTGAATCTCTGGGGTGCTACATGCTTCTTGGAGCTGAACAATAATTCAAGGTAGACAAGCTGTATTTCTGGGTACTCCCAGTTACACTGGTACTGAATATAGATGTTGTTCATTAATCAAAATTGACCTGCTGTATAGACCCTTGTAGTTCTTACCTGGGGAGACTTCAGATAGTACTAAAAGTGTACTATATTTTCAATTGTAGTACAGGTCTTTTTGTGTGTTTGGTTTTGTGGTTTGTTTTGTTTTTTTTTTTAAACTTAAGATTGCACTGCTTAGCTGACAGGTGACTTTGTTGTTGTCCTGTACCTGACAGTAATACAGGGTTTCAAAGCAGAATATTAATACAAATGGTTGAGGCCTGTAAGATCTCTCACTGAGCTGAGCCACTACTGTTTTTATTAATAAAAGGGGCATATAATTCAAAGCGAGGCCAAATATTGAATTAATTAGGTGGATCAGTTGAAAGGGGAGGATTGCAGTGTATAGTATATAACAAAACATTAGGGTGATGCTGTAGACTAACCTCGTCTGTGGTGAAAACATCCTTGCCAGAGCTTAAGGTTAGGTCGCTTTATCTGTGTGTAGCAGCTCTGTAATTCTTCATACACTACAGCATTTTTGAGAGCTCTTCAGACTTACTATCATTCAAATTTAGAACTTCAGCCTTTCCTCTTTTGTAGGAGATAATAGTGTTCTACCGAAAATAGCTGCTCAGAGCACAAAATTTGGACATGCCTTTCACATACAGGGCTCACAAGTGTTTGAAGTGGAAATGGCAGCTTGTATTTTCTCTTGGTGCTTAGGTGCGCATGAACTTGAACAGATGCAGTTGATCCTAGAATCAATTCCTGTTGTACATGAGGAGGACCGTCAGGAGCTTCTCAATGTAATTCCGGTTTACATTCGAAACGATATGACTGAGCCACACAAACCTTTAACTCAGTTGCTTCCAGGCATCAGTCCTGAAGGTAAGTCATTCAGAAAAATACTCTGTATTTCAAAGTCATTAAATAGTGAGCAGCTTCACAGTACACATGTGTGATTGTCAAAAACAAGTTTCAGCTGGAAGAATCTGCGTGTTCTCTGAAAGACTGTCCTCTGCTGTAATGAAAAATACTTTGCTTACACAATAGCTACTCAGTCATCTTTGGAGTAGAATTCTGAATCTCTGCTGGACCTGTTTGCACTATTACTCTATCTTGAGACGTGGCCCTTCTAAATACAAGGGGATATTAGAATGGAGTCAGTATGAAACAACTGTCTTTCAAATGTTTTTAAGAGTCTCCCAACCAAACTGACAGCAATGTTTCCTGATAGCTGTTGGTGGATACTGATTCAGCTTAAAGCATTCTGTCTCTTAGTATTTTTTTTCCTCCCACTTTAATTTAAATTATTATTGCTCTTAGATTTGACCTCTACTCTTCTAGCTTTCCTGTGGCTACAGAATGCATATTTGGCAGTGTGCTGTCAGTAGCCGAGACTTCACAGGTGGCTTACTCTTACGCAAATCCACACCTCTAGAGCAAAGCATTGCACCTTAATCTTAAATTCTAGATGTCTGAAATGTCATTTTTCTCATATTTAATAATATTTTTTTCTCCATAGCACTGGACTTTTTGGAGCAAATTTTGACATTTAGTCCCATGGATCGATTGACAGCAGAAGAAGCTTTGTCCCATCCTTATATGAGCATTTATTCCTTTCCAACGGATGAGCCTATTTCAAGTCATCCTTTTCACATTGAAGATGAGGTTGATGATATTCTGCTGATGGATGAAAGTCACAGCCATATTTATAATTGGGAAAGGTAAATTTATCACTTACTGTGGCATGTAACATAACTGAGTGGTGGTGTGCTTGAAGTAATGTTGCTTTGTGGGCATAATTTTGGTTTTTGTTTGTTTCTTCTTCTTAAGTTGGTCTGAGAATAAACTTTTCCCTTGCAGGCAGTGCATTGTCATTGGGTTTATAAATCATTAGACTGGCTTGGATATGCTGAAGCACTCGAGGCTCTAGAATCTAAAGTTAATCTTTCTGTTACTTTTTTCCCAAAAAAATACTTCTCTAAAAATAAATAGTTTTAAGTGTGATTGTCTTGTCCAATGCTTAGTGCATGTAATACCAAAGAGATTTACAGTCATCGTTTAAGATCAGTTAAACACACTTTTAAGAGTTCTGTAAATGGAGTGAGCTGTTGTACATAATTCTGGACTTAAATCTTTCAGATGTGCATATGAGGATTGCTTTATGCTAGATTAAATTAAAAACCCGGAAGGGGTACCCAGTTGGATTGAGGAAAATCGTTACCTATGTTGAATTGTCATTCTTCCGTAAGGGAATTTCAAAACTTAACTGTCTGTCTTGGGAGCTAGAAGAGTGGTTTTTAGCTGCTAACACTTAGGAAATTGTTTTACAGATACCATGAAAGTCAGTTTTCAGACCATGACTGGCCTATTCATAATAACTATGAAGCTGATGAAGTTCAGCGTGATCCAAGGGCTCTTTCTGATGTTACTGATGAGGAAGAAGTGCAAGTAGATCCTCGCAAATATTTGGATGGAGATCGTGAAAAGTATCTGGAGGATCCTGCCTTTGACACCCACTTCTCTACTGAGCCTTGCTGGCAGTATTCAGATCACCATGAAAACAAGTACTGTGATCTGGAATGTAGTCACACTTGTAATTACAAAATGAGGTCATCTTCATACCTAGATAATTTAGTTTGGCGAGACAGTGAAGTTAACCATTACTATGAGCCCAAGCTTATTATAGATCTTTCGAACTGGAAGGAACAGAGCAAAGAAAAGTCTGATAAGAAAGGCAAGTCTAAATGTGAAAAGAATGGGTTGGTGAAAGCTCAGATAGCACTTGAGGAAGCATCACAGCAGCTCGTTGAAAAAGAAAGGGAGAAGAATCAAGGATTTGACTTTGATTCATTCATAGCAGAAACCATTCAGCTTAGTTTACAACACGAGTCTACTGATGTTGATAAATTAAATGACTTGAATAGCTCAGTGTCTCAGATAGAGTTGAAAGGATTAATATCAAAGTCAGTAAGCAGAGAGAAGCAGGAGAAAGGAATGGCTAATTTGGCACAGTTAGAAGCTCTGTACCAAACTTCTTGGGACAGTCAGTTCGTAAGTAGCGGGGAGGAGTGCTTCCTCATAGACCAGTTCTGTTGTGAAGTCAGGAAAGATGAACAGGTTGAAAAAGAAAATACTTACACCAGTTATTTGGACAAATTTTTTAGTAAGAAGGAAGATGCTGAAATGCTAGAACCTGAGCCGGTAGAAGAGGGGAAGCTTGGGGAGAAGGAAAGAGAAGAGAGCTTTCTCAGTAACAGTGGAGAACTCCTCTTCAACAAGCAGCTTGAGGCTATAGGTATTCCTCAGTTTCACAGCCCCGTTGGTTCGCCACTGAAATCGATACAGGCCACGTTAACACCTTCTGCTATGAAATCATCTCCCCAGATTCCCCACAAAACCTACAGCAGCATTCTGAAACATCTAAATTAAAACACTCAGCAGACATTTCTTTTATATTCATGAGATGTGTTTGTCTTTTTTTATTACTAGTGTAAGTAATTTTTTTACTTGAATCAGATGGTGTAATTTTGGTATGGATTTCATTAGTTTTCTGTTTACCATTGTTTTTACAATCCAGAATTACTTTCTCTACATGAGTTAGTTTTGTTTTTAAACTGGCATGTCGTTTGCACACAAAATTAATGAATAGAGCAAAATAATGCAAAATGCAGGAGGTAACAAAAAATGCACTAAACAAAGTAAAAAAAAAAACAAAAAAAAAACAAAACATTCTCTCAGTAAAACAGTGTCCATGTTTTGCAGAAAAAGAACCTTGCCTTGAAATTTACACAGTGAGACTGTACATAATTGCATGAAAATATCTATTTTTCCCAAAACATTTTTTCATTCATGCGTATTTTAGAGTTTTTTCATACTGTACACATTTCTTAGACACATGATACCAGCAGCAACTGAAATGAATGCAGAATTTGGTACGCATGTGTTATCTACCTCAAGGTAACAGCAGTATGTGGCAAAACATTAACCACCCATAGTGCTTCTCATTATGCACTTCTATTTAGCCAGCATTATTGTAGTAGCTATTCTTATTGAAAATCATTCAATATTTATAAATGTTCTGGTATGCATTCTTTATAGTGAAGTGTTAATATGCAGCACTTTTATTTATTTTAGCAAATAAGTATATTTCTGTAATTATAGAAAGTCAACTTAATTTTTGAGTTACTTTTCAGATAAAAGTTTTCATTTAGCACTATGGTTTTATTGCCTACATAGCTGGATATATATTAACATCAGCTTATTCTGAGGCTATCCAATACATTTTTTTATTTTTTTTTTTTTTTTTTTAGTTTTCATTTCAAGTAAAGCACTCACTGTGTATAGGAATTTGTAATTGGAGGTGCTTGATCTCTACAAAAGAAATTAGGAATTGCTTTATTATCAAATGCTCCTAGAAGTCTTAATTGTGTTTATTTTTTAAAAATTTTGTAATGTTAGTTGTGTGCATGGAAATAATTAAGGTACAACATTACTGTAGGTTAAAGTTCTATATGGTGAGAAATTTTGTTTTTACTGTATGTTTTTACTGAATGATTCCTGTCCCACTCTCAACTCCCCTCAAAAGCAAGCATGAATAAAATTAGGTTAAATATAGCATGTAGCATCTCAGTCTTCTGAAAATTTGTTTTACCTTCTGATTCTTTGAAATACTGGATGTATCATTGGCTCCCCTGTTTAAACTGAAAAACAAATAAAAACATGGCCAGCAAAAATGACTTGGTTTTTTTGGCGCTTTCTACAATCAGCATCATTTAGGTTGGAAAAGACCTTTGAGATGGTAGAGTCCAACGATTGTCAGCACGGGGTGGCTGAGCCAATTGATAAACCATGTCCCTGAGCACCGCATCTGCGTGTTTCTTAAACACCCCCAGGGATGGTGATTCCACCCCTTCCCCAGGCAGCCTGTTCCAGTGCCTGACCACCCTTCCAGTGAAGGCATTTTTCCTGATATCCAGTCTAAACCTCCTCTGGTGCAGCTTGTCCTGTCACTTGTTACCTGGGAGAAGAGACCGACCCCCCCTCGCTGCAGCCCCTTGCAGGCAGCTGTAGGGAGCGATCAGGTCCCCCCTGAGC
>JAVJGJ010000060.1:16816871-16829297 GCA_035590215.1 Microhierax caerulescens
CCTGCCCGGCTCTGGACACGCTGCAGCCCCTCCATGTCCCCCCTGCAGTGAGGGGCCCAGCACTGAGCCCAGGGTTCAAGGGGTGGCCGCAGCAGTGCTGAGCACAGGCGGACGGTCACTGCCCTGGCCCTGCTGGCCTCACTGTTTGGGACACAAAGCAAATTTAAAGACCTACAGGTGACGCAGCTTGCTGTGAGGGCAGCCCTGCTCGCCTGCAGTCCCTGGTGTGGATCCCCAGGGAGCAGGGGTGCGGTGCCCTGGAAGGAGACCCCAGCAGCGCTTCTGTCCCCAGGCCTGTGGCTGCGTTGAAGAAAACCCTCTGTAACAGTGCGGCTGTGAAAGCACGTGTGCTGCTGTCAGTAACTGTTCTTGCTGGAAATACAATTGACTTCCAGAGTATGTGAGCATTACTGTGTTACCAACTTCTTAGACAAAGTAGCGTTAGAGTGGGAAGGCTGCCATAAATGTGGTGAGCACTTTCGTGTCGCAGACAGTGTGGAGCGAAGGTAATTGTGCAGGAGCCCGGCTGGAGCAGTTGCATGAGGAGATCTCGGGAGAAGAACCAGGTAACTCCTGTGGGTTGTTTCAAAATGCGCAGGTCAGGTCTCTCTTGCAGCAAGCCTTAAGGGCAACATGTATTTCTCTTCCATTTCCTCCTAGCAGAACCGTTCCTGAGGGAGCTGATTAGCCATATGATAAAGCTACATCTTCTGGCAAGCTCCTACAACTTTTTCCATGACAGTGTCTTATTTCCTCCAATTTTTCCATCCCTCCCCCCCTGCTCCTCTGGCAGGTAGCAGAGCAGCAACTTGCCTAAACCAAGGAAATGTTTTCAGCGTGGCAGAAAATGGGTCACTTGGAGGGATGGGGCACAGTGTATGTCCTTGGGCATGGTATGGGAGTGTTCCCACAGCCACATGGGTTTGTGTTTATGGGGCTGTAGGGGGGAGGAGATGGCTGGTTGCCCCCTTTCCTAGGCAAGGGACTGTTTTGGTGTGGTGGTTTTTTGAGCTTGGGTGGAAGCAGCAGGTGGGAAGTGCTTAGAAACTAAAAACAAAATTCAGCTTAAAAACACCTTCTGTGCAAATGAAGTTTTATGTGGTTTTTTTTTTAAGCCCAGTGAAACTCCACAGTACTTAAGAAGCTTGTAATAGAAAGGGAACATCTTACACTCGAAAAGGAAGGGGAGGATCAAGTGTTGAGCCTAAATCCAGCGTGGTGCTTCACTGCCTTTAACTTCTAGTTGCGTTGGGGAGAGCAATGCTGTACAGGCACTGCCGCCTGCACTGGTGCAAACCCCGCTCTCATAGCTGGTGCCATCCGTGCATCTGTAGGGCATACAGCTGGGCAGTCTGGCTTATTAAGTAGAGGTAATTCTGTATGTGGAGCTGATTAAGTGCTTCGTAAGGACCACACAAAGTGAAATCTACTGCTAGAAAGGGAAGATGCTCCGAGTGGGGTGCTGGGTTCTTCCTTGGGAAACGTGGGGGAGCAGCCTGTGGGAGGTGCAGGCTTTTGCGTACAAGTTGTTTCTGTCCCACACTCATCAGCCGTGCCCATCCCTGCAAGAAAAAAATAAATAGGACAGTTACATGTATAGCTCTTTGGCTGTGACCTAGCAACTGAATTGTCTTGAAAAACATATTATGGAAGAGGCTTAAATTATAAACCAGATAAAGGGGCCACTGCTTCATGCTAAGGCTTGCTGAGTAAAATGGAACGCCCTTATTAACAAAAAAGCAAATAAAAAGTGATGCTAACCATCTTTTAAAAATAGCTTTTCTTCTCTGTGTGGTCTTTGGTTAAAAGGCAGCGTTTTAAAGTATACCCAACAAGAACTTCAGCTGGAAGAGATGATGTTGACCCTTACCGAACAGACCAGGACAGAGAATTTTGCATTTATTGTCATCACATGAGAACTATTAATTGCAAACTGACAATGCTCAACAGTTTGTTCTGATCAGGAGTTTTTAGTCGTGGTCAGTTAACTTTCTCACAATTGTATTTAATTTTAATTAAATAAGAGTTGCTATATATAGATAGATAGATATAGATAGATAGATATGTATATCTCACCTATCTATATAAGACTTTGCCCACGCTGCTGTTAGTGGAATGATTACGGCACAAGTACAGCGTGTCTTAGCTAGCCTTTGCCTTGAGCACAGCGGGTCTCCTGGGGCTGCAGGCTGGAGATCAGGTTCTGCAAACCAGTGGGGAACTGGGGCAGCTGGGCAGCCCCTCCTGCTGCATCTTCTCTGCCCCTGATCAGCAGGACAGCTTGTGTGCTTGCAGGCAGTGAGTCCACTGCTGCAGCTGCATTTGTGTGCCTTGATTTACTTTGTTTTGCTGTCACCTTGCTATTGCTTTTCCTGTGCTGTAGAAGTCCTTAGAAGCGCGCCTGGTACCTACATTTAAAGCCTTGCTCGGTTCTCTCGCTTTGGGCTGGCTTATTGCCTGGAGGCGTTTGTTTACAAACAGGTTTTTAGTGCCTTTTTTACCAGGGGAAGGCTTCCTCCGGGAGAGTTTTTCTTCCACATGGAACTAATGTTGCTCTGGAGCTACTTCTGCTATTTTTTCTGCCCCCTTTCTAAACCCTGCGACAGTCTTAGGTACAGAGTTTTTCCACGTGTGGGCTTCCATCTCCTGCTCTGTGGGGGGTACACTACAAAACACAGGATCGTACTTGGAGTCCTGAGGAATTTTGACACGCTGTGGTGCAGGTTATTTCTGTGTACCAATAGAGGGGAAGAGCATCCTCAAACTCAATCTGCTCTCACAGGTCTTCCTTCTTTATATTCATGTTGCTTTTCTGTTGCTGAGATTTGGAAGTTCTTGTTAAGCCTTCAGGTAGGTTTAACATGTAATTAAACAGCAAACTGTCCTCATTCTTCCAAAGATGCAATCCTGAGCAACAGCAGCCCTGAACCAATTCGTTCCTTATTCCTTGAATTACTAAAGTGCTTACAAAATCCTGCAAATTCTTGTTTGTTGTTCTGCTGCTGTTTGCGTCAGTCTCGAGCTAAACAACCTGGCAAGTAATGCTGCAGGGTATTTAGTAACAAGCAAATAATCCAGATCACTGCTGGCACCCAGCACCCTGAAGAGACGCTTCCATTCCAGGGTCTCTATATTTAAAATGGTTATCTGCTTACTCTGGCTGCTATTTGAGAACTCCTTAAAATATTGACTGCTGAAAAGTTCAGTGACTTCGTTCGACGGAGAATTAGTGTTGTGATAAGGTGATTTGCGTGCACCAGGCTGTGTGTAGAGGCAGCTCTGCCCTGGTGGCCCCGTGGATGTGGTGATAGCTGGGTACCAGCGGTGCTGTGCAAACAGCAGTGTCAGTAGCTGGTGACAGTCACGCAGGATCACTGCCTTTCCTCCGGAGCCTGTCGCATCCTGACTGCAGAGCAGCCCTTCTGTAGTGAACACTCATCATGAAATTCCTCTTGTAATCTTTGTGCTGGTCTATTGCAGCCAATATTACTTCTAACCTTTATGTCACGCAGCTTGGCTGTTCCGCATGGCATGAAATACGGACGTGTGCTGTTTGCAGCTGGGTGTGGGACAGGGAACTTACGCCCGGTGTGTCCTTGGTGCTGGTGATACCGTTGCCTTTCACAACCCGGTCACCTTCCCCGGCTTCAGCATCCTTGGCGCCAGAATGAGGGTGGTGGGCAGCGATCGGCGGCAGGAGCGCAGGCGGCGTGGTGGGGCTCCCGCTCTGCCTTGTGCATCCTGCGCCGCCACGGCCGGGTCCCTCGCTGTCCTGGGGGTGGAGGGCAGCCGTACGGAACGGGATGTGGGGGAGGACTGCTGCTGCGTTAGCGGGGAACTTGCGTTAGGCTGCCCTTATCGACAGTACACCCGATCGGTGTTTCCAAGGTAGGGGTCGTTACTGAATGCTTGGCTGATGGTTTGTTGGGGTTTTTTTCAGTGTTAACATTTGCTTCCCAGTTGGAAGAAGGCTGATCTATTTTGCCCTAATTTGGGATAGCTCCACATTACTTGTGTCTTTGCCTACGCTTCTGATTTTTGCCAAATTTCTTGTAACCTCTGGTTTTGGCTTACTATGTTCTAGTAACCGTTCCCGGCTGAGTTCAGTCCAAGGCGTGGGGGTGATCTGCTTGCTCGGCTAAAGATTATCGACCACTCTCAGAGTAGATGCGAGGCCTAATAAAACATAGCCTTGCCTTTCTGTCTGAATTTTGCCATGTTCCTTAAGCCATACCCCGAGGCTCTGGTGCTGTGCAGCGTGGAAGCTCCTTTGCCACACTAATCACACCATGGCTGGTGCAAGGCACATGTAAACCTCATCATTTTTCTGTGTCATCATCCCCACAGCATCTTCACAAAAAGGTGTCTCCGCAGCACAAATGTAGCCAGGGGTAGAGTTTCTGCTTTACAGGATGGTCGATCCTTGCTTAGCCTTCTGGTTTGTAGTTCAGGCTTCAGCTGTAGATGCCCCAAACCCAAACTTTCTCATTCTCATTCTTGGGGATGCTGTTCAGACTAGATAATAGCTTAAATCTTCAGTGCTAGAGGCTGTAGAGAAACCACATTTCCATTTGATGTCTGTCTTGAATTTTATCATTTTTAATCATTTAAAGCCATAGATCTGAATAACCAAATGACAGATTTATTGTGACTTCTGTGTTTGTTTGGATATAGACTTAAACAGCACAGCTCTTGAAATAGCTGGATAGCTAGCAGAGACATTTTTAAAGCCTGTGATCAAGAAAGCAGATGGGTTTGGGTTTTGTTTTATCTCTGCCTCACATTTTTTACAGTCTCTTAGCAAATTTGATGTTGACGCACACTGAAAAATTAAGCTACTTCTGCATACTAAATTATCTTTTGGACCCACAGACATGATATTTCACTGATTGTCATGATTATTTATTTTATTTTCACTTGCTTTATGCAGAGAGACCCTCAGCTGTTTGAGTGTGTCTATTTTACATCACACCTAGCGGCAAGGCGCCAGCCTGCACGGCTGTTGGAGTGCAGAGCAGGTGGGAATGGCCTTTGGGTACTGCCGGCACTTACATCCCAGTTTCTGTTGACCTTGCTAACTGCATCACCTAGAGTACAGCAACGATTTCCAGCGAGACAAGGTACCAAACCTTGCCGTGGCTGGCTTAGG
Source organism: Microhierax caerulescens (assembly GCA_035590215.1). NCBI lineage: Eukaryota > Metazoa > Chordata > Aves > Falconiformes > Falconidae > Microhierax > Microhierax caerulescens. Next base: position 16,822,021 of record JAVJGJ010000060.1, read on the forward strand.
GACCTGTGCAGGGCGAGCAGATTCATCATCCAGGACAGAGGCAATCCCAGAGTAAAGCAAACCCTGAAAGCCCCGGTGGAGCCATGGCAAGCTGGGCACCCACCGCGCGGCTCACCGTTTGCAGCTGCCGAAGCATCCACCGCGAGCTAGGAAGGGCCTGAAGGGCTCTGCTCACCGTGCCTGCATGGCTCTCAGGTAGTTAATCAGTCCCTTGCATCATTTCTCTTGTCCTGATAAAAGCATAATTATGTCAGCAGTGAAGCGGGTTTTTTGGTTCCTCAGCCATCATGGAGCAAAACAGGGAAGCGCAGAGTCACTTGGGTGGTTTAGCGGCTGAGTGAACTCAAAAGGCCTTGATGTGGAGCGGCGGGTTGGCAGTGCGGGGGCTCGGGGCTGGCAGCGGGTACCAGTGGAGGGGAGCCAGGGCAACCAGGGCAGAGTCCGGCTCATCCTCCAGAATGCTGGCGCAGCCTGGGGAGGAGATTTCCATCCTGCCTGCCAGGAATTACAGTCTGTGTTGGCATGGGCAGGAGGAAAAACACGATGGGAAGCAGGGAGATTAAAATAACCCCGGTGAAAACAGGATGTTGGAAAGCTGGTAGCGCTGTGGGGCGGCAGGGCCGGCTGCGGGGGGCTGCCAGGGGCCAGGAGGCTCCCACACAGGGGCTGCCTGCGGGAAAACACCCCCTTCTCCCGTGTTTGTAGGCCCACAGCAAACCCCGAGGCAGAGGCAGCACGGCTCTGCTGGCAGAAAGAACACAGTGTCCTTGCGTTCCCCAAAATGTGACCGATTATGGCTATTGACACAAATAGGTTCACTCACCTCTCAGCACCCGCTGGCTCTCTTCTTCATCAGATCAAGGTCGTAAACCATTCCTTACAGCACATCAGCCTGGCATCATATTTATTTAACTGCTATGACCTCACAGGTGCTGCCAGGCACCGAAACAAAGCTCTATTTCACAGCTCGGCTGCCACTAGGGAACCGCATTTCTCCCAGCTGATCGCAGCCTGCTCTGCGAGCTGTGATCCATGGCTTCCTTCCAGCCTAAGACAATATAAAAACCAGACCGTGTTTTTCTCCTCCCGACTGGCTCTTCCTTTCAGGGGCTGCCAGCAGCCGTCGCCGGGGCAGATTTATGGCGGGGCGGCGGGTCCCTGTCGCCGCTGAGCCGCTCTGCGAACCGCCCGAGCTTTGTGCTGCGGCTGGTGCTCGGCCAGAGCCCCTCGCACACCACCTCTGGTCCTTTGCGAGCAGGGGCAGCTTGGTGCCAGAGGCTGGTTTCAGCCTGGGAGAGTGTGGCAGGCTTCTGAGAGGGCTTCGCACGGTGAGGTCCCAGGCTCCAGCACATGTAGACCGTGCTCAGAAGCCAGCACGAACTCAGCTTAACACCATAACTTACGAGTTCGTTGAGCCGTTACGAAACGTGCAATAAAAACTCTTAAGGCTAAACCAAACTGGTTTGTTCTTTAACAAAAAATCGAAATTGCTGTTTTCCCTTGAGTCCAAACTGCTACCCACCTACTTAACCTCCCACGGTCAAATTGAATCTGCTGCGTACATCACAGGTCACCGGTGTTTGCCCGTGCAATGCAGAATCAGATGGACGCAAAACAGTCCTTGGGTGAGCTTTGATCAGCTGGGCTGGTTAACACAGAGCAATTCTTCTCGGCCAGCTGGTCTTCTCCCAGTTAAGACAGGCACCGTGGGAGAGCGCTGCAGTCCTCCAGCAGAGGAAGGGAAGCTCGGTGCATGGCGGGCTCCCCCAGGCTCTGCCCAGCACCCTGTGGGTCCCACAGCCGTGAAGCTGGCCTCCACTGGGTTTCCCTGGTGTATCTGCAAGTTACGTTCCTCATCAGTGCTGCAGATGATTTGGGTCCTGAGGATGCTGGCGTGACTAGTATTTCCTATAGCCTCAGTGGCTCTTCTTCCATGCTCAAACAATGAGACAGATTTGCTCTCCATGTCCCTAAAATAGGAAAAATGCTACGCTCGTCCATGAACATCACAGATATTCACTGCATCACGACTTTTATGACAGGTGAGAAATAATAGAAGGTGATGGAGTGCTTAAAGTGAATTAATTAGCTGGAGTTAGTGGCCTGCCTGCCCCGGGAGCTCAGGTGGTTCCCTGGAGCAGGGGGATGCCCAGCTCCTTTAACAGCCAGCCCCAGTACAATTTTTGTCCAAACAGAAATGAAAAGACATCTTTCTAACTGAACTTCACTGTTCCAGGTTTTGACATGCATTTTGGCATCTGCAGGCAGTGTCACAGGAGAGGTGGCTTCAAACCCCTGGAGACCCCTGCACGCTGAGGGGCAAGAGGGGGCATCCCTGTGGCAGCCCAAAAAACATTCAAATTTATGTTCGTTTTAAATATTTGGCTCTAGAAATCTCTCCAGGCACCACTTTAATCCAATTTATGGCGTCTGGCTCAAGTGAAGTATGAGAAGAATTTGCTTAAGCTATTTGAGTGGCGATGGAGCTGGGCAAACAGGCAGGGCAGCTGCCTGGCACCGGCCCCAGGCACCGCGGCGCTGAGCAGCCAGGACGGCTCCAGCAGCCTGGGCTTGAGAAAGCTCCGGATCCCCAGCCCCGGCACCCTGCACAGTGGCAGCAGCTGGTGGTGGACCAACTTGGTCCTTCCCTGTCTTCTCCTTAAAATACTCGTGAGGCTGCTGTAAAAAACCAGGTTGGAGGCCCCACCGCTCATGCCTTGGGTGACTTGCCAGTGGGGCACACTGCCCCGGTGCCGTCTCGCTGCCATGTGCTTGCCCAGCCCCATCGCCCGCCCAGCTGAGCTCACAGCAATTTGGGAACGGGATCGGTTTCAGACATTTCAAGCCGCCTTCGGCTTCCTGGTGAGGGAAGAAAAGTCAAGTCTCAGGAAGGTTTTGCGGCATGCTCGGATGTTAATTGCTTTCCTCCTGCAGCCCGAAGAAACGCGCGTGTTGTCTTTCCCACCTTCCAGCAGGGAAAACAGAAGATGGAGCAGCTAATTCTTGCCCTGCCGAAGGAGGCTGCTGGCTGGGGTGGGACTAACCGGGCTCCACAAGGTGCTGGGGCTCGAGTCACCTTGCAAGAAGCCTTACAGTGAGGAGAAAAAGTCACTTACAGCTTTGGCTCTCACTTTGTCCCTGAAATCTATGCAATGTCCTGGCCATTTATAGAAACTAACGAACCATGTCATCTGAATATGGAGCAGCTGCAGGGACAGTTGGGGCGGCGATGATGATTAAAGGTAGCGTCCAGATGGCAACGCGGTGGGAGAGCTCAGCTCTGCTCCTTCGGGAGAGCAAAGTGTGCTGGTGCCGTGGAGTGCTGCCCCTTGGCAGGGGTGGCCTGTCCTGCCGGGAGGCAGCGCTCTGGCCGTGCTGCCTTGGCAGGGCAGGCGGGGCTGCTGGGGGTCGCTGGCTGCCTTGGCAGCAGCAGGGGAGCGGGGCTGGCTGGGACCACCTGCTGGGGTGGCACCTGGCCTCGAGGTGGACGGTGCCCCTGGGACGGGACCTGCCCAGATGTGAGGGAGATGCTGGAGGGCACAGCGGTAACCATGTCTCTGCCTGGGCTCTCAGAGCTGCTCGGCATCCCCTGACAGTCCTGCGGGAAACCCCACCGGCCCCTCTTTCCCCAGGGTCTTGCCGTCAGGGTTGGGGGGTTCTATCACTCGGACGAAGTCAGAAGCCTGTGGGGCAGCACAAACTCGGGATGCAGGGCCGGCTGCCCCGGCCAAGTGACTACCCACTGTCAGGGTGGTGCGTACCAAGACCGCTCTCCATTTTCCTTCTGGCAGTTCTGTGCCTCTGCCTGGGGCTCTGGTGTGCACAGCTGCTGCTCCCACCCTTCCCCTTGGCTGAGGAACCATTCCTGACCTCGCTTTCTGAGACGATGTGGAGGGGGAATAAAGACACATAAGGCTGGTCCAGACTGAATGGAAGGGAGGGAAGATAAGTTAAGCCTCATTTATGTTATTTATAATGTTACGTGTTATATATATGTACATTATTTGTGTGTGTATATATATATATGCATGCTATTAATATTATAAAGTTACATGTATGTATGTTATAATCCTAATAATTTATTACATTAATAATTCATGTTATTACTGAGGTGGTGCTGTTTACCATGGTAGCATTCACGACTTGGGCCAACAGCGAGGTCTCAGGGATGGCACCATCACTGCGAGGTGGGATTTTCCGCTTCTCTCTGTCTTTGGAGTTTCTCACACCGGGAAGCTGAGGCGGGTGGGACCAGCATCCAACCGCTGCTTGAGGACTCATCTTTGGATGGCAACCAAACCTTGCCATGGCCACGGCAGAGCAGCATGAGCTGGCCCAAGGGCTGGCTTCTGCAGTCGTGTGGCCAGGAGTTTGCAGCGAGTCAGCTGCCACCGGTGCCACGGTACGTGTGTTCTGTGGTCATGGTCACCGTCTTACCTGCCTTCCCCTTGGGGAGACTTCTTGGGGAATGATCCATTCATTGAAAAATCCTGTTGCACAAATGCCAAGGTAAGTCATTTTATGTCACTAAATAGTCAGTTCCAGTCAATGACGTTTGGGTTTTTTTTTTTAATTTCTGAGAATGACACGGTAGCCACTGGAGTGATGTCAGCGGTGTTCCCACCCGCTGTAGCAGCCTGGACCTCAGCAGGAGCTGGCCGGGCGGCGCTGAGCTGCCGTCTCTGCTGGGCTGGCAATGCACCCAGAGCATTACAAATGAAAATTTCCAAACATGAAGACAGCACTGAGGGAGAGGAAAATTCCCCTCCAGCAACGTACTCTGCTATTGTCAGGGCAGCATAGAAGGAAAGCAAAAGGATTTCAAGACCAGCTTTCAGCTGCCCGTTGAGGCTCTGGTTATAAAACGCAGCCTGAACACACCACGCCTGAGCCAACCCCTCCCCCTGCCCAAACCTTAAGCCAAAGGATTTAAACAAGCTCTTATGTAATGTGGTTTTAGTGTTTCCAGTAGAAATAGGTGTTCTAAATATAAATGATTTGCAGATAAAATAGGCTTATATAAAATGCTTTTACATTTATATAACCCTATATTGGCATTGTACCCGACACCCCCATCAGCCACCAGCCCAGTGGCAGGGGGGAATGTGTGTGGTGCTGGCTGTGCCCACTGGCGGGGACATGGCTCAGATCTGCGCTGGCAGCTGCTGTCACCTACTGACCCCCATCTGTCCCCAACCCACCAGCCCATGCCCTCCCAGGGATGGTGCTGCTGGAAGAGATGTGGCGTTCCCATCAGCGTGGGCCCCCGGAGCGGTGGGGACCCCAGTTTCTAGCAGCAATGACCGTCCAGACTCAGCAGCTGGATACCACAGTTACTGTCCCTTGGGGTCATCTGCTTTGGTCTTTCAGGCAAAGAAAGTTGTTTTGAACATTGTGGGCTGGAATTCTCCTTTATCCCACTGTGCATATGTATGTGCACATATATGCATGTATCACACACACACATATATATATATATATGACATAGTAAAAGAGCCGACTGCCTCCAGCTCAGGGCTTGCAGCGTGGCCTCAGGCTGTGGGTTGTTCCCAAGCCGTGGCCACAAGCCGGGCCAGTGGCCAGGCACAGCTTGGTGTCACAGCAAGGCCACCTGAACACCTCAGGCTCTTAAGCGAAATCCCTCCTCCACCACAGCGCATGACAGCAAAGGGTGAGCCCTCGTCTGCCATGCCTCTGCTCCACGGCCAGCTTCATCACAATTGCAGCTGATCCAAGCCGCTGTGCTGCTCATTGGGCTCAGTGGCGCATTGGGGGCCGTGACAGTGGCCCTTGATAAGGGTGGCAGCAATTAACTTAGAAATTCTGTGCATCTTCTGCGCAGAAATCAATGGTTGATGCATTACAGCCCCTACGTATGGGAAAGGTGCTGAGTCAAATCTTGCACAACAGCCTTCGGTGCATCACACCAACCACTGGCTTTTAGGGGAAGGACTGATTACGTAGATTTAGCTCCTGACATGTACAACACATGCTTAGAATTATGTATAAATATATAGATATTCATAGATACGCATCACAAGAGCGAGACACACACGTGCACTTTTTGCACGCAGAGAGACACAGACGCAGAGGGAGACGCACACAGGTTTTGCACACACACAGACACAAGAGGCAGATGCACATTTTTTGCACACACACACACACACAGAGCCAAGAGAGAAGGTGGTCCTGGTCTGGATCCACCACAGTTACTAGGGCACAGCAGCCACCACTCTAATCCCAGCAAACAGCACTACTTCTGATGCACAATGTGATGACAGAGCAGTAGCAGCACAGCATCAGCTCAGCACTGCAAAGCGTTACAGAGAGTAAGACAAGGATCCATCAGCAGCTGCCACCTCTACACCATCAAGGCCCACTCCAGCTGAAAGCCCCGTTGCAGCCAAAACCAGGAGTCTCTCCATAACTGGGAAAATTCCTATGTGGTGCAACCACGCATAGGCTACTAGCCCAGTCCCACAGCTTGCCCACCTTTTTACTCAGTAAAACCCACAAGTAGTTTACACATCTAGCCTACGCCCACCTTTAGGCTCAGGCTAAGTGTAGGCATGCACTATCTCATGATCCGTAAGGTTTGCACACACCGGGGACATCGGTCGGACACCTGCATGTAGTGGAGTTGCCATCAGGACGGAGCTGCACACGGTAGGGATGGTCTGGCCAGTCCTGCTCGCATCTTGCTTGTTCAGGGGGCTCAGGACAACCACCACCTGCTCCTTACAGCAGTCCTTCAGCTCCCTGTCCAAGTTAGGCGATCCCTAATTAAAGACAAAGGCTTTTTCATAAGCAGTAATCCAGAGCACACGTGGTGCCGGCTCAGAGAGGGAGGGCAAGCCCCCCAGGACAGCCCCTCTCCTTGCCAGTGCCTTGGTGTGGCCGAGCCATACCTGTGCTCCGGGCAGCTGAGACATCCCAGTGCTTGGTGCAGCCCTGTGCTCCGGGCAGCCGAGACATCCCAGTGCTTGGTGCAGCCCTGTGCTCTGGGCAGCTGAGACATCCCAGTGCTTGGTGCAGCCCTGTGCTCCAGGTGGCTCGGCGCATCGTCGCTTTCCTCCTGTGCCACCCTGGGTTGGCGCGGGCAGGCCAGGCGCTGCTGCAGCAGGTGAAGCTACAGGCAGGCCCAGACACGGCACCGGGCACACGTGGTGTTTCCCTTCACGAGGGAGGGCAGAAGGCAGAGCAACACAAGCCGCGGCTGTGGAGTGGACCCGGCATCCCCTGCAAGCTGCAAAGCCATTGCATTAGTACGGAAATAT
>JAVJGJ010000060.1:16847373-16861574 GCA_035590215.1 Microhierax caerulescens
GTGGATACTGCCCCCCAGGGTCCTCAATCCAGCCCCCCGGTATTTACAGACCCCCCCTGCCCCCCCCCCGCCGGGGGTTGAGGGGGAAACCCAGCAGCCGCACATGACTGCCTGCCACTTCATCCACGCGCCGGCCCCCTGGTTAAAGAGTTTGAGGACCCCTGGGCTACACGGTACTCTGAAGGCTGGGGGGGCACTGGCAGCGGGGCCACGCCACCCCGGGGGGGCGCGGGGAAGCATCTCTCCGTAGGGGACCGTGTCCAGAGGGAAGAAGCTCACTTGCCACCTTCCCTCTTAGAGCACATTGGGCTTTGCCAGTTCCCAGAGGGCTGGTGCCTGGGGGCTGCCCATGCCCGGGGGCTGCCCATGCCCTGGCCATTCCCACCTGGGTACCAGGCGCGTGCCCTGGCGTGGCTCGGCGAGCCCGTGATGCTGCCTCTGGCTGCGCTGGCCCCGCCGCAGCCACTGTCACATGATGGGTCAGCAGCTCGTGGGAAGTTGCAGGCTGAAAGCTCAAAAAAAAAAATAAACCCCAAGTGACTTTAGCCAGCTCCTTCTCCACAGGAAACAAAAACTGGAGCTGAGCTTTAGCAGTTTGGGTTTGACCAGACTTATCTCGCCTGGGGCCCGGGGTGGGTTTGTCTCACCGAGCTCCTGACTGAGCTGCCGGCCATGAAACTTGGCAGGGAAAGGACTCAGAGAAGGGCAGGGGGGGCAGAGATGGGCAGGTGTGGGGGGCAAAGCGGGTTGCTGTAGCTCTCCTGGAGCCCCACATCGGGAGGACTCTGCATGGAGACGAAAGTCTCTCCCAAAGTGTCCCGTCCCCGTGAGGCCAATGGGAAAGGCCAGCACGGCAAGCATTCCCACGGCCACCATCCTGCTGCCCAGCTCGGCTGGTGGAGCCGATCCCAGCGCACGGCACGCAGCACAGCACCGACAGGCTTTTGCCCTTCCTTTGCCCAGGCTCCACGGACAATCGGGCAGCTATTTTTAAACGGGCTTTTTCTTTTCCCCTGCAGAGGTGCTTGAATGGCTTTCCCCTCGCACACGGAAGCGCAGGGAGCACGGACGTCGTTTCTCATTGTGATGGGAAAGGTTATCGGGTACAAAACAAAAGTGAAATCATCCGCTGGCATTCCTGGGACCAAAATAGCCGCCTGCTCTCCAGCGCTGACGTTATCGCAGAGGAAGGAAGGCTCCGGATACAGGCAGTCCCGCTCCAAGGCTCACGTACCGATCCTGCAGCGAGCCAACACCCAGGCTGGCTGCGAGCAAAAGCGAAATGAGGCATCCGTGCCATGACAGATGAAAGGCAACTTGGAGGATCAGGTCCCAAAGTCGCCATCACTCCCAAACAGCCACCGAGCCTCACACGAGCTCCAGCGACAGCCTGGCAAAAGAGCTCGTCTGTCTCATGTTAATGTTCAGGGCTAGAGACCTCCTGGGGTCAGCAGGGGTGTGGGGAGAGCCGTGGCAGATGGTCATGCCTAACAGGGGGATCTGTGTGCTGCTGACCCCCGCTCCCGGCAGCCTGCCCACCCATCCGGCTCTGCCCGGCTCCCCAGCAGCAGAGCTGGGGCTGCGCAGGGTCATGGTGAGCTGCAAAGGCATGGCTGGGCTCTCAGCCCACTAAAAGCTTCATTGCTATTGGACTTATCTGGGGGGCTGGGGGCTGGTTGGTTTTTTTCTTTCTCTTGCACAAATGGATTAAATCCAAGGAACGGCATCACTACAAAGCCAGGCACGTTGGTCAGGTCTGTCCCAACAGAGCCACTTTAGGTGTTTCTCAGCTGAAATTTGTCAGAAAACACTGGTTTGCTGAAAGCAGACCTTGCTGCCAGCCCGCAGGCCTGTGAGCTCCAGGAGGATTCTGGTGAGGGGGTGCCCAGCATCACCCCGAGCCAGCAGACATCCCCATACAACCAAAGCCTCTGGTCCCCTCCTTGCCTCGTGCTCCTTTTGCAGCCCCTCCGGTTGGTCCTCTGCAAGAAACAGCAAAGGAGCACCCAGCTCCAGGGCATTCCCACTGCCAGCTGCTTCCCAGGAATCTCCTACACCTCCTGCTACAGGACACATGACCACTGGAAAGGCCTCGTTTCAATTTCTCTTCTCAAGGCAGGAGTGTGCAGATGCAGAGAAAGAGCCCCAGCCTGGCTGTCCCTGTCCCTGGGGTGGTCCCTGTGGGAACCATTTCTAGCAGCACTCAGAGGAGAGGAGCAGGGTTGGGGGGGGAGGATGGACTGGAGGGAGGTTTCAACAGCCCAGACCAGTGGCTGCTCACAGTGCTGCTCGCCATCTGCAGCTAAGACAAAAACCTGGGTAAGGGCAGCAGGGCCAGGCCGGGGGGGGGCTGCGGGGTGCTTTGCAGATGAAGAAGGCAGGGGCACCCAAAGGATTCCGCGAAGCCCGGTGGTGATGGAGTGGCTGGCAGCTGGCACACCAGAGCTATGGCACTGGCCTGGACATGGGGAGAGCAGGATCTGGGGAACCCTTGGGTGCTGAGAAGCCTTCTGGGATGCCCTCAGCATTTCCCAGCCTGGAAGAGGAGCTCACGTACGGGGCATCTGGGCTGAGGAGGTAAACCTCCCGCAAAGGAGAGACTGCACTGCATAAACGTCTCCCCGTGAGACGCTTGCCAGGGTGAGCTGTGGCAGTGCTGAAGCTGAGAACCAAGGAACATCAGAACTGGGGGCAAATTTTACTTCCCTCAAACACACAGTAAAACACCAAAATTGTCCAAGGCATTTTCAAAATCAGCCGACTGCTCCACTGCCTGCCAAACCCAGATTGTTTTCAGAGATGGAAGACTCTTCTTCATTTGAATTGCAGTAATGAACCAATACTGTAAGTGCCTCCAGCTGCCAGCAGCTGGCTCAGACTTAATTGCACCCAGGAGCTGCAGAGCCACCCAGCCCAGCCCAGCCCAGCAGCAGGAGCAGCCCACAGGCACCACAAATGTCCCTTCGTGGAGCACCCAGTAGGTCAGGGAACGCGAACCAGAGCTGCCCACATCGCTCCAGCTGGGATGGCAGGACGGCCAGCACGGCCCCGGCATGGCTTTCCTGGCTTTGTTGATGGGCACAGCTTTATCACTGTTAAAACACCGTTTGTTTGTTGCTGTGACTTCCCCCCCTTCTTAAATGTCAACTGGAAAAGAAAAATTCGGGAAAGGTCACTTACCAGAGAGACTGGCACGACTCCAGTCACTTGGATAAACACGTGTAGGGTCAGCTGCTGCAAGACGGGATTTTAAACCAGTTATTTACCTGGTTGAACAAGAGTTGTGTTTCTGCAGGAGGGTGAGACTTTATGCACCTTAGGGAGGCAATTAATCTCATTAACACACACCTATCCGCCCCCAGGATCGTTAACCCTTTGGGACACCCAGGCAGAGAAGATGCTTCACTCAGGCTGCCCAGCTCCCTGTTCTAAGGGAATAGATGCCGTGGATTGCTGCTCCCCACCAGCCCCCTCCTCCAGGCACCTGCTGGGGCTGCTCTGCACCCCTGCATGGCACCAGGCTGGTCACACTTGGGTCTTCAAGCCAGTTGAGTCACTAATACTTGGCTGGAAGCAACGAGACCCCATGGGTGAGGAGCAGCATCCCACCTACACAGATGTGTGCAGGGTGGATCCAGAGTCCCGTGTGCCAGGTCCCGTTCTCACCAGCGGCGTGAGCAGAGACCTGCTGCTCTCCTCAGCTTCCCCAGGCAGACAAGAAGGGTAACTGGGACATCCCGTTGATAAAATGACACCTGTTTAAAAGCCTGGAATAATGGGATAGGGTTTTCACTACCCCCAGCTAAGGTGGGGGGCTGGAAGGTGAAAGCTGGACACTGCAGCAGTGAACTGAGCTTTCCCTTAGTGCCTTTCCAAGGATGCTTCAGCATCCAGCAAACACCGTGCAAAGCCTGGCAAAGAGCACCCAGAAGAGAAACCCTTCCCCTGTCACCCCTTACCTCCCAGCCAGTGCCCACCCGCTTTCAGCACGTGTTTGAGCAAGCCCAGCACTCGCAGCCCTCCTGCCCCCGCACGCTGCTGGCGGTTTGCCCTTTGATTAGCAGGTAGCCATCAAATCTGGTAACTGCCTCTGCTGACAGCATGGATCAGGAGTTTGTCCGCTGACCCCCGGTGCAGGGAAGGCTTGGCAGCCCCAGGCACGGCCATTATCCTTTGCAGGGAACCTGGGTGGCATAGGTGGGGAGGAACCGCAGAGGGTTTCCCGCAAGGTCTCACCAAACACCGTGACATGCCACCCACCTGCCCGGCAGCAGAGCAGCAGCCATTCCCAGCAGCTCTAACTGCTCCCCTCTGCCCAAGCTCTGTTTCAGGGTCAGCAGGGCATGGCTGCCGTCCTCATAACTGCGGCTCCTTCAGAAAAACTCCCAGCTACCAGAGGCGCAGGTGGCAAGGGGTTGCTTTCACAAAAAGGTCAGCAGGCGCACTGATAAGGAGCAGCGCCTACAGATGCTCACGATGCCCTTTAGCTCTACCTGCTGCTGCCGCTCTAGATCTCAGCAGGTATTTTCATCTCTCACCTGCTGCATTTCTACCCCACCACTGAATGAGCCAGCTGCAGCCAAGTCAAGGATCTCACTAACATCATAAACCTTTTTCTGCTTGCCTTCCTTGTTCCAGCGTTCAAGCCCATGGCTTCCCAACAAGGGAAACTTCAGAATTATGTTAAACAAGCCCCGTGTGTTTCTGCCCTTATTTATGAACGATATGTTTGCTTATGACTTGCACAGGGCGTTCCGCAGCTCAGCAGCACCCAAATCAGCAAACTAGGACCAGAGGGGTTACCACCACGACACCAGCTGGGCAAGTCTGCTGCCAGCTGGGCCTCCAAGCCACCACCACCACCCTCCCCTCGGACACACCTGGCTGCTCCCAGTCCCTCCACATGTGCCTCCTCCACTCCCTCAGCATCCTCTCGCTGCCCTGTGCGCATCCTGTGCCCAACACTTGGCACAGGCCTGGGTGAGAGCATTGCCACTGCATGCTGGGATGGCTGCAGTCACCCCGGGGGGCTGGCAGGAGCCCTGCAGGTGCCTGCTTCGGGGCCATCCCCTGCGGCCATGGTGGCCGAGCACTTTACCGGCGGCAGACCCGGTTCAGCCCATGGGCAGAGGGTGCACGTGGAGCCGGACCGAGGCATTTTGGTGTAAGCGCTCTTTCCTCAGCAAAAAGGGCTCTGGCTGCGACCAGGTTCCCCTCTGCTGACAGTAGCTGTGCTTACTCCTAAATAAAAGCCGAGTACGCAGCCTCGTTCGGGACAGCTAGGAGGCTGCGGGCACCCGAAGGCTTACGGTGACCTTGGACCCCACACCAGCCCCATCCAGACCAACCAACGCTGCTCAAACCTGGCGGCTTCCGTCACTGCATGCAGCGAACAGCTTTACGGTCCCCAGCAGCCCCGCCAGGGCACCACAGCGGTGCAAGGTCAAAGGCATAAGGTCTCTGCACAGGGGGAAACCACCACCGCGAGCCTTTCAGAAGTTAAGCTAGACAGAAGAACTGTCAGCAGCAGGGAAAAGGGCAGCTGTTGGTCCTGCCAGTAAAAACAAAAAAGGAGAAATCAGCCCACCACCGCTTCCGATCGGATGTGACAGCTCTGTCTGAGGTCCTCGGAAAACCCAGCCTGTGTTGCAAAAGCAGCAGGAGACCCAGGAGCGAGGGGAAGTGGAGAGCCCCGGCTCCAGGGGTGCAGGAGGGGGACCCCCGGGAAGCCGCCCCCACTTCTGCTCTTCCCCCCAGCCAGCACTATGCCTCGGGAAGGAGCCCAGGTCCCGGCTCTGTGCGTGCCACGGCCCCGTTAACACTGCTGTCCCTGGCAGCCCCCCCCCGAGCCAGGGGGGAGTGTTCTCAAAAAAAACAGTTTCCTATGGCTTGGGAAGGGAAGGGCAGGCATCAGACAGCCCACTCCCAAACACAGCCCAGCCCCCCCAGCCCCGAACACCCCTGGAAATCAGGCAGGAATTTTGTGGAATTCAGTCCCTTCACAAAAACAACAAACCAAAAACAACAGAGAGCCCTTCCACAGGCTTGCAGCAATATTTTGTCTGTAAATAATCTAGAGAGCAAGGTCACATTCCCAAGTGGAAGCGGAGCAGGGTGGGAGGGCAGGGCGGCGGGGGCTGCGGGGCCGGGGGGAGTGTGTGCAGCCAGGTGGGGGGCAGCAGGAACAGGGGGCAGGGGGACGGGGCTGAGCAGAAAGGGGCTCTGGGGGTAAGAGGCGAGAGGGACTTCACCTTTCAGCAACACCTCCATCCCCGCGGGCGCTGGCGGGATGCGTGCCAGGGCGACGGAGCCCACCGTGCCCGGGCTCTCCCTGCGGGCACGGCACCGGCTGTGCCAGCCCCGGCGCTGGCTCCACTCGTGTCGGAGACCCGCAGGTTCGCGCTTTCCGGGATGGCGCCTGCAGCCACCTGCCGGGCCAGGGCACCCGGCTTCGCCCTGCCGAGGGGAGCTCCGCCGCGGGCCGATGCAGAGCTCCCCGGCCGTGCCAGCTCCGGCAGTTCAAAGCCTTCCGCCGGCAGCCGGGGCAGCGGGAGCGCCAGGGGACACCACCCACAGCCCTGGATCAAACACAGAGCAGATGGCAGAACAAACAGCACCGGGATTTCTGTTTCGCATAAGCTTTCGCCCTGCTCGCTCCCACGTTTAACCTTTCCTCCCATGGAGCGGACCTTCCTTTGGAAAAAGCAACCAGGAATGCTGGAAGGGTTTCGGAGCGGCAGGTGGTGTTCTGCTCTGAACATCACCAAGGGCAATACACAAGACCGCAGAGGAGTATTTTTTTTTCTTTTAAAAGACTCAGGCTAGTTTTGTGCTATTTCATGTGCTTTTCGAAAGACTCTATGAGAAATTATTTTTTTTTTTTCCTTTTTCTAGACCCAGGGAAGGGCAACACTGCTATGGCTGATGGGACTGCCAGCCAGGCTACTGCAGGTACAAGTTCTTCAGGGCATGTAAGGGCCAGGGGGGAAAAAAAGAAAAAAAAAAAAAATATCCCCCTGCATATATTTCACAGACTTCTGACATTAAGTCAGAAACAGAGGTTTCTGTGGAGTTTGTGGTGGAACCACTTACAGCCCAGCCGACCCTGCAGAGCCAGGTCCCACCTGCAGCCAGCAGCAGCCCTGCACCCCGTCCCAGAGGGCACCATCCCAGCCTGGCGGTGCCACCCCGTTGGGAGACGGGATCGGGCACAGCCCGGGCAGGGATCCAGCCTCCACAGCAGGGCTGGCACCTTGCTGGACCACGTCCCATGCGCTGCTTGAAAATGCCACCACCCAGCTTGTGTATGAAATGCTCGAGGAACCACATCACTTGCAGGCTCCCAGTATATTTAGGTTCAACGCGTAAAGCTTGTCTGTACCGCAGCACCCACCGTGCGGGTGCTGGCACCAGGAAACCAGCATTTGCCCTGTGTGTCAAGTACCATCAGCTCTCAGCTGCCGCTGGCCTCGTCACAACCATTTTACAAGGTTATTTTACACCCGACCAGTGGAATTCATTCTTGCTCATGCACTGTAATCACTAGAAAGTTATCTAACCACCCCCCACCCAGCGCAACACCCATATGGCCGCTCCTTCACTCCTCCTGCTTGGCACCAAGAGGCGGCGTGGCGGTGCTGCCGGGGGCAGGATGATACTGGGCGCAGGCTGCTGGCACCTCGGGGAGCACATCCTCTATCTCTGGAGAGGTGAGAAAGCCCCGGGCGGGCCAGGGCACAGAGCAGCCGCCTCCAGCCAGAGGGTCCAGCCTACACGCCAGGAGGTCAGGTGCTGAGGGAGGTCAGGTGCTGAGTGAGCTCTGCTGGTGGCTCCCGGCGAGACAGGGGTTAGCGCTGCCTGTCCTGCTCCGACTCCTCACCAGAGCTACGTGGCTCTGCCTGTAATTTAGGGGTTTCCAATGGGCTCATCATAAAGCTTCACGATTAACTCTTAGAAATGAACTACACCAGTCTGGGATTCTTCTAAAGAGTCTAAAAGCTACAAGGAAGAAGCCAACTAGCCTGTTAGCTCAGCACACTACAGACGGCGCTTTCTCTCTAGCACTCTGACGAAGCCAAGCACTTCTGCGCTTTTACTATTACGTATCACAAATAAAAAGTGCCAGCGGGAGCCCCTGGCTTTGGTGTCAGGCTGCAGAGCAGGTTGCCCATAGCACACGAGGTGCCAATGCAGCGCAGACACCTTCCCCAGTGGTTCAGGCTGAACCCAGCCATCGCTCCCCTCAGACCCTGCTGGGTACCAGCCACAGCTGATTTAAAAAAAATAGAAGGAAAAAAAAAAAGAGAAAAAAAGACAGTATCCAAAAGCTGTAAGCAGGGTGTGAGGTTCCTGCTGTTACTCACCATGTGCTGAGCTGTTCACAGACTAACAAAAGAGCAGGTTGGGTCAAACACAGGAACTCCCTCAAGTGAACTGTTGTCACAGGTCAGAATCATTAAAGAGATTAAATCCAGAGAGCACAAACCCTCTGCAGTGCCTACAGCGGCTCTCAGCACATGGGCTTTTCTAATTCCCTGCTGTCTACAGGACATCATGGATCCCAATCGCCCCGATACCCAGCATGGTCCCCTCCTGAATTAAACCATCCATTTTAATTCTTAACTTACAGGAACATGTAACACATGTCAACTCTGACACAAACTGGGTGCACATCCAGAAACCATGCGATTGCCAACTGGTGAGTATCCGTTACAGGCTGCGGTGCTAGAAACTTCTCGCAGGCTGGGCAGAAACAAATGGCCTGTTTGAAAGGAGCCCTCTCCGACAAAGAAAGCCAGGTCCTATCTTCCTCATCTCATTTGAATAAAACAAATAGACCAAGCCCAGGCAGAGAAAAAAACCCCAACGAAACAACCTTGTTAGCTCAGCATACAGCTGATTTTAAAACTTCCTACTGACTTCAGGTACATCAGGATTGTGGCTTGTTATTTAACTCTGTTCTCATTTAAGAACTTCAGTTTGCGACAGGATCATTGTTGAAAGGTTGAAGGTAACATCCTCAAGTGCCCCCAGTAACAGCAGTATTTATGAAGGAATGACACGGACCCTGAACTGGTCACTGAGGCACCCCCCTGCAGTGCCCGCTCTCCCCGCACCGCATCACCTCCCTGCAAGGACCACCTGGCGCGAATCCGGTGCAGAACCAGCCAGAGAAACAGAAGTGAAACCCAGCAGTTTGCTATCCTTATCCAAACTGAATGAGCACGAGAAGTGAAATTAAATGCCACGTTCTTGATCTTTTTTCTTTCCAGTGATTCTCTGCGGGGGCTCCTGGCTGCCCAATTAGTAACTCATTTGTCTCAGGGCTCTCCCGTCTTAGCTGGGCATAGGTACCACGCTGCACCCCCTCGTGATGGCAGCATGCGTGGGCAGAAAAGGACGCGGCACCAGCACCAATTCCTCCAGTGAGACATGCCAGACCAGATTTTTTGCATACCACAGCAAAGCAGCTCACAAACTGCCATATAACACCGTTCTGCAACTCACGTTTTTCGAGCTCTAACAGCGTCTCATTTTTTCCAGGCCAAAAAGAAACCCACTGGCTAGTTCAACGTTCTTGAGAAGCCCAATGAATAGATTGCCTTTTCCTTTAATGAGAAGGCAGCTGGGCTCCCGCAACAGCGCTGCAGCCCGTGCTTACAATGGATGCCCCTGCAGAAGGGAGCTGCATGGGGAGCAGGTGCAGCCCCAGCAGATAACGCTAACGGCTGGTCAGACCATTGCGGACACTGCTGGGAGCTGGGAACGCCGCCTCCCCCGCCACGCAGCCCTGGCAAAGGCCTCGGCGCTCAGCGGCAGTGCGAGCAGCTGGGTGATGGACGCAGCCCAGCGAGCACGGCCACTGCTCTCCCCCGGCCGCGGGACCCTGCCTGGCACATGGGTGCCTTGACCGGTACCGGCTCCTGCGGGGCCGCGGCAGGGCACACGCCATTACCACGTGCCAATGGTTTAGCCAGGATAATGCCGGTGGCACCCCCGCACCAGGAGCACACCAGAACGGGAGCTCTGAAAGGCGTCGGGAGGATGAGGTGCAGCCTTGTACTCAACCACCTACACTCCTTTGGCATCTAAGAAAGGAACAGCAGCGCCTTGCTTCCCTTTTCTGAGGCAGAAAAGGATGAGAAGTTTTCAATTGAAATACCGGGCTTCATTGAGACAAACTGTCAGGCTGAAACTGGGAAAAAAAGAAATCATGAAAAAAAAAAATAATTGGAAGAGTCATGCAAACATCAGCTGGTCCAAGCTGCCATGAAATCAAGGGGGCTCGATCCTGCATCCTCATGGCTGTGGAGCGCAGGCCGGGGAGCGTGGCTTAGGTCGGGACAGGGCAGGATGGGCACCCCCCTGCGCGGGCTCCGGCAGCTGGGGCTGTGCCCAGTGCTCTCAGGTGGCACAGGCTCCCAGCGCAGACTGGAGCAGCTCGATTCCAGGCATCAGGAAGCTGCGGACAGCATTGCCGCTACGCAGCCGAGCTGCTTGACACTCTCCCAAGCCCACCTTACATCTTTCCTAAAGTACCCCTGGTTCTTCTAGCTCCTCAGAAACCTACCCCCAGCTTCTCCCAGGCCAAGGAAGAGTGGCAGCCACCTTCCAAGTTGCACCTTGTAAAGGGTCAGGTTTATGCTACAGGCTGATGTGACTTTATTCAAGGACATTTCCAGACGGTTTTCTTCTCTTCTCCAGAGCATGCTGCAAAAACCAGCTTGGCATCTCCTCCGCTACTGATCTTGTGGGGCCTGCCCCACCAGGTTACACTGGAAATCAAGGTACTGGTATTTCATCTTTGTTCTGCTCATTTTTGTATTGCAGAGGCAGTAAGATCCCCAGCAGGACACTTCCATGCAACGTTTGACCTCTGTTTAAGAGCATTCCTAGGCCTGTCATTTGCTGTGCTTTCCAGTGCACAACCTCCTAAGCATCCCATGTTTTGGAAACTCCCTTTGCTTCCGAGTACCAGGCAGCTCGCTCCCACCACAGCCAGCATTTCAGGCGCCGCAGCCCCGCGGCTGCCCAGGACTGGAGGCAGATGCCTGGGAGCATCCAGCTGCCGCAGAAGCTGGTGCCATCCCTGTGGGAACTTGAGAGAGGAACTGAGCATGACAGTCCCACTCTGTGGGCTCTTAATCCTTTTGCCCAGAGGAGCCAAGCTGGAGTTTAGAGAACTGGAAGTCAGAGAACAAGCAGACATTTGTTCCAAGTGAGCAGTGCAAGGGGGAGGACCACCAGCTCCTTCCTGCCTCTGCGGGACTTGCCATCCCTGAATGTCCCTTTTTGTCCTTCTCCCCGCATCTGCAGCCCGTCAGCACAACGCCGCCCTGTCCGGCGCGGGGCCACACGCCTCCCTCAGCGCCCGGTGGCCAGCAGAAGGAGAAGCAGGGTGGCCACTGCTAACCGCAGCCATGCTGAGCTGGCTGCCAGGCTGACCTTTCCCAAGGGGAAGCCCGCTGGGGACTCTTCCCACAAAGGGACATACCCTCTGGAAGGGCAGAGTGGCGGGTGGCTGGCGGGGAGACTGAACAGCGAGCTCGCACCGTTCAACGGGCATCAGAGCCACAGGAACATCTGCCTTGGAGGCAGGAGCACCAGGCTGCTTTTTAAGAGTTAAGCCCATCACTCTGAAAAACTACAGCAAAAATTACAGCTGCTCAGCATTACTAATCTCGAGAACGCTGAACTCCCATCACCTACTGCCCAGTCGTCACCATGACTTGTTTCAGACACTCCAGTGTCAGTAGAAAAGCGTGCATGTGTGAAAGAGAGAGGCAGCAGCAAGTCTCGGCAGAGAAGAAACAAGAGCTCTTGTCACTCTCTACAAGCAGAAGCAGCTCTCGGAGGAGTATGACTGTACCCAGCTAAGTTAGTAAAGTTTGGAAATTTTTGGCCTACAAAACCACCAGGTTATTTCCAGTTGCAGTGGTGAAGGTGGGCCTTTTGGACTGGATTTTCCCCTCAGGTTGGCTTAGCCCTAGTGTTGACTGCAGGACCCCTCCGCAACAAAGACAGGGATCCCACTGCTTCAGTGCTGCACGGCTCCTCGTTTCCAGCCAAAGCACTGGGAAGGTGAACACAAACTGCTGCATCCTGGTAACCACCAAAACACTCCCTGTCCGAGTACCATCACCCATCCGATCAAATGAGCAGAAAGTTATGGTTTTTTTTTTAAAATAAAAATACTTAACATTTATTCACCTTTGAAGTCACCATAGTAAAATTGTACACGCTATGAGTAACCCAGGAACGTTATTAAAAGCTACCAGAAACATAAGGCAATTTGTACAACCATCAAAAGAAATACACAGCATGTTGAAAATAGAGTGAAATATTATTCAAACAAGACAACGCTTGATACACACTAGAGTAACAAGAACCAGCATTGTTTTAAACAAAAATAAAGATGTCATGGCTACAAGTATTATACAGTGATAAATACTTCAAAAATATATTAAGATATATGGAAATTCTCGTTTTGTCAAGGAAATCCAGAGAAATTCCAGCCTCCACTGGATTTCAATATACCAATTAAGGTTTAATATTTAAATTCCTTTCAGTAAGAACCAGTACTGCAGCCATTACTGTCCTGTATCAATACTTCTCTTCCTGTAGTGTCATGAAATCAGCCTTATGTTCTATTAAGCCCTAATGCCTCTCGCATCGCAGGCACCAATTGCTCTAAATCAACCAACGAGTTGCCTTTTGGTAACAAGTGCTGTGCACCGCATTTGAAGCCATAAACCATGTTAAATCACAGTCAATGTTCGCGCACTTTACAGTATTAATGGAAGGCAGGTTTGAGGGCTTGCCTCCACCTAAATAAGAAGTCTCAAACAGAGGGTTTAGTAGCAAGTCCACCGTAACGGTTTCCTAGCATAACATCAAGCACTCAGAAGTTACAGTACATGAACCATGCTAAAGTTTAGGTTATACCTTCAAAAAAGAAAGTCCAGAGGATATTTTGGAGATGACAGGTTTTGAACATGCACAAATGGTGGTTTAGTACACGTTTGTTTGTGCTGTTACCGGGTAGTGAGTGAAGCAGTTTATAGCCAAGGATTTGGTGAGACAATTTTCCGAGCCAGTTTAAAAATATAAACTTCTTCTTTTAGAGGATCTGTTCTATAGAAAATAGAGTGAAATCTGGTAAATTGTCAGGTTTTTGAGAGTACTTTCCCATGGCAAGATCCATCCACCAGCCTACCGCACCACCAAGAGAAAAGCCAATCCTGCTATTCCGAACCCCGCTGCGGCCATGATTGCATTGCTTATGGTGCTGCTCTGGTCGGCCGGCTGGGAGCCGTGTCTGCCGAAGAAGCGACAGAAGCCATCCTAGAAAAGCAAGAGAAAGGACATTGAGTTGCTCAGCTTACAATGAACCTGGTTCCTTTTATCAAGTCTTTGACCACAGTTCGGGTCACACTCCCAGCACATTTGTCAGCTGCAGATGCATATAATTTAATTGTGAAAGCCTAAGCCCGCTGCCTTCGGCACACAGAAACGCTTTGCCAGAGCCGCTGCGCGAGGAGCAGCTCCAAGCACCGGGACGCTTCGCTCCACCGACAGCCGCAGACTCGCTGCCACGCTGCTTGGCGTGCCGTTACATGCCGGTCGCCCGTTAGCCGCGCTTGTGATGGGAGCTGCCAGCATTGTTCCCCCTCATCCAAGCTTCAGAAAACATGTGAAACACAGGATATGCAAGTTTCCATTGGGACAGCGAGGAGCCGGAGGCCGGCCCGGGTGGGTGGGTGTGGGGCTGGTGGCACACGGCCGGGTGGGCACCGCATGGAGCCCCGAGCGTGTGCCGCGAGAGCGGCAGCAGCGTGGCTCCAGATGGTCGCCTTTGAACTCTGCTCCGCAGATGTCTATGTAAACAAGTTATACTCTTAATTTCTTCCGGAACTTTGTTCCTTACGCTTTAATTTGTGCCAACAGGCGCGGGGGTGTTGCCAAGCCCGCCGGGCCGTGCGGACGGGCTGGTGACCACTGGAAAACCCAGGTCCCTGGAAAAGCCAACGAAACCAGCAGCTTCCCCCCACCCCTCCTCCCCTCTGGTTTTAGTGCTTTTTTGTCCTAACAGCGAATATTCCAGTAGGACCGAAAACGGGAAAGCGCAGCGCCGCGGGACGGCCGGGGCCGGGCTTCAGCGCCGGGCGGGATGCGCAGCCCCGGCGCCCGGGCCCCCAGCC
>JAVJGJ010000060.1:16862763-16886726 GCA_035590215.1 Microhierax caerulescens
CGCCCGGCGGCACCGTGCGGTGCCCCCCGCCCCCTTGGCACGGCCGGCGCACGGCGTGTGCTGGGGCTGCGGCACCCGTGCGCTGCGCGTGTGCCCGGCACGTGCGGCAGCATCAGCCCATCGATGGGTGCGGGCAAAACGCAGGATGAGACCGTGGTGGTGCGAGGGCTGGGCCTCCGGCCATGCTGGTGGGAAGTAAAACGGGCGGGAAGGCCGTTGGCACAGCACCGCGCACCACCACTGCCCGACAGCGCCCAGCAGCCCAGCCAAGGTGCGTGAGAGTCCCGCACAGCTACAGCCACCGCCTGCTCCCTGCTTTTGGGTGAGGACCAGGCGATGGCCTGGCACGAAGCATGGCCCCGACTGCGCTGTCACCGCTGCCTGGGATGGGCGCTCACTCCTGCCTCGCGTCGCACAACAGGCTCAAGGTGCCCAACGTGCCGGCGCGGGGCCACTCGGCTCCGCTTTGCATTGCTGGAGTGTCAGCTCTCCATCTCCATTTTGTGTCCCCATTAGAACATCTAAAAATAGGTGCTGGAGTAAATCCTATTGCAACTTCTCAGATCACTATCAAGAATTGTCCGGACCTCTTAGAATCATTCCTAACGCAAACTTGGCTTTACATCCCCATATTTGGGTTTTGTTTTGTTTTCCAAGCAGGGAAATCCAGTCTGTGTTTATGTGCTGGAGCGGCAGCTGGAATTGTATCTTCACTTCTCACCAGTGCTTTACACACGTGCTTTTTTAACTAGTTTTTCTTACGATTGTTAACCCTGGAGCAGGAATTTCCTATTGCATTCCTCACAGCAGGAGAGCAAGAGGGAGAGGCTGCTCTTTTTCCAGCAGTATCCTTTTCCACCCTTCCTGTTTATATAGCATTTTTGTTTTAACAGGACGGAGCTGCCTGATGGTGACTTTGCCCCAGCTATAGCTCCCTCGCCCTCCATACATTTAACCTGGCTATAGCTGCTTGTGCGGCCGTTCAGGGCTGCTTTTCCTTCACCTCCCGGCCAGAGCTGCAGAGCGAGTCAGGAAGGCAGGGCCGGTGCTGGGGCCCTGGGATGTGGTGCTGCTGCTTCACTGCCGCACCCGGAGCTGCACGGCTGCTCCCCAAGGCTGGGCCATGCCGGGATAAGGATGAGATGCAGGTTAAAACCTCTCCTGCGGCAAAGGCACAGAGGTGTTTCCGAGACACCAATAGCGGGGAGGGGGTGGGGGTGGGGTGCCTCCAAACGCTGGCTTTTCCAAAGCCTCCCTGGCCAGCCCTTGGTGGGTCAGAAATACAACGGATACTTCAGCGCCCTGTTCCTCTATCTTCATTTGTCTGATGGGAAGTTGAGGCCCACCTGGCTCATGGCTTTCACCATTACCTCTAGGAACAAAAAGGGGATTTTCTCGGTTGCCAAGTCCATGCAGCCCAACTTACGGGTCCACTGGCAGCGGCCCTGGAGGGCAGGAACCACGGGATTTCTCCCTGCAAGAACAGAAGTGCAAGATGCGGCGTCAGCCTCATTCTCACTGGAACTGCTGATGGTTCAGGCACTGATGTCACTCAGAACAAGCTGGCTCAGCACTTTCCCCAGCCCCTCAGAGGAAACAAAATGAAACAATGTGCCTCAATTAAGGAGGTGCTTTTTCAGTGTCTAAAGTGAGCACTTTCACCAACCACCTTCATGCTGACCACAAAGCCTACCCTACAGCGGAGAAGGCAGCTGACCCCACCACAGTTCTCCTCTACTGATAAGGCTTGAAGCTGAACTGCTGCCTCTCCAAGTGATCTGCAAATCTCTTTTACCCAAAGAGCAACAGCCCGAGCCCTCAGCAGCGTTTCGGTGCCCAGCTTTCACTGGTGTCTCACAGCAAGGCGAGGGGCATCCCACGCTCCCGCAAAACACATGCTCCACATTTTCCAGTGTGTTTCTGGCTATGGTGATCAGGATTGGGAAAGAAAACTTCACATTAACTATGATCCTTCTGAGCAGGAGAATGCAACCTGAATGCAGAAGGAGCTCAGATGGAGTTTCACGATTGCTCACTCTCAGTTGCTGTGGCTCACCTTATGTATTTGCAGAAGATATTCCAGCAGGAATTTTCTGGTAGATCTGGATTTTGCCCTAGATTTTTTCAAGACAAATGATCTGAGAAACCGTATGGTGCAAAAAGTAAATTCCAAAACCCCAGAAAATACAGCTACCGTTACAAGTAGCTAACTGATGGGAAAAACTACTATACCATGTTCTCAATATGTAAAATACAATTTATTGTATTTAGGCCATTCATAAGTATCAACACAACATAGTATGTCTGAAACAAATATCTTACCAATAAATACTATCTCGACATTAATATTAAACTTTTGATCAAATGTGTACAGTGTATTGACTCAATATTGCACAGTGAGCTCTACACGACATTTCCATAGTGCATTTGGTTTGTTACAGGGATAGTTTGCCACAAATATTGCAAAGCATCAGAATTTACTTTTCCAAGTGAAAAGAGCTGAACTATTTCATTAGGGATGGAAGGCTGACACAAATGTCAGTGTCCTAGGTCAGCTGGTTATGGATTCATGGAACCTAATGTTTTCATGAATGAGGAGACTCTGTTTCTAACACAAGGAAGCATAAAAAAAATCCCACTTCCAAACAGAAAGAGGCTATTATCACCAAACTTATGTGAACAGTTGACTCCAGCAATCACTGAGCTTGTGGTAAAGCCCACTCCAGTGAGCTTGTTTTCTCTTACTTCAATCTACATCTTTGATCTTTTCAGAGATGTCTCTCACCACCTGGATTTCAAAAGCCAGGCCATGCAAGCCCCCAGCACTACTCCAGCACTTTGCTTCCTACATGCTCCTGCTCAGGTTAGACTTGGTACCTGTCAGTACGAGCAGAGGTGACACAATTAGTCTCAATAGTTTTCAATGCATAAACGCAGATATAATTTCCCAATAGTCCTACAACTAACTGTATCTCATCTTTACCTGATTAAATCTTAATTCTACAGCATCAGCTCCGCACGGGGCTAGCGCTGCCAGTTTGTATTGCATTACCATGCTCACACAGAGGGCCGGTGCTGCCAGCAATGTGCGGGCTCTGCTGCTTCCCCGAAACCCGGCAGCTCCGGGATCAGAGGGGCTCGTGCACTCTGGTGAGCACGGTATCAAACGCTGGCAGGACCGTGGCTCCCAGCAGGTTTTCAACAACTCAGTGTTATTCCTTTTCAGGTCCAACTATGACGTGTGTCCACACCAGTGGGAGATTACTGTTGGAGTAAGGACTCTACAGTTTGGCTTGTAACGTTTGACCCACACTTGCATGAACTTATGCTGCCCTGACATCGCAGGAGGACCTTAAAATGGGCACACACTGCCTTAGTGCACATTTAAGCAATACTGCCCTGCTCAAGTGGTATGAACTGCTCAAAATGCAAATAAGACTCATGATAATAGAATGACTACGACCGACTTGGAAAAGATTTGACCATCAGTATAACCGTGCTTAGCGTGTAGTATCCCTTAGCGCTTAGCGTGTAGTATTCCTTTAAGTAAAAGAAAATTCACTCACCAAGTGATACAATTAAAAATTTCTAAGAAACTACTGGTTAAGTATTACCTCATGATTATGTAAATCATGTTTTTTAAACCCTCCTCTTTGCAATTTATCGGTTTTTATCTATTTAGATTCTTCATATTCAGGTAACGAGAGATGAAATACTTCTATCTAAAAAGACAGCAGGAAAAAACAGGGATTGAAAGGTTTCCTTTTCTGTACAAAAAATACATTTTTATGACAACAGCCAGTACCTTCACAGTAGGTCCTTTGCTCTTCTACAGACTACCAAGGTTCACTCATCCATAACGCCATCATCAAGTATCAGAATTGGTTTTCCTTCCACTTTTCAACACTAAAATTCAATGCACTACCACGGAATGTTTCCAAAGTCTTATGCTACATCCTGATAAAATCAGGAATATTTTTTCTTTCTTTTTTTAAACTTTAAAAATTAACTCAATTCATGCAAATAAATACATAACGTGGACTGAAATACTCAATTTTATCATACAGGTGACTTCAGAGGAAAGTCCCTTTATAATTATCTAGTCCTAATAAAAGAAGATGCCTTCAAAACAGAACTAAACCCATTTCATTTGACTACAAGTTGACGTTGGCTATGTGTTCAAGCAGATTACATCTTCTACCTAGCTGTGTTAATCTGTGGGTTCAGTGTCACTCTTTTGTAGCATGGCAAATATTTGATTTTGAGGGGTGGCTTTTTTAATGCAGTTTTTGTAGTCCAGGGTTTCAGTCTCCATTTGATTCTGCACACAGGATCTCAGGTCAAGCCCAGATCTGCAGAGAGAGAGTTGAACAATCATTTATGGCACTAACTATTCTTTCCAACACAATTAAAATTTGGCAAGGCAGTCGGATCAGTGGCACAAAGTATCAGCAGCAATGATGTCATTTAACCCATAAGTTTAAAACTTAACAGTCCTGCTAGCACTTTGTGGGGATTTTTTAAATTTGAATTTTCTGTTCATGTTTCACACTGCAGTTTTGTATCCTCATTAGTCCCTCTAGTGTCAATTGTCCTGTTACAACCCTTCCCGCTCACCCCCTTTTTTTAAACAATCAAAGAAAGAAAGAAGTCAAAGTAGGTGTTATCAGCACTTACTCGGAGAGTGTGGTCCCAGGAGCCCGAGCAGAACGCTGTCCCGTCAGGAGAGACCCGCAAAGTGCTGACACGGTTTTCATGTCCAAACAGAATGGATACGCGGGACCCTTTCAGCACGTCCCAGACATTTATGGTGTAATCATTATAGCCTGCAAACAGCAGGCGACCTACAAAGAGAATCAGATTTTTACAGAGTGAGGTCTTAAGCAGGTAACACACCTTGACTGTAGCAGGGGCCATCCGCAGGGCATCCATCACCCCGTGAACCACAGCCCAGCTTCCCGTGCCACCCTCTGCACCAGCGAGCCCTGACCTCACTAGCTGTGCGCTACTCATACCAGATGCTGAACCAATATAAATTTATTAGTCAAAAAAATAGTTAAAATTGAGTTAGATTATATAGAATCTGTTCGGTCATTAGAGATGGGAGATGACTCCAAATCACAACAGACTGAAGAGCACTTCAACAGCTAACGCAGGGTAATAATATTTTGCAAGAAGTTGAATACAAATGATGGAATGATTAGTAGACGATTTGCGAAGTGATTCATTGTCCCCAATGGGACAAGCTGTGGTGCTTGTGGCCATGACAGAGACATTTGCCTCTGTCCCAGGGGGAGGGCAGTCCACCACCCACTCATCCCCACACAGGGTCACTGGAAGAGCTCTGCATTTTTGCTGGGGCAGGAAAGAGAAGACTTGAGCTCCTGTCCCTGGGTCTGTAGTGTTTCTGTCTTCATGCTCCTCTAACATACTTTTACTATCTATTAATCACTTATTATCCTTTTAAAAACTATTTATGTAAGTGCCCTTAATAGTCTAGTTACATTTCATGTTTCCTTTGAAATGTTTTTAATTGTTATTGTGAAATTCTAGCCCAGCTGTAGTTAATGGCAAAATATTTCCTGCTTTCAGTAGGGCCAGGAAAATACTTTTCATTGCTACAACGAAGCAATAGCCAGCTAGGTTATTTAAAGAGTAATTATTTTTGCAGATGCAAAAAAAAAAGCTTCCATGCATTAAATGTTTCTTTTGGTACTCAGTATTATTTTCAATAACAAATCCTTTATCAAATGAAACTGGCAAGATTTTACAGTTCCCCTCAAATCCCAACACTAAGATAACCCCTGAAGTTCAGGTCTCACCACTGAGGGAGAAGTCCACACTGGATGCTCCAAAAATGATGCTCTCTTTGGAATAAATTGCTACTTCTCTGTCTGCACGAAGGTCATATAAACGACACTAGGATTAAAGCAAAACCAACACATGTGCCTCAATAAAGGCTGGAGTCAACAGCTACTACATTTCATTGAAAAAATGGGAGTGGGAAGGACCACAGCCTAACCGGCATCATGGGAAGCGGCTGCTTGGCTTCTTCCCTCCTGCTATTTCTGCCCGCTGTAACGGGGGCGACTGGAGTCTGACAGGGATCTCAGCAACACAAGGCTGTTCTGTACAAACTGAGGGAAGAACTTATTTTCCAAACCACTTCTCTAAGCCTCCTGCCTGTCCTCCTATAGAGAGATGAGTGGTGGGCTTTGCACCATAGCTACCCACTGGAAGTCCCACCGCCCTCTTGCTTCCCTGCTGTGCTTTCCTATGGGTTAGGGCATCCTGCTGCTGGGGAGGTGCATGGGGAGGGAGTCTCTAAAGACAGAAGTTTAGCCACAGCACGAGTCTGGGGGGCAGAGGGTGAAATCTCTAGTCACCTTTGAGAACACGGACCACGTGGCACGATACTCAGTCCCTGGGCACAGGGAAGCCTAGCTGTAGCCCTTGTACCAAGTAAAACACTATCTGAAAATAAATCAAGTGAAACAATACATTTTCGTACAGATCTTTGTTTTTCTTTTCTCATGGAAAATCCCCAATCACCTCTCCAGTGTGCACTTCCTGGATTTATCATTTGCGGGCATACTTTGGCTTGTTTAACATGGAAATAATGTATAGACAGACTGGACTTCACTGCCATGCAGCCCTGAAATCTAACTGCGCTTCTGAAACCGCCTGAACTGAAAAACCCTCCTCAGTAAGTTAAGTTTAAGCAATCAGTAGGCAGATGGGTTTGCTAATATTAAGACATTACTAATGAAAAATGGCTGGTATTCCAGCCAGCACATAAAGGAGAGGCTGTTTCGTTAGCAGGGCAGCGGGGAGCTGCCAGGCTCAGGTCTCCTAGTGCTCTACGCTGATTAATAATTTCATCAGACTGTTATGACAGAGAATTGAGGTCACCGCAGGTGACAGCGCTGCCATATGAGCATGTTTTTATGGCTTCCCTCCAGACCGTCAGGATTATCTGTTCCTTGAAATCCCTAAGTATATAGATCAGGTCAAAGACACCAGTCAGTGTATCAGTCCACAACCCTGAAAACACAAACCTCTTCATTTAAAGAATTAAGTAGATGAAAACTGCCAAAACCTCTGTCAGAAGTGCAGAGATGGAATTTCCCATTCTTCTGTTCAAGTCAGGGGTGTCAGGAACAGTTAAGAGAGGAAAAAAACCATCAAACAAATTAATGAGCACAAGAGCCCAGAGCCCATAGTGCTGGGCATAAAAAGAGAGTGCTCACATCGGAATTTAATGATAGACAATTTCTCCATCTCACTCTGTCAGCATCTCAAATGCTCACAGCACTGCATCTGAATAGGCTTACCACAGAGCTAGAGGTATTAATTTATAATCGCAGCTTTTAAGACCTAAAAGCAGTGTACGCTCTCTCCAGAAGAGCCTTGGAAGGTCTCCACACCCAGTGAAGACAAAGGGGATGTTTCTATTGAGTTTAGCTGGTATTGGAGCAGAGTCAAAACATGCTCTGAGGGCAGAGTACTTTAGAAAGAATCTTCACCCTCCTGTAGCTCGGTGTGATGTTTGAATAAACAGGAGGAACAAGGTGCCAGGTGCCTCCCAAACGTCTGCTCTTGAGCTGCATTTCACTGCCAGCTCGGTCCCTGCAGGGCTGTGGTACAGCAGAGCCTGGTCCCCCATGGGGACCCGCCAGCTGCAGCAAGAGCCACCAGCACCACGCAGGGGCCCAAAGGCACCAGGAGGTAAGTGGCACTTTGCATACAATGTGCTGACCCAAATCAGCCATCAGCACACACTTCGCCCCTCCTAGCAGCTTGCTCACAGATAAGAAAGATCCAGTAAAAGCTATTGTATCACCTAGGATGTGGTGACTCATCACAGTGAGGATGGCTGGCAGTGAGTTGGTCTGACAGGGAAGACATGCACTTGGCCAAGGCCACCCTGGGGTTGTGCTCTTGGAATGCACAGGGCTGCAGAGGCCCGCTGACCAGTCCGACCAGCTCCCTCCTGAGCCCACAGCCCCTCTGCTTGCTGGGATGTGTGTGCTCATGTACAGACTCCCTTCGTGCCCTTGCGCTGTGACGCTCCTCCTGACACAAGCTGCAGCGTTTCACCTGGTTCCTCTCATGTTGTGACCAACAACTACATGAAGCAAAAGCTCTTCCAGTAAGACAATTACTTTTTGATCATAAAACTTGAAAACGTAGAAAATCTGAAATGAGTGTTTGGACAGTACCTCATGCAGAGAAGTTTGCAGAGGTGACCTAAGTAGTATTGCTAGATTTTTCCCTACAGTATCATATATACAATTCTATATATTATATTATACTATAGCATTATTATTTCTGCAGTTTTGGTGTCACAGGCCCAGTTCAGTCACTTAAAGTCCTCTGTGGATGTGACCTAGTGTTTTAGGGAAAACTTTGATTCAGGAAGTAACACAAGTTCCCTGAAATTACATTGCTGAATTAACATACCGTGGCATCGTCTGAACCAGAGGCAAAAGCATCTCCACTTGGGTAATATCTGTGCACAAGTAAAAAAAGACCAGAACACATTACATTACTTGGATGAGGTCAGACGGCAAAAATAGAACCGGCGCATTGCTCAACATCACAAATGTGTCCTCTCCCAGAAACATACTGACCTGACACTGTTGATATCTGAATCATGGGTTTCGAATGACTGGATGCACTGACCAGACCGCATATCCCAAACCATGGCTTTCTTGTCACATCCCTAATAAAGACAAAAAAGTCCACCACAGCTGTGCAAATGGGGACACTCATCCCTCACGTGCTTGAGTCATCAAGCCCTGCTACATTCAAAGGCCCTGAACATCACAGCTCTGAGGGAATTTAGGCAGCAAAGCAGCTTCCAGAGCTGGTAGCCCCAAACCTGGTGCGGTTAGGAGCAGGGTATGCCACGAAGGCTGCAGCCTCAGTGGTGCCGCAGACCAGCATGGACATAGCGCTGCCGTGCAGCACCGTGGGGTGCAGACAGACGTGGGGTGTTTGCACAGGCAGTCCCACACTGACCACCACTCACAGCCCTGCTCCACTTGTGCTGCTGCCCTACCTGTGTCTGCAGCCCCACCATGCCAGAGCTGCATAACTGATTCATTCCCTTACCGCTTAATGTGCCCAATATAAAAAATGAATACCCAACATTTAAAGTTTTATAACTAATTCTTTGCAGGCACTGAAATAGAAAATGAAATAAGTGCATCCAGAGGGTTCCCAGCCTCCTACCAGAGTTAACCCCTGCCGTGGCTCTGCACCCATGTGCTCAATGGTGTGGCTGGGATGTTAAAAGAAGCATAACAGCGCTTCATTGTCAAGTTCTAACCTGCCCTTCCAAGCTGTGCTCCGAAAAGATCATTTGACACATGGTGCTGGCTGTGAGGCGCTCAGCACCCTGAGTGCTCTTGGCAAGGGGCTCAGCCTACGCAGACTGCAGCATCCTCGGGGCAGGAACCATCTCACACCCATAGGGCAACACTCTCAGCTGTGGTGTCTCACTGCTGTCACAATCATGGCAACAGGAAAAACGATGCGGGCTTTTAAGAGTGACAGGAGATATGAATGAATACGACCCTGCTGAGGGGCAGGCTGTAGGTGGGCTCAGTGCTGGGGGGTGTCAGCCTCTCTGAGGCTGCGTGGAAGCACAGGGCAAGCCAGGCGGCTGCTGCTTCTGCCGAGTGAGAAGTCCGTGCCACACGTGTTATTAATTTTTAAGCAAATATGATTGCTAATCAAATTAAAGTCTCTTCACAATTCACATCTTTTTTCTCTTTTTTTTTTTTAAATTCTCTTGTGAAAATGATTTTTTACTAATGATGTAATTATTTAAAAGAGGTAATGTTCCTTTTGTACCAAATTTGGTTGTTGGTGAAGCTTTGTGGTTTCTGCACAAGGGAAACCAAACAGGATAGAGAACATTTTGGACTCAGCATATTTCCCTCTCAAGCCCCACCACAGCCCAAGCCCAGCCCTCTGTATTGCTTCCATGTGCACTGTTCTTACTGACCTCTCTGGGAGTTTGGGGGCAAGACCAATCTGACAAGCTGGTGCTTTGACTCCTAAGGTTTTGAAGGAGAAACCAGCAACCACCTGCGGAGAGACGGGCCCCCTGAGTGCTATCCCACTCACCCCAAGGAGCAGCGCTCAGAGGGCACTGAGCACAGCAGCCCACTGAGCTCACCCAGGAGGGCTGGGATTTTCAGTTAATTCGTTAAATGTAATGGCACCCAGTCCACACGCTGATGTATTGGCATCGCACATTCCAGCTCAAGGTTACTGCATTACTTAGGCACAATATACAGCGTGTCTCTATCATCATACCTTCAGGCTGCCCTGTTTTGGCTATACCTGCATTGACACGATACAAGACAGATCTGCACTGAAGTGGTTTTTGCATGTGACGAATTAAACGAGTCCCTGTAAGCACAGACATGCCCAAGCTGCTAACATCAACACAAGTATGACATATTCTCTTAGCAGTACCATAGCTGCTTGCGATTCTTTGCCCTATAATAAGCTGAGCTGTTCCCAGGGAGAACAAATCTATCCTTTCTGGGAAGCGAGCTCAGTGACAGGAAAGCCAGGGAGGAGCAATGCACTCAGATGGAATTAGCTTTCAGTCACGTTTCGGAGCAGCTGTGCTAGCAGCGGGCAAAATGGGCCAGTGTGCTGGGCTCTGCTCCTGATGGGCCAGCCAAATTTGATAAAAGAGCCATTACAGAAGAGGTACAGGTTTACTGCGTAGGGATGGGACCATGACTCCGAGCACAAGTGGAATCCCCTGGTCCGTGGTCGGCACTCTCTGGCACCAGGGCCATTTCCATCAGCAGGCACACTGCCAGCCCTGGGCCAGCACTGGTGGGGCTCAGAAACCAGGTCCCTTCAGCAAAGTTACTGGTAGAAACCTGTCTCCAGTAAGAGAGGTCATCTCTCGGCTCCTGCCAGTCTCTGTCTCTGCACACTCAGTCTCGGATGGAGATCAGCTCAAAAAAGGAGCTGAGCCCCATCCCACTCACCTTTATGCCTTGCCTGCCTGGCTGCCAGGCTGCATGCCAATGGCTTGGCTGCCCAGGAAGAGCGATCCCTCAGCAGCAGGGCAAGATTCAGAAGATGCCCTGGGTACTTTCCCAGAGCAGACCTGCAGCACCAGAGAGGTCTGGGTGTTCCTCTGGGCCAGGACAGGGGGAGCGGGCAGTGCTTGACTGATGAAGGGGCTTTAAATGCCTCTGGTACCGCTGGAAGGCATGGGGGACTCAGCAACAGCTGAAGATGTGGCCACACCTCATCTCCCTGCTCCAGCATGTACAAGGGTTTAGCCAGTGTCCACTTGTACCCCTTGGCTTCTGGGGAGCAGTTGAGGGACACAGTGGCATGCACGTTATTTGCAGCCCCACTCTGACGCCCTGAGCACATCCCATCCAGCTCCAGAGAGCTGGGCATGAGGAAGGAGCCAAACACGGGAAGTCTGCTGTGCTGGGCTCCTATCACACCTCCGCTGCAGTACGAGCCCGTTGCTTTAAATCTGAGCCTTTCCCTTCCCCGGAGAGGCGTTGTTTTGATCTCAAGCTGGATTGCTTTGGTGTGGGGTGGAATTTGCTAAGTAAGCAGAACTGCAGTCAGACTGGCTGGGTGGGTTTGACCCCACAGTCAGGGGTTTAATTTGCTCCAGCTTGGAAAATGTGCTTGCAATGAGTGGATTGCACCAGGGCTTCCAACACATACTCCGGCACTCTCTCAATAAGATCACGAGCCCCCTGCTCTGCTGCCTTTTCCCTGCCACATTCCTTAATTTCATATTATGGTAGGAAGCTTCTGCTTACCCCAGAGACAAATGTATTTCCCGTTTCAGAAGGGGCCAGGTCCAGGCACAGGACATCAGCTCCGTGACCATGGAAACTCTGTAGAAGCTGCCCACTCTCAACATCCCACAGAGCACAAGTTCCATCTCCGCTTGCTGTCAGGATCTGTAGGATGTGGCAAGAAGTGTCACAACACAAAAATCAGCAGATGATCTTCAAGTTCACAAAGAAACAACTGACATCCTATACACACACCAAAGACAGCAGTAGTGTAATGAAATGTTATGCAATAAATCAATGCCATAAAACCAATGTGAATCTAAGCACAGTTTGTGGGTTTTAATTTTAAGGAAAGACGTTAAGAGTGGAAACAAGAACTGTTTTGACACAGCGATACCTACACAGCATTTCATAATGGTCAGTTTTGTGCAGTAAGATTCAGAGAATTGATGGCAGTAAGGATCTGCTGGCATTTCCATATCCTCCAAAAAGGAGGTAGAACAAGACTGATATTCCTGCCTGTCCTTGTATTTAATCCTATCCATATTTAGGCTGCTGGAATTCAACCTGGGTAAAGAGAAGAACTGTTGGAGTTAAGTATACCTGTTTAATTTTTTTTTTCTGGTGCTTGAAACAGCCAAGTTAAACCCAATTAATTGGGCTTATGACATGGATTTTCTGAAAGGGAAGTAAGCCTGTCTAGACAGTTGTTTGGTAAGTCCATCACCTCTCACTTGTCCAAAACCATTTGTGTGTGAAAGGGCTTGAACATACACTGACTGAACATAGTTCACATGCTATTCCCTCATCTGCTACAGTGCTCGTAGAAAGCACATGTGATCAGCACTTGTTATTGTGGCTAAATCCTGATGATGCTCAATTGTTCAAAATTTCCCCTTGGCACCCAAAGCTGTTATGCAATCACAAATTCTGTAGGTTGAAAGGGTCCCTGTGCACTGGTGTGGAGGGAGGCAAGGGTAAAGTCAGGAGGGCTCTCAGTCTTGTACACAGGTTTTTCTCATGGTTGGTGTGGAAACTCAAGGGATCCCAGTAGGTACTTAGAAGTTAAAAAGAAAATACTCTTCAAGAAGAAAATGATCACACAAACATGAAACCATTCACAGCACTGCTTAAAGGTTAAACACTGAACATGTTTGACAGATGCTCTGAAAACTCCTCCCATAAACAGAGGTCTGCAAAGCTGCAGAACAGACTGTTCCAAATCCTGCAGTACAGAGACACTAATGCTCTCAGATGGTAACAGCAGAAGAAAGTCCTGACTTGTCTTTCTGGCCAGCTTTTGAGCCTAGATCACTGAACTGCTCTGTTCTGAGGAATATTTGTACTTGACTGAGCAATGAAAGCAATAACTTTCAGCTCTGAGGATTTGCTCTTGTAATAGCGTGTAAGAAAGATACGAGGGGAAGAGGAGCAGCTAAAGGTGTAAGGGAAGGGTCTATTGTCAACGCAAAGCTTCGGCTAGCGCCTAAAGAGAAATGTCATGGGCTCAACTTCAGGGTATCGCCATTGAAAACAAAACCAAACCAAGCCAAACAAAAACAACCCTCCAAAAATCCAGAACCAGAAGAGAATTAACAACCTTTGCTATTAGACTCTGGGCTTGCTCTCACGAGGGGCTCCAGCAGCGTGGGATGGGGATCCTCGCCTGGCGCCTGGTGGCAAGAGGCAGGACTTGCACAGGGCAGGGGACAGCAGGGACACAGTCCCTCCTCGCCAGGAGCACCCACAGGCTGGCAACAGCGGTGAGGGCAGAGGGGCCACCCTCACCTCTGCCTCCTCTCCATGGCCACAGGCTGCATCCTGCTTCTCAGCCCCGCCGTGCCGGGAGCATGGCTGCCTGCCCTATGCAAAGCACTTGAGATCCCAATTAACTGTTGCTATTAATACCCGTGGAGCATCGTCACGTGGGGAGCATTATCACGCCGCAGAGCTGCAGATACCTAATTTAGGAAGCGAGGCTCCCCAGCTCTCTACATGCTGAGGCAGGGGAGGCTCTTGCTGGCAAGACTGATTTGGGGCACAGAGAACAACGTGCACGGGTTGCCCAGCCCTGCAGCTCAGCGCCAGTCTTGGCCGAGGTGGGAACGTGGTAAGGAGCAAGGATGGGACCCTTCTTTCAGCACCCACATGGCCCAAGAGTGGCTTTAATCAATGATGAACCACCCTCAGATCTCCCCTCTTTCTATTGCACTGTCAGAGATGCCTATGGGCACACCAGCTCCTGCCCTCCTACCCTGTCTTTCGCTCCTCTGAGGGAAAACCAAGCTGTGGTTTAAGGGAGCAGCAAGGCAGAGAAGCAGGTGCTGGTGCTGCAGGGACACTGGGCTAGGGGACACCTCCAGCACGTGCTAGGGCTGCTCCAGGACAGGTACCGCAGCCCTCAGTGGCGTGAGCCAGGAGAGCAGAGCTGTTCTGCACACAGCTGGGAAGGCTCCTGCACAGTGCTGTTGCAGGCACACAGCCTGCTGCACTCTGCACCGTCAGTTACTGAATCATTTTAATTCTGAGGCTGTTACATAAAAGGAAAAAGGTAAGAAACCTGGGATTCTCTAGTATCCCTTGCATAACAGTATCTTAACAGAAGCTTGGCCAATCCACTTGCATGTATTTGTTTCAACAATAACATTCAGTGATATAAATGATCACTTATAAGCCTATTGGGCACAAGAAAATGTCTTTTTAAAGTCTTCAGAAAAATCTCCAAATCACTGAATATAAAGCACCTCAATCCACTGTGGTATTATTTAACCACAATAATACATTACCTTCAATATCAATGCAGCTTGCTGTATTTAATATGGAGAAAAAAGACCCAATTTTTCTTTCTTATTACGAAAAATAAATAACTATTTTTTCTTTCATAGGATTTAAACATGATGCATATAGGTATGGACAAGAAAACCAGTATTCTTTTTTTTTACCTTATAAAAAACTTTCCACTTAATTTAGACTGCTCTAATTAGACAGGGCTCCTCCACGGTAAGGTCAGGGCTAAGTAAGCCTGAGCGCTGGGTACCTCTACCACTGGTTTCCATGGCAATGCACTTAAATTAGCACCTCGGAGTCATTACAGAAACCATAGAATGACAAATAACAACATACTCTCGGGCATCTCATGTCCTGAAATAGAAGCAATGAGAGCCGATAACTCCTTCAGAAGAGCTCCAAATATCTGGAAGAAGGGAACAAATTATTCCCTTTCCAGCAGCTCTGCTGACACAGAGCGCAATGAAAACGCTCCCTTCTACCAGTTATTTTGCTGCAAAGCTGCACTGAGCATAGCTTCAATTAAATTAAAAAAAAAAACAAACAACAAAGAGGACAAGGGGATTATCCTGACTCCTTTCATCATCTTTGTGCTCCTGGAGAAAGAGATCTTTTGAGATATTCACTGTTACAGAGGCAGGCTGGCCTGGCCTCAGAAGATCTGCACTTAGTTCCTGGCTTTGCCATCGTCTCCCACTGTGGGCCTCTGTGCTCCAAGCCCCCCACTGCGAGATGGGGATAGCATCACTCCTCTCCCTCAAGGACACAAACCACTGCATGTACGCACAACAGGACTGGCCCTGGGGGGCCACCCTCAAGCTCAAATATCTCACTTGGTACAAACAAAAATCCTAAGAATGAAAGCAAAAGCAAAGTTGGCTGGGCGTCCAGGACAAAACAGACAAACAACACAGCCTCCACCAGTTGGCACAGCACATACCCAACCTAGCCCTAGATGAACTGGGTTTTTAACTATTGGTATTAGCCTGAGCTCCTAAAAGTAGAAGCCAGCACAGACCCTGCGAGCAGAGAACACACTGGTACCAGCGAGCTCCCTCTGCAGAGGCGACAGGCCTTTGCAGGGCGCAGGTATGACAGCCTGGCCATGGGCTGTGACCAGCAGTTCCTTACAGCAGCTTTTGCAGCACCTTCATTGCCCCCACGAGGGTTTTCCAGCAGCCCCTGCCTGGGGCAGGACATGGCCCCAGCCGCTCCAGGTGCAAGGAAGGTCACTTACACCGTGTTAGGTGTTGCTGGACGGTGAGCAGCAGGGAGGGAATGCATTTACCTGCATGTCTGAGTTAGTGAAGCTGCAGGCAGACAAGTAGTTTGTGTGCATTGCAACCGATTTCTTCTTTGCAGCCATATTTTCATTTTTGTCAAATGTCAGAGGGTACACAGAACACTTGTTGTCCAGGCCACTAAAGAGAGTAATAATAGCAATAACAGAGAGAACTGGTTAAAACTGCAACGACAAAAGGCGAGTGGTGATAAGAAGGAAACCACCTGTCAGTGTTGCGCTGCCAAACCCTTACAAGTACCGACTTCCCTGTATTGTGCTGTCCGGGATCTCCCGGTGCAGGGAAGCCCCAGCTGCCTCACCAGGCTGGCTACTTTACAGAACTCGAACAGCTGCGCCTCAGTATTTTTTACCCTCATCGAGTTTATAAATGGCACTGAATGAAACCTTACAAAATTATAAACCAGGAGGTGACATAGCAGTCACCTCAGGGTTAATGTTTCACATACAGCCAGACCGGCATTTCTCTGTTAACATCCATCACTGCAAGATGTATCAGTACTTAAGCATCATTGTTTATCTACCTTAATAAATCTGACCTAACTCCTATGGAAAAGATGGTATAGCAATAGGGGGTGTGAAGATAGGGCTTTTAGGAGAGTTTGGAAAAAAGGCAACAGGAGTACTGACCTCCTGGACAGTTGCACCAGTTAAGCTGTGTCTCCCAGGCCAGACATGGCACTCTTTTCTAAAGGCTCTGGCTTGTACGTGAGCCTTTTCTAAAGCCGCAGTAGATCAGCCCAGCCTGGTCCCTGGGATCCCCGTACACCCCTAGGTGCTGGTTCTGTGCCCTTTATTATATGCACAGCACTTAATTGACAGCACAACAGAAATCTGGAATTAAGCAGTGCAATGCATATATGCCCTCCCTGTCTCTCTTACAAGTGTCAAGACAGAGCTTCCTTGCCATCCTTCGAACTTGAGTTGCGATATACAGTTCCTGGACTCCCCTTCCACACACATTTATGGAGCCTTCCTGCCTGTCTCTGCTGCTTCCTAGACATATGAGCTGCACAGTCAAGTCTCCCTTTGTTCCTTTCTCTTACCCCAAGCTTGCTTTGTCTCTCTGATCCACCCAGAGCCTTTTTAAAAGACAGTTTGCCAACATCTCATCTCTTTGTTTTCTCCCCTGCATGAACTCAATTTTTTCAAACCTGAGCCCTCAGAAAACTTGGAGAAGATTATCAGGGATGGGGTTTCTTCTCCCCACCCCACTTTGGCATGATCTATTCCTGTGCTGGTAATCATTAATGACTAACCTTCTCTACGTTGCAGAAGAAGGAGTACAAAGTAAGAACAGAGTTAAAATCTCTCTCCCTTAGAAAATATATCCAACACACACAACCAAATTGGAACAGGGAAGTTGCATGCATGCAAAATTCCTAACCCATGATATAAATGCTGAAAGAGGAGTATTTTCCATGCTTACACAACACATGTTATTGCACTGAAGTCAGGGGAGATAATGTGTACGAGCCATTATGGGAACAGAATCAGACACTGAATGTAGTCCTTCCACCCACAAGCAAGGCACGTGAACTCCGAGCTGTCAGCATCTGAAGGCACAGGGACACCACTGCAAATCAAGCTTCTCTGCGTAAGCAGCTGCAGAAACTGGGAACTTACCCACAAGCAATGGCACATCCAGATGGGGCATACGCACACGCCATCACCCAGGTACATGGCATCGTCACTGCGTGTTCCTGAAACACAGCACCTCTTTAAACTGGGATGTCACCGTTTCTCTACTCAGTGCAAGGAGAGCAGCGTACAGCAAGAGGCCACCGCTGCTGCACGTGTAAAAGTGAGTGACAAACAAGCTGTTCTATAGGGTGCTGCGAGGCAGCCCTGGCAGGGCTTGGAGGAGCAGCAGCACCATCTCACAGTGAACACCATGGCTGAAGGATGCTGGGTGATCACACACGGCGCC
Source organism: Microhierax caerulescens (assembly GCA_035590215.1). Taxonomy (NCBI): domain Eukaryota; kingdom Metazoa; phylum Chordata; class Aves; order Falconiformes; family Falconidae; genus Microhierax; species Microhierax caerulescens. Next base: position 16,880,588 of record JAVJGJ010000060.1, read on the forward strand.
TGGTACAGGGGTTACCCAGGAGAGGCCTCTGTTTTGCTGGCTGGGCTATGCCCCCAGTTGGGAGCTCTCCCTGCCAGTGAAGAGGCTGGATCAGAGCTTCCTGCTGGAGAGTGCAACAGTGCCCTGACAGGCACTTTGCTCAGAGACAGGTCAAGGGAGGTGCTTTGCCCCGGGCCTCTTCGTTTGAGGTGCTGGTGGATCTTTGCAGGTTATCCCACCATCCTGCTGCCTTCTCTGACATGTGTGAGCCCTTCAGCCCTCCATCTTATCCCACCATCATTTGGCCTGTGCATAGAAATCTGACTTTTGCTGAAGTTTCATTTACCTTGTTGGTAGTGAAGGAATCCCACACGATCACCTTCCCATCCTAAACGAAAGCATACAAACAAGAGAGAGAAATTGAGGCCTTCCAGACATGGCTGTCACCTACTTTCCGAATTTAGGGAAAACTCCTCCACTCATCTCCATCCCCTCCCCCCCGAGTCTGTCACATCACAAAATTTTTGTCTCGATGTTAACAACAGCATAATGGTCCAGCGGAGCACTGAGGAGACACTCCTCAGGACAACCAGTTACCTCTCTGACCAGAAGAAAAGCGTATTTCCTCCTTACTGAGATGACTGATGACAGCTTAAAAGACTGATTTAATCTTTTAATTTTTTCCCCTTCCCTTTTACGGGGTTTATGAGAACTCCCCTCACTCGCAGCACACGCCATGGACAGGACCGTCTCCTCAGGAAATTGTCCCTAGTGAGCCCTCACTTGCTCCTTTCAGCCACCACGTGTTTCTCCCAGTTTGTAATTGCCACCTACAAAGCCGGCCACTTCTCCCAAGTGATATCCATCGGTGGCTCAGCATGGGGCCTTACAGTTACAAGAGGTGCCCTGCATTACAAATCCTTGCTGAGCTGGCAGCACACATGGGGATTATTTATGGACATTGCACTGTTTATTCATCTTCCCTTTCCTGTCTTTTCCTGGTTTTCCCTTTACTTCTCACTACACTTACTTAACCTTCAATTATCCATTGATACAATCGCTAAATAGCCCTCATAAGAACCCTCCACAGAGAGCAACACAACCACTTTGTGTATGCCAGCTACGCTCACGCCAGCTACTTTGCCTTATGCACACAATACCGCTAACTTCCCTGTACCATGAAAGCAAAATGTTTGTTACTGAGCAACAATTGTTGCTGTACCGGGACTCACTAGAGTTCTTAAAATAGAGTAAAAAAGTGCAAAAATGCATTACAACTTGCCTGTTCAGCTTTCTGATCCACACACTGACATTTTAACCACTTTAAAAAACCATGACATTAATTATTTAAAATTATTCTCTTTGCTGAGATCACCATGAATGGTAAAAATTCACAGTAACTGAAGGTGGCTTGCAATGCAGATTGCCTATTTTTATCCTTCAAGTGAGACCCCTGACAGATTTCATATAGGTCAATGAACAGCTGTGAGATGCAACAAGCTCACTCACTGCCATACTGGGCTCAGAACGAACCAGGCGATCTAGAAAGCAATTATCTCATTACCTCCTCCAGCTCATGAGACTGGTCTTGAGCAGGTGTTAGGACTGTTTCTCAAAATGCCCAAGTAAATGCAGTAATTTTGGCAGGATGTTTGAGATTTTCAAGGTCACACTAATCATACAGACTGCAGCAGAAATTTCTGTGTGCAGAAATCTCTAGAAGAATCATTTCTTCCCTTCCCTTTTCCTGATTATGTTCTCCGAACACACAAACTGAAATCATTACTAAATATTTTATCTGTAGAGAACAAGGAAATGAAAGTGGCCTCACATGAGTCCTCTCTATTTTCCACTGTAGTAGGGGATATGGGGAAAATCTGTATACGACTGGACAAGAAATATTTAGGGTATTAGCTACAGCAGGTATAGTGATGATCAGATGCTTGGGTTTATGCTCTCTGAACAAATATATTGCCAATGAACTGCTTTAAGGGCATCTTGAAAACATTTACATTACACAAGGGTATCATCTGCAAAGAGTGATACATAGCACAGACAACAGATTTGTAAAGCGCCCAACACTAGCTTTGAAAAACACCCGCTCACCAGCATACCTGGGAAGAGCTCACAATTCTTCTCTTGTCTTTGCACCAGTCCATACAGAGAACTTTATTTCCATGGCCCTTCAGGGTCCTCCTGGTCTTCATCACAAACTGGCCCAGTGCCTCCACACGCTCTGCCACCTGATGAACTGCAAACAGCTGATGGTTAAAGCACCCTGCATCAAAGCTCTGCCCTGGCAAATCTCTATGTTTGTGAGTAACATCACCTGAAGGAATTCATCAATGAAGTTTAAGTTTCTGGTGCAAGCCAATGAGCTCTGCTTCAGAGCTGGCAGGTCGTAAAACCAAGGTGAGCAGTGTATGAATATATTCACCAGACAAAATAAGGATGAATTTACTCAGGGCTTGAATTCCAGGGTTGTAGCAGCTGGAACTCTTGCAGACCACCGCACCCAGGTATAACTGGAAAACAGATTACCCCCTTGATCCCTCTTACTGGGAAATCCTCAACCTGACTGAGGCTTGAAAGTGCACAGGCAGCCTCCAGTCTAACACATGCCTCAAGGTATCAGCAGAAGTGAAAACCACTACTGGTTCTTGGAGAGAAAAAAAAAAAATCTACAAAAGAAAGTGGTGAGCATCAAATCTCCAAAGTTTCAATAGTAAAACACTTGTTCTGGATGTGAGAGTCCCAGTGGCAGTCGGCTCTCAGCATCACGGCGGTGGTGCAGTGTAATACATGTGCTAGCCACTGGCGCTGGAAACAACTTCTCTGCTGTGCCATCTCTTCTGGTTGCCAGGGGAGAACTGAGGGCCAGGACACAGCTCTGAACGAGCCAGGAATCCTGGCATTTGCTGTAAGAGTGCGCCACCCAACTTCTCAACAGTGTCTGTGGACATTGAGGAACTTCATGGGTGGGCCAGCTTTTTCTTTTATGGGAAAGAGAAACAGAAAGGGCAGGCAAGCAACTTCCCTGAGTAGCATCCTCTGGTGGTGAAATCAGTTCTCTCATACCTCATTTAACAGCAGTACATTCAAGGTGATATTCTTAAAAAACCAACAAATTTACATTTTCAATTGTGCAAATTCACTTTGACGTAAGATTCATCCCACTGCAGCTGACACAACTCAAAGCTGTCCCATATAACCCTGATGCCTCATGCTGGGGTCATCTGCACGTGCCTAGGAGAAAGCATTACCTAAGGAAATCTATTTGCTTCGCTCCAGCACTGCTCATCCAGCGTGGGTCATGATGCACCCTGTGGCAGCTCTGACACACTTCACAGGGGCATCAGGGAGGGTGGGAGTTGCTTCAAGCCTCACAGCCAAGTAGAGGTCCTGGGGTGAGACCCTGGCACCAGAATTAAAAAGGACTCTCTCTAGAGAAGAGCTAATAGGATCCAGTGCTTCCCTGCGTGGTGTGTTTGCCCACGCTGAAACCTAAGATGATCCATCTGCTGTTAGCTAAGGGGCAATGCCCAACAAACCTTTTGAAATAAATGCAGAAGCTCACATGCTTTTCATGAGCTGCTGGAGGAAATCTTCAGCTTTTCAAGCCATGCTGGAGACTGAGCTCCACATCCCATATGGCAGGCGATTGCTCTGGGGCTGCGTTGCTGCTTTACCCTTGGACATTTTTCTAGAGCTGCAAGAAAGCTCATGGGCTAGGAAGGGCTGTCACAGCAAGAAAGCAGGCACCGGTAACTTTGACATTCTTCCCTGGCACGGGGTCAGGGGAGCAATTTCTGCCTAAGGCAGAGACTGATTTCTAGTGGATTAGCTTTTCAAGAGTTGTCTTTCAAAACCACCAGCCCCACAGGCTGCACCAGCGTGTTCTCACCTGAAATCTCTCCTCAACCACTCTCACTCAGCCAGGGGACAAGTGCTGTCCACCACTCCTGACAATTTGTCCATCCCATCTCTAAAAAGAGGTCAGAAGCAAGTTTCTGAGAAAGTACCACATAAACCCACTAAGGAAAAGATACATTTCCTCCTACTTCTGCCTGTGGAAACCTGCCAAGTGATCCGATCACCAGGCATGAAAACACAGTACAGGAGGTTATTATGGCAGCTGGAAAGATGCTTGTGTCCAGAACATATCTGAAAAACAAACGTTTAACATACAATGGACAAAGTGTTTCCATTATGTCAACGCAGCCGAGACTCTGTAGAATTGTCTGGTTTAGCCTTACTGATTCTCTGAGGATGCTTATCTCCAACCACAGCCATAATAATCCTGCACCCGCCTAGCACAGGTTTTAGTCAGATAATTATTTTGAAGCGTTCTCCAACATTGTTTCAAGATAGTTGAAATTATGCACTCAGCAAGTAGATCACCTAAAGCCACTAAGTAGCTTGAGAGGTTTTACAAGGTCTAGATAAACCAGGCTATTCTAAAACACATTGTTTGGCCTGAACAGGAGGTGTGGATTTCATGCAGATACTACTGGGTCTTTGATCTTTTCTTCCCTGGAAGTCTGTTGATCCTAACTGGTCTCTTCTGGTCTTAAAAGTTTGTGGATTGCACAAACAGAACAAACTTAACTACACCTGAAATTTTAAGCAATAGAATTGAATACTTAAAATGGTAAGATTGTAAATCAAATGCACATTTGGTATTTCCTTTTTCTATCCACATTTTTGAGGGCTGCAGTTCAAAACCAGTTGAACAAATAAGGGCAATCCTAGTTCAGGCAGCTTTTTGTTTTGGGAACCATAGAGGGAAAGTCACAATCAGAGCAAAAAAATGCAAAAGATACAATTTTAGATTGGGGGGGTGGGGGTGGAGTGGGGCAGGGAGCCACAAAATACAAAAGGTGCTTTATTCTGAAACTCACAACCTCTGCAGAAATAGTTCTTGAGGATAATTCAAGTGCAAAGAAGCTCTGACACAGAATCAATAATATAAAATATGATGAGGGAGCACTGTTCTACAGCAGCACAAGACTTTTGTCTTAGAAATCATGTCATGGTTATGGGTGGAAACAGGGCCCTCCTAAGTTTACAGATTTTACATATGAGAAAGACACAAATACCCTATGACAATCAATGACATGCAGTTATGGTATCACTGCAATCACAGGTCAAAACTCTTTGTGAGCAAAAATGGATTTAAGTGTACGCTTCAGAGGTCTGTTAAACAGAGGCCCCACTACTGCCAATACAGAAATTATACTGCAGGAGTATGATGATTTATGGTAATGTTTCTGCAATGAGGCCACCTCCATCTGTTTAATGATTCCCATTGATAAGACAGTCATATAAGATATGATTGTCTAATTAGGCAAGAAAATGCTCTATTTACTGCAGGGGAAAAAAAATCTTTTAACCCTCCCTGACCTGAAATTTAAGAATGTTTGCCAGTCCCTTGCTCTTGCAAAACACTACGAGCTACATCACTGGATACAAGCTCAGATTCTTTTTCAGCATTTAAGGCATCAAAACTGATGAAACAAAAGTTGTAATGACCCACTGATATTTCTAATGAAGTGAGCTATACGATTTCAGAGGCATACAGTAATTGGCAGTTTTTTCTCGGAAAAAACACTTCTGCAATATATCATTGCAATTATAGAAATGAAATGATAAAATTATTTTTATATCTCAGGACAGATTAATGAATACCTATTTGAGCAGCTCCATAAAAATAAGGTTAGCTTATTTTTTCCTGAATAGGGGGGTCAGGGCTGAGATTTGCTGGTGTCATTTCAGTGCCAGTAGCCACGGCTCTCTCAGGGTGCCATTTCTGTGCCGGTAGCCACGGCTCTCGCAGCCGCAGCTGACAGCAGCAAGTTACGCGTGGCCAGCTGAGCATCCCCTTGCCCCGCACCACGGCATCAGCACCGCATCCCTGCCAGCCCTTCCTAGAGGGAAGGTGGGGAAAAGGGGCCGGTTTTGGCAACAAGGTTCCTTGCTAAGCCCTTCCACCCAGGGGGAGATTCTGGCCTGGCGAAAGCAAATCCCCACCAGCCTCCCCCAGGCTGGCTTCAACCTTTGTCTCTGCCACCAGGCCGGCCGTCAGACCGATGCAAACACATCCCGGCGCTGACACCCCCCCACCCCCCGTGAGGCGTGCGGGGAGCGCAGCCCCGGCCAG
>JAVJGJ010000060.1:16887457-16901422 GCA_035590215.1 Microhierax caerulescens
GCGGCAGCCCCCTGCAGCCCCGGTGGGCTCGGCAGTCCTGCCGGCCCCCCGCCTCAGCGCCTGCCCTCCTGCCCGTGGGGTCCCGCTCTACAGCCCAGGGGCTTCGTTCCCCGAAACACGGGCAAAAGGGGAAGGCATCTGCTTTGTACCCAAAGTGGTCCGTTACCAGAAGCTGCACACACTGTGTGTGTAGGGAGTCATGGGTCACCCCAATGGCATTTTAAAGCATCAGGCTGGGAAGACGGACCCTGTCCAGCCTCAGCAAATTGCGGCTCAGCTGCATCATTCCCTTACACTCCTATGGGCAAGGGCCACTGGGAGACTCGGTCACCCAGAAGGTCCCTGGCCCAGCTCCTGTACCAGCAGGATGGATGCAGTGCTGTGAACTCCTCGCTCCACTACGCTTTGAATTCCTCATTTTTAAACTTGGTGTTATCAGAGTTCCTCCCCCACCCAGCCCTTAAACAAACCACCTCTTTACCCTACACACAGATTAGCACATTAGGGTCTGTGGCCTTCCCAGCCCTTGAAAGGAACCAGTTTCCAAAACCCCAAAAGGCACAAAGAGCCCCCCTAGCTGGGTACTGGTGTCAGCCCAGGGCACAGCACCACGGCTCTGCAAGCTCTGTTCAGGTGCGGATCAGGAGCACGTGCTGGGCACACCAAGCAGCCGACGCTTCCAGAGACAGAGACAGCCACAGGGCCTTGTGGCTTTTTGTTCCCTGGTAGGGGAGTTCCTTGAAAACGTCCTCTTCTTATTAAAGTGATTGTCCTTGATCTACACGGAGTAACTTTGCTCAGATTGACTCCCATTGTCTCCCTTTAGCCAGAAAATAGACAATCCAATGGCTATTGTTGAACCTGGAGATGGGCCAAGATTGGAAAGGGAGATAAGAAAATACATGTTTGCAGCTGTTGTTTAGACTCTGGGCACATCCTGAACACAGTGTGGGTCTCAGAGAAAACAGAAGTCCTTTCCCACACTGGGCTTAGTTAGCAGCAGTGTCACGGTCCACCCAGGATGCATGGGCAGAGCTCTTCCCTGTCACTCCGGAGGCTGAATTCAGGCCCTGGCCTGGCCCTGTGCTCCAGGGCTCTCTCAAGTCACTGGATCTGCAGGCAGGAGCTGGGTTACCTTTCACTGCAGAGTCAGATACATTAAACCCACTTATATTAAACTCAATAATGCAGGTGTGTCCTGGGGGAGTGGCAAGAGAAGATTGTGAAGAAGAAACTTCATTTTTGAAAGGTTCTGATCGATGGCAAATGCCCTGTTTGTGACACCTGATAAGTATGAAGGGGCCCAGAAGTTAAACTTAACAAAAAAACATAGGAAATTTCTTGGCCTTGATAGGAATGCATCAGCTCTAAGGAATTTGGCTTAGATAACACCTGTACGCCAGACAGCTGGAACAGTTCTGACAGTGGAAAACTCAGGCTTTCTTGACTTACTGATGCGAACAGTCTCACTGCCTTGGGCAATGGGATTAAAAAAATCTACAAAGAACAGCACAGAAGGTGAGAGTCTTTGGGAACCATACATGTTCAGACTGATACATGATACTAGTCCAGAGATGACAGGGATAGGCAGAGCCATGAGGTGAAAGAGAAGCCTCTACCAAACATACTGAGCTAAAGAAGTGATACATAATGAACATTTCATTAGTTTGAATTTTAAAAAAAAATCTAACTCATCTGACCGAGCTGCTTAACTACCCATGTAATCATTAGCTAAACATGCAAAAAACTACAGGTTAAGAGTAAGGGCACTTGGGAGCTTTAAATAAAATGAACCAGTGACAGATTAATTTAGAGGATAACATAGTACTAGGTCAACTAAAAGAGAATAAATGTTACCATTTAGTAAACAATCAAGGCATTTTTTATCTCCCTTTTCATAAAACCTAACCATACTGAAGGCAATATGCTTTTAACAATGTATTAGCATTTGCTTTAAAAAATTGTAATTGGCAAATGGCATTACAACATTGTATTAGAATCACTATGCTGAGGGCATGTTTAATCTGAAATGGCAGTTCAGTCAGCGGCAGCAGATAAAGTACAGGTTCTTTTAGTCTGGTCTCTGCTTTCAGATGAGTTTCAGAACACCTCAGCACAGGACAAAAGGCACAGCAGATATGGTAGGTGGAGTGTATGGAAAAGTGGGAACAAGTTACTGAACTTCATTTCGTAAGGTTACGATCCATTAATTGTGCAGTAACAACTGGCACATAAAAAAATTTGTTGCTGTGGCTTCATACTGACCACCAGCATTCCATAGAAAGCTGACCACTTCCAAACTGGCTACTATGTCCTCAGCAGCAGCGAGCTTCCAAGTTGTGCAAAACAGGGACAGCTTCTTATAAGACAGCTTTTTTCTCTGACTCTTCCCAATGGAGCATAGGCAAGCTGACCCCTTGGCTTCATATATTTTGAGGCAACCAAGCTGAAAGTAGTCATCTTTCTACAGGGCCTTATTCTATGGAGCTGCTACAGAAACGTTGATCACCAAGAATTGTGGCAAAACCAGCTGTTACTGCAATCATAAACCCACCTTCCACACATGGCAAATACACCAGATTGTAGAGATGGGAATGCATGGAAGAAAGTTGGTACTGTTCCGTTATTAAGGACACCAGGTAAAATGGAGGATCTAACAGCGTGTGACAAATTGTTGCCTATCTCAAAAGTTTGGTCTTTAAGTTTTCACTCTCACTAAGTCACCAGTTGATCTCTTTTTAAATTATAAGCTAATTTACTAATATTTCTATGGGGAGACTAAACCAGCAAACACTGATTGAGTTTCTACTGATTAGCACCAATCTCCAAAGCAGGCAAAACTCCAGAGTGAGAAAGATTATTTTGTCTAAAAGGCAAACAATTGAAGTAGGATGATCTCAACACTGAGAATCAGCAATCTCCAATTCTGTTATCCCTCAGCATATGTTGGTTTTTGGGAAATTGCAAAGACTGCCTGATGAAAATGCATGTGTGCACCTGCTGAACTGAAATTAGCTGGTGGATGTGCAAATCAGGAAGTGGCAAAAATATCAGCCAATTATACACCACATTATGTACATGCATCCACAAACATGTGCACACATGTGGCAAGGATATATTGTGCATTTTGATATAAGCCAAAGCATACCCACAGCTCTGAAAAAAACAATTAAAAAAAAGTAAAGGATACAATTTGCCTACCCGTACATATTTCAGTGCTAGCACGAAGAACTCTGTGTTCTGAATATTTGGTTTTAAATATTTTACAAAATAAATATGAAAAAGCAAGCTCAAGCCAGATCAACCAGAGGTCCTACTGCAGCGCTAACAGCAAGCCTAACAGGCTGTTAGGTACTGGCACAATTCTTCCTGAAGTCTCAATCTGCTTCCACCTAGCAGCTGTTTCAGTTGGAAAGAATCTAACTTCCATAATGTGAGTAACAAGGAGAAAGTTGCAAGCACTGTAAACATCAAACAGCCAGTTTCCTGCAATTCCACCACACATTTATCAAGTCATACCAAAATTTACTGGATAAATAGCTATTTACAGGCTTCTGGCCAAGAAAGACCTGAACAAAGCACCCATTTCAAAGTTCAGAGAAGCAAATAAACCAGGAAGGGACTGTCTTTTGTCTTGCAGTCATTACATTTAAATTTCCTCCTAAACAATGTAACTCATGAGAATGTGCTGTGTCAGCCAGCGAACTGTACACACGGCACCACTTAACAACCACCAAATCAGTGCTCTCATCTGCCTGCAAAACAGTGTTTTGTAAACACGGCTAGTTAAACCTTTTAGCATTCCTGAAGAGAGATCGTTTCATCTGACACTCAAATATAACAAACTATTGGACCCTACTCAGTCATGGTAGAGACCAGTTCTGGGGAGGAAACAGTGAAGGGTGTTTTCTCCAACTGATAATGCACAGTGGTTCAGGAAGATAAAATAAAACTATTCCAAGTTGGAGTATAATCAGGACAACAAAATTCTTGAGTTTACAAAAGGAGTTTTGGAGGCCAGCTTTTCAGTAACCACATAGGTTCATGACCTCAGTTTTGTATTTCATCTAAAAAACCCCACTGTGATCTCTCTAGAACAGTGCTCTCTACCAGGAGTGGGGGATGTCACCTCACCAGTAACTGCTGGAGATTAGAAAGCCTCCAACATCACCCCTTCTTCATGCAGGTATTCTAGCAGGACCTGCTGGTCAGGCTAGTAGGTTTGCTGATCTCCCCCATTACCACCTTCTGTGGTGATGCACACACATGAAGACACTACTGCTGTGCAACCTTTTTCCACCTTATCCTCACTGTAGCAGCTCCCAGCTCTCACCCAAGTACCACACATAGCATACAGGACAACATGGTCTCAGTATGAAATGTGGGCCTTAAAGGAGTTCTGGCAGCGCTTCACATGTGTCTCATTTTTATTGAGGCAGACTAGAGGAATTTCATATCCCCTAGTTACTAGTGCATGAGCTTATTGCAATGGTTTAATCTGTTTTTGGGGAAGTTCTGTTAAAGGTAATGGGAAATGCTCAAGACCGTAGGCCAAACAGACTTGCACACATACACATAAACCTCAGAGCTGAGTTTAGACAGGCACATCAAATTTGCACAGCTGAGGAATGCAGTACCCTAGGGGGAAAAGCTCGTGGCCATTTTCCAATGAAGAATCATAAAAAAATATCCTTAAACCCTAGGGCTACCTCTGTTGCAGGCTTGTGGAAACACCAGGTGTCTGCAGAGGTGTTTGTTTGGCAGCCTACAGGCCTAGCAATGCTTATTTGCTGTCCAGAAAAATCCAACGTAACAGACCATTAATACATCCAACACCCATTTTTTGCAGTTTTTCCACATTCTGGCTGATAAAATCAATAACGTACCATTTCCACACATAGTGAGCAGTAGCTGAGTTGTTCTGATTTGATGTAAACAGCCCTAAGGGGCTTCTCTTTGGAGCACTTGTCACATGGACCAAATACAATTGCTAAAAAGGTCTGGTCACACATCTTTGCGGTTTGGGAGAGCTGAAAAAGAGGAGAAGAAGGAATGAGTGCATTCCAGTGCAGTGCAAAGCTTCCTAGTACTGCTCTGCTAGCTAATGCAGCCTAGACTGTATATAGACATCTGTAGGCTGGATAATCTCTATGACTAATCTCCTCTTGAGCTTGACAAACTGTATCTATACGCAAGATAGTCACATGCTCTGCAGATAATATTTTTATGAAGAAAAATACAAAGCAAAACATACATGTGTTATGATGTGCACTGACAACACATCATTATAACATGCACTGTGCACATGGATTCACTACATGCTGAAAATTATGCTTTGTTTTTACTTGACTACTGTCAGCAGACAGCAGAAATGCATAACAACAGCTGGATTTGTGAGAAATCTGCACTGATCAATATTTATTGTTTTTTCACTATATAATTAAATAGTCAATATTATGCATTATTTTTAAAGCTGAAGAGACGACCTAGGATTCAGTCAACAGCTACAAAAATATTACAAACAACATGCTGCTTGAGCAGAAACTGATGCATCAAGCACACTGAAAGCTGGGTCATTACGGACCCACTTTTGTTCTCAAGCCAGGCTTCTCCAGGATCAAAGCACTATCATCAACAGAGAATTAAAAACTACTTGAGAGTCAGAAAAACAAACAAGAATAATACTGCACTGTCATTTTTCTTTGTACATTTTTCAAAGGTTAAATGGGACCTTTCACCACTTCTAAAATGAAAGCTTTTAACATGATTTAGACGTGTACATAAATAATGAGTTTATGATTAACAAATAGAAGTTATTGCAAAGAGAGATTTAAATGGAAGAAATGAAATTCAATGAGCTATGTAGATTTTAGAATTTGTTTGGCTGGACATTATTTGAAAACCAAACCAAACTTTATTCTATGCACCTGCCTGTGCTCTGCTACTTAAGTACTTAAGTGAACTACTTGAAAAATAAGATGATAAACTCAGAAATCCTGCCCACACTCAATAAAAGTTTTGCTGTTGTCTCCAGGAGACATATAATCTCATCCCAAAACATGTGGGAAGCAATCTGTCCTGAAAAGAACTACAGAGCATTAATCTGAAACTTGCACGGAGCAGTCAATCAGCTACTTGCAGTCAAGGAGGATGACATTCCATTCCACAAAAAGCAATAGATATGTCCTTCAGTTTTTAAGGCATTCTTTTGCAAACGGTGAGCCTGAGACCACAAGCTGCCGTCCCTTCAGGGAGCTTCTCTGAGCTAGTACTGCTCATAGCTTTAAAGTGACCAGGCCTCAGTTCTGCTAAGCTCTTAAAACTGGGCATTTACAACTGAATAACCTGTTTTTCTGAGGTTCTTAGCGTTAATGGTTCCCACTGAGGGCAACTCAGGTGACACTCTTGGTGCGAAGTCTCAAGACACTAGGCCAACTAGACTTTGGGAGGAAAACTTTCATTTCAGAAGCAGTGTAAAATGAAGGTATATTGCAGGGAAAAATGCCATCTTATTTGAACAAAGTATCATTACTACATTTAGAGACTTTAGAGAATAATCTATTAGGCTTGAAATAAATACTCCGGGAAGAATTAATCTTTGATAAAGTATGAGAATTTGCCAGAGTAACATACAGGGTGAATCATACCTACTATCAGTATTATATAAATCAGATGAAATTTTGATATATTACAAAATTTTCCCAATGAACCTTCTGAAGAATTAAAAAGCAGTATTATACCTGAGACTGTTTACAACACAATGTATATATGTTTAATATGTTTAATGTATAATATGTTTGTATTTTTTTGCATACTATTTTGTAAAGTTATAAACTATTAAAACCAAAAAAGTCCAAATAGATTACAGCTTCTTGCATTGTAGCCTGAAATTTTAAACTTACTAGGTTTTTAAAGTTACAGTAGAAATTTAAAAATGGTGGCATGGTGAAACATGAGTAAGTATGCTGCTTAAAGAGAAATTCTGTACATTGAATCTTGGTGATAAATATAAAGAAGTACTCACCTTTTCAAACAGCAGGAACCTGAAGATTCTCAAGACAAGTAAATAAGCCGTGTGCAACTGATAATGGAGAAAGGCAGCCTTCCTATTAAGTCTACTTAAAGGCTATTTAAAGCTCAGCCTCTCGGGTTGTATCCCCTCAGGTCAGTTGTACTGATGATTATAGTTTAAAGGCTTTATCTTAACTTCCCTCTTTCAGCATACAGAATAAAGAACATAAGCTATTAGGCAAACTATATCTTACCTGCCTGTTCCATATAGCAGCAATTTTTAGATGGTTTCCAAATGTTAGATTTTAAACATACTGGGGAGGTGACTGATGACTGGCTTTTCCAGCTATCAAGTTGACATTTTGACAAATAGTACTGTCAAATGTTAAGTTTATCTCATATTCTTACTGAAATTTAAAAGTCAGACAAATCGATTAGTGTCCATGCTGGTCCTTCCTTGGATATACTTTTACTATTATTCAATTACTGTTTAAAGACAATAAAGTTTAAATCAATGAGATTAAAAACTGCTGCTTTTTTGCACTCTGAAAAAATTTTGGGGAAATTAATGAAAACATGTCTGAAAAATTCTGAAAGTGCTGAAGGTCACATCTACTATTGAAACTCTACTGCAGCCACTGAAGTCATGCCATTAGATGTTTGCATTTGATAGTCAGGAGGATCCCAGACAAGATGAGGGGTATGTGTGAATTAGGTCTCAGCCCAGCAGAGATTTGGGTAGAAGTAACCTGTCCTAGTCTTTTATTAGAAATTACAGGAATACAGGACTTAAAAGGACCACATATGCTGCTGAGTTCTGTTCCCAGAAACTGCAGGAGTCATACGTCTAACATCATCCAAAGGTGCCAACAACATCTAACACATCTCTCTGTAAGCCATTTCAGTACTTCCCCATGGCAGGAAGGATCATCATTCAACATTTTCCCATTTGAACGAAATAACTTTCCTAGAATGACAGTAAAGGAGAAAGCTAACCTCAGTGATGCCTCTTTCATGTATCTGCCTTCACTAAAACTGCTCCTTACATTTAGAAGAAAGGTAACAAACAGCATTTTGTACCTATACATTGGTTGGAGGCATTAATGTCAGCAAAAGCAAGGTAAGTTTCTGAGTGCATACAGTAGACACTGATAATTTTGAACTTTCTTTTTAAAATCCATTTTGTTTGTATACATGGTGTTAATAGCATACTTAACACAAACCTCTCAAAGTAACCTAGCATCAAATTACCAGAACAATTTTCTTTGATCAACAACTTTTGTCATAAAGGCATGTATGCCTTCTGATGCTTCAACTAGATGTAGACGCAAGGGTGGGCTGTGGTTTTATTCATACTGTCCCAGGCAGACATACAGCTCCAGGAACTGTAAGAAAAGGCTATATATGAATTATAGTAACAACACTCGCGTTAAAGTACTTACAGAAATTCGTAAGGAGCCAAGGACAGCACACCACTCTGACAGGAAGATACACAATGTTACAGCAAAGCAACTGGACCTTTAAATAAATGTTTATGGTGCAATACAAGACCGACAGTATCCACTAATATTCCCATTGTTCCAAGTAACTTCTTTCAAATGATCCCACACTGAAAATATAACTATTGCACCACTCAAAACACTACAAATTGATTTAGAAGCTACTTTATTTATCTGATTAAAATGGTAGTCTACCTAGATGTCTGTGATATTTTGTACAGCTTTTATTGTTATTGAACAAAACATAGAATTCTTCCTTCACCTATTTTGACTATATCTCTGTGATTATCACCATGAATAATTCACTGTACATAGTAAACACCAAGAACACTAAATAGCAATAATGTTTCGTTTATATTTACAGATGGTTCTGTGAAACTAAACAAGCAGTACTAACACTGTGTAATAAAAAAAAATAATCAAATCAATTGTTTGTTTCTGTAGTATTTAAATTAACTAAATTAATTAGAATCCTTTAAATATTTCAAAGCTTTAGTACTCAATTTTAATAACTATGTCTAACAGATCAGCTAGAAAACTAGCATTATTTACTGAGAAATTTCTGAGGACAGTCATCATTGTGGTGAGGTGAATGTTGTTTCTCCAGTTATTTTGATAGGGTCCAGGACTAAATAAAGTTGTTGCATTCTGACTACAGCGAGAAGGCTGAAAAAAGCAAAAAGGGGGGCCACTTCTACTTCTAAGGATCTTGCAATTGAAAATAAATAAATAAAGATGAAATGTAAGGAAATAAGCTTGGTTTATCAGTACCAGCAGACCACAGTAGCTGCATTCACTCCTATTCAGTGTCTGGACTGGAGAAGGGAAACCAGCAAGAAAGAAAGGAAGAAAGATGTTGTGCACATGTGTGCATACTTAGTGTATTTTGAAATGCACTGCATCAGAGATGGAGCCAAACCAGGAGATGACTCCTGTTTTTAAGGAAACAAGCTTATAATTAAATTTTGAATTTTGTATCTGACTTTTCTATTATAATGACTGATATGAAGATCCAGACTTGTCACTGCAGAGAACAAAACTGAAATCTGTCTTCAAGAAGAGTACCCGATTCCTTGCCCTGGCTGAAGAACTGTCTACTGTGCCTGCACTGCAATGCAAGCATTCAGTGAGCCAAGCCAGCATATCTACGAAAAGACAATGTGGGTTTGTAATAGCAATTCTCTTCAGATTGATCTCAGTTCCCCAATTTCAATGCAGCTATTTATACTGATTTTTTAAAAAAACACCTGTGGAAGGACCTTCCCTTAGCTCCTACTACAGTCTTTTGGAGGAACTGTTATAAAAGACTTCTTTTATGAAAGGCATAAAGGTATAAGAAGTATAGAGGGGTGAAAGCTACTGGAAAATGGATCCAGTATATCAAGGCAATGAACAGAATTACCTTGGGGAAAAAAAAAAATATCTTGTTACAGGAAGTGAAGGCAAGGAAAATTGTAAAGTAATAACATTTATCACATGGCAGTTTTCCCCTCTGACTGGTGCTGACAGGGCACCAAAACAAACTTGTCAGATAAATGTTTTTCTTGTCAGATTTGGGCTAAAAAACCTGTACAGTTAGCTTTGTGTCCAGCTGATGATATAAAGTCATCATTGTAGGACTGTAACGAAGGGAGAAGAGTAAGAAAAGAGAGAAGGAAATCATAAGCTGAAATTACGCAAAATTACTCCTACTTTTTTAAGTCTTGACTCAAGAAAAAATTTTTAACAGTTTAATTCACTGCAAGCTGCCATACTATCCACCAGCTGGAGAAACGAACCATGAAAGTCTGCCTGTCTTTGTACAGTCTCTGAGGAAATACCAATGCACTGGTTTTATTAAACCCTTGTGAGAAAGCCAAGTTTGAAGCTGCTGGGGACTTCTATGGTTTCCAAGGCATGTGCAGAGGGGGTGAAAGGAAACATCACTTGAAAGAGATACTTGGTATCGAGCATCAACTGTGGAACATCCTCACGATTGTTTAGCATAGCCTGAAATTTAACAGAAAGGGTAAGAAAACATTGTATTAAAAATCAAAGCAAAATGAGTACAGTGTTTCCTTCCCATTGCAAATCTTGCTTTCACATGAGCTTAAGGAGACTTGTTTTGATCAGTTCCAAATATCTAGAAACTGAGCAACTTAGTGATAATATGTTGTAAAGTGTAACTACATAGCACCAAAAACCCTGCGATTGAGGTATCCTGTAACTTAAATATGAGAAATAATAATTGTAGCTCTTACCTGGACTTTACGAACAAATGATGGAGTCACTCTTTTCTCAAAATCATCTATTGGAGTGTATGAGTTGAGGATCTTCACTATCTGTTCAAATTACAAAAAAATATTTTATTATGCCACAAAAAGTGAGAAGACAAAAAGCAGAAAGCATTAACATGACAAGTTTATTCATACATAATTAAAGTTTCAGTAAAGAATTTTACAATAAAGACAGAATTCTGATTGGTCACCTAATGAGCTGTAACATATGTGATGATTGCTATAGCTCATTGCCAGAGGTATCAGCAGGATGAAGAAAAAGCTGAACTGATTAAGGGAAACAACAAAGAAAGCCTGTTACAAAGTAAAGAAAATTCATTGTGGAATAAAAACATGAACAAAGGAGGGAGATATTGTTAAAAATGCAACAATCAGGAATAAGGAGTTAAAAATTGATTTAACAACTGGTGATGTGGAATGCTATTTTTATCAAATGAAAGGCAAATAGCTCTTTGCAACAAACTATTTTAGATAACTAAAATTTTTCAATTGCTGCTGCCAGAAGAAAACAGGTAATTCAGTACCTGCACAGTAGAAAGAGATGTGCAGTGTTCACATATCTCCTTGGCATCATCGTCAGTAATCTTTTTGACCTGAAGGAGCCAGGCTGCTTGAGATAGAGGCTCCAAAGTTTCTTTGGCATTGCTGCTTTGAAGATTCTTGTCCTTAAGCCATTCTTCCAAGTAGCTGATATTACACCTGGGTTAAACCATGAACAGATAACAGAAATGTCAGGTTCCCCCTAACAAGCAAGTTACCTTAAAGACTTCTAAAGAAGGAATGCCCCTCTAGTGCCATGTTCAAACTCATACATTTTAAGTTAAAAACCACACCTGTAGATCATAACAATCCAACAAGTAATAGCTTATTGATCTGCAAGTTTAATCTCTTCTATGTTTAAATTATTTTTATTTTTTTTATTTCTTAAAGCTTGGATAATAGAAAGCAAGTCATTAGTTTAGCTGTTTACAGAAAATTTCTAATATATACTGGCATTGTCTACTATACTACAGCACTATATGTCTTTAAAAATACTCATTTACAGCTGAGCTTGTACAGGAAACAAGAACAACCTTTTCACTTTACAAAGCAGGGTTGGGCTTACAACTGATGACCTAAAGGTTAAAGCAGCTTTCTTCTAGCAATGCTCCCAGACAGGTCAAGATTTAGTGATCTTCTTTCACCTTAGTCTGCAGCCTGTCTAATGGTGAATAAATGAACTGCATCTTCTGCAAAACAGGAGCATGTTCTCTTGATGCTTGTAACAAGACAGATGAGGCCTGATCTGTACTCTCAAAGCAAAGGCTCTGTCTCAGTGCCTTTCTCATCACCGAGTATGAAAAATGCAAGTCAGATTTTGTTTGTCTGCCAGCCACGGGACACTGCACCTGTTTACTACAGCAAGAAAGAATTAAAAATACTATTTGTCACATCATGAGCATGGAAATATCATGGAAAGAATCCTAAACATGCCTGACTTTAAGCTCCAGACTGTAATTTTCTCTCTTTTCCTCCATTAGTGTTTCCATGGAAAGAACAATTTGTAATATGTTATGTTGAGAGAGCTCAGCCCAAAATGCAAACATCTACTTTTTCAGAAAGTGTAAAAACCAACTGGCTACTTCCAGCACAATGGTTACAGAATGTGCAGTGACTTAGAGAGAAAGGATGTTACATAAAAGTGTGAAAAATTCGTTCTTAAGCTTGTTGAAATTTTACTGGCTTTACCTTATCTGCATTCCTTTTCTACATGAGCACATGTCCTTGCGGAGGAAGAGACTATTGAGGGTGATAGCTCCAATCAGAAAGAAAAGCTGCTTCACTGCCTGCTTTAGAAGCTCAGAGTCCAAGCCATTCTGGCACATGGTACTATAAAAATAGCTGAGCTGTTGCAGAATAGAGGTCATTGTGTAGGTATCCGTATCATCTATACTAGAAGAACGTTTACGGAACCCTGTAGGTTTCAAGCCAGAAATTCCTTGAAGACTTTCATATTCCAGCATGCCTGGTACTGAAATGCAATAGAAAGTAACTGATTAGACCAAAACTCCTAAGACTCCTTTCAGTTGTGTAACCTTATTTATTGAACAAAACCTACTTTCAGCATATTTAAAAAGTTAAATGATACAAGAAAAATAAGATACTGACAACGGCTTCTGGCGTGCACAAATTTTAAAATTTAAAACCTTTTGTTCCTGGACAACGTTGATTTGTTTTCAAATCATTATGCCACACCAGGAGATGTCACGAGGAAAACGTCTTTCCAAACCCTGTGGTGATGTATCATTCAGTGGAATTTATATGTGCAGAAACACACATGCAGGTACACATGTATAAATCAACACGAGAAAGAAATCTGCCCCATCCTTTGCCTCCATATATAAGCTTATTTGTATACTTCACAAGCTACATTTAAGCCTGTTTGGGTTGCTTATCAATCATGCCTTACCAATCATAGGCTGGATGTTGTTCTCCATTACAATAATGAATTGGTGATAGATACGAATGGCCAAATCACTAAGAATTTGTCTGTATTCTGAGAGATCGAAATGCTTCAAACAGTTCTTATTCTGACGTGGAGTGTTATGCTTCATAAATTCCTAAAAGTTGTAAATATAATTATTAGAAATCACATAACAATAAATATAAATTGTTTACTACAACGTAATGGACGTATTAATGTTAACTCATTCCATCTCTGGCTGGACAGAATCTTAGAATGAGTCAAATCTACAGCTAACTTCAGTGGATGCTTCCAGTTCTGGGGTTTCCTGTACTTGATTTTCCAGTTTATGTTGATGTTTACTCTGTTCCTAAAGCCTGCTAAAGTCAAAGGAAAAACATACATAAATTTCAATGAACTCTGGAGCAATTCCTAGATCACAAATAGAAAGCAAATTCCCCCTGCTGCACCCCACCCCACCTTCGCCCCCCAAAAAAACAACTAAAAAACCCCAAACCACAATTGTTTATGTTGGCAAACAAAAAACCTACAACATTTTATTGCTGCAAAGGGATCTTAGTTTTGGACTTTTTGTCTGTAAAGTTCTGACTGCAAAAGTCTCGACTGAATCCTAACCTGTGTGAAGTTTTGAATGTTCGTTAGAAGTACAGATTAAAACTGAATTCTGGATTCAGACCTTTCCTTACTCTTGCAACTAAGTTATAAAAGACTTAAG
>JAVJGJ010000060.1:16901522-16933155 GCA_035590215.1 Microhierax caerulescens
AGACTTAAGTTAAATGTTCTCAGTTCTCCACAGCTCTTCCGATGTTATCTGTATGACCACAAGAGGGAGTACTGCTGTTTACACAGTACACAGTTACTGGGATTCCAAGGCTTCATGGTACCTCTTTGCTTTAATCCTGAAGGCTATTCTTACGTGTCTATGCAATTTCAGTTCAGTCTACCTAAGTCTATAAAACCAGCAAAAAAATACAGTAAGAGTTTCAATTGAAAAGAATTAAGAAGAACTTTGAATCTCAGGATAAAACTTAGTTTAAACAAGCAAATGAAATAAGGAAAAAACTGACCATTTTACTGTTTTGCTCCTTTCCTGAGGTTTTCTCCTGTAACCTTACTGCGGTAGCAGTGGGTGTTTGAACGGTCACAATTATAAAACATATATGCAGCTAGATATGTGAAGTCCAGTTCACATAATACTCATGTGGAAGAGTTCAAATTAAGTAGTAATTTCCATGTCATGTCTTTAACCTACTTTAGCACTTTTAATTTTTCCTCAATTTTAGTTGATCCAATAGTTCTACACTGTCTTATTATTTGTTTAAGACATATAACACCACTGCAGAGCAATGTGAATATGTAAATATCTGGAAGTAACAATGATGAGTTGGTGAATTACTGATTATCACTATTTTTAATCCAAATTCAAGTCTGTCAAAGGTAAAGTAATGAAATTATTTGATTAAATCAATCCTACCTCTTCCCCGCTGTACTGCTTCAAACAGTTAAGAAAATAATATGTATTGGAAAGCCAAAAGGACAACATCTCAAAGTCTTCTGAATGTTCCTGAAAATGATAAGTAAAGCAATCTTATAATGGCATTGTCTCATGAAGTTAATTTAATAACTACAGACCATAACAGAATTGGTGTAATAGAGCCTATGTCCAGCAGAAGGAGCATACAGCATCTATAACATGCTAGCTCAACAAACCATGCTGTACTTTCAGGCTAACATACACATAGCAAAGATTCCTCTTTTATTTCGCAAACACTGCTTAAGTCTTCTCATATGACAGACCAGCTAAATAAATTAGCCTGAACCAAACAGTTTTACACATTTCTACATACGGTATTGTAGTGTACTGGAGTGTACTTCCTGCAAAAAAAGTATGACCACCACCTGTATACACCAACAAAATTGAACTACATATAAACACAATTCTAACGATGCGTAAGTATGTTTTATTTTTGTTAGCTAAGTAAGCACAAGCTTTTCCAATGGATAAACTGTGGTGTAAATTTGTTTGTGAACAAACTATAGGCATTCTTTATACAACAAATTCAACTGCATGAACCATAGTCCATTCCTGCCTGTGCTACAAAGCATGCCTGGTGTTTTATTGCATTATAAATCCATAATAAAGCATTCACATAGATGAATTTTTTATGTAGATGAGACAACATGCTAACAATTCTGGTTTATAACTTGATTTTGTAAACTGGCTGGCAACATAACTTTAATCATGTGGGTACTAATGCTGCACTACCAAATGACATGTCAATAAAAACACTACACTAGTAGAACATCAGTGTAAAAACCTCTTAAAATTCTGATATCTGCCTGCTGCCAGACATACTAACCTTCATTTCTGTCCATCCCACTTTTACCAGTGCTGAAAGCAAAGGTGCACTTCACTTAATTAGCTACTTGTTGTAAAATGTAAAATCATTTAAGTGATTTTGTCAAGCTCTTTAGATAAAAATAATTTATGTTAATGCATTCTGTTCAGCACAGTAGAGGCCTACCTGGAGGCTTTACAGGGATACTACTACAAACTTCAAAAAGAGTGTCACTAATGATTATTATTCTATTACAGGAATACTAGCAAATGAAAGTCTCAGCATTCCCCAGCTATTATGCATACATCTTGTATATATAAAAATCAGAAAGTACAGTATATTACAGCCAAACATAATTCCTACCTTAACAACTTGTTTGATACCATCAATGGTTACATTCATGAAAGATTTCAGCATGTCAGCATCATTCAGATAATCTGCATACCTCACACACATGAATAGGATGTGAGCTGGAAGGTCAGGTATCATATTAACTACAACTCCACGTGGCTTTAAATCTGCATGAAGGAGAGTCATCAGATTTACAAAAAATTCAATGATTCAGTGCATCACTCTGAAAAAGTCAAGCACTACGGGGTTCGTTTCTTCAGTGACCAGTCACTTGATAATGAATTTACTGATGAATTTCTTGTTTCTGAAAAAATCTGTAACAGTATTGTTCATCTAAGAGTATGAATTATGTTTTCCAGAGAGGTAGGAGAGTACCGTAGCAAATTCTAAGGCCCAGCACAGGCTATGCCATGCAAGACAACTTCAAAAAGCAAGCTGCATTTAACTACTCGCGGGAGGCCCCACCAAATTCTGGCATTGCTTAATGACACACCTTTGTTAACAAAGATATAAACATTCACAAGTTTGAAGCAGGTGAGAAGAAAAGGAAGATGTTGTTTCCAAGCAGTATTTAATAATGCTAATAATATACATGGAAAATTTGTTGAGTTTACTATTAATTGTAAGCTAATGAAAAAAGCTGGTTTGGCAGTAAGATTGATATTGTAAAGGGGACAAAATTCCTCCACAAGAGAGACATGAAAGTACAGTTCCTTTCAGTGAAAGGAATGATATGGAAAGGACACACAGGAGATTAATCCATCACACATGAATATAAGTCCAGTGACTTACCGACTTACTACATGACCAAGAAGAAAGTAAATTCAAGTCCCTGGTGTGCTCTTGAGATTTAGAGCTTTATAAGTGAATAAAGAATAAGAAAGATAAGAAAGCCAGCATTATGTGGAGTCAGACAAATTATTTTTACACAGATAAAGCACTTCTGTATTTGAAATGTCTGGCAGCAGAAAAAGACACTCCAAGTTGTATTGATGGTATGAGAGTGGAAAAAAGGCAACTTTCGATATAAGTGAAATATGGTGCCTTGTAGATTTTGTTGTAGTGTTCTACACTGAGTATCATTGATTACTAATACATTTTGAAGTGTTACTACAATACCAAGGATCAGATTTTGAATGATCCTTTCTTCATCCTCTCTTTTGTACTCCATCATTCCAATGTACTCTTTGGACCCAGTTGGCACACGAGCTTCAGCTGTCAAACACAAAAAAAAGCACTGTTACTGGCAGGTAAATGGCTAAGCTCATGTTCACGTTAGAACAAACTATGGGAGAAAAGCAGTTTTCTCTGTAATAAACAAAGTATGGGCCCTGTTCACAACAATGTTCTTAGCTTATGGCTCCAAGCTTGTAAGTTAAGTAACATTTGTATTATTCATGTCAATAGTTTCATTAGATTCAGCTGAATTACTTCATTAATAAGACACATGAATAGCAACAATACATCTCTACATTAGTCACCTCTGAAATGTTTTTAAGAGTATTCTACAGTGATTCAATAGTGCTGTGTAAGAGCTTTGTACAAACTAACTTCGTATCAGGAACCATCTGCCACTTGAAGGCTAATGGGAGGAATTACTTATCTGATGCAAAACTAACATTCTGTTGGCTCAGAGACAGTTTGTGTGAGGGTATGTATTAACTCCTGTTGACAGAATCTTATGCCTCTGGCTTAATCTTTATTGTAGTCTAGGTTCCAAATGTACCCATTATTTAGCTGGGGAAAAAAAAATACAGGAAAGGACTTCTATGTAATTTTTGTTGATGGTTCTCCTGGTACTCTTTTTCTGAGGTTTTAAATTTCTAACCCCACCCCAAACCCTATTTTATTTTTTTTTTTACATACTTCCCTTCAAACACACACTGAACATTCAGAACCATGGAAAAAACCCATAATCACGTAACAGTATCTTACCTTTTTCAATAGTCTTGGTAAGAGTTTTGATCTGATCCTCCAATTTTTTAATTATTCTATCTTTCATGTCTAGTTTTTCTTCAAGATCCTGTAATAATCAACACCAGTGAGTTCAGAGCAACCACAATTAAAAAACGACTTCTACCAGTACATGTTATTGCCACAAATAAAGAGCATCACTATGTGCTTTTACTTATATTTGGTGGAAGAAACATGAAACCTTATCTTTTTTCTCCCCCAATGAATTGAGAAAACATCCTGTCCATACCACAAAATCATGATTTCTTTCTTTTCACCCTGCATTTCAGGTACAGTTTCTTAACAATTTCCTCACCATGTTTTCCACAGTAAGTCGAGCTGTCTCTTGCTTTATCTTGCTTTGTACTTCATCCTGGATTTCATCTTGCATCAAACCGTTGCTCAGCCCCTCAATTTCTTGGGTTGCAAATTTCAGTTTCTCTTTTTCTTTTATGTCTACTTCATTCTGGGCCTTATTAGTTCTAAAAGTAGATAGATAAGCTTTGCTTTTATTCTTCTTTTGTTAAAGCATAGTTGTATCATACTTATTCATTTCTTATTAACTGTACACAAGGCTGTAAGCCAAAACTTATATTGAATGCAGTACTTTAAAGAGTTTAAATTACTTTGTTACCAAGCTTACAGCAACTACATTTCTTATATTAAAAAAATTAATATATTTACCGTCTTTGCGTTCTATCCCCTTCTAGCTCATAATGCAGCCGATTAGACATCTCTTTCATTTTTTTTCAGTAATAATTAGCAACAAAACCCAAAACAAAAGAAAAACAACAAAATCAAATTTGCTTACTGTTCTGTACTAGAATTCTGTAAATCTCTTCTTATACTTGTAATTTTGTTTCATCTAACAAAATTGAGTGACATGCCAAATAATGCATCAGAGAAATATCTGACTACTCCACACCACACGGAAGATTATATGGGATGAGCAATTTTGACACTACTAACTTCTTGCAGTTGGCCGTAAAACTACTTGCACATTTTAAATTGGTTGCCTAGGAAGACACTGCAGTTGGAGAGACTCAGAATCCTCAGCTAAGTATAATTTCCTAAATCGAGAACTTTCAAACAAGCAAATTTGGCAAGAACTTTTCCCTCTGCCTCCCACTCTGAATATTTTAATACCCTCTGAAGTTCACCTCATAGACTGTGCCTTCAGTTTCAAAATATCTTTCCTTTTTATGACTGTTTCCAAAGGGCATACTCCATTACACATATTCTTAGCAGAGCCCTACCAAATACATTTGCAGACATCCAAACCACGGAACTGAATGACCTCAAAAAGGTAAAAAAGTGAAAAAAGCACACATACTTGCATGCATATTATTCATTAATAACAGAGATATAAACTATAACACATTTTTTGTGTTTCTTACATTTTACTAGCAAGAAATAAGTAATAAGGCAATGAAAGTTACCATGTAATAATTGCTTCAGCACTTAAAAATTCAGATATAGGTAATTCATCATCTTAGACAACTGAAAGACTAGGGATGATACTAGCACTTTACCTTTCAACTTTACAGCCTGCTCTTGGAGACGGTTTTCAAGATCTAATTTTTGATTTTCAAGTTCAGAAACTTGCTGTTTAAGGTCTGGGATCACCTTTTGAAGAGAAAGAAAATTTCTGTATTTCAGCACCTTTCTTCTTTTCAAATGTCTGCAATAGTTCCTGTGACACTGGACAACCTTCAACTGCAACTAGACAAACACGGGGGAGAGACTGGGAGGTAGTACTGCTCCCTGCTTGCCTGACTTGTTTAACTTTTCTGGAGGCATCTGGTGCTGGCCACTCTTAAAAATGAAACGGTGAGCTAATGAAATGTTTGCACTGGCCCAGTACCAGTGTTCTTCTGTCTTAGTTTAAAGGAAATTACACTGTGGCTTTAAGTTCTCTACCCCAATTAACACTGAAAAAAGAATCAATATGTTATAAAATCTTTCTTTAAAAAAAACACACTATAAGTAACTTTTCCTTACATTTTCAATTTCCGTAACTTTGTTTTGAAAATATTTCTTTAGTTCTTCTTCACTCAGCAGAAAAATAATATAGTATACGCTATCTGCTGGAATACCACTTCCCTGTGTTAGATAGGTTTTACGCAGTACTAGTAATTAAGACTCCTAAGCCTTGCCTGCAATTTGTTAGCAACTTGATATGCTTAGCTGCCCTCTGGTGGGGAGGGCCTCAGAACAGTGCAAATCCGTAACCACCATAAATCCCACAGGCATCTAGTTTTTCACTATCAGATCCTAGAACTTGTCAACTTAAGAGACAGAAACAGCTCTACAGAGGCTTCTGAGAAAAAGATGTTAATTATTGTCTTCTGACTATAGGGAAAGAATGAAGTAATTAAATTCTGAACGTGAATGCCTCAGTACAATGAAAATTGAAGCTGGCTGCTGTGGGTTGACCCTGTCTGGCCAGCAACCAAGCACTCGTGGAGATGCCCACTCCCCCTGTACCCCCACCCCATACCCCATGAGAACAGGGAAGAAACTAGCAAAAGCAGAAGTGAGAAAACATCTGGGTCAAGATAAATCCAAGCACCCCCTTTCTTCTTGCTCTACTTCAGTTTTTATGGCAGGGGATATCCTTCTGGTTAGCTTGGGTCAGCTGTCTGGGCTGCAAGCCCTCCCAACTACTTGCCCACCCCCAGCTTAGCTTGCTGAGGTGGGGCAAAGTAGGAAAAAGAGAAAGCCTTGGCACTGTGCAAGCTCTATTCAGCCACAGCCAAAACACTGTCATGCTATCAATACTGGTTTACCCACAAATGCAAAATGCAGCATCAGACTGCAACAGATCCAGTATGCTGTCATAGTATTGACTCATAGAAAGCTACAGTATCACAAAACTACTTTTTATTAAGTCTGAAATATCTGAAGTGTTCCATCAGAAAAATATATGGCCAGACCAAAAAGTGGCTATTTTAAAAAATTATCAGATGAGAAGTTTAAGTCAGGTAGGTATTAAAAAAGGTATGGTGAGCTAACTTTCTGGTCACTGCTAAACCATTGATTCATTTTTTAGTTAAAATTCCATGTAAACAAAAAGCCTAAGTAAATACTTTTTTCTTCATCACTTCCAGTATAAAGCTGCTTATCTGTAGAAATTACCACACTGCTCAAAAGTTCCTCACATTATTGAGAAACTGCAACAAGAACAACCAAAATATTTGCATGAACTCAGCAATGGACATCCTGCCAATATTTTGAGGTCCAAAACATCTTTTATAAAATCTGAATATTCAGCCACATAAGCATATGAGCGTTCAAACACATTCTAAAGACTCTCAGTGTCTCCCCAGCTATCAGCAATAGAAGCCAAGGCTTGTGTCTGCACTACAGACCAAGTCAAGCTTTGTAAAATGGTTGCCATTCTGTGATTAGAATCAAATCTCAATTCAGGTTTATGCAAAAGAAAAGGGAAAAAAACTAATGGGAGACTGCCCCAGCAAGCTGCACACTTGGGCAACAAATTTGGCTGCCTCCTAACACACTACCCCAGCATGCAGGGAAAGAGCTGAGACCTTATCGCTCTCTACAACTACCTGAAAGGAGGTTGTAGGTAGGTGGGGGTTGGTCTCTTCTCCCAGATAACAAGTGACAGGACAAGAGGAAACGGCCTCAGGTTGCACCAGGGGAGGTTTACGTTGGATATTAGGAAAAATTTCTTCGTCAAAAGGGCTGTCAAGCATTGGAACAGGCTGTCCAGGGAGGTGGTGGAGGTATTTAAAAGACATGTAGATGTGGGGCTTAGGAACATGGTTTAGTGTTGGACTGGGCAGTGCTACATTAACAGCTGGACTCAATAATTTTAAATGTCTTTTCTAATCTAAATGATTCTATGATTCTGTGATGTGCAATCTTAGATGGCCATATCTGTTCGAGCCTTGAGATTTCAAGGACGTGACCACACTACAAGATTTTGAGGGCTTTGTGCCAGAAACACATTTGGATTGTATTACTAAAGTAACAAAAACATACTTTGCTTTTCTACACCTTTATCTTACCAGGTTTTCTGAAGTTAGCCTGCTAACTTCAAGTCGAATACCATCATTTATGTCATTTTCCTCTCGAAATAATTTTTGTAGATGATTAATATCCTGGCTAAGATGTTCAACTTTAAAGTTCAAACCTTCAATCTCTTTTTCATATATTTCTTTCTGAGACTGGAAATGACTTTCCAATACTCTGTTAAAAAAAAGAAAGGGAGAAAGAACATGGCAGATGTAGTACAATCTCGATGCAATGGGTCAGGCTTAATACAAAGTGGAAGCAAAGTACCATGGATAACACGCAGACATTCCGTAATACAACCTGTGCATTAAAGGAGTTGAAAGTTATGCATATCTTCAGATGAAACACATTTCCCCAACTGCACACATACACGCTTACCTCACTGACTTAGAAGTTTGTTAAACTGATTTTAAACTGCTCAGCCAGTATGATGTACTGTTCTTTTCTTAAACAGACGTTCAGCACTGCACTGTCAAATTAGTTACTGGTCTTTCTGCTTATCTTCTAGATCACAGCTTGGAGTTATGAAAACATTGAAGAACTGAACTAACCTTGTAGCTTTTTTCAAGCCCTCATAAGCAAACCACACTTCTCCATCCTCATTTAAGTGTTCCAAATCATCTGTAGAGAGTCTAAAATATAAAGGCAGTACAGATGAACAAAATGTACTTCTTAATCTTCTTTAAAGAGACCTCAGAACAAAATTACCTGCTTCGTACATCTTCAAAATCGTAACTTTCAAGAAGCTGTTTTGTAACTTCTGACATCTTTTCTGGAAAAAACAAAAGGTTTGTTACATGAATAATTTTTTCCCCACATTTCAAGTTAAGTTTGATTATAAAAAAATCAAACCAACCACTTCCTAAACCTATAAGGTTCTTTCCTGGTAAATCAGATTTATTTACTGAGTACTATAAGAATACAATGAGGCACTTGGTTCTACTTCTAGACATGTAAGGTGCACTAGATAGGCACACCACCAATATTTTTTTTTCTTAACACATCAAACCTCCAGTGCAAAGTTAAATCTTTCTGTTCTGTATCTGGACAACTGCTAAAGTTGAATAAATTATTTGTCATCTAGTGCTAGGTTACTACATTAAATACTGCAGACACAGGTTTGTCCTAGGACAGTGTTAGCATTGAACAAAGTGCACAACTGTAGTGCTTCTTATTAAGTACGTTTTCCCAAAAAGAACCTAACTCAGGAACTTATTTAAGCGTATTTGACATTTCTTGGACCTAAGGCTAAAGATAGGATGAATGAAAGCAAGATAATGTATTATTTCCATAATCTTGGATCTCTACAAGCTACTTATTAGATTCTAAGTGAAGTTTAAATCATTAGCATTGACCTTGAAACAGAAAGGAGAAATGTTTAAAATCAGAGTTTCTTCAAATAGGTACCTCAGTTCTCAGTATTCAGTGATCACTTTGTAAAACTCCCCTGTTCGGGGTTTCCCCCCTACCTTGCAAGTAAAGGTATGAACAGAATGAAATCCCTACAGGATGGGAAAGAGAACTGTTTTTTTTGTCAAAGCTAACATGAAAGGAAACAATTTAAACTGGCCTGGTTCACACTGTACTTGGTAAGTTCCTGTATGTAGCTTACCCCTCAGTTCTCGCTTCTGTGACTGGGCCTGCTTCTCAACATCCAATTTTTGTGTCTGCAGCAGTTCAATTTCCTTTTGCAACTCAGGTATTTTCTGAATCAGCCAAAAATTATAGACCAAGACAAGGAGGGAATGACAAGTGCTGAGTATCAGTTACATCATAAAGATTATAATAATTAATAACAAGTTCATGGTAAAAGGTTTAAAATGTGTTTTGTTTAAAGCATTTGGTTCTCAAGCATCAGAGGAGAGTAATGTGATGTAATGAAAACATGTGTCTGTCATGGAACTGACTCAGAAAAAAATGTGACTTTACATAAAAGTACTATTTTCAGGCTGTTTATAAGCTAAGTTTATGAAAAAAACCCTGAGAAACTAATACTTTTTTTTGGAAAAAAGGAAGAAAAAGAAAGAGATCCACGCATTTAAATGTATAAATATTCAGGCACAATTACTCTTCAAAACGTGCACTTATTTCTGCGAGCAGTAACTTACTCATGTTGCGTACTATATGCAAACAACACAACACAGTGGTGTATCAAATACAGCTTACTAACTACAAATTCTTCTAAATATGCAGTGGAGAAAAAAAATAGTGAAGATAATTTATAAATAAAACATACACATTCTCTACTTGCTTTATCTAGCAAAGACTCTAAAATGAAATGTGTCATACTGTACCTCTGCTAATTTTTTAAGTTGTCCTACTTCCATTTTCAAGCCATCCTGAATGACGATTTCTTGCTGAATTTGATGTTGTAGCTGAGTTTTCTCTTCTTTCAGAATCTTAATTTCTCCCTTGAGCAATTCAATCTCCTTTTCATAGTCCTGCTTCTGATTTTGGAAATTTTTCTCAAGTATCCTAAACAAGGCAACAAAAAGGTGGCTTAAATTTCCAACACTCATAAGTGAAAGAGTGGGCTTTGGTTTTGGTTTAATTTGAAGGACATGTTTCATTGAAGAGAACATAAATGAACCATAATTACTTTAAAAATGCTATCCTACATCCTCAGAATCAATCTACAAATTGGATGATAATGGGATGAGAATGTCCCTTGACTCCGCTACATCTAATTCAGATATTGAGACTCAATTAAAGACAAAACTGAGGTTTTTCAACTTAAAGGCTAATCCTCTAACTCTCTGAGAGCTGGCCTACCTGAGCAGCTTTCTGCTACGTTTATGGTCACAGTCAGCACTGAAGGAGGACACAGCAACAGAAAGCTCTGTGTCCTTCTCAGTAAAACATTGCAGGACGTTTTCCATTTTCTACTAATCTCTGCTAGAACAGACCAGCTTCCAACATAATACAGTTAATGGGCAAAGCAGAAAAAAGTCCCCTTAGTATGGTTTGAAGTTATTTGCAGCTGAAATCAGACTGAGCTGAAACATCACATGGCTTCCAACCCTCAGGAAGGACTGATTGCACCCTTCACCCTTCAAAGAACAGCATTTATCTGGTACCTAAGCTTCCCTGTCCTTGATTTAAGATAAGCAAAGCAACAGTCATTTATTGCTAAATCATAGGATTTAAACACTGCAAATGAAATACCAAAAGGGTGGGATGGGGTGGTGTTTTTCCCCAACATTTTTAACCAAATGTCCTTTACAAACACTGTCTTTCCTTCAAGATGAATCTTTCAATTCTTCCCTTTAGTATTCACTTCACAGGAATTCTGACTGGTATGACTGCTCTTTCAGTCCTGACTGAATTCTGAGTTTATTTCCAAAGAAACCATTATTATCAGGGCTGCCTTTGAATTCTCAGAAAGACACATGAAAAGACAGGAAACTGCAAAAGCAATAACATCTCAAATCTATAACATAATTTCCTGCACATACCTGACCCACAAACAAGCATGTGCTTGCTTTTCCTCAACGGTATGAAGTACTTCAGTACTAGTATTAACATTCAAGAACACTGATTCTTAAGTGATGTGAGCATAATACATTTACAGCAGGAGAAAGAAAGGCAGGGCAAGAGAAAAAATGAATGCTGTTTCAAAGCAATAAAATTTAGATCCATACATTCTTTGATTTTCTTCTTTTTGTACATCATTGAAGAACTGCTTTGTAAGGTCGTCCATTTTCTCTGTCAAAAAATATTTCAATATTTCAAACTTTCATGCAACTATGTACATTTATTAGAACAGTATGACCACAATGAGAAGTTTCATTTTAGTAAGTAAATTCTAAGGTATTTTAAAGCTGAAACAACTCTCTCAAGTGCCAAAAATTATCACAGTAAATTTTACTAGTAAAGCTATAGAATAAAAAGGTGCTGAAACACCTTTTTTATGTTACTTTTTTATGTTATGTTATGAAATGTTACTTGTCTAAAGTATACTTGATCTCATGTGCTAAGCATGTCCTTTGAAATTAAGATTCTTAAAAGCAGTATATTAAAGGAATCAAGGACAAAGCATCACTTTGAAGGAATGCATGTGCACGAGAAAGGAAACATAACAGGAGGAGAGATTTTGCTACTGAAAGAACAACTTTAATTTAATGATTAAATTAAAAGCATTTGCGCTACACATTCCAAGCAAGAGAAGCTTAGGATCAACTTCTAATTTACTGTGAATTCAGCATTTATATTGCTTTTATTAGAACAAAAGTCATTGACTTTTACATAAAACCTGAGTTCACAACTTTACCCCACTGTAAGTCCTTTAAAACTCCTTTTAGTCATTGTACCTTTCATTTCCTCAGTTTTTGCTTGGAGCTTTATTTCTAAGGTCTCTTTCTGTTCTTGTAATTCTTTATTCTGATTCTCAAGTTTTAAGATTTTCTGTACACATAAAGAGCAAGCATAATATACAAATTACAAAAGGAGGAAGAAATAGGTCACAGGAGGTCTAACAAACATATACTGACTCCCTTCCTTCCCCCACCCTGCCCCAGGAAAGCAAAGTTACTTAGTAACTCTCGAGTCACTCATTGGATAAATCCAATAACTGAAAAAAATATTTAAACCAAAAAAAAGGAACCCAGACAGTAATTAAAATTTACCTGTTCACTGTCCTCTTTATATTTTTTCCCTTTCTCTTCATATGCTCTCTTTTGAGCAGCTAACTTTTCAAGATCTAATTCGAGTTTCTGAATTGTATCCATGTCATTCATATGACTTGAAGCCAGACTGGTCAATCGTTCCAGCAAACCATGGTTTTCTCTACTCTACAGTGAGCAAGACAGGTTAAAAGAAAACAGAATAATGCACACCTGAAACTCTTTAATAGAATTTTGAAGGAAACACCTGACCTATTTCTGCGCACCATCCTGTATCAGTCATAATTATTCCAACCAAGGACTGTTTCCACCAATTAAAGATTAAAGCTACAATCTTAAAGATGATTTGGTTGGTATGGCTCACAAAAATAAGCTGCAAAATAAACATAATATGGAATCCCCAGAACTTACTAAATATGTTGTACCAGAGCAGTCTCTCACACATCCTTCATCCCAATACAAGTAACCCGACCCACAGAATGAACGGCCTACTTAAGAAACAGTAAAAAAATAAAATTTATTGCAGACTCTTCTCATTGCCACAACTAATGCAAAAATATTCTAGATTATTCTTCCTGCCCTAGATGTAGGAAGGATAGTAGTGATTTACTATAAATGACCATATCCCTTACATATTTTCCTGTCTTGTCAAGTAAAGTATGGATACTGTAATTCACTAAAGCCTCTAGTCAACAGGAGAGCTCTGAATAAAACAGGTATGATAAAAAAATTAGTTAAAATCATAAACTGACTGATGTCTCTCACCTGTTCTTCTATCTTCTTCTGCAGTTGCTGAACTCTGTATGAAAGCTGGATATTCAATACAAACCGGCGAATATTTTGAAATCTGCGCCTGGCAAGCCACGCACGGGCATATTTCTGAAGGATCACAGCCTTGTGCTCTTCAAGCATCTTTAAAATAAAACATTAACATCTGTCTGCAATTATCTATAGCTCAATCAGCATCTACTATAACACTATGTGAATCTACACACACTAGTAATGACAAAGCTTCTCACGGAAGCATCAAAATGCTGTAATACCCAGACAGAAGACATATTTGAACCACTGTGGTAATCGCATTAATGATCTGCATCAAGTATTAATCAGACAGAACTCTTGGTACCCCGAGATTAGATCTAAGCTACTGTGTATCAGTATTTTTATTGCAACAATATACAAATAGAGTAGAAGATATGAGAACCAGACACACAAAAGGTAAAGTATTAGGGATCACTGCCCTTGTCTCCATCTTTCTTACAGAGCAGTGGCTGTTTCCAGTTAATGAAATAAAATTTTTGATAGGCTGTACCTTCCGATATGTTTTTCTTGCTAGAAATCCTCTTGTATATGCTTGAATTGTTACAGCAGCCACACGGATGAGCTGGCAAAGTCTACGGACCAGGTAACCCCGACAGTATTTCTGAATAATTATAGCTGCCCATGTTTGCTTCAGAGTTCTTGCAGTTATAGCTTGCCTTAATTCAAAAGACAATAAAGTTTACTTAGGTCACATCAGATTTCTCTTGCACATTCCCTCAGTCAGTCACATCACACACAAAAAAATAGAAGATACCGAAAACAGGCAACCACTATCTAAAATAGAGCTTTTTCTTCAATCAAAGTGAGAGGGAATTGTCCACCTTTGAAATTTATTCCACAAGCAATTGTTTTGATGGTGTCTCTGAAAATTTTGAAGCCTACATGGAGCCATCTTCCTCTCAGTCCACTCTGTGAATGACTGGTGCAGTTTCTCTGCTGCATAATTCCTTGTAATAATTTGTACACAGTAATTTGTAGACCCTTGTAAATTAAATTGCTTTTCCTTTCTGCTACCTGATTTCTTCTCTGGCTCTGATGCTAAGCAGTAAGCCCAAGCCAACAACTGGGTCATGCATCATTAGCTAAGGACTGAGCTTACAGGTAGACAGACCTCTCAGGAATCTGGCAGACAATATTTGAAATCTGCTAGAGTACTTTTTTCGTATCAGCTGAAAAACGTGAACGTTTTCAAGTCCATAATTACAATGAAAAGGAAATGGAAATACAATCTGAATTGATCCTTCCTAAAAATTACACTTCAAATTAGTGTTGAGCATTAGTTTGACCTTCTATATCCTTTCAGGCATGCCTTAACCACAAATTCATTTATCAGCCACAAGTACCGTACAGTTCGCTGCCCCCGGAAATACTGCTGTATTATAATAGCTGCTTGTTTTATGCAAAGGAATTTCTTCCGCTGCAGCCAGCCTCGAACACTCTTTTGGATCGTAATGCATGCATGTCTCAGTTTATCTGATCGCAGTTTCTCTAAGTAGGCAACCTGTCCTGCTCTGAAGAAAATCTTTGTTCTCCCAAACTGATACTGAGTATGATCCTGAAAAAGAAAACAATAAGCATATATACTTTCAGTTTATGATTGTAGACTACTTTCTTCCTTTTATAAATTGTCATGTCAGGCAAGCTCTTCTGAAATGACATGATCTTGCTAAATAAGAATATCCTCTCTGCCTTCTTCATAGGCAGGAGTATAAGGGGAGGAAATCCACTTAGCAGAAAAGAACCAGAGAATTACA
This sequence comes from Microhierax caerulescens, assembly GCA_035590215.1. Lineage (NCBI taxonomy): Eukaryota > Metazoa > Chordata > Aves > Falconiformes > Falconidae > Microhierax > Microhierax caerulescens. The sequence goes on from JAVJGJ010000060.1 coordinate 16,916,642, forward strand.
TCCAAAAATCACACCCTGGTGACCTCATTAAAGTGAGGGCCTGGACTTACCATCAAGGCCTTGAAAGCAACCTCTTCACCCCTTCCTGCAAGCCTGGCTCCTTGGGCTCAACACTACCTTTTGGTGCGCATGTCTGGCCTTGAATCAGAGAGTTGTGTGAGCAAAAATTCAGGGGAGAAGCTGCTTTTAAGCTCAGGCTCTCACCCTTGTCCTGTGCCAGAGCTATGCTGCAAGTATGCCTGTGTGTAGTTTTACACACCCCTGAGTCTGAACTCAGTCCTGACACGCTGACTTGAATCTCTGGCTTGACTTGGACCAGCCTTATCACTACAGCCTTGCCTAGCAAATAGCAATATGCAAAATCACACATTTTAGAATAGTTCTCCAATATGCTGCATTTCACCATCAAAAGCCCTTTTGTGCGCGTAAACTTCTAATACTTGACAAATGTGTATCATTTACTGTTTACTGTAGAGCATCTTCTATTTTACAAGTGAAGATATTAAGTACAGAGTGGTCAAATCACTTGTCCACAGCCACATCATGACTGGTCACAACACAAGGCTATTGACTCACAAGCTGATCAGGAAAAACAGCAATAATGTAAATATCTTTCCTATTTGAGGAGTGAGACACCACTCTTGGCAAAAGAGACTTTTATTAATAACTGATGCTATGATACACAGTGGGTCAGTACAGGCAAACTAACCTGGATTAGCCGCTGCAAAACAATCTTGCAAATCTGCTTTTTATCATTTATAGAGAGTTCCTGCTGTGTCATAAGAATGCTGTAACGGCTGAAAAACTCAAGGTAAGTCCACCTGGAAAATTAAGAGTTAGCAAATGTAACTTATTTAAGAGACATCTAAGTACTTTTTGACATAACAGAGGCCCACTGCTGTCCCTACCTGGATGGGTAGCTCTGCGCACTAATTCGAATAGTTTCCAAAACACCACATGCTCGCAGTTGCTGAGCAACTCTCTTTGAATCAAACCTAAAAAAGCAGAGTTATATTTTACATTTTTGCTGGGTTTGGCATACTATAATAGTTAGTTGCATTTCTATTTCTGCCCATAGGATACAGGCCTCCCTACTTTTTTTATGGTGTCTTGTTGTGTTTTTTTTTAATATGGGATAGGAAGTATCTGAGTTTTCTTTTTCTTCCTCAAAACAAAAGGAAGGCTGTATTTATTTCTCTCTTATGAAAAGTCCTGTTTTCTTTCAATATTTATCTTGACAGTTCATATCAGCATGTGACAAAGAATCATGCCACTCTCAGCACAAAACATACACAAAAATAATTCCCTCAGCAGTCTATTGAGAAGAAATTCTGTCTAGGTACCTTTTAGCACACTGACTATGAATAAACCAAGATTTACTCATGAAAATCTGAGTTCAAAATTATTAACACAAGGTGTGGAAAGACCCTTGCCAAATCTGGACCAGTGATGATATGCCCACAGAGCACTGCGCTACGGTGTCAATCTAGTACTAGCTAAGAGATCCCCATGGCTGACAGACGACTGTTGTTCTTTCACAAACATATGGTACACTCTTCTAGTTAATTCAGACATGTTTTTAAAGTAGCCAGGCTATTTCCCCCCTCACTGCTATCACAAAGAATAACAAGGTCTCACTGCACCGACAGTGAAACACTGCCGTTTGTAACATGTTTTGCATGGACAGATTTTGCCTGGCTTCAGGAAAATTAGTTAACGCACTTTAAAAATTTAATTTAGAATCAAAGTTTGCCTCTTCCCTCCCACTCAGATATGACAAAAGCTTTTATTTCATTTGTCAGTACACTACTATCCAGCTGAAAGCTGTATAACTGAAACTAGAGTGCTTCCACAGTCTGCCCACAAAACAGACCAATAGCTGCATCAAAGTTAACCCTTACTTACATGTTGGTGGTTATCAAGCTGTTCATAGGAATTGTGCAAATTATCTGTCACATGATTGTATTATAAGATTAAAATGATAAGAAATTGTGTGGGAAAAGCCAAGGCTATGTTCAACACTGTTCTTTTCCAACTTCTGAACCTCTTCTAAATATTCGTGTAGGCAAAAGGGAAGTTTCCAAAGAAAACGGCAGTGGCTTCATTCCATAAATATGAATTGGTGCTGTACAAATATGAATCTACGCTGTACAAGAGCAAACACACCCATGCAAAATATCCATCAACTTAAACCAAAGGTGGACAACCTTTCCCCAGAAAATGTTATGACAAATACATAAACACTAATAACCAACTTGAAAAAAATTAGGATATTAGACATTATTAAGGTATCAATAACTATTACAGAATGATTCCATTTTTGTAAGATGACAGTACTTTTTTTACTTTGGCCATCTTGAAAGGAAAATGTGTTCTGTATGGGAAGTTGTTCAATCATAAGGATTTAGCTTGTTGATGTGCAGCTACTGTGAAATAGAAAAATACTCTTCTAATTTTCAGGTAATGTACCAGCTCAACACCACTAACATACTTACTCAAAAGGTAACTTCTCATCATTTGGCTTTATGCACCGTACATAATGAGGGGTGGTTGCATTGAGCGTCACCATAAGTAAAGACAAAGAACTCCGGAACTAAAAAATATCAGACATAACAGTTTTGCTAATGAAACATTTACAGCCAAGTAAAAAGTAAAATCTTAGGTTTTTAATTATTTGTTAGGTTTTGGCTGGACACTGGGAAATTATCTTAAATGCAGGAAATTTAACAGTCCTGCTGTACCTAACAGTCTCCTATATAGAAAACAAACAAACAAATAAACACACCTGCTTACACCCAGACCTGGAGCACTGCACTATGGCTTGGCTCTCGCTGTAATGAAAACTAGATAGTCCCCCATGAACAGTAACAGAACACAGTACCACAGTCTCAGACTGCCCAGTACACCTCCCTGAGAGTACGAGCATCACAAAATAGTACGTTTATGTAGTACCTTGCTGCCAACAGTCATTCGGAGTTGTTTGTTAGGTGACTTGATAACAGGTCTTCCAGATTTTATGCTTATAGTTGAACTGAAAGGTAAACTGGACACGGGGTTGTCTTGAAAAAAACTTTCAAACAGATGAAACTAAAAGTGTGGTAAAAAAATCACAGATAAATACTGTAAGACTGTAGTAACATTTAAATAAAAATTACATTTACTATAACATAAAATGCAAAACCCATCCACCTTAATGCTTAGCCCAGGTATTGCATGAATTGGAACCAGTTCTTTAAGCCACAGACAAATAACAATTGAAGAAACAGCTGCAACAATTCTGCACCTATTGTAAAGCACTTACACACTTCACAGACAAAACTCCACAACTGTTAAGCAGGCCTGAAAAAGCTATTTCAATATGAGCAAACATGGACACAAATACAGACCAGAGTTAAAAATAAGACCAATTAAGGTTATTTTTTCACAATATTTAATTTAGATTAAGAATATGGGGTTTGGTCAGATTAAATCAGCTTCTTAATAGTAATCCTGAAGTCTCAAGGCTGTAGATTTGAAAGGGACAGGGCCTTCAAGCAGATGGGAAGTGGCAGGCACATATAAGACAACTGATTTTTTTTCCCTGCCCCGGTATTCTCTTAATCTCTTTTGAAGAATAAACAAAGGCAGCTGTTAATGATAAACTACCTATTAAAGCTACATATAATGACTATAGAAAAAAAAATAATGATAAAGTGAATTGTTCAGTTACAAGGATTCCAAAATGTTCTTCAAGGAAGATAATAAGGAAAAAAACCCCACCAAACAACTAGCAAAGTAAATGCACATATATGAAAAAGTTGAATACTGTGTTTTTCTACCTTATATGTTATTTTGACATTAAAAATATACACTTGTAGAATATTAATAAAAATTAAGAATGAACTAATTGATTCAACTTAATTTAAAATATCTTTTTATCAAAACAAATAAAAATCAGATCTGAACCCATTCCAGTAAAATCGGGTATTAGAAAATAAATCATTACTGATAGTTCACAAACCTTGCTCTCTTTCAAGATTTCTATCAATACTTCATGCACTGTATCTCTGTTTTTTTCCAGAAATCCCTCACATTTATATTCTACCTGTGCAAAAAGGTGAAATCATTAACTTTTCAGCAATATATGAACAGTTAGCAAAACAATAATTTTTACTCTCTCAGCTGTGGTGGCCAACAGCTCTTTATTATTCTTAAACATGTTGGCTGAAACTCTACTTTTTACAGTTTCTTTATGGCATACATACATATATGCATATTGTAAATTCAGAAGTGGGACAAACTCAGAATCCACTATCAGCTGTAATTTCCTCCTGCCTTCATTAGGAATTTCTTTCCTTCTCTCTTCATTATTCTATGGTTTCAAATCCACATACCAAAAAAGGAATACTGCATTTGAAATGTAAATAACCGAGGCTAAAATGTGTACAGGCTACAATCTTACTATTTTATTTTTGCATTGTACTCTTTTTCTGCCTCTTTATCTTTATGATTTATTCTTATACTCCCAAATTCATTATGTTAAGCACCTCTTATGTTTAAATGGCATGTTACAGGCAGTATTGCCAATAAATAAATAGTACTATACATTGAAGATCGATTTTATAGGAGTTCTAAACAAGTGTGGTTAATATTTTCTCTATTTCCTAAGTTTATTTATTTTCTGAATGAGCTACTGCTAGAAATGGTGAAATAACACTGGGTTGTTTACACTTTACCTTATCAGCAAAGTGCTGAATGATGAAAGAAGTGTTTGACATCCTTGGCTTTTCAAAGAGTGCATTTTTATTGACAAAATTATTGTATAGCTTTTGAAGCCAGTTTTCATCTGTTCCATGAGGTAACTGTAAAAATGACAAGGGCAATCTTTTTAGCAAAACTCTGTTGGACTGTTAAAACCAGCAAAACCACTTAATATCAATAAATACTGTCTGAATAAAGCATCTTTGGTGAGTTACAAGGCTTGAAAACAACCAGTTTTTGTCTTTTCAGACTAGCCAGTGGCTCTGTGAAGCAAATAATTTTCAAAAAGAAGGTCACGTTAATGTATAAATTTGCTGACTAGAGCCAATTCCCTGATGAGTCATAAATCATTTTGTCCTGAGAGGATGCTACCTGCAATTAGGGACAATTTGAGCCCTGAGAATGCTAGTGAGAACAGTAACAGATAAGTTAACGAGTAAGGGAATATTCCCTAATTTCTCCCATATTACTCCATGGTTTGGATTCTGAGAAGTATGATTTGCCAATAACACCAAACCACCTTTTAGAGACCATTTTAACAGGGCTCACCTCACCCTGCCCTGCTTTTCACTGACAAAGCTACTTCGATAGGTTTGGAACTACATGTATGTAAAAGAAAAAAAAAAAACAGGTTCAGGAATTGCTACAGACAGGAGATGGCACAGAGAAAAACCCATAAGACTGAACAAGAAAAAGCAAAGATGTAGGTTTGATGCATTCAAAAAGAACCTATAAAAAAGGGAAAGGAAGACTGCTTTTTTGGTATCAAAATTAGTGACTCATGAAATAAACAAATTGTAGAAATAGTGGTGGAAGAGACATCTGGAGATTAGGTAGTCCAAATTCCTGCTTGGAGCAAGACTACCACCAACACTAGATCCAAGCTGCCATTTGAACTCAAGTCCTGAAAGTATTCAAGGATGGGGATCCCATTGCGCCTCTGCTTAACCCGTTCTAGTACTGCACTACCCTCACAGTGAGGAAATACAGCTGCTAGGTTAGCTTCTAGGTAAGAATCTAGTTCTAGATTCTTAATTTTATAAGAGAAAAATAGACAAAGTGGCGTATAATTAAAATTACTAAATATAGGGCAAACATTAATGTTTGTTTTATGAGGAAAATGCTCTACTTCCTATTTAAAAGGGCTAAATATGGATTACAAGTCCAACTCGTAAAAATCTGTATCGTTTTTTTATGAGTTCTAAATAGAATAATTTTTAAATTACCAAGCACTCTTCATCCAGAAGTTCTAAAATTCCCATTTTAGCTTCAATAAGGTCAATGGCAGGCTGGTTGTCATAGAAATCTATTAAAGTCCATGGGATATCTTCCTTCATATATTCTTCTTGTTCAAGTTTAAAGACATGCTAGATATGTGGAAATTATGAAAATGGAAGGTTACAACTAAGGAAGAAAATAAAAACAATGTGCTCACATGTGTGATTGTATACATAAGATAGCAACAAAATATTTATATATTTTGTAGTATACTACATGTCTGTCTCGTAAGAAAATAAGAATTTTTCATTTATATATACATGTGCATGCATGTATAGATATAAAAATAAAATTATTTTTATTTTATTACTGGATAGCCATTATTCAGAAATATCCATCAATCAAATACAAACAGCATTTGCTAATATCCATTATTGATAATCTCAAAAGATGAAGTAAAATAAGGTAAAAAACTGTAACAAAGAACATACCAGATTAAATTGCTGCTGCAGTTTTTCATTAGCATAATTGATGCAAAATTGTTCAAAACTGTTCACATCAAATGTTTCAAAGCTGAAACACATGTCAAATATGAAAAAAACCCAACCTTGATATTAAAATACAAATGGTAGGATAGCTCCAAAGTCTTAAAAGTATACTAATATTTCTAAGAAAATTAAATAGCTGTAAGACAAACGGAAGATGGTAAAGAACATCAAAACTTCCCTAGAAGTTAACGTTACCAGACATGAGAGCTAAAAAATCCAGAGTTAAATCTAAAAGTATCATATAAAAAGTTAAATTTAAATCTCATTCACAAAAAGTTTCTATTTATAGTTGCTAAACATTTACATTACTCTGGATGCTAAAAAACTTGCATGAATATGATCTTTTAGTAAAACAAACCCCTCCAGATTCATTAGCAGCACAAATTGAAAAGTGCCTCTTTATCAAGTCCAAAGAAAAGGCAGAAGCTAAAGTAAATTTGTTTCCAGAGACATTCTTACCCATAAATGTCCAAAACACCGATAAAAGTATGTTGTTTGCCAGGGAACTGCAAAGCTTGGTTAATTCTTTCCACAATAAAGTCAAATAAATGAGAATAGATCTTCTTTGCCAGAGCATCCCTTGCATTAACAGCCTGAGCTCTCATCATTGGCTTTATTACAGTCTCTGAGGTAGTGGTGATCTTTCGGTGGCACAACCATCGTGCCATTTTGTCACAGTTTAAATCCAGAAGTTCGCAGAATATATTGAGATGTTTATCTTCCAGCTTTGAAGAAGATAAATAAATACTATTAGCTTACATTTAATGGTTTAACTGTTGCCTAGACAGTGGAAGTCTGGCACCACTGACATCAACTTATGACTTTTATGTTTAGATAGACAAGGGGCTCTGTTCACTTCTTCATCTGTCAAAGTATCAAGAAAAGCTAAAGCAAATAATATTGGAGAGAGCTTCTGATACAGGAGAGAAAAACTTAGACTGGATGAGATGCTTTGGATTAGGAAACTGAAAGAAAAAGTTACTTTAGCCTATGTTTAGATGTCCTTGCTTTTTAGACTTGCATAGTCTGCTGGCACACATTCTGAGCAGCTTTGATAATGCTCTGTTATCCTGCATCCTGCGGACAGTCCCAAATGGATTTCCCAACAGCTGTGGATCAATTGGATATGGGGTTCTCTTTGCCACATCCTGCCTTTTGTTCAGACTTTCTGAACTGGGGCACGAAACAGTTGAAGATGGAGAAATCTCTCAGGTTTAGTATATCAGATGTAATGGTGGCCTGAGTCCCAGGTATGAGAGAAAATACTGCTAAAGGACTTTTGGCACAGAATATAAAAGAAAATGTTGGTATCTGAATGAGCTACTTCCTTACACTGATGGATGATCTTTCATCTCCAACAGCTGTTATTTCCACATTGCCTAAGTGTAGGATTGCTGCCAGCATTTTAAAAACATCCATCTGAAAATCACCCTTCAGACCTAAAAAAAAACAAATTTTGGTTATTTTAAATACTCAGAAACAGTACAATTAATTAAAATAGCACAATTCTGGATTACTTGTTTCGTTGTGTGGCCAAGGATTATATAGCCTCTCTGCAGATTACTATGCAAAGCCTTGGTTCTGCCTACTTTCTGCCTGTCCGATCCGATGAGAGATTAGGTATAAATTCCCGTACCTCCCCAAGTGCCAGCTCAAGTCTGATTTGGCATCCACATAAGCCATACAGGGGCAAAGAAGCTTCCAATTCCATTTCTGTCACAGCATGTTAGCTTAAGGGCCAAGAAGACTCCAGCCTTTAGTGATCTGGACCAGTAACAATGAACACCAGTTGCTAACAGCCATTTGCTCTTGCCTAGTACTTCCAAAACAAATCAACAGTGCAATGGATAAGCTACGAAAGAAATTATTTTGGCAATTACAACTAACATTTTGTCCATTTCAGAAAAAAAACCACAACCTTTTCAATAGATTTGAAAATTGTATGCCCATGAATTTACCCAGTAAAGCAAATGTCTTCTGAGTCTCCACCATATTTGCTCTGTCATCGACTCCTTCTATTACTGTGCTGCCACCCATTCTTGTGTAGTTAAATTCTTTCGCGCTTCCTATAGATATGAAGCAAAACTTGTAATGCTGAAAAATTTGGGGCTGGGGATAGCTACTTGTTAAAGACTCTTGCAACACCAGAAAAATAAAGACGCTGTCAGATGGCAGCTCTTCAGCGATGAGCTGCAGGTCCTCTTTTTCTGAGAGAAATCCATGCGTCTAACTCAGTTAAGCTGAGACGAACTAGTACTCGTAATTCTAGCAATCTTAATACTTGGTCTAACAAAGAAACAGGAATGAAGACTGAGTAAACACACCTAAGGTCTTTTTCTCCCACATGGCATTAAAACTCCTCTGAAGATAAATAAATCAAGTCCCTAAACTGTCATTATGACATCTGTCACTACAGAAAGTAGATTTTCAACGACACTTGGGTACTTGATCATGTGCTATTCAAGTTACAAGGGATTTCCTCTTCAGTTCAATACAAGCAGAAGTAATAGCTAAGTGACTGAAAAATGCAAGTCCCATTGTAAGTCTGCGAGATTTATGCTATAAATCACTTAACATCCTAGCATTTGAAAATCTAATCTTCAAAATACTGCACTGCAAAAATGAAGAGACGGTGATTTTCTTGAGACCTACCCAATTTAAGATGCTTGAATTCAGGTAGCATAGAAGATGCACACAACTGATAAAATATATGGTAGTTTCTCTCATTCTCTGACTGTAAATTAAAGCAAAGAATACAATTACAGATAGAAACACCCCCCCCCCCAAACCAAACAAATACAAAACAAACAGAAAAACATTCAGTATTCAACACTACTGTAAAGAGATAAAGATACTTGAAGCGTATATTTGCTGCAACATAGCTTGGCAAAGAAATTACCCTATATTAAAATGGCACATCTTAGACTTCAACAAGAGCTTTGAAAGTGATAACTTCAGGTATACTTTATTTCCACTACCAATATGCTGAGTTCTTTCCCCAAGGCTCTTATTCTAATTCTTCAACTTGAACAACCATCTACTAATAAGAACTGACAAATACTGTCACGAACAACTGTGTAGGAGTGCCAGCTGAAACACAGCCCCGTGGTAACTCAGAAAATTCTCTTTCCAAACCATCCTTCAGGCAGCAGATAGACAGAAGCATTTTTCATAGGACTTAAAAAGTTACAAAACTACTAAAAAAGAAACCTTTGTAAAAACAGTTTTATAAAATTAAATGCTTTCTTTATTAAATGATTATCACAATCATGCTCTGATGCTGTAATGAGTCACACGCAATAAGCACTGGCCTTAGCAATTTTCAGCCAGGTTTTTACCCAGACTCTCTCTGCCCTACATACACTGTTCCTTTCCAGGTACAATTGGCACATGTTACTGTTGTGACTGAAAGTCACAGATTGCTCAAATGCTTCTTGCGCTTATTGTATGGAATGATCCCTGAGACACATTCTCCACTTAACATAAGGAAGACCATGGAATAAGATTAGCTCCTATGAAAAATAAGTCAAATGTTGATTAGACATACCATTTGGAATGTCACATAACATTTTCTATATGAAACTAGTAAGGATAGTGCACTAGTAGCTACACTGACACTGACTGTTTTTATTTTACCCACCTGGAATACAACTCTGGATTTCTCAAGCAGGTACGTTCTCATGTTAGCTCCAATGATTTGGTAACTCCGATCAAAACTGATTTCAGTGTATTTTCCAAATCGGCTGCTATTATCATTTCGTGTGGTTTTTGCATTGCCAACAGCCTACAAAAATATAAACTTTTAGAATTTGTTTTACTTGCATCTTTCATAACTTTGTCAAAACATGACACAGCTACAAGTTCCTAAAATCAAAGGTGCTCAAGGATCAATCTCAGCTGCAGGACTCAAACTTTTAGGCCCAAATTTGAAGATAAGCCTCGAGTCAAATAGTATAACATTATATAAACTGAGAATTAGAGAAAGAATGTTCTCCCACCACAAGGAACCTTAACCAGTTGCTATTCTAATTAATAAAAAACAAACACAGAACTTGTTCAATATTGTTTTCTCATCATCTAATTAACAGGATGTGGTCACATAAAACTCTGGAGACAAACTAGTGCCTCCAAAGGGCCACTGGTAAACCAGGCAGAACCAGGTGCTCCTGAAGCTGACCACTTCTTTCCATCAATAACATTCAGAGGCTAAACTTCTAATATAGATATCTAACTCTGCCAGCTAAAACATTGCTAAAGATTTTAAACAAAGATTCCCAGCAGCTCTCTGAATTCTTTCCTTGATGAGTACAGGCTTGAGAAATACTCTCCAAAACTTACCTCAGTTATTGGATTGGATGCCAATACTTTATCCTCCATATGTGCATTGCTGCTTGACTTACTCACAGTAGCAAAGTATCTCATAGTGTATCTCGCAGACACAGTCTTTCCCGCTCCTGATTCTCCGCTGACTATAATAGACTGATTTTTGTTATTTCTAAAACCAAATAATCAGACAGTTTAAATCAAACGTCTAAAATTGCATGCATAAATGTATGAAAAGCACAGCTGTGATCAACTCTTGTATCAGTTCCATCTTTCACCTGCTCTTCCCTTACTCCTCTTTGGCTGTGACCTCTAGGCTGCTGTCATTGCTAGTCACTCAGCCAAGACAGTGTTTTGCCCCTCATCAAGAATGAAAATAGTTACGAGTTCTAGAAATCCCTCAGCTGGTTAAGGAATTACTCCTCTAGTTAACCTACCCATTCAAAGATATTCTTAACAGCCAGTGTTACATACACAGATAAATTAAATGAGAATTAACATCGACTTCTATGAGACTTCAAGTGTTATTTATGGACATTAAACAACATACTGAACCTTGCCATTTGCTTGTACGCTTCTTCTGCCACAGCAAATATATGTGGATCCATGTCCCCCATGTTTTGCCCACTATATGCATGGATAATAGCATCTCCATATATCGGCAACTGTTTATAGGGGTTTACTGCAACCAAAATTATTCCTACAACCAAGTATGCAAAACAAAAATAAAACAGGTTAGTTCGATGAAATTCCAGTTTTCAGCAACAGCAGTTAAACTAATACAAAGCAATAACATTTTCTAAACTAAATAGGAGATCCTGCTCAACAAACCAGTCTACACTCATACAAAACTGATTTGACTTGAATGAGTTAAAATGCACTTGAGGAAAACATTACTTGCATCAAATGGCAAAGTAACTCAAGATTTCTTCTTTTTATTTATTTTAAGAAAAAAAAAATTTAACCTTGTATTTTACTTTGCTTACCACTGTAGGTGTAGATAAGCTTAGACTCCACAAAGCGAACTTTAAGATTGTGTAAAACAGCTGGTTCATGGAGATAACTAAGTGCAGTGAGATCATTTTCACCAACAAGTATGTCAGGATTTCGTAGGGGTGGCAAAGCATCTGGATAAACAGGGTAATTCAGTTCCTGTCAACAAAAATTAATTGAAATATCATAAAAGACCTTATGTTTGCATAAAAACAAACTGATTTCTATCTTTGCATGAAGTTATGGGGTTGATGGAGCCCTGTCTCATCTTGCATTCCATCAACTCCATACATCCCAGTGAGCTTAGGGTACTTGGAGGTCATGGGAGCTCTTCTTTGTTTATGAAAAAGAATGCTATATTCTCTTTATTTACAATATTTTATACTGTAATCTGTAAAAACTGGAAATGGATTTAGCTCTCCAAACATTTGCATGTTTCAAGTACAGATGAAAATGGCAGACCAGCTGCAACTTGACGAAAGTAAACACATGGTCAGACCCACAGTCAGCTCTAAAACTATCCTTACCTGCAACCCTTCAGTTTTCTTTACACAAAGTTGTAAAACTCACTTCTATTTCTTTCAATTTCAAAATCCATGTAATTGTACATTTAATACTTTACAGAACAGGAATGCTGAAATGCAGAAATACTGTTTTCAAAATATTAAATCCGTAAAGAACTCAGATACTGTAATTTGCAGATCTTACACAAAGCAACAACTTCAGGAAAAAAAAAGCAACAACTTCAGGAAAAAAAAGCAACATCTAGCTCTGAGAAATAACTATGTTTGCCTTGCACTTCTGAATTACTTCCACTTAAGATGAGTTTCAGTGCTTGTTTCAAAAGTGAAGTGAACTTCAAGGTACATGTTCTATACTAATGTTACACAGATAATAGAGTTACACGCTTCATATTTTTGGGTAACAGCTATTTACTGTATGAATTTTAACATGATAAAATTCTGGTCACTGCAGGGTTCACATAAAAGAAAATATGGATAAGTAATTTAGATCCCATAATAGTGAGTCCTGTGTTTTTGTCATATCTCAGCAAACCCCACAGTAATTAAGGCTTTTCTCCTTACAGTTCCGTCTTCCAATTGCACATGGAGAAAACTGTCTCCAGCTTTGTAGTTTTTTGTGATTTCTGCAGATTGCCAAACTTCTTCTTTATCAGGTATCCAAACCCTATTGTACTACAACAGAAAAAAAAGAGATAATAGTTAGTTTAAATATTATTGTAATACCAGATTAGCACAAAAAAAAAAAAAAGGTTTCAAATGTTGAGTAGAAACTAAAAGCTGAAATGGACGCCAGGACTTTTGGGGATTATTATTAGCTCTGTGCAGCGGGCTGTATTTTTGTGTTTTAGTTATTCTTCATGAAAGAAAAAAAAAATGAGGGTGGACTCATTAAGCTCAGACATGCTCAATCTGCTCCTGTTTAGCGTAAAGTCTGCAGAACAACACAGCATGCAGGATAGTGAACGAGGGCCAGGCTCTTCAAACCCTCTAACACTGAACAAAGAGAATAAAACCCACTTGTAAGGCAGAGCCCTGATTTCTAGATTTCAAATGAGCAAGTACCGGAGAAAGCATCTTGTTCACCAGAATTCAGACAATCACTTCCCTGAATTCAAGAATAGAGTAAGAAGGCATTTTACCATAGGCACAGATGCATACACAAGAAAGATACTGCACATATACCTTTCCTTTAATGGGACTGGAGTGCAACCTCCAGTCATGTTCTCTGTTCTAGGGTGAACTTCAAACACTACTGGCAGGTTTCTTCCTTTGCAAGCAATCAGCTAGCTTAGCTGAGCTCAGCCCCCGGCAAGGTACTTTAGCTCTTCCTCAGGAAGAAAACACGCTTCCTAAAAGCACTTATTTCCAATAGAAGCAGATGAACTGAAATTTTCTTTTAGGCATTCAAAGAATCAAGACAACATAATTACCTCTAGCCTTCTGAAACATAAATGTTTGAATATAAATTATACTGTTTGAACCACCTAATTCTTCTAATGTGAAACTGAAATGCTGAAGCATTAGCAACATATTTAAATGCTCTGCCCTAGAAGCTATAGGAAACACCTTAGAAGCTATAGGAAACAGCATTCCTTAAGAGGACGTAACACAGCTGGTAGCCTCAGTAAGTCAGGAATTTCTTCACTGATGAGTGTGTACTCATCCTGCCAGGGTTTAACAAAGCAGCAGCATCCCTAGAAGCCTCCCTAATGCATCAACTATGCATTAATAGACACTATTTTTAGTGACATTTAAATCACTTCTGTTCAGGGATTTGCAATTTAAGACCATTTCTGACACATCACCATCTTCCTTAAATCTTGGTGCAAAGTATTTTAATACCATATAGTGTGTACCTGAGATGGCAATGAAGATAACACTGAAGACTATATTTGGATGTAAGAGCGGGACAGGAGGAAGGGCAGCGATATCAGAGAAAAAGCCTGAAAATCAGCAGTACATGCTAGCACTGAGTTTCTTACAGGCCAGCTCTCTTCTAATTTGTGATAAAGGAACACCAGAGAGCACAGAACCATTTCACCCCTACTTGCACAAGCAACCATGCCATATAATCTTCCAGCATCTTTCTGGTTTGACAGCCAGAGCACTTAATTTGATTATCCTACCCTAGCTATATTCATAGTCAGTTTAAACCAACTGTGTTTAAATAAACCCATGAGAACCTCTGCACCTGATCACTTGAAAAACTAACATTGGTCAAGGATTTCATGCAGCATTAGCACGCCCACAGATACCCTGGAGGACTTGTATACCTTCTCATTCTGGTGTTGCAACTGTTGTTTCTGGCACAAATTACTTTTTTCCTGTCTAATTTGGAGGAAGCCCTGGAAGCTCCAGCAGAGCCTCAGAACATGAGGGTCTCCCCCCTGAGAACCCTACAAACACACCACCAGCGGTGGGTGCCTACAGTGGTCCTTACAAACTGCACTGCACTTCAACCCAGCTTTCTCAACTCTAACCTCTGAGGACCAACACCAAGCAATTTAGCGTAAGAGGGACTTTCACAGGGATGTCCTGCAAGTTAGCTTGGGTTCCTCAGTGACCTCTCCAGTTCAGTTTTCAGTATCTCTAAGGGTGGAGATTGGCTTTTCTGGTCAACCTGGCATGTGTGTCAGGTGATAAACACTAACCAAAGCCGCAGCTGCTTTCATACCTCTTTGCTGCTGCCTTCAGCACGACAGCATTTTTTAACCCACTATCCAAAATCACCAAGAACTTTTCCAAACAACCCCAAAGCACTAGGATCCATCTATCTGACCAAAAGGAGAAAACCCCAGCCTCACAAATACACATTTAATAGGCAAACGAAAGGCATGGCTAAATTAAATGGTTTTTGCTTTTTCCATGTGTATCAAAGTGTGAATTCACTTTTGTGTCATTCCTGGTTTCTAAATTCCTGGTTTTCTAAAACTGCTGATTTCCTGGCTTCTAAAAAATACTTATTGATTCACAGCTGTTAAACTCAATTCTTTATCTGCCATTATTCTATGTGAGCCAAGAATATCACTGCCAAATAGCCTCAGGGGCGCACAGTGCATTCCCACATAAGAAAGCGAACTGGTCTAGGTCACAGGCAAGAAAGGGAGGAAGAAGCCCGTGATGGAAGTACTGATTCTTCAGAAAAGGTCCCTGTGGTTCCAGGAGCCTCCGTTGGCAAACTTGCCCAGCTGGCTGAAGTCCCCTTTCTCCAAGCCCTGCCTCACAAGTAAACAGAAAAGTTTGCTCCTTTCATATCCAGTTACACCCATGCTCCTTCCTCCCCTTCACCTGCCTCAACATTATTCCTGCTTTTTAAAAAAAAGACATTTGTTCTTCCACCTGCTCAGAGCGTAGCACTGACCCACAAGTGAACACACACCACGGCAGCACAGGGCTGGACAGGGGTGCATTATGGCAGCTGCTTTCACAACAGAGGAGCTACGGGCTTATAAATTAGTAATAGATGCATGTTATTTTTGTTATTGAAAGCTAAGCAAAGAAATTATACACCACAACACTCCGGTGGCTACAGGAAAAGTGGGGGAAATTGTGAAGAAAAAAAAATAATACAGCAGCTGCAGTAAGGAGGCACAATCTCTGCTTTAGTGCCAAGTTCTGCCCAACGTACCCAGTATTTGCACAGCAAAAAGAGCCAGCACTCCGCCATTAAGTGGCCAGGGCCGTGCTGTTAAACTTTAAGATTGCCTGATCGCTGGCTAGCACATCAGGGACCTACACCTGAAGGCCAAAAGTCTCCAAAAAAGAAGTGTTCCCCTCAAAAGGCACTTGCCCACGAAGCCCCGGGACGTCCCGGCCCCTCAGGTGTGCCTGGCTCAGCTGCCCGGTGCCGCGGACGCGGGCCCTCCGCCAGGCCCACACCGGCCATCCCGCTCCGTGGTACCGGTGGCCCCACAGGGAGCGCAGAAGCCGCGGCCCCAGAAAGCACCGACCGCCCCGGCCAGCCCAGCACAACCGGCCCGGCCCGCTCGCCCCCTTCACCTCTCTCCCTCACGGGGCGGCCGCCGCCCCTCAGCTGCGTGGGAGAGCGCCCCCCGCCTCCCCTCAGGCGCGCCCCCGCCTCCCCTCAGGGCCGCCCCCCGCCTCCCCTCAGGGCCGCCCCCCACGTCCCCTCAGGCGCGCCCCCGCCTCCCCTCAGGGCCGCCCCCCA
>JAVJGJ010000060.1:16933371-16953169 GCA_035590215.1 Microhierax caerulescens
GATCGGCCCCCGCCACCACCCCCGGGGTGTGGGGACGCGGCCCGGCTTCCGGGCCGGTCCCGCCCGGGCACGGCGCTGCCGCGCGGGGGTGGCAGGCGGCTCCCCGCCCCGGCAGGGCTGGGGCGCCCCGCGGCCCCCTCAGGGCGCTCCCCGCCGGCTGTGGGCAGGTCGCCGGGTGCCGCGGGGACGAGGCGCGGTCCCCGTGCCCGTGCTGGCCAAGCTGGCACCGTGGGTGCATCCGTAGGGGCCGGGGGTAGTGGCCACTGCAGCGGCCAGCAGGACCCCCGGGGAGCCACCGCTGGCCCAGGGGGCAGGCACAGAAACACTCATCACCTGCCTGTAAGGCAGCACGGACGAGCTTCTCCAACACTAAGATAACAATAACCAACTCAATGAATTTAGTAAGCTTAGGGCACCGACAGCTATTATATTTAAATATCCAGAGGAATAAGATTGGAACAGGCACGGTGCTGCTCTTCGGCGGGTGGCTGCACGGTGGCCCATTAGCCCACCTGGCCCCAGCAAAAAAAAGCAACTGGCGATGCTTTAGTAAACTGCACATCTTGTTTCAGTAACCATTAACGTTTGGTGACAAAACACCCTGCCAGAAGGCGGTTTATGTCTAACAAAGTATTGTCACGTATGGCGAGTGGTCACAGCTCTGGGTTTACACCTGGGTGTGTGTTTACACAGCCCTCAGACTCCAACCAGCTCCCTTGGCAGTCACCGGGGCAGAGGGATCCTGCCCGATCGCCAGGGCCTGTGCCAGCACATAGCTCGTGAACAGCCAACCAATCGTCCCAGCAAACAAAAAACTCCAGAGCAAATCTTACAGTTGTATTTTTATTTGGACATTTTCCAGTGATAGCTATTAGGCTACAGTTTTTATGATGCATACATTTACTAATTACAACATCAGACACTACAACAGATCAGAGCTCAGGTCATTCTGACAACGTTTTGGTTTTCATCTATGTATTGTAGTGGCATCGAGTGAAAACCTATGTTTAAAGGCTTTTATTTATCACATTAAGTATCAGCATTTTTAAAAAAACAAGTGTTTATTCAATAGTTTTTGTACGGTATTTGAAATGTATTCAGTTTAAATCACAAATTACACAGACCTTCAAACTGCAAATGCTGGTGTTTCCAAGTTGGGAACAAATGTTATTGGATATCAGCTACCTTTCAACACTGAAGTTGATCCTATTTTTTTTCCTGTGATAGGCAGAATAAATCACATTTAATGGACTTAAGCACTTTCACGTTCCATCCCAAATTGAAGTCTGAGAAGCAATTTTTCAAAATTTGGATAGAAGACTGCGTCCTAAACATCAGAACAAAATGATCACTGGAATAAAAATACACCAAACTGAATGAGGTAATTATTGTGCAAAATCTCTAGAATAACTGTATGTAATTCTAAGGGGTCACTGACAAGTATTTTTCCAGCATCTGATAAAATCTGTCATATCAATAGATAATAAATTAAAATATAAAAGATATGTCCACATTAAAAGAGCATAACAATGATTCAAAGGAAAAAAAAAAAGTTGTTGAAATAATTCTGCATTATATTCCATGGTTAAAGAGATATTAGTCCTAAGGTGAAAGATACATTACACACTGACACTAAAATTTTACTTCTCAAAAGTGCATGTAAAATACTGCCATGTAAAATGTTAGATGAATTAGCAGCTACACATCTATTCCAACTTAAAAATAGTTTCCTTTAAAACGTGTCAAGCAGCATATACTTTTAATGTGATATAAAAGTAATACCAGTCAAACCACTGAGTTTAAGGATAATACCTATAAATTACTAAATACTACTTTTTAAGGAAACAAGATACAATAAGGCTTTTTACAGGTAAACAACTTAAAAAATAAACAAAAATACATTTAGGCGTACATTTTAAACACTAATGCTTAAGTAGTGGATACATTTCCTGATCTACAGTATGAACATACTGTAATGCCAATTGTTTGTTTTTCAATAAGAGAAAAAAACCTGTAGGTCAGCATGTTCTCATATATTTTCTTTCCTAATCTTGTTACTGGATGTGAAGGCTTCCCCATTACATTCTCACAAGTACAGTACCCCTAAGAGTCTGAAAACTACATTATACCTTATTTGGAGCCACTTAACAGCAGCTGTAGTTTCAGAAATCAAGTAACATTTGAAAAAAAGAGTGTTTGGTATACCATGCACAGGAAAACAATTGAAATCATTTAGCAAAGATCATCCAAAACATTTACACAATGCAGAATTATGTTCCTGGAAGTACTGGCATGATCCATCAAACATAATATGCAGCATATCCATTTGAAAATAAGATGACATGAGCATCTTAAAATGACATTGACAGAAGTTTAGGTTGTTTTTACTATGGATGTTAGCAACCATACATATAGCATGTTTACCTCTCAAGTAAAACATAACTGATATGTTTCAGTCTGCTTAACAAATTTTTTTTTTTTTTTGTGGGTTTGCAGGCAAACAGATTAGTACCAAATAGTCTAATAGTGTACCTCTAGATTATTTCTCAATATTTTAAAAGGAATTAATGTTAACACTAAGTTGCTAGTTATTACAAGACATAAAAAATATTGCACTATGCAATTGAGCAATGTGTGTGGCTTTTTTTTACAAGTATACTTGAGCCATACACCACAAACTACCTGTTTTAAAAAGTTCAGAATTGGAACCTTAAGCAAGGCTTCTGCGCTTACATTGCACATTGTGAAATGCGAATTCTATATAGCAGATCCCAGATGTGTGAGACAGAAGAATCTTTCCAGTAAGATGTGCAATATCCAAAATAACTCAGCTTCTCATTATGCACTCTGGATCTCCCACCATTACATCAG
The DNA here is from genome assembly GCA_035590215.1 of Microhierax caerulescens. Classification (NCBI taxonomy): domain Eukaryota; kingdom Metazoa; phylum Chordata; class Aves; order Falconiformes; family Falconidae; genus Microhierax; species Microhierax caerulescens. The sequence goes on from JAVJGJ010000060.1 coordinate 16,936,243, forward strand.
AATGAATCATAGTCAAATGACAGCATCATAGTCAAAACCTACTTAATGTTCTTGTTAATCAACCTTTCAAAGAATGAGAGCCTTGGGCTACTGCTGAAATTTTCTGTCAAAGTTTTTCCTCTCAAATTCCAATATGAGAGAAAATGATTTTTCTTTTTTTATAGTGGCATCAAAACAAAAGAGAATATACTTAAAGTACACGCTGTCATCTCTGGGGTCTGCAAACAAAGAAGAACATTAGACAGACTATAAAATTTAAATAAATACTAAAATCTTTATTGACTTATGATAATTTGCTTCAAGATTCTGTATTTTAGCTAACTACTTTTAAAAATAACTAAACATGTAATTTCCAGTGTGCTACTTGTGCTTAGTTACCATTTTCCTCTACAGGTGTTACACTGTTTGCAAAAATCCAGTTAAAATAACAGACTGCATCGGACCATAAAGAAGGTTGACAACAAAACCTGAAATACCTTATTTTTAGTGCTTAGTATGATACTGTCATACAGTTAAAAGAACACAATATGCAGCAGTGATTCCGTATGCTTGGTAAACCACAGTACTAACAAATGAACACCTAAGTTATAGCATATAGTGAGCTGTAAGACTTATCACTAGAATTTATGTCAAACTGACATAAATACAGAAGTGGTTTAAGAAATAATTTTATATATTGCCAGTTTGTGTTTCTCCATTCCAGTTTTTACAAATTAAATGTAACAGGCTCCCCAGTGACTGTGTATTCTACTAAAAAATGCCTAACTTTCAAGTCTTCCACGTTCAGGACTGTGCCTGTCCCTGTTGGTCCCTGCCTATGAGAAGATTACATATGGAGTTTAATTTACACTATTTAAATATGTTATTAAAGAACTAAAAATGTCTCTAGACAGCTGAAGACACAATTTTTGTCCAAGCCTGATTTCCATATTCTAGAAATGTATGAATCAATGACGTCCTCATAAATGTAATGACTGAATACAAATGCACATCTTTCTATTAGCCTTCCATCTCTGGTGCTGTTATGTAGTTTTCCAGCTACTTTTACTACTGATCTGGGCATATGTAGACTGTTTTCTACACGAAAACGTGTTTTCGGTGGCTCACTATGTTTTAATGGGTAGAGATATCAGGATATCAGGCAACTGATTCTCCGTCTAACACTGACGGTACATTGGGATCAGACACGTGATATGAAGCCTAGGCCCAAGCTGGCTGGGATCTGAATGGTTTCTAATGCCAGAGAGGATGGATTAAATGGAAAAGTAACAGGAAAGATGTGTTTAGCATCCATGAGCAACTGGGGAGAGTCCTTCCTGTCTCGAAGACGCATCTGCAAAGATGAGAAGGATTACATCAGCATTTAGCCACCTCACTGATAATAATCATCTTGCAAAGAGGAAGTATTTAATCTGTGCTTACAGATACACATGTACAAACACTTTAAGCTAACTTGACATAATGTGTCTGCAACAACTGTGCCAGTATACTGTAGTTACTTTCATCATTTTTGGTTCTGTGAATATTCCCCTTAGAATGCAATCTGAAGATATTTAGATTCCCTGCAAAAGGAAGAATTTACCCACTATCTGGTAACTGCATCTTTTCAGCAAGTAGAATTACAGTTTTATCTCAGTTCTGCCTTCCCAATCTCCCTTACCCTGATAGTAATGTAATTCAATTTCTAACAGACCAGAAAGATCATCTTTGTTTCTTTTATTTTGCTCTACTGGCTGCTTTTCTTTGGAGTTTTCAAAACATTTCATTTTCATCTATATATATAAACCTGGAAGGGCTAAATGAAGAACTTTGAAATGAACATAGGCCTTAGGTTTCAAAGCAGTTGGAACTTCTCATGCAGACACAGGTCTGACAAAAGTAAATTTGCATATATAAATATTACGACTTGAAAAGTTGGCATACAAGTGTATTTACGTACGCAAAGCTGTACAAGTGCAAGAAGCTCTCACCTTCCAAAAAGCTTATACATACTGACAGGGATACTAACATTCTCATGCAAGTCTGGAGGCAGTAAATTGTGATTGCTTAAAATGTTAAGGCTGACATCACCTTTTTAACATAGCTAAAAAATGGTAGCTAAAAGCCTAGTTCAGATTCCTGAATGTATCTCATGACACAAGCTATTGTGGCTTATCAGAGGGGTTCTTAGAAATAGTAAAATGATCTTTGATGAAAAGATATAGGCATACCTGTATTGTTCGTATAAATGATACCAAGACTCTCTCTTCAAACTCATTAACTGGAGTATACAAATTCAGAACTTTTACAATCTGTGAAGAGGAACAAGCATCCTTAAGTTCATTTTACTGATGAATCAACAGACACATCCATGGTTACTAATAATACACTTTTAAAATTAGCTTTTTTAACAAGAAAATTATTTACAAGTATCTGTTATTTTTTGCTTTATGGACTCATAGAGAATTCCATCATCTGCTTAATGCTGTGTTAATATGACTGCCTCCTTCAGAACATGTGTTCTTTGAAGGCAGAAACTCTAAATTCTAACATGTGTGTGGAAAATACCAAACTATGGAAAAATCAAATGGTAAGTAATTTGATCCATTTATTCCTGCACCAGCTCTATGCAAATGTAGCAAGGCTTAAAAAGAAGTGCAACCTATCTGTACAAAATCTACACTTTCTTAAATAGAAGTCTTCAGCTGTTGACTGAGATACTCTTGGTTCAGCCTTTTGAGGCTAATGGGTATAGTAACTTAAAACTTTTGTTTGCAGACCCTGACACAACAGCTCTGTGTGAATTGTCCATTAACTTAACTGGATACTAACTCTGAACAACAGAAAGATCATTTCCTAGTATCCTAGGCACAGCTGTCTGGAGTACAGAGACATCTTTGAGTGAAGAGTTTTCTCTAAGGATTTTCACAAAGTGAGAGACTAGGTACTACACACCACACCATCTCTTGAGCTTCCTCTCATTTGTTCAAAATTTATCTTGAGCATCAGACCTCAGAAAGGTCTGGTCCTTTTTTTACCCCTCCAACTTAATCTGTTTTAGCTGTACTAATACAAAATAAAGTAAGAAATCTTTGATCCATGTGTGACAGCAGTGCAGGCACCCATTGTAGGGACCAGCAGAGCAGAGAACTCCTCTGTGACAGCAGAACAGACAATGAGAGTTTGCTTACCTGGGCAGTAGTCAGTGCGTTACACATTGAACAAATGGCTTCAGCATCTTCATCCGTTTTCTTTTTTACTTGCAACAGCTGTGCAGCCTGGATGAGGGGTTCCAATGTTTCTTTAGCCCCACTATTCATCAAGTTTTTATCACGTAGCCATTCTTCCAGTTGACTCACATTGTATCTGTACAAAGAGGTAAAAGTAGCAAGACATTAATACTTGATTTCAACTAAATCAAAAGCATGTGTGACTTCTCTTGCTGAGTGTTTCTTCTTTGTCCTTATGTGTTTTTCCTTCACATTTGTAATTTCTTTTAATTTTGTCTTCATACTGTTTCCTTCTGATTAAGGCAGAAAATTTTCAAAACAGAAGCTATGGCCAAAGGCTTTTCCCATTTGTTTCTAGTCCTATTAATTGCAAGAATGGGATGAGTGTATGAAGAAAGGCAAAAGAGATTTTGTCCATGCAAATGTATAGCATGGCTTTTCAAGGTTACTTGAGGGACAGGAATGCCTTGGCTAAATTTGCTAGCATATGCCAGTAGAATGCACTGGACAGCTGATGCCAAATGCAGGAACAGGCTAAGATGGCTTTACTATAGGATATAGTGTGGATGAACACAGCAGGTATCTGCTGCACCACCAGTGTACAAAAAACGCAGCAGGCATGTTTGCTATTCTTCTCTGAAAGTTCACCTACAGTTCCGATTCCTACTTGAGGATGAAATACTTTTGCTTCTACTGCATTTCCTTGAAAGCCAGGTAGGATTTGGCCCAAGTTAACCAAAAAGCTCTTTTTAACTGAACCTCACAGAATCAGTTAACAGCATCTGCAACTGTTTGTGTGTGGAAAAATAAATATTCAAAATGTATCTGCTAATTCCATCAAAATGATGTTCAGCAGTGTCAAGAGTTCACTGAGATTTCTAGCACATTCAAGTATAATGTGAGCTCTCCCACCTTATTTGCATTCCTTTGCTCCAAGAGCACATGTCCTTGCGCAGGAGAAGATTATTCAGTGTTACAGCCCCAATGATGTAGAACATCTGCTTGACAACCTGCTTGATCAGCTCTGGATCCATTCCGTGCTGGCACATGACTGAATGGAAAGAGTTCAGCTGCCGAATAATGGAGTCTAAGGTGTAGGTTCCTTCATCAGCAATGCTGGATGTCCTCTTCCGCAGCCCTGTTGGTTTCACCCCCGAGACACCCTGGATAGTCTCATGCTCCAGCATTCCTGAAACTGCATTTGATTGACAACATTATTATGACGACTGAAAACTGCTGATATGCAAGCATATTGTGGAAGACAGCAAAACAGTATTTACACAGAAATTACGCTGGCCTTTCTGCTAGCCACACTTTACCATGATTTCCAGCAATTCTGTGCCCCACTATGTTCTGTGAAACCTAAACTTAACAGGGTTTTTACAAAGTAGATTCCAGCATGTGTTCTTGAAAGGGAAGTCTAACTCTAGCTCAGCAAAATATTTTTTGCCTCCCATGGTCGTATGAGCAGCTGTCAGCAAACCAAGAGATGTTCCATTCTTCTAAGTATTGTGATCAGAAAGCATAATGTAAATTTGTGTGAGAGTATTGTCTGCCAAGAAAAATGAAAAGAATCTTTCTGAATGTGAGCTCCATCACTGCTAGCTATTTCATTGCTGATTGCTGTCCATAGTAACAACCAACCATTTTCCTTCATATTCATTTTAATTATGAGTTCTCATGTAATTACAATCGGATTTTTCCATGGGATACTTCCCAACAGACAGGGCAACAAGTACCACACTCTCCTGACAGCTTCTTCCTGTAAATGCCTGATTTATGACAAGCATGAATAAGGTATATCAATTAATTCTTTCATTGCCAGAAGAAACAGCCACAGCCAGTCTAATCCAACCTGTCCAGCACAGCCCTTGTAGTCTATAAACAGAATACCACAAGAACTAGTAATGACACTCTGCTGGTTAGGAAGAAACACAGGATAGAGTATATTATCACCATCGCAATTTTCCTTTTGGTATTACGCTGTGAAATTTAAGGAATTAATCTTTGCCTTACCGATCATTGGTTGCAGAATGTTTTCCAACACTCGAACAAGTTGTTGGTAGATCTGAATAGCCAAGTCACTCAGTACTTGTCTGTATTCAGCTAAATCAAAATTAGTGAGGCAGTGTTCATTTTGACGAGGTGTGTTATGCTTCATAAACCCCTGAATTAATGAAATAACATAAATTAATGCTTCGATGGAATACAAAAATTTTACACAAACCCAGTATTTGTATTTTTTCATGCAACTGGCAAATAATACTTTCAAAATAATAGTCACAGCCCTTCAAAACTTTAATTTGGAACTTCTTCTGATTGTGGATAATGCTCGGACTTGCTTTTCAATTGCGATTTGTGCAACATCTGCTTCCTTGACTTGACTTCAAGCATCTGACCCAGGAACAAACTCTGCCAACTTTCTGGCAGGTGAGATACTTCCCTCCCACTCCAGCATGGGCATTTAGAGCCAAAAGCTCAGCTAAATACGAAAAAAGAGCTAGGCATACCACAGCTCCCAAATGTAAATTGGTCTGCCATACCATGGTTAAAGGGCTTAATACAGCCTTTTTCACAGGAAGTGCAGAGAATATAATAATGAATAAACAAGATAATGGTAGTAGCCAGATTCTTCTACTTAATCTGAGTTGGCACTTTCAGGATCGCAATGGGCCCCCAGCCTGCGATAAAGGGAAGCTGGTTCACATCTTATCTCCCTGTGCTTTCTACTGATGTCCTTACCACCATTCCAAAAAGTGTAGCCGTTTTAAGAGACTTTGACTAGATTTTGAGATAGAAATTTGTTATAGAGTAGTGCTCACAATAGTACTGTAGAGTAAAAGAAATCAGAGTAGGAGCACTGCTTACCTCTTCTCCGCTATACTGCTTCAGACAGTGCAAAAATCGGCAGGTGTTAGATAGCCAGAAGGACACTGTTTCAAAGTCATCACCTCTTTTCTGAAGATAAAAACAAACACATTTCAACAAAGACTGGCAGGAGGAATAAAATAGCAAGATATTACACAAAAAAATTAACACTTAAAATCCAGTTCCTTGTAGTTACTCTTATATTTTGCAAAACTGTGTGTATTTCAGTAATGTATTACAAAAGCAAGGCTATGTTTTTTTTCAAAATACCATTAAACACTCTCCCTGTTTTCTACAGTATTTTTCAATAACTTTCCAAATATGGTTTCCTTCAAAAATATGAATCTCCTGTGTTTTACAGACCTGTCCTAACCACTCTGTGCAGAAATTACAGGGCACTGTGACTGTATTCCCAAAACACCCATTCTGTGGCACAAGGACTCTCGTGAAGAGCCCAACAAGGATGGGAATGATGCAGAGCCAGCAGGAAGAGCAGAAAACAATTCAGTTTTGATGAACGCCAGCTACATCATAACCATTTTGGCAGCCTGCTATGGAAAACAAAACAAAAAAACCAAACCCTCCTCACCAAAGAACACAGGATCTTGCATATGGTAACTAAAATTTCTAGAGCTCTATAGCATGCACTCCATTCACTTAAGAACATCCAAAAACTTCTATGAACATCTAAGCTCCTGCAGGATTCTTAACAAAACATTTTTTCAAAACGTGTAACTTGATTAAATGTTTGGCTTTTAAGCACATCTGCCTTATTTAAAAACTAAATGACTCCATGAAGCATAAAGTATATTCATGTCTTAATAAGGCCTTCAAGATACCCCTGGCCTAAACTCTCCTAAACTCATTGCAAAGACTTCAGGAAGTAACATCTTATCGTCAGAATTATCTGTAGGTGAAGCAAATGAGGAAATCTGTGAACCAAAACTGCAAATGAAACATTTTAATTAAGTGTTCTTGGGAAGATTAACAAAGACTCACTATGCAGACTTTGACTACATCCAAAACTCTATAAGCATGGCTTCAGAGGAGCAAGACTATTCAAAATAAAAAGAAGGTGGTTCCTTTTCCACTAATTCAAAGCATCTGTGGTATTATATGGATAAAATGCTATCAATGTAATTTGTTGCTTGTTAAGGCAACTTTTTTTTTACTTCAGTGGGAGGAGTTTACTCATCAGAAATCCAGTGACAATTCATTGAAAGCCTTTTCCTCACTCCTCTAACGTAAAATCAAAAGCAAATTTTAAATTAACATTTTTCTAAACAACGCAAATTAACTAACCTTCAACACTTTTTTGATACCATTGATAGTGGAAGTCAACAAAGACCTCACTTTTTGGTCATCATTAAGGTAATCTGCATGGCGTACACACATGAATAAAATATATGCTGGTAGTCCTGGAATCAGGTTGACAGCTACTCCACGTGGTTTCAGCTCTTGGGAAAAACAAACACATGTTATTTTGTTAAGTATAAAGTCATTGGAAGATGTTATATGAGGTAATCACAACCTCCCCAGTTACTAGTACGTACATATCTAGATATGGCCAACAAAAACTAAGAACAAAACTAAGTAGAGCGACTTTCTTGGCAAAATATCAGAACAGAATAAAAAACCCATAATTGCCTGCTAAAAAATATGCAGACACATTAATACATACTATATTCATCAAGAAGGATGATTAGATTACGATAGACATTTAGGAATTTTAGATAAACTGAACACTGTCAAACCCCAAATAAGCTATTAATTTCATAATGCAAATTCTGTGTTCTTATAATTCATTTTTCAGAGTGTGTGGGAGCAGAGTAGGCCACAAATGAGAAAGATGCTTACCTAAAATAAGATTCTTGACAAGTTTTTGTTCATCCTCCTTCTTATATTCTAACATCCCTTGGAAGTCCTTTTCTTTCCGTGGAATGTTAACTGGACGAATAGGTTCGTCAATGATTTGTCCAGGTGATATGTTCTCCATCTGGCCCACTTCAGAGGGGAAATGAGAAGGAATTATATATTTTTCAGTGAAACCAATGCATACCAGATGAAAATATGACACTTCTAAGGAAGAACACCAGCATATAAAAATAAGAAATGTTTTCTTTGGTTCAAGATAAAGCTTAACAACAAAACTCCCAAGAAAAAAAAAAAGGACTGTTGATAAATGTATCTTGGGTGGCATTCTTCCTTCAAAGATGAGTTTCAGTCTGCAAATAGCATCCATTAATACAAATTTACTGCTGATTTTCTGGATTTTATCATATACTAGCATAAAGGCAATGCGAGAGCCGTTAATTACTTAATCCCACATTAATACTGCAAGGGTCACTGTTAATTGTTCTGCAAAATGCCTGTATTGTTCATGCTTGATGTTTGTTGCCTGTTGTGGTAGGTTTACCTCAACCAGCAACCAAGCACATACAACACTGGCTCCAGCAGGACAGGGTAGAGAACATCAGGAGCAAATGTGCAACAACTTATGGGTTGAGATAAAGACAGTTTAATCTGAGAAGGAAGGAGCAGGATGGGGTGAGGGGAAGCAAAGCAAAGGCAATCACTCACAACCCTGCAAAGCAGGACCAACACCCAGCCAGCCTCTAAACAAACCCCTCTTCTGCTCCTGACATTAGGTGCTGAGGGATACGGACTATTCCTTTGGCCAGTCTGGGTCAGCTGTCCTGGCTGTGGGCTTGTGCACTTCCACTCCTCAGCTTATTGAGGGGGCAGAGTGGGAAGAAAGAGAATCTTGACACTGTGCAAGCTCTGCTCAGCAACAGCTAAAACACTGGTGTGTCACCAACACTGTTTTAGCCACAAATCCAAAATACAGCATCACACAGGCTGTATGAAGCAAGTTAACTCCATCCCAGCCAGACCAGCTACACCTTTCTAAGTAAAATGGGGAATAAACACAGACAAAACTATGTTTTCAGAAACATTCGCCCACTCTGTATTGTGTATGAATACTACTGTGATCTTGTCCACAGCAGTAACCAAACAATATCAAAAGATTTTTAAAAAAACAAACTTAAGAGTAACCTTTCAAAAGGATGTATGAAATATCCACCTTGTTGCATACTGTGCCTCATGGTATCACATTCAATGCCTACACTCCACCTGATTAGGTTGCAAGTTTGTTTTCAAAAAGCAGAACTCAGCTTCATCCCATGAAAGTTACATCCTGTTCCCATGTCCTTCCTAGCTGCACACAATTACAAACTACTGTACATCCTGCAAGTGTGCACCTGTCAAATGGGACAGAAAATGTAGAAATCCAAACTGGAGCTCAAGAAGAGCTCCCACTAACTAAAAGATAATATACTCCTGTTAATCCAGGTTTAACTTGGTATCCCTGTTCTTTTCAAACACTGAAACACGACTACACAGTCACCAGTTTCAAACTCAGTACTCAATAAAACAACTCATTAGGCAGTAAGCTTGTTTCTAGAAAAAGCAGAAGACCATAAAAAACTTCTGAAAGGTCTGGACCAGGATTATTTAAAAACAAATTAATACTTCAACTTAATAACATTATTAACTTCTTTTAGCAATTAAAATTACTTCACTTATGCAGACACATAATAATCTCTCAGTTCACCAGTCCTAAGAACTTAAGACAATTCATACTGATGGTCATAAAAATAAAATTAGCTTAGTCCGTATCTCAGCATTCTCATATTCAGGTTTGGCCAGCAGCTCCAAAAGGAAACCTCAAGCAGAGCAAGACAGTCTCAGCATTCTTGGCTCCGATGATAGAGAAATTAAAATTCAAAGGAAAACAGGATATTTCTTCCTGGTTCATATTTAGTATTGCTTTTGTCTTGACAAAACCAGGTACTGTCTTTGAGCACACAAACAGACCAGGTAACATTCCTTTATGTTCATATGTTTTCTGTCTTCAGAGAAACATCACTCTGTTCTACTCATCACTTCAAAATGTGACAAATCTTCTAAAGGTTTATGAAGGAACACACAGAGCTCTGAGCATACCTCCTGTTTCTGGAATCATTTAACAGAGGCTAATGCTACTGAAGACCTTACTGACTGCTAAACCAGATAGATATAATGATAAAGGGATCACAGAAAGTAAACAAAAATCCTTCTCTCAAAACACAGAAGTACCTTCAAGTTCACCGATCTTCTTAGCAAATACTTTCAACTGTTTCTTTAACTTGCGAACAGTTTTGTCTTGCTTTTCAAGCTGCTCCATCAAATCCTGTAAATTAAAATGAGAGAAAGAGTAAGATATGAGAAAAATCCCGTAATTGTGACAGAGACAAAATCAGTGCTGTTAGAATTACAAGGTGGTGAGGAAAGCTGAACAGTGGTGCCATCCTCTGGCTGAGGTTTGCAAGCTGGTACGCTGCCTATAAGACAAGCCAAATATTGCAAATATTATTAAGTTATGTGCAGCATGGCAAAGGCAAAGCTCTTAGGCAGGTATATTCTGCAGACACTCAGAACTAGGTCAGTTCTTATGGTAGAAGACATTTTGCTGCAAACACATCTCCCTAATGCTTCCTCCTTGCTCTTCCAAATGCCTATTGGAAATAATTATTAAACAGCTAGCCTGTATTTCTGCATCATTTATTCATGCCTTCAGGACTGACTCATTATTCTGACCTGTCCTTTTTAGATGATGGTAAGAGAGATATCTGTAGAAAGACCACAACTTGCACTCAAATTTACCAAAATCAAACATCCAAATATACGACATTCCTTGTGATGCTCTCCCATTTCTCTATGGCTTGCTGTCATCACATCTCCTTACACTGAAACTGGTGTCTTACCTCTTTTTATTCTGTACCTGAACAACACCTAGCACCCAAAAGTCCTACTCTTGCAAGAAACTTGTATTTTTCTTTCAAAGGAATACTCCCCAGAAATCTATCTGAACAATTCTGTAACCTATGGTAGTGCATTCATAAAATAATAATGTAAGTAAAACAGGGGAAGTCTTTCTAAAGTAAGCAAAACCTCAAGCTCAAAAAACCTGAAAGCCATTCCAGTTTAAGAGCTGTAAAGCAGCTTAAAAGGAAAATGCTCTTTCACAAGGGTGGTTCTTCATGGCACAGGTAAGGACATAAGAGGGACCATGAGCTCCCTGCATCAAAAGCATCATCTGGGAAACTACACCTCTCCTAAAGTACTGAAAAATATTAGTGTAGCATGGGCAACAACTTACAATTAGGCACAGATTGTTCCTAATCATGTACTAAAGGGTTTACAACCTTATACAATATACTTGAACAGTAAAATACTAGGCCTGCTGAAAGAACAGAATCAAGGCCATGCTTCACATTCAAAGCAGTGTTCAATCTTACAGCAGAAACCCTGTTAATGACATGATATACTTAATTGTCAGATTTTATTAATTTCTCTGAAATTAATAAAAAAATACATGTAAGTCCAACAGACTGTTTCAAATTTATCAGTGAAGCAGTATGATTTCTGAACAACACACGTGAGGAGGAATAAAGTTCTATCTATGGTGAGATTTCACATCTCATTAAGATTTAGAATCTCATAAATTATATTCTTTCAAGTTTACATATGGTGCTACCTTTGATTATTATGGAAATATTATTTCCAATTTTATCCTTCATATATTGCATTTTTGAAAAATATTAAAAGGTTATGTATTTTGATTTCGACAGATTTATTCATTCCAGGTATCAGCACTGTAAAGAGATCTATGAACAAACTCAGGTTGTGATGGGACTTATTCACAGGCATTATTCACCTTGAAAAGTATCTGTGTGGTCAGTCTCTACTTTGCTGAACTGAATTTAAATGTATCAAAGTTTTAAAGCAAAGAGTGGTTCTGAAAATCGACCATCTTTTGCATTGTATACCTCTTTTTCAGGGCAGTATTGAGTAGTATTCAAAAAGAAACTGCTTTGCTCACAGTGCAAGACTTGTATTAGTAACAAAACTGTGCATCAAAAAGAGACACAGATTACACAGAGGACACTAAGACTAACAAAAAAAGCAGTGAGGGAAGTAATTGGCATCGTGAAGCTCTCTGCAGGGGATTTCCTTTGAAAGGGAGAAAGGGCGGCAGCCTGCTTTTCAATTAGTGCTCCAGAAATAGCAAACAGACAACAGAGAAACAGGATTCACATGATCTACATACAATCATCCGTTTGTAAAGTGAAATCCGGTACGATTGATACTTCTTGGGATCATCTGCATACAACTCCTCATAAAACTGTAAAAATAGGTACAGGATTGTTTTTTCCCCTCCCTTTGAGAGTCTGGTATTTCAATAAGCACTATATAAATTAAATCAGATTATAACAAGATCAAGAATCTCTAATTTTTAGGTAGTCTAGTCCTTAGTTGTGGTGTTCATGCCAGCCTCTCCCAGAGAGAAGCTGATGTAGATGACTGGCAGAACAGTCAGATCTTTTAAAAATGGGCAGTACTAATACTGTGAAAGCCCAGAATATAACCTTCGTGAGAACCTGGACAAGACCTTTTCTTTTGCTAATTAAGATGAGATTGCAGTGAATACTGCAATTTAGTATCACATCTGGAAAGCCTGCAAATTATTTCCACTCTAGGGCAAGGAGGGGAAAAGGAGCATATACGCAACTTGGAGCAGACTTGCAATACTCAAAACATCAGAAGTGAAATAGTAAGGAATGAGTCTATATTTAACAAGTAAAATTGCATTCACTATATTTGAGAATAAAGAGAACTCCTCTGGGATGTAATTACATGACTGTGTGTTGTCTTGGGAACACAGAATGTGATGAGTAGGTCTCTGGAGGAAAAAAGGCTAAAAATCATATGACTAAGCAGCAGGAGGTAGCTGTCAGAGATGGAAACATTCACCATTTACCTTTGCCAGTGGGAGACAGCTGCTGCTGAGGCAAACATATTTTCAATCAGTTTTCCAACATCTATTACCTGAGTTACCTGATGCTTTCCTCAAAACCTTTGGTACCAAGACAAGAGCCCAACAATGATAACTTTTGTTACCTGCAGGAAAGACTACACCTTGGCTTGTTTAGAGGAAGCAATGGCACTCACTAGAATTTTCCTTTGTGAAGTAGCATAGTTCCCTTTACCAATTAACACTGATAAGCCAATGATATTCCAAGACAGGCCTCTCCAGAAAATTTCCCTAGAAATGAACTAGCCTGCAAATGATGAACATATTCCTTTGTGGGGAAAGGGAAGGGGTTTCACCTGATCTTTCCTTCATTTGAAAATGTTGTGCAGTAAACAAGGAATACCAATTACTAGTTACATGACTTCTAACCAAGTTTCTTCTTCTGGAACTATTTCTTTCTCCAGAACATACTGAATAGCTGGAGCTCATAACACAGTGGATTATCTGTATAGCTTCAGGCAGGAGGGAGGGAAAGAAAAGTGACATTAAATAACTGTAAGAACTACAGCAGAGTTTTTCAACAAAATAAACAAAGTAATACACTTCAGAGGAAACACCACTACTTGGCACTAACATTTTTTATGATTTTCCTGGATATTAATATTCTATTTAGTGATGATTAACCTCATCAGTCGAAAGCTGGGATCCATGAGCTTTCTCCATGCCACAAACTTCAAACATATTCCCTGAAACATCCTTACCTCATCAGCAATGACAAGCCTCTCTCTCCCATTAGCTTATCTATAAAAACACCACAGCACCCATGTGTTTTTTTTTTTTTTGCAGGAGGTTGCCATCTGAGAGCTGATAGGAGTTACAGGCACAGCCAGCCTGTAAGTCCCCTAGCCTGCTCTGGCAGCACCGTTTCCCTTACCAAGTTCTCATTAGTCAGCCGAGTTATCTCATGTTGCAGACTGGCTTCAATGCGGGCCTCTGGAGGCAGCTGCAGATTCTGCGCTAGGAGCTGCTGCTGGCGATTGTTTTCTTCCTTCAGACTTTGGATCTCACCTCGCAGGGATTCCAGTTCGTTCTCATGGCTCTTCTTCTGTGACTGAAGCTGAGACTCCAGCAGCCTAAAGAAGTTGAGCAACAGTTGCGTGAACACACTTAGAAAGTTACATCCCCAATTCTCAGAGGGAGTGTAAAGCTTTAGCTGCTGCTCAGGAACAATTAGCCATGGCTTGCAAAGGAAAATGAAAAAGGCAGAGTACTCTTTAAACCCTTCAGTATGCCTTCTAATTAAATTAACATTGCATGATCAAAACGTGGAGAGAAACTAATTGTGACACTGCTTTGCATTTCCTTTGTGATTGAATGCATACTGTGTATGATGCCACTCAGAACACAGGACAATAAAGGTAACGCTAAGTCTTTACAGACTGTCGCTTTTAAAGGGGCTTTCAAGAGGTTTTACCTCAAATCAAATCAAACAAACTGTGCATGATGAAGCAGACACTGCCTTTGCTTAAGCTAGGACCCTGCAATATTAACAAAGGAAAATCTTTTAACTCTGTTCAGAAACCATTTAGTGCAGATGCACATAAATAATCTTTCTTTTTACATTAAAACCAACATTGTGCAGAGGGTTGTCAGGAGCGCATAAATGTTAACAACAGAACTAAACTGAAGATTGGGATCCGGGAGCTCTACGTTATCCTCACCACTGACTCACTCTTTCCCCTTGGGCACATCATGTCTCAAACTCTTCTCATGTGAAATGAGGATGACGTGTATCAGCCTCCTTCCAAGCAGCGCTGTGGGGATCTACTCCTGCTTGCAAGGCACCGTCCAGGTGCTCTGACTCATCTCTTTATATATACACACAGAGGAAGTGATATTACTAGTGACTACTAGTGTTCAATTAGACAATCTTTCAGGGTTTAAATATGCATAAGGCAGGCACATTTATTAGTAACTAGACTGATCAAGCACGCAGGGGCAAACAGTCATTTACCTGCATTGCTCTGCCATTTAATATAAAGCTTCTTTTCTCTACAGTGCTAGGACAAGGAACACGAGGCGCAGAGCAAACACTCTCACATCCTGCTCTGCAGAACACTTGCTCTAAGTAAGATCTTTTCAGGCTTACAGAACAATATTAGGTGTAGAATTTGTTAGCACAAGAAAAGGAAAGACTTTAGTTAGTAGCATTCGTTGCAAAATACCTCCTTCTGTAGTTACTGCTAACGAATGTGTGTACTGAAGAAGATCAGCAATGCTGATCTACTGAATTAGTTGCCAGTGTAGGACTAGGAACCATTTTGGAACTCTGGGACATGTGTATGGATATGGGACACAGACATGCTCATAGAGCCAGAACTGCATTTTCTAACAAGGTAAATCTTGCCCACGACATGGGCAGCATGCAGTCTGTGCACAGACTGCAGTGTTGTGCTGAGGCTCGAGCAGTGCCACAATGAACTAAAGATTACTTTTGTATGTTGGTTATTTGGTGTCTTACATTTTGAATCTGGCACGGAGAGAAGTGGGAGAAGAATAGAAGAAAACAATAGTTTTATAATTACTAAAAGGATTGTTCTTCTTTAGGCTGAAAAACTGTTAAGGGACATCAATTTTAATACTCAATGTAAAGGCAGAGACAAGTAATACATGGCTACAGATCTTTTCCAGTTGTGGAGCTTCTGGTATTCTAGAGTCTAGTTTTGTGCAAGTATCCTTACTGATTATGTTTGAATTGTTGCACCATCTTAACTTTTTAAATTATAAAACTTACAAGTCAAAAGGTCTGGAGGCCAAGTTTGAGGAAACTCTTCGATTTGTATAATATTTGTGATAATTTTTTTCCTAACTGTTAAAGCAATAGAAATACTGTAGCTAAAGCAAACCCATAGCAAGGGGTACAGTTAGCTAGAAAAGAAGATGCAAATGAAGAAAAAAAACATTCTGAGAAGTCTGGTAACCTGTTGGCTTGTTTTAACCCTTCATAAACCAGCCAAAGTTCTCCGTCCTCATTCAGCATATGATAGTCCTGGGGAGATTGCCTTTCAAGAAAAGTGTTTAAAAAAATACAAGAGAGATATGTGATGGTGATGAGATGACATGTTAAAGACATTACACACTAAATTACAGTTACTATAAAAGAGAAACAAAAAATCCTTTAAAACAAGTTAGCAAATTCCTTCTCTTGTTTACAAGTATTTCTTCTTAAGGATGAAATTCAGTTCTCGGTGTTAGCCCAACTGGTTACAGCATTTCATGCTGTTACAACAAATGTATTGCAACAGACTATTGTGACCACTGCTGGACAAAAGGTAACAAACCAGCATGGGGAATGCCACCCAGTCTGAGCAAGGTAGCAATTAAAGGCTAAGAAGACGTAAAAACAGGAAGCTTCATTTTGCATTTCCCCATTGTTTCCTAATCCTTTCAAATATTGCACTCAGCAATTTTACCAATCAAATTAAATTATAACCCCAACCATAAGTGTTCTCTAGGTATCCAGACTTACATGGATGGAACTTACTGAATACTATATATGCAGTGTGCCACAGCAGACCCCAACTGATCATAAATTAAGAAAGAGAAATTGTACCTGTTTGTCTCCTTCAGTCCAATATACGCCTGTGCTATTTCTCCTTTGTCTTTCATCTTTTGTACATCCTCCAAGAGGATTGTAGAATCTGTCATGGTATTCTGGAAAAAGAATTATGATTTCCAGGGTAAATTTAACAATGTAATTGTTCTTCGAATCCATGGTTTTGTCCCTTTACCCACACAGAACACTAATCCTTGAGTAGCCACATTAAAATTAGCACGGGTACCTGAGCAGGAGGTGGGTTAATAATTTCTATGTCTATTTGGTGTATCTTTTAAAATGAATGCATGCAACTTGGTCAAGTATCAGTCTGTCTAATAAGCTAGTACCTGTGTCAACCCCTTTTCATTTGTTCATCACGTAAAACGAATAAAA
>JAVJGJ010000060.1:16953269-16970011 GCA_035590215.1 Microhierax caerulescens
AAGGAATAAAATAGATTTCATGAAATGATCAATTTACATTTTATTTCAAACTACCAGGAACAGCTGCTACTACTGAAACTGGAGAAGCATAATTTTGCATGCTTAATACTATTAATATTTCTTAAACACAGCATTACATGTAGTCTTTCAAATCTCATAGATAAGGTCTCTTCCTTACTTCATATATTTTAATTACTCTGGCAAAGTAGGAAATAATTTCTAAGTGCTCGAGATGTTTTACAGGCGATACCATCGCAATACCACTTTGCTTCAGTTTTGAGTGTTTACTATGGCACTTTTGCTTCTTCTTCAGCAAAACCTGAAATACTTAAGAGATGTTTACAGTCACCTCAGCCAGTCTGATCTGAGTGATCGCTTAATTACAGTGGAACCACAGGACTCTAATGAACATAAGAGATGGAATCCTGACTTTTCTTTTTGACTTTTAAAACAATGAAGGTCTACTTGCCTGAGAAAATTTTGTGAAGTATTTACAATAACAACTTTGTGGACACAGCTTTTGGAGCCTAGGTCTCTATGCTTAGTATAATTCATGTCATCTAATATGAAAACTAATAAAATATATAAGCTCCTTGAAGAATTATTCCCAACATCCTTATGAGGTCTTCCTAATTTTTCTACTATTATTTTACTACACAGTAAAACTTCTGTATCTCACCTGCAAATCTATCAAGTTTTAGCAATCTGAACACATTTTTTGGGGGTTGATGGAAAGAAATGCCAATCACTGTTATCTACCTGCTGTCGTAATATTTGAATTAATAGCCTTTGTTTAGAGTCAGTTCAGTTTCTCATTCTATGTGTTCAACTACATTTTCTATTCAAACATTCAGCAATTCCTATCTAGCATCTACAGATCACAATGTGGGTCCTCGATGTTTGTTGCACACTGAGCACAACAAACACTATAAAGTAAGGTAGTTCTCATTACCACAGACTTTTTTTTTTTTTTTTATGTGAAATGTATGGATTTTGCAAGTTAACAGAGATGATTCCTGAATCACAGTGCTGCTCTTCAAATACACTCAGCAAGATACATTGGTCGAGCTGAGGAGACCAATTCCTGAATCTTTCCTTGATGTTCAGGTTACCATAAACCAACAGTTCAAAATTGTTACATCTGCTTCTTTTGAAGTAACAAGTTCCTTTGTGTGGAGCGAGGAGATGAGGACGTAGGGGACACAGAATAATGAGAAAGGTTTTTCAATAACAGCACAGTAAAGTGCAAGAACAACTTCAAATACATGTTGGTTACTTATGAGAAGCAGGGAAATGAAAGCTCAAGTACTGTTGAGGTTGGGGTTTTTTAGCATTTAAGAATTCAAGTTTATATGTAAAGGAAAATGTGTACCTTATCCTCCTGGCAATCAAATTGGTAGGCAAGAAAGAAGAAAAACAAATCATTTAAAAAAAAATTTCCATTTGTGCTGCAGCTGTTCAACCTAACAAGCAGAAGCAATATGCAAACTGGCTGTTAGCCATCCCACAGGTCATATTTCCCTCATGCTCATAACTGTTGTAAAAACAACACACTTATATCCCACCATTGCTGAGAATAAGTTATTCAAGGATTTACTACTCAAGTATTTCTCTACAATGTTCTAAATATTACAGAAAAACAAGTTTTGTTTTCTTTATAATTAATTATTTAAAACAAGATATGTACACCTTCATGCATCACAGATTTTCAATTTATTTAAGACAAATCTAAACATAAATTGCAGGAGGAAAGGGAAGATGATGTATCTGTTCATTCCTTGCTGCAGTTATGAAACACTAGATAGCTCAGTTCAGTGGAAATAACTAGTTGCTGGATTTACGTGATACCTTTTCAGGTTGCATGACTCTCAGTTTCAAAGCTATTACTTCCCTAAATAGCTGACCAGAACTAGAGCTTTTTAGAAGATAGGCATTTCAGTGCTTACAATCTACTCTTCTCAACACAAACACACAGTGCCTACCAAGCAATAATATGGGATTGACATATCTTCGTAGGTCATCTTTATGAAATGTTATTGATTTGCAATCATCCACGACCCTGCATAGATTTAGAATAAATTATCCCTTGTACCTCTCACTGAACTATTAATTCAAAAGAATTCCTAAGAACTACTGCAAATTTTCCAGTCAAATGACACATTCACTAGAGAAACGATACTGCTCCAAATGAGAATTATTTCTGCATTGTTAAAGGAGCCTGGGGAGATCCTGGCACGAGCATTGGTATCTGCCAGCCTGGTGCAATCAATATAGTATCTTCACATGAACACTGGTACACAAACCCAAACCCAGTTCATTAAGCCAGTCTCCCAATTCGGACTGCTGTAATTTGTGCAGTAATAATGGCTCAATGGATTACACTTAGAAAGGCTTTCAAACCTAGACCATTGTTTTCTGCCTTCTCAAGCACACTCTTCAATTAAATAGAGCATGTCAGTGATGCAATGTCACTTTACTACACAGTGCATCTGCTGACTATTATTTACCTTGGGCTGAATAGCCTCTTTCTGGCTCACAAGCTGAGACCTCAGGATGAGGACTTCTTCCTTGCGTACTTCAAGCTCTTCACTTACTGAAGTCAGCTGATCCAGGAGGACTCTATATGCAGGGGCACCAGGAGCAGTTACCTCTGGAGCTCGCGTTTCTGTGAGAGCCTTCTGCAGCTCGTTCAACTCATTCTTCAGTTTTTTATTCTCAGATTCAAGTTCTTGACGCTGCAAGAAATAGGGACAGTTCTATCACCCAACAGCATTCCAACATGCCTGTAAACCACAGGTACAAAACTACGGCTAGAAATGATAAAAACGATGAGTAACTGCAACAAATCAATCAACCTCTCCTGTATCCCTGGCCTCTTGACTACACTGAATAGTGCCTGGGAGGATTTCACTAACAAGGCTAACCTTTTCTCCAAAGGGGAAAAAAATTATCAATCTTTTTTTTTCTTTATTCTTCCCTGTACAAAAAAAAATAAAAGTTCACAACGAACAGTAGTCAGTAGGCTGAGAACATTCTGCATCATTCAGTGGTATTAGGAAATATTTTTAGTTTTAGTGGTCTAAGGTAAACATTAATTTAAATAATGGGTTTGGAAAAGAGGGCTACATTTATCACTTTATTTTTGCTTAAATTAACTTACAAGCTGTACTAAGTGTTTCAACAGAGAATTCCCCCTGTTTTAGGGGATTTTTTTGTTCTGCAGCCCCAGTCAGACATTCTACACCTGAAAAAGGGCAATCCTACGATAAAATGATTGCTGGGGAATTTTTGTTCTCTTTTGTCCAGCTAATATTCTGAAACAGGAGGACTGATGTAAATTCTCTATGCCAGCACCTACAATTGGTGGCAATAGTCTCACTAGAAAATAAAAGAAACCTCAGTATTAGAATTACCTTGAGTGATTCATACTCCAACTCTGCACCTCTTATTGGAGGCCTTTCTTCCTCCTGTGTAAGAATACAGACAAGTGCGAAAAATAAAAATCCAATCCTTTCTATTCTTGAATTCAGTTGAAGCAGAAAAAGGAAAGGGAACTGAAATTGTTCTCCTATAAAACTGGAAAACACTCATTCTGGTACTGCTGTGTGCTTTAGTTTGAATACTGGCATTGTCTCTTTTAATTTACTTTTGATTTTGTGAGACATAATTGGTTAATATAAATAAAATCATGTACAAATCACACTATTGTCACTGGTAATGAAACAGAGCAGGATGAATCCCAGTATGCTCAAGCAATTAACTGGTGGATGAGTAGTAAGAAACAATTGCCAAAACTGGTTTCATATATTTATAAGTACTTAATGAGACCAAATCAGAGAAGATTTTCACATAAAATCTGCTAAACATGTCTAATTCCATTGCTCTGGCTCTGCATCCCTGTTGAAACATTTCTTATTTTGCCTAAAATGAACAATTACTCATTCTCTCCATCATATAAGTAGATTTCTATATTGCTATTCCTTAATAAAAACAGCCTTTGTTGGGTTTTTTTTCAGCAAAGTCCCAAGCACTTTTTGTTCCTGTTAACTTCCATCAGAGGATTTAAAGGACCTTGGAAAACTAATATATACACCCAGTCCCTGTACTAAGCAGCAGACATAAAACAGGTGGTTAAATGAATCAAGCACTAGAAGAAGATAAGGCTTTAGTAAAAGCCAGTCAGCATTCACACAGCTACTATTTCACAAGAAGGGACACCCTGACATCAGCATTTGATCAGCTAGAAGGAGTCCACCTTAGCTTTAGCACGGAGAGCTTGTTCTTCTTTTCTGTCCAGTTCATCCTGCAGGGATTGCTTTTCTTGCTCCAGCTCTGTAACCCGTTTCTGCAGCTTGAGGAACAGAGACATATCCAACGGTGCCTTTTTCTCACTCGGTTCCTGCTTTAGAAAGAACAGAAGAAGTCAAGAAGTATTCCCCTTCCACATCACAAGGAAGCACTACAGTAAGTAAAGATGGAGGAACAGACTGGGGAAAGAAAGGAACACAGAAATGGTACTTGACTCTGAGAATTGACTATTGGCATCTAAAATATTTCATCAGCTGTCAAACACTATTTTAAAATAGGATGTACTAGTATAAAACGTATCTAAGCCTAAAGCCTAGCAAAAGAAAGCACTAGAGACTACCTAGCAGACAGAAGGTCTATAATTAAGCATACCTTTTATTCTTATTTGTTTGGAGAGGGAAAGGAGAAAAAAAAAGTCTGTGGTTAGACTCACCTGGAAACAACTGTAAATAGAGGTGCTTTTTTTATTACTTCTAAATTATTTCTACAGTAAGTTCTTCAGCTACAGAGAAATCTCTCTGCTGAGTGTAGATTTACAGGTTAATTTAGTGGGATGTGACATAAAAAATAGGTACCAGAAGATATATTTTATGTCTTTTTTCTTTTATTATGCTAATTATACAGCCTGTTCTGAGCCTAATCCACTAGGCTTTTCACTATTTTCTGGGCAAGGACCAGCATTCATGATCTGAAAGTACACTGAAATGGCCCGTCAGCCATTTTGTACTTTATGAAGCGAGAAGGTCAAAGCCTTTATTATAAAGTGCACTATAAAATTTTGAAGTCTAGAAAAGGAACTAGAAAATTAATATTAATGACTGTAGCAGCCAAGCAAGCACAGCCATTTCCACTTCAGCTCCTTTTATTGTTGAGGGGAAGAGTCATAAACCACACCAAGAGCTCAGGAAAAAGAAAACAGACTTTGAGTTTTCAGGCTTTACTGGTTTACATTGAGATGCACGCTAGGTTTTACTGTGGTTTTGTATCGTTAATCTATATTGTTAGCCTAGAGTCAAACTGGAATTTGAAATCTTACGGGGTTAAACAAATACAGATTTAATTTTCCCAGTGCTGCATTTATTCACATTCTTGTATGAGTTATTTTTTTCCTCTATATCCTAAAAACCAAACCTGGCTCTAGAACAGCAATTCAGTAAGCCTGTTAGCCAAAGGAAAAGATGACATTTGGCCTGTGTGTGAAAACGAATCACATGTATTTGCACTGTCCTTTTCCCGATTATCCATGAAGGTAGGAATATCTTTTTGAAACAATTATGCAAGGTGGAAAATGTAAGAGGGAAGACAAATTATGGAAGAATCTACACAGAATATGTGTCAGCATCAATGTGTCAGGGTATTTGCATCCATAGCAGAAAATAATTTTCTGGGCAGGCTTTCAGAAACAGTAATGACAGCCTGAAAAAAGCAACTCTGGAGATAACTAACTGAGACAGAGTGCAAATGGAGCGTGCTGTGCGATGGCTCACAGTTAAGAAGATCTCTAGGATGCACGGAAAAAGTTTTGCATCTGCAAACTGCCAAGATCAGTCAGACCACTGTCCTGACAGCTCTCTGCTGTGTCAGCAGTCCCGCTTCTTTGTGAGGAGCCAAAAGGGGGAGATACCTTGGAAAATACTAAGAATGGCTTGGAGTAGCAGAACACATTATCCATGATAATTATTCATTAGCTGAATCAAGAGTCACCTTCTTGAAAAGTTTTAAATATCCTGGGATCTGTCTCACTGCATAAGCAAAGGGATAGTACATTCTTGGAGTTTTATTAGTCTCTATGAAATAGAGGAAAAATGAATCAACATGAAGTTCTCACCCCCAGTGCATTACTCATTCCATGTAGCTACTAAGAATGTGGCTAGCCACCTTGCCTTTTAATCCTTGAATATACAGCGCACAGACCCCTCAGGAAGTCTCACTGGTTTTCTGGATTCCCACATTGTGCTGAAAAAGTGATTTGGCTTATAAATACTGGCAAGCAAATGGTTTACAGACGCAAATCAATTGGATGTCCAAGAGTCTGGTCTATGTTTACTGTAATGCAGAAGTATTCAAAGCATACTTTCACCAAGTCTTGTTACATAGGACCACAACTAACTAGAGAATGAACTGTTTTCAAAAAGGAAATGGGAAAAGCTGGATTAAAGCATTAGGTATCTCAATGTAAGGACACAGCGTTCACAAGCACGTAAGAGAAAAAGATAGGAATGAATTCAACCACTGATCAATGAAAAGTTGTTGGGTTTTTTTTGACATTACCTCCATCCTCACTGGTAAGTCTTCTGCTTCTGTGATCTCAGAGCTAAAAGTATATTCAGACTCATTGCTACTGTGAGTTGAATCCGTTCTTTTGTGTCCAGGCTTGGGGATATTCTGAAGTGCAAATGAAACAAATCAATACTGCTATATGGTTTTCCCTGTGACTGTCTCTTCACAACCTGTAATTCAGCTTGTAACATTTGGTGTTATTTCACAGCTCTCAAAATCTATTAGAAAAGATTTTTGATTCTGGTTTCTCATGCCACCTAAAGTCTATGAGATATAGTTCACAATCAAATCTTTGGAGACAGGTCAGATAAGCAGAATCAAGCAACAACACAGCATTCTATGGGAAAGAAAAGCTAGGTTTACAGGAAGCACAGGCAGTAATTCTCTAACTTCCCAGATGCTGCACTGAGGAATATTTTGTCTCCCTGTCACACAAAGTATTCCTAGAACTACTTAAAATTGAACGCTGGATGAAAGTAGTACAAACAATCCCAGCACACGTGAATAACTTCAGGGCAAAATTAAGGGCAGAGAGCATGTGCAATACCACTAGGGAAGTCAGAGCTGTAATTTAGCCTTCTTCACAAAAGTGAAAATTAAAATAAAATCAAATAAAATACAATAAATCAACCACAATTTTAAAATGTATTTGTTTTGGCTGAGCTAATCTAATTGATCAATATTTAGAAGGACACATTCTTTTCAGGTACAGGCCACCACCATACAGCTGACAGCAGAATCAGTTACTAACTTATACCACTAGATTCTGCCTAAACACATTTGTGACCAGGGTTTTTTTGTGAATATTTCTCCTATGTTTAGCCACTTACCACCATTAAGTTCATTTCATCCTTGAGATCATCATACCGCTCCTCTAAACGGCTGAACTCATTCAGCAGGTTCTGGTACCGTAACCGTTCATCATTCAGATCCAGCTCGAGCTGTTTTGTTTCCTCCACTAGCTTCTTTTCCATTGTCTCTGCCACAGAGCACAGGAATGCAAAGTGAGAACTCCAGTTCTACCTACCGTGCAGTGCGTCCATCCTGGAGGTACAGCTATGTGTCTGCACCAGGAACACAGACAGTGAAAGAGTCTGCTGTTTGAAGCTGGTGCGTGGTATTTGTGCTTCTGTAGGCAAACATTAAAGTCAAATATATGACCAAAGCATTTCTTGTAGGAACCACAGAAGGGTTCACTCAGTCAAGTTAGTTGTTCTGCTAATACCTTGCCTTAGTAATTCCAGGAGGCAGGAAGAAGGGGTACTAGCCCAGCGCAGCATTATGTAAAAAGGAAAACACGAGATACTTTACACCTCAAGCACACTGACCCTCCTCCATCGCAGCTGCCTCCACCACAGCCTTCGCATCTAGAGTCATGCTCTTCTGGCTGCCGTCTACATAGTCACAGCAGCCAGAAGAGCTGCGGTAGATTAATTGTATTAAATATCAGAGCCTTCTTTTTAAAAGTGAAAGGCTTTGTAACAGTCACCCTTACCAAAAAGATCCCAACCCCCTAGGATTTCGTGGAAACTCAAATAGTAAACAAATCTGATGCACGTGACTTCTTAAAACAAAGAAAAGAAACCAGTAAAATAAAAAGGAATGCAAAAGAAGGCAAATCTATGCAGTAGAATGTTGCTTTGCAAGGTAACATGAAGTAGAAAACCTGAGTGAAAAGAACAGAGCCAACCTGTTATTTCCCTCGCCTGGTCATGGATGCGGCGGTTCAGCTCCTCCTTTTCTGTTTTCAGTAATGTGTTCTGCTCTTTCAGCTCCGATACCAGCTACAGAGGTCATAAAACATTTGACTCTGAATGCAGTTCATCTTTCATCAGTAGCTCTAACAGCAACAACATCCTTGTAAGAGTTTAAATACTTAAACTTTTCTTTGGAGAATGAAATCAGTGAACTAAGTTATGACACCTTCATTTCCCAAATTACATTCCCTAAATACATCCCACTGCAGATTTCCCAGGATGTTCTGCACTCCACTTCTGATCAGATGCCAGAACTGCCTTGAATCACTTCACTGTGCCATAACATTTTTCAGTAAAGTCCCAAAGATGTAATTTACACCTCAAAATAGAAATATTCCTAAAATAGCAATAAATTTGGCAGTACTGTTGTGTATTCCATTGTATTGGGTAACACCATAATCTGTCACCTTGCTTCTGCCCAGAAGTGCCACTTTAACCATGCCCAGATTTGCTGGTTATTCATTTGTCTCTGTGGTTACTATTTATGATTACTAAAGCATTCACTTTGCTTAATCAATTAATAGTCTTCCTTATGTTTATCTATGGTCTTGAAATGTATCACTGCTGCATCACATAATGATGGAATGGGTCTTCCAATATTTGAAACTTGCACCGTTATCAGCAAGTAATCTTGACAGGAAACAACCTGTTTGATATGTTTGTGGTTAAAGCAGAGATAAGAGGTTAGTCAAAACCTGTTGAACTAGATGGTGCATGCATACATGTGTTTAATAGGCTAATTGTTTAAATTAGTAGGATAAGCAGGTACTGTTGAATACTGTGTATGGGACAGATCTCTGATATCTATGTGATTACACTCTCTAGGAAAGTAAAATGATTGCTTTTTATGAAAGCGCTACTTCTGACTAACTGAGGAATTACTAATTAAGTGTTTGGATTTGCAGGTACTCTCCATATCAAAATCTGAGTAGATTGAATACATATATTTACATACAATATATAGATCTAGTACATTCTTCTACCTTCCTAGCTGTACTTATTTAGGTATCAAGCCTATTTAGGAACATACAAGTATAACATTGCTGAAAAATACTGTAAAAATATCCACCACACAACTGAAGCAATTAAGCCTGGGTAAAACCTGAGTGGACACCAGACCTCTATAAAGCTTCTCATGCACCTGAGGCTGCATACTCACCTGCTCGGTTTCATGTTTGTATTTGTCTGCCCATTCCTCAATGGTTTTCTTCTCGGACTGAGTTTGGTGCAGCTCCTTCCGGAGCTTGGCAATCTCCTCCTGAAGGCTGAGGACACGGTTGGTTGCGTTTTTGGCCTCCTCCTCACTCATCCGAAGCCTTTCCACATCACTCCGCAGCTTCTCCGTCTCCGTACTGTACGTGACCTCCAGGTTGCTCAGCTTCTCCAGTAGAGACTTGTACTCTTTGTTCTTTGCAAAACATAACACAGACATGGCAGCTGTTGAAGTTCTGGCTTAAGGGAGCCTTCTAGTTCCCTACAGAATATACCCAAACATAGAGGCAAAAGAGCAGATTCCCCATTTCAAAAAAGTTTCACTCCGTTTTTGCAGCACTGCTTAACAAGGTGACAGAACAGTCCAGTCTCTAAGCCTGCACATTAACATCCCAAACTAAAATCAGACTGGGAGCCCACATGCACCAAACATGATCACCTCTATAGAAAGCTCATTAATATTTAATAGCTTTTGTTCATGGAGTGTTTGGCACCTTCCCCTTAATCAGAGCAACTCATGCGCTTCAAATGAAATAGTGACATTAAGGGAGTAGATGTTTTCTCTCAGTGCTGCTGAGACACACAAATGGATGCTTTACTGTTCCAGTTCTACTGTGACCTCCCTTTCTGTTGTATCAATGTTCTTGAGCAGAAAGGAGAACGGATACCTTACAATGAAAATTCAGTGCATTCTTCTGTGAATGCCCACAGCACTATTGAGAAAGGTAATACAAGATTTCTAAACATTTTCCCTGAGGCCAAGGGGCTCCTACCTGCTCATCAATTTTTCGCTGCAGCTGCATGATCTTGTTCTCCAAGCCAATGTGAAGCTTCTTGTAGCGTTCTACAGACCGGGCCTCTATCTTCAGTTTCTTTAACTCCCTCTTGGCCATCATGCGCCGGTAACAGCATTGCAAGTAAACAATTGCCTTCAAGGTCCGACGGTAGTGCACCCGAGCCAGCCAGCCTCTTACATGTTTCTGAATAATAACAGACTTGTGCTCCCGAAGCATCTAGAGTTAAGTAAAAATACCAAAAGGGGTATTAGAGTTGCAGACTACACCTGGTCAGTTAAATAGACTCCAGAATGAGAAGTGTAGAAATGATGTACAGAGTCCTTAGCCTGAAAAGAGAAACTTCTGGCAAAGAGTAACATAAATAAAAAATGGAATTAATTTAAACAAAAAAGAAGACGAAAGGAAAAGAAGACAGGAATAAGGAAGATGACGGAATAAAATGAAAAGGAGCCAGAAAGAAAAACGTGGAAAGAAAGAAGTGGAGAAAAACACGGAAAGAAAGGAGTGGAGGCACACTGAAGAAGCAGGCATGCCTTTGTGTTGATGTCAGATCCATGTTAATTACAAAAACATACCGTACCTGTTGGCAAGATTACAAATACAATCTTTTTTTTTTTTACTGCATCTTTTATCTTTAAACATCATTGACATGCTGCACAGAATTCACCAACACAGACTTTAAAATTACTACACCTGACATGAAATGCAGCTAGTACACATTAGAACCCAGAGTAAATTGTAGTAACTGTTAAAACCAGCAGCTGTAGTCTAGCTCATCAAACTACAAATTCCAGACAGTTTTTTCCTTCTTTTTTTTCTTTTTCTTTTTTGACATGTCTTAGACTTGCCAGCATAAAAAAATGTCCATTTATTCTAATTAAAAAAAATTATATTTTAATAATTCCAACTTATTTCATGGCACAAATCTCAGCCATAGCTTTGAGGTGTTAAAAAAAAAAAAAAAGTAATAATTTTTAAGAAATCATTTTTAAGAAGAAAGGTCAAGAATGCCAGCAACCTTCATCAGTGTGTTAGCCAGAGACTTCCACTAGGAAGAGTCTTCTACTTGTTTTTGGGTCCTTCACCCACTGATTCAATCTGAGATCCCCCAAGCCTGGAGCACCTCAATTCCAGCAGACCACAGCTAGGCTCGGAGAGCCTGCCCAAACCCACGAGGCTTCCAGGACTCAGGGAACTTTACAGTTCACTTAACAAAGCTTCTGTAAATCAAACAGTTTATCCTGAAGAACAAAACTATTTAGATTTTATGTTACTTCCTGGATTTGATAGTTTAAAAATCATATGCAGTTCACGTTCTTACACTGATTTACCACAAACCTGGTAAGACAAACTAGTAGGGTAACAACAATTTTATTTTCTTTTATACTTCTCAGCAAATGAATTGAAATGTGTTAGAAGCGTTACACATTTCCAGATCAATGAATTTAAAAGGTTCACTGGCAAAGCGGCAAGATTATAAGATACACAAACTTCCTCACTTGGTATTTATTTCTGAAGAAAAAACGAGACTTGAAATACCAGCAGTTGGTTAAACAGCACACCCAGGTAAGGAAATTGCTCTCTCAGAAGTACAGCAAGCTCAAAAGCCAAAGTCCTTCTGACTGCATGTCACGCACTCAGCATTCCTGCCTCCTGCCTCCTCCTTACAAATTTCCCGGAACAGGCCTTTAGGTTACACACGGGTGCCCAAACAGCCCAAATCCAACCAGCTTTCAACAACACTTTCCCCTCACGTTTGAAAGCTCCCTCAAGTCCCATAAAATACCTCCATCGTGCAGGGATGGTCCTCATCTGCCAGTGAATTCTTACACCCATGCCATCCAGTGAGGAAACACGCCACTCCAACGTAAGGTGAGAGGATCAGAAAAGTTACTTAATTTACCAGGTATTTCCCAGGAAAGCTTATGTAAAAGCTATGGAGGAACTAAACTCCTTGTGAAGCTGAGAAGCACATTGCAATGTCTCTGGCAAAAGCTTTCCCCAGGATGTGTGAAATAGATGATTCAACCATTTTAAATTCCTTGTATTAGTCATGTGACTGCAACACATGCCCTCTGTTCTAACAACAACAACAACAGGTACCTTTCACAATCCTAATGAACAACACCTGTACCGTGTGGTACAGCGTCAGGGCTCAGCCCAGGAGTGCCACACAGGGCAACCCTTCGGTTTCACTCATTTGCAGTCATCATGACTTTGGGAACAGCAGCGTTTACCTTGCCAGGGCAGGCACAGCCTGTGCTTCTCCTCCTGGCCAGCCCCGTATCCCAGCTTCAGCAAACCCCCAACTTAGAAGGACACCGCAGAGGCACTTCTCAGAACTTGGTGTTTTACTGTGGTGAACAACTCACTGCTCAAGGGGGGATACTCCCTGACAGGCAAGTCTGACCACCCCTGCCAGCGACCCCTCCAGAAATCTGCCATCTCAATTAAGAGGCAATATAACAGGTTTATAAAACTCTGTGCTACAGGACAGATGGGGCGTGTTTAACTTCAGGCATACAGGATCATCTCCCGTCTTCCTAAGGGTGGCTTTTAGCCCACAGATTGCTGTGACCCATGTCTCACTTTGTCATCTGTCAGATTGTACCTTATATAACCTCACAGCGTAAAATATGGTTTGTAATAATGAAAACGGTAAGAATTCCAATAAAAAGGCAAGTAGATACTCGCCCAAAAGAACAACCAAGTCAAGCACGGGGATCTTACTCCTTAGAAATTCTTATCAGGGATTACTTGTTTTCAAACTTGCTGGTTGGTATATGTTAGAATGCTGTAATTTAGACACATTTACATGTGACTGTGTAGGCAACTTTAGTAGACATGAAAAATACACAGAAACCTCAAATATAAAAGAGAAACACATAGACATAAGCATTAGTTGGCTTTTGGTTATAAGCCCTCAATGTTTACCTGCTTGGGAAAAAACCAGAACTCTTTTGGCTAACTTTTCAGCGAAATACAGGCTGGCTTTTGAGCCTAGTTAAAACAATTCATGTAGACAAAAGTGCCATGAAACATGTTGGCATTTTGTAGTTTAACCATCTGAATCATAATTCTGTTTCCAGCCCTGTAAACACTGAAGAACAAATTCTAACTTCTCAATTGAATTTTTATTTTTCAGCCAAGCACGATTAGGAAAATATTATCAATATCACGAGGACTGGGCTATATCAATTTCTCTCCAAAACAAAACCAACATCAATACATTAAAAAAACCCTAACAAATAAACAAACCCAAAACCATGCTTAAGTTTTAACCTCCTGTTTCTGTGGGTATCTCTTTGCTAACATTAATCTCCTTCAGTACATTCCATCAGCCACTTCAGAATCACTGAAATTAGGGATTTCATAGGAACAGCTCATCAGAGATGTATACTGATGTGAGCAATGCTGATTTGGACTCACAGAGGCACACTCACACAAAGCCATTTTCAGTATTTATTGTAAGTGCCTCAACATTATATATAACAAATGAAAAAGTAAGAAATGCTGTAAATCGGTCAGACTCTCCACTGACTGCACTGAAAGCCTAGGTACATCCATATTAGATGACAACATGAGTATCTCTAAAGTGACAAGTTCATTGATTGCAGTATCAGATCTTTCTAATTTCCAGGAGCTGTCCCTCAATCTGTGCTGTGTTATTTTTTTTTGTGTTTTATGAGTAACAGCACGCACAGAAACAGTTCTGATTCCCAAGGGAACACCACAGAGCAGCTTCATCCTGAATGTGTGTGGTAATAAAGCTAGACTGAAGAAGTAAACCATGACTTCTTACCATTTGGTACTTGTTCCTGGCCATGTAACCCCTTAAGAGAGCCTGAAGAGCAATAGTAGCAGCTTGCATGCATTGATATCTTTTGCGGACCACATACATGCGCTGGAACTTCTGAATGGTGATGGCAGCCCGTGTTCTCCTCAGGAACTTGGCATAGCTAAGCAGGAAAAAGATTACCTGTAATTATGTTTTCCAGTGCTTGAATGCTATTTTTTTTTTATATCCTATAACGTTGCTCTCTTTCTCAAGAGCTAGAC
This sequence comes from Microhierax caerulescens, assembly GCA_035590215.1. Taxonomy (NCBI): domain Eukaryota; kingdom Metazoa; phylum Chordata; class Aves; order Falconiformes; family Falconidae; genus Microhierax; species Microhierax caerulescens. The sequence goes on from JAVJGJ010000060.1 coordinate 16,967,683, forward strand.
TTTCTACTTCTGTTTCTTCCTAACGCTGTCAATTATACAGCATATTTACTTGCTGTTCTACCTTATGGCAGTACAACAGAATGACAAATTAACAGAAACCTTGCAAGGTTTTACAGATAAATGTTTTCACTTCCTCTGAGAACTGTGCTGTAGAACTGACCAAATACACTCCGCTTAATTTCTCATTGCCTTTTCTCCAGCTTTAAAGTTTTTTCCACTATGGCACCTTCCAGACCTCCTCTCCTAACCACAACCTGTAGGAAACATTCACTTGTGTTTGGTCCTCTCAGCAAGACAATTACACAGCATCCTGACATAAGCCTATTTCCAAAGGCTGATTCTTACAGTCTTTATAACCACCTTGTCTTTGAACAATACCATCCATACCCCCACCCTTTTCCCTGACTCATCCATGGCCACCCCTCAGAAGTCAATCCAAACAAATTACTCTGATGTATCTCCCCTCACAGCTGCACCCTGGCTGAGGAATGGCTTCTCCAGCGGGACAGACAGACCCAGCTGGGAGGGCACATGGAAACTGGGCAATAAGGACTCAGCCAAGAGTTCTGCTTTACCTCACCTGCAACCTATCTCCTAGTACTACTTGTACGCTGCTCCCACTAATGATGTACTGCTCTAAGTTTCACACAGCCAGGGCGCTACTGTCCTCTCAGGAAGGTCAAAACCAGGCAGGACAGACATACTCATTATATTCAATTTCCTTCATTTCCCTGGAAAATCATTTCCTCTCAGCCAGAAGAGGAAGGAGAGAACAAATGTTTCACATTTAAATGTCCTATTTAAAGGGATCTCAATTGAGGCTAGTGTGGGTTTTCCCACGAGCATTGCTTACCAGCGTGCTTGGTACCCTCTGACATGTCTCTGAATGGTGATGGCAGCCTTCCTCATACGCACGTACTTCTTTCGCATCAGCCAGCCTCGGATCGTCTTTTGGATACGGATACAGGCAGCTCTCAACTTATCTGCCCTTATTTTTTCCAGATAGGCTACTTGACCAGCACGGAAAAATATTTTTGTCTTACCAAACTGGTACTTATCCTTGTCCTATTTTCAGAGGTAAAAAGAGGATCAGTTACAGCATTAAATGTTAGTGCATTAAAGAAAGGCATTAAGGGCTAAATGAAAGCACAGTTAGTAAAGAGGCAAAATTATCTGTATAATATTTCCAAGTAAACCTGACTTCATTTAAGTAGTGGAGGAGTGTATTTTCTCTGTATGATTCTGTTAATAAATTAATACAAGGCCACCAGCACAGCCTAAAGAAGTAATGTGCGATTTTTGCTTAGACAAGAATGCCACGAAGATTGTAACAGACGCGGAAGGCTACAGGAGGTGACAAAGGGCCCCAGAGGATGACAGCAATACAGGCAACGCACATGTACAACGTCCTGCTTAAATTGGAGATAACCCCTCTGAATGGTCCATCTTCAACCATATTACACAGCACAACCCAACCCGCTGGGGATTCGAACACGTACACATCATTTACTGCATTTACTAAGGCAGAACAAAGCATCTTGCTGCTGCTCAAACACATCCGAAAAGTCAGAACTAAACCAGAAAGAGAGGAATATTCTATCACTATAGGCTATAGTACTCCTGGGAGGGAAAACCTTAGAAGATACAAAGGTACACTGAATAAAATTGATTTTGTTGATTGTTTGATGTTAAGTTAAAAGGAACTGCAGTCTAAGAGCTACAGCTTAGGACACATTTAACACTATACATTAACACTATAAATGCAGATACATGCATATAAACCAAAAGATTTTCATTGTCCACCCAATGACACAGAATTTAAAAAGCTGAGCCCCAACATGCCTACACAGTATTTGTTTTTTTGTTTCCATAAACGTCCTAACATTGGCATTGCACCACAGCAAGTTAAGCGTTCTTGCTTTTGTATCCTCAGTAAACTTGGTCTCTTTCTCCTCCTGACACTTCTGAATAGCTCTCAACTAGCCACCTTCCACTAAGAACTGGCTGGAACTGTCTCTTTGGAGCCTGCCTGTTGCCCACTGTTCACCAGTTCTTAAGAAAACCCAAGAAACCCATCAGTGCAGGTGCAATGCCAGTGGTGAGGATGGCATAGCCTGGGAATAGGGCTGTAACTGGAGGTAGAAGGTAAAGCAAGAGGTTGCCAAGGCACGGGGACAGCCACAGCGCTAAGCAGGGAGACAATGTCATGAGGACGAAAGGAGCGAAAAAGGTTGACTGCAGCGCAGGAACTGAGAGGAGCGGTGAGAAAGGCACAAGCACGTACACAGACAGAAACACCTCCACGTTAGAAAAGCTCCAGATAACTATA
>JAVJGJ010000060.1:16970111-16991665 GCA_035590215.1 Microhierax caerulescens
AAGCTCCAGATAACTATACCTTACTTCAGCTGTGGTTAATGCATCTTGCCGTTAAGCAAGGTAAGGCTCACCCTCAACCCACCCACACTTAAAATCACTGTCTTCCTTTCCTGTGATACACTGGGAAATTCTACAGTTCCTGCACCAATATTGGCAGTTCAGTACTTTGTAGAAGTGCTACAACAGTGTGGTGATGAGGGGTAAGCAATGCTATCTTTACTCCTTCAGATTCCAAATGCTCTCAGCACTAAGTCTGGTACCAGAATCAGCTTCTCCAGGACATTTTTACACGTCTGCTTTCGGTCACTAAGGACATCTCTCTGCTTCATCAGAACACGGTAACGGCTGAAGAACTCTTGGTACGTCCACCTGTCCCAAAAACAGAGACAGTGTCAATCCCAACAATGAGTAATTCTCTTAAAAAGAAGATCTGCGGCTGAAAGCAATATGAAAAGTGGCAAACACACCTGGAGGGGAAGCCAGCTGCACTGATTCGGATGGTCTCCAGGACACCACAAGCTCTCAGCTGCTGCACTGCCCGCTTTTCATCAAATCTACATAGGAATAAAAACAGCCTGTGGGTGTGGGGCTACTTTTGTATTACATGGGACCTCTGGCCCTGTGCACACCCAGGACAGAAGTGGCACGGAGAGGGAGCAGGGGTGGGATGTGATGGGTGGTTAACAAGTCCCACTAGTGCTTGTGCAACTCAGCGCTAACAGAGGACAGCCTGACCAGGGAACTGCCTGAGCCCGTTGGCTGCTGCAAGCTGCTTATCCTGTCCTGCTTCCCACTGGCCTGCCCAACAGCCGTGGGAGCCTTTGTGTGCCCCGATTTCAAGCAGACTTCTGAGAAAGGCTCTAGGTGAGCTCATACATGAAAAAAAAAAAAAAGGTAAGGAATGACACTGGAATCTGCAAAAGCATATTCCAGCAAATGTCAAACAAACTCAGGCAGTGCAAACAGCCAGTCACATTTAAAACAGCCAGCAATTGAAATGCTGGTAATTTCCCTCATATATCACCATTAAAAAAGAAAAAAACCCATCAGGAAGCATTTCTCCTTCTGTTCATCCCAAAACAGCCCCTGCTGTACTCATGTACACATACACAGTGGTTTCTTAACAGGAGAAAGGAGACCCACCACTCCTGTGTGAGCACGGTTTAGCAGGACATCAGTCCGTAAGGCTTTGGGCAATTCCCTGCCATGCACAGGCTGTACAAACCGTATGTGAACCACCTTACGTGAATGGAAACTTGAAGTCGTTAGGCTTAATACAGCGCACGTAGTGTGGAGTTGTAGCATTCAGGGTTTCCATCAGCAGATGAAGAGAGTTTCGAAACTTTTTGAAAAAGAAAAAGGGAAAAGCATCAGGGAATAGCCTCAATAAGCTCAGTCATGTTTGAGATAACCTCAGAAAGTGGACCTAAGGAACCTAAGGATATTTTCTTATTTGCAATAATCCTTTCAGAAATAAACACCAGGTTGTTTTTTTTTTTATGGTAATAATTTTCATTCTGTTTCAGATATCAACTTTGGGTGAATTACGTTACAGTGAGACTTCTAAATGTTAGTCTTTACAGGAGCAAAGCTGTGACAAGTTACAAAACCATGGGATAGACCGAGTTATTTTCAGCTTCTGACTGCATCATGTACCCCAATCTTTGTCTAAACCATCTCTTCATGACAAAATCTCATGGCCTATTATTAAATAGCCATGTAATTTTAAATACATTTTGAATCAAATTAACAGAGGGGTAGAAGAAAGTATCAGTTTCTTCAGCTCCACTGATCCCAGAGCAACATATCAGATCTACTGAAGAGAGGCAATATCTGAGAGTTTTAGGGGCTTTAATTTCAAAGAAGTATCAGGACTACAAATACCTAATGTACTGCAGTATATTCTTTTAAGCACAGAATACCCTAATAGATAAAGAAAAAATATGAAAACATGATTTAGATGTTTTAAATGTCTTAGTATGGATTTCCCTCTTTCTGTTGAACTCATGATTCTAAGCCAACCTCTATTACTACACAGAATATGATAAAGATCACTTTTGTATTAGCTGTCTTTAAAATTTATAGATTAATATACGTGGTTGATTTATAGTAATAGTATAAGAATACCCCTAACACTTCAACTCATAGATTCAGTCTGACAACAAAACTTCCTGCCTCAGGATACGGTCTGTTTGCAAAATCAGAAATGAAGTTCAAATTAAAAAGATAACTGGGCAGGGGTTCTTGTGCATCAATTGCAGAAGATTGGAATTTGCAGCCTGTACCACAAACATGCCAACCAGGTTTGCATTCTGTACAGTAGCATGAATAAGTATTCCCATTCCCACCCACAGCTTGACATAATTTGCTTCAGGAAGGTTATAGAGAAATTGTGAAACTCCAAACCAAACATTCTCTGAATTCCCTGATTCTCACTTAGCAGTGTGACTAGCTTATGACACTGCACGCCCGCTGTGCTAACATCTTTGTTAGGGAATTAACAACCACCCAAGGCAGTGGACAAAGCCAAGGCATTTTTTCGTGATTTTATTAAAACTCTGAGTACCCAAGAAATGTGGTTGGTTCATCTCAGGAACTGGCAGGGGACCCTGATACAAAGAACTGATGCCCCCTGAGAGCTAACTTGTATTCCAGGTTCTCCTACAGTAACACAAAGAGTTATCGACACAGAAGTGGACAGCCCCGGTGCAAGCCCCAGGCAAAAGAAGAATGCCACTGCTCACTACCAAAGTGGTACAGGCTGGCAAGTAAATAAAAACCAGGTACTAATCTGTCAAAAAAGTTCCCCTTGGCTGCTGCATATTGTCTGAGGGACAGTCCATCATATATAAAGCACTGACTGGGGACATAACCATCTTGAGAAAACATCTGTTATTTCTCTGTGGAGTGGGAAGTAACAAAGAAGTGAGTTCTCCAGCCATACTGATCTACACAGTTTTAATTTAATTCTGGCACATACATGTGGATATTTTATGTTTAGCCCATTGATAACTGGAACCAAGTTTTCCAGTTGACTGAACTCCCACTTTTTATTTGAGTCAGACAGTGTGGCACATGATCAAAAAGACCCAGTGTAAGATTTTCGAAGCTTCATAGCATCCAGCATGTTAATTCTATTTTAAAAAACATGAGGTTTGGTTTTGGCACCACAATAAGAACTGAGCTCCCTGAAACTGTGGCCCAAAATGTATTAGTAATTAGGGTATACTTGCTCCAAACTGTAAGCCATAATCAGCTGCACCTGTCTCAATATCACAAGGGATCCCAAGAAGCACCAGCACACCTTGAGACCTATGAGACAGAGGGAGGCAGAGGGAGACGTTATTTAACAGAGTTGCATCTTCAAACTCACCTGATGTCCCACAGTTTTCTTATGCTCCTTGCTGGCTTGGCCTGGCCTGGCCTTGGCTGGTTTTACAGCCGTTCGAGACAAAGGCACGCGCCCTGAAGGGGTTGCTGACGTGGGACTGAGGACCTTCTCCTCATCCTGGAATAACTCTGGTAGCAGCTTAAACTGGTATAACAGCAGAAAAAACAGAGGGTAAGAATCCAGCAAGTGATTGCCCCGATTTGTGCTTAAGGTAGGTAGAACCCAGGCTCAGTTTTTGTAAGCACTGTGATTTTGCTGAACTCCACATGGGGACATATGCAAAAAGCATTCAAGCTAGTAGTACAGTGAGAGGGCCATGATTTAATACTAAAAATTCTGTGAGTTTGATCAGTGAGTCTCCTTCTGAAGATAAAATTCTGATTTGAGTTTTTCTTCATAGAGCCAGCAATAGCTTCCATGTGAGACTGTTAAGATACTGACAGCAGTTTCATAAGTACCAATTGCAATTATATACGGCTGCACTGATCTAAGAAAAAAACCAATAAGGTCCTTTCACATTCCAGTGGTGCATCAGACTTCTTTGTGGTTGAGAAATATCTAGGACGCTGAATAACCCAGCCAGGCAACGAAGTGTATTCCTGCTTTATCGCTCTAAATTGAAATAATCAACTTAAAAGAGGACCATCAACTTAAAGAAAACCACTAGCGAAATTTATCTGACTGAAGATCTACTCTCAGGCCAGTGGGAGTAGAGGAAAAACCTAGAACATTTTTTGAAATATCACACAGGGCTTCCAGTTCCCTTTCTCTAATGGCTACAAAATACACTCATATATAATAGCTGCTTTGAAGTAACTTGTAACTAAAAATAACACCACCAGGTCGTTCCACTGACACCTACAGCACTTTAGAAGCATTATGAAAGTAAGAAAATCTGAACTTCTCTACCTGTCAATGAATAATCTTTTATCTAGCATCTGTGCATTTTCTCCCAAGAGATAGGAGCATTCAATTTTCAGTACTAGAAAGTGCTTGAGCTAAGTACAACCTACAAAATAAAAAAATTGGGTTTGCCTTATAAAACTTGGTGAGCATGCACAATATCCAATGAAACATGCTGTGCAACAAAATGATGCTTGTGCTCTGTGGTTGTGCCAGATGGGCTAGCAGAAGGCACCAAACGTTCCTCAGTAGCATCCAGCACAGCACTCTAGCATAATATAATGACTACGAATGCTACAAAGGTATCCTAAATTCCTGAACTAAAGAAAGGAGTATCACAGCTTAGCTTGATCTCACTTGAGTCTGCTGGATTAGGAGCATGATGACCTTAGATTACCTCTGTAGCTGGTGGAAGAATGGCATTTCCAGAGGGTAGCTTAGTCTGCCTCCTTCCACTGACTCAACAAAGAGTTGAGGATGACTGGGCCACCACCACCTTGCTCAGGGCCCGCGGTCAGATGGAGCGAGTCGCTATGCCCAGGCATCTGAGCTACAGAGCCAAGCCTTTCCATCCCACACAGAAACTTATTTGAATGCAATATGCTTAGTCTGAAATTCCTGATGCTCTCACACAGCAGGGGTGGGGGTGGGAAGGGGCTCCCCAGTGTCTCAATTGCAGATGGATGAGTTCTTCTAAGCTATCAGTACCTCAGCCTTATTCCCTTTTTCCAACCCTGGGAAAATCTGCCTGTGGTGCATTTCAAAGGCACATTTTTCACAGACGCGGCCCTGGTTCCTGCATGCAGAAGAAAGGAGCAATGCATGGCCTTCTGCAGCAGAGGCTGCAACAGGACAGCGGTGCTGAGATGAGCCGCTGTGGGGGCCTTCAGATTTTCATTTGCTTTTGGTTTTTAGTATCTTATCCACTTTCCCTGTTTTGCAGAACACTAGGAGCGTTCAAAGAAAGGGAAAACACTGATCAAAGGGCAGGTAATTCACATGGTAGAAAACAGGCAAGCAAGCATTTTTCCTCTGTAATTTTTTCAGACTTAACACACATGCTGCTAACAATCTTACAGATCATTTCTTTCAGTACAGAGCCACAACAGAAGATTTCAACAACACGCCAGTAGCAAGCATAAAAGCTGAGGACTGTTGCATTGCCTTCATGTTACATGCATGGAAACTGAACTAGTTCAAAGAGGTCCTGTGGGTGGATTTCTAGAGAAGGCCAAAATAAATAGCTAAACACTACAGTGCCTGCCAAGAGCAGTCTGTGTCATGCACTTTGGAGAGCAAAGAAGCATTCAAGCTGTATGTGAGAGTGAGCATGGGCAGCATGACAGACGATGCATTCAATTTAGAATTACCTTCTGTTGAATGTGCACAGCAAACGCAGAAAACAGCAACAACAACAACAACAACAACAAAATCAGAAATGCAATCCCACCACAATTACTAATAAAGAGAGCCTGCTGAAAAATAAAAATTAAACACTCTTCTTTTGAAAATCTATTTTCTTTACAGTTGTTATTTTTCTTTTTTTAAAACACTGGGTTTAGTTAAATTTACCATTAGGGAAAACCATGTTGGTTTTTAGTGATTATACTGAATTGACTCAACCTGCTGAGCCTGCCCAAGCCGTTACGCTCTAACGGCAGCTACATCCTCACTGTCCCTTACTCGCTGGATTACACCCCTGGGAGCACCTCGCACCTCACCCTGCACAGCACACTGTCACGCCGTGGCACAGCCCGAGCTACACAGGCGGCTGGTCCTTGCCAGTGCCCCAGGGATGTCCCTGCCTCCCACACTGCAACAACTGACTTCATGCAAACCACTTCAACACTTCTCTCAGTGAAGAGCCTGCTGTGGTTTTTCCTTAATATCACATGTTTTAATCATTTAGTTTCACATACATGCTCAGAATAGAAACAGAAGAGGAAAATGTTGGTTTTCCTGATAGAATAGCGTGATTTTAAATAGCCTGTCCTTGATACCCAGCTTCCTGGGCCATCAGCGCTAGCAAATTCCCAACAGCCATCACAGCACAATGTCAAGTTAATTGCCTTTACATTTCAGAAGAGCACAACTAGTATTTTTGCCATTAAAAAAAGCAGACGATGCCACTGAAGGCCTGTTCTATAATATTCCTTCATGCAGTATTTTTCAATTCAGATGTTTTCTTTCCGTCATAGATACCAAGACAGCAAGTCTCTGTAAATTCTGGTTTGTGTCCTGAAGGTCTACACATTTCATTCCTCCCTCAGTTCGCTACTGAAACAAAACTTGTCTCTCCTCCAGAAATCTTCTGTTTAATTGTCAGGCCATTAGCAAAGAGCTTCTGTTTTCAGATTACAAAATTAAGGGTTTAACTCTTAACCCTTCTCATACTACTGTAGTATATTAGAACTCCTTGATGCCTTTGCAGAAAATGCAGCAAAGTTTTGTGGAAAGTAAAAAAAAACCAAACAAAAAACCAAACAAAACCCCACCTAAAAAACCCAAACCAATCAAAAAAAAAGTCCCAACCACACAACCCAAAAAGTACAAACAGTGAAATCAGTCACTAAATATAGGCTGATCTTACGAGGACCAAAATTAGGCTACAGGACATTCTAAATTAATACAGACAGCCAAGTAAAACACAAACTATGTTCAATTTCAGTGGATCTGATGCTAAGGGAGAAATATTTCCTGTGTTTATAAGAAACTTTATATGACCCTTAAGTCAATGATTCATAACTGCAAAAGAAGAGAAAAACATCCTTATACTAACCTTACTTGATTTTAGGACCTTAATCTGTTCTTCATAAACTGTGTCTTTATTCTTTTCCAAAAAGCCTTCACACTGATATTCCACCTGAAAACCATAATTTCACAAAAATAAGTATTAAAATATTTAATATTTTGCATAGAATTCACCAGCTGTAACATTCAGATTTAAACCAGGTATTTCTTCTGGATGTTGAAAATATCAGCTCCCAAGTCCATCCTTTTTAAACACAGATTTTCCTCAAGGACAGTGCTTTCTGGTAAAACATAAACCATTATAACATACAGAGATGAATACTGTTATTGCATTATACCAGATATAGTTCACTGCTGAGAGATGCTTGTGGTAAGACAGCATGACTGAATGGTTACCGTAAAGGTGAAGAATCAAAATGTGTGTCAAGCATCTCCTTCACTGAAGTTATCAGGGCTGCAAAATTGTGTGAAATCCAGATGCAACTAAGAACAAGATCTCATCTCATTAGCTGAGAGGCAGTAATAGATCTGCCTGCAACTTATTTTGAAAATGCCTCATATGTACTCAGAAAGACTATTTTTACCGGAAGCAATAAAAAGTCTGAATGTTGTGATAACACATAACAATCCCCTATCACAGGGCCACAGAGTCTCCTGGACCAAGAAACAACCAGAGAACCAGATAAAAAACCAGTATTTATTTCATTGTCCTAATTCAAGGCTGAACAAACCCCCAAAACCATTGTTAAAAGTATGCTAATTCTCATGAAGTGTCTCATGCTAACTCTTCAATCTTGTACCAGGAGAAGCGCAGACTATAGCATACAAGAGCAGACCCTTACAGCAAACTTGTTCTTTCACAGCAGACAGACTGACAGCCATCAGCAGCCCTTCTTGCCAGACATTGTGAAAAATTCCTTGGGGGGTAAGAAGGCTGAGGATCTCCCCCAGGTCTCTCCAGGGCTGAAAGCCCTCTGGGAACATCACCGTGGGTACCACTGACATTCTTCCCGCGGGGACCAAAGCCACGAGAGGGCAGCAGAATCTCTTGCCTTCTCCCAGGGAAGATGTCAAGGCACCGAAGTCACTAACCTGCCAGCTACAGCTCTATTTTTCCCTTCGAGATGCCTGTGTGCATTCTCGTAAGCACACAGAAAAGCACAAAACGCTTAGCACAGGCAGCACATCATTGCGGAGAGCTGTGCCAATACCTGCGTGGAGTGACTTTTGGTGCTCCTTGGCCCTCGCTGCCCAGCTAAGGCATAGGAAAGCCTTGTGTTCAAGTATTGAAGTTTAGCGTGATGGACAGTGTGTGAAATATTAATGAAATCCTTTTTGTTCTCTCATCCACCAAATAAAACAGAACTCATGAACCTGAACAGTTATAGAGGTGTCCTTGCTGCTTTCATTAAGGGAACACTAGACACAACAAGGACAGGACCCCTCGTCTACAGGTAAATTCATGAACTTGGGAGAAATGGAGGCAAAATAAAGGTCTCCAACCCCCCTTGCCAGCACCTACAGACCTACTGGCAAGAATCACAGAGCTTCTCCAAACTTTTTTCAGCAAAAATGACAATATTCTGAGTGAGGCAGCTCCTTTGTTTAACAGGAGAATTATCTTAAAAGAGGATTTTTTTTTTTTTTTTTTTTATTTGAACCTGAGGAGTTGCTCAGTTTGCTGATGCATCGTGGCAGCTGAGTAACACATGGACTCCACTGAAATACCCCTCACCCAGCTTCCCAGAACCCGCTGCTCACTGCCCCGCAGAGACGAGGGTAGGAGCTGCACAAGCAGCTGCAGCAGTCAGGGGAAGGGTGTGTTACCCTCCCTCCTGCTTGCACATTCAGATGGCAGCAAAACCAACATCCTTTTGCTGTTGCTCATAGCTAAAACTGCAGTGGGATATATGATTTTCTATTTTGTGTATTTCCATGGCACAACTGGTATTGAGATGACTGTGCTGTGAATTGCAAATATACTAGGCTGTTATGTTTTGAAAAAGGATGGTTAGTGTTTACAGCATGTGTCAGGAGCTCTTGATGGTGCTTCTGGCTCTGCACAGCTGCCAGATCAACTTTATTCTCCTGGTGGGGTGCACAGGCAGGCACAAATTTTGCAAGAAGCTCAGCAGAGCCAGGGATGCTGCTGCCCAGCCCCTGCCTGCGACAGCTGCCCACCCCAGGATCCCCTCCCGTGCACACGCTCAGCAACACCAGCCACAGAAAGAGGTAGCGGAGGAAAAGTCCTTACCTTGTCAGCAAAGTGCTTGATGATAAAAGCCTTATTTGACAAACGTGGTTTTTCAAAGAGGGCACATTTATTCAAATGAGTATTGTATAGTTTTTGGGCCCAAGTGTCATCTGAGCCTTTTGGCATCTACAGAAGAGAAGACACAGCCATTTAAATGTCTTGCAAAGTTTTCAGTAGCAAAAGAAACTAAGACGACAGGGGACAACACTTTGTGGTTTGCTTTCAATATCCAGGTCCTCGGATTTCCAGCACTGCCATCGGCAAGGAAGCCAGTAACCAGCTATGCACTGCCTAACGTTCTGGACTGGGCGCAGCCCCGCAGCAGGTATAGCTGCTGTGACACATATGACACTAATAATGCTTCCAGTGTCACACACCTGAAGGCAGGGATCCAAGAGGTACGTTATCTGACTGAGCAGCATCTTAGTGGGTCAGAACTCATCCACCCCCATTAGAGGTTTCTCGTGGTGTTTTGTGATACAGAAGAACCCCAAGCTGGGTTTCCAGTGAAGCAGAAGCAACACGCCAGCCCCTGTACATGGTTTGGCATAAATTAGGATAACAGACAAAAGGTGAGACACCAAGTGAGAGGCAATTGGGAGAAATCTGACAGGACCAAAGCCTGCACTTGCTATACTTGGGAAACAAAGTTCCCAGAGTCAAAGCAAAGGCCGATCAGAGACCCAGAAACAGACACAGATGGGGGGTGGGTGCGTGAAAATCATGACTAAACCCATTGTTTCTCCTCCTGTAATTGGCAATTCTGTTTGTATGTTTTCCAAATCCTTTCAACAGCAGAGCGTCAAAGGGATGGCTGTATGCAGGTGACTCTTCCCTGTGAGGCCCCAGAAGCAGGACGGCTGGTGACCTCTTTCTCTATGAAAGCCCTTGAACACACACCTTGCACTCCTCATCCAGCAGATCCAGAACTCCCATTTTGGCCTCTATGAGGTTGATGCAAGGCTGATTGTCGTAGAAATCAATCAAGGTCCATGGTATCTGTTCCTTCATATATTCTTCCTGTTCCAGTTTAAAGACATGCTAAAGGGCAAAAAGAACACAGTTTTCTGTGAAATAAAATGCAGAATACATCAAACTCTCACTTGAAATCTTCCTGGCACATTAATCCAGGCTGTCAAGTGACACACTAGTTCAACTGAATAAACCCTTTAACAAGTTATGTTAAAAAAAAGTTATGAAAAATAAATTAACTTATTCTCCTGGCCTAAACCCAACAGACTAAATTAAAGCACTTGTCCATATTCTCTGCAAATAATGTCTATTTTTTCCTATCTTTTTACTATATTGTCCCACAATTACTGTAAGCTCTTTTATCTCAAAAAAACCCAACGCAAAACCCAGAAAAAGCCTCAAGTGCAGGAACAGCAACTTATGAAGTGGGATGTGCCATGCATTTATGATTTTGAAGTTAAGAATACTGCTCTATTTCAAGTAAAACTTTACTATAAATACTTTTGTGTTTCCTTGTACAAGAACAGAGCTCCATTTTCTCTTAAATGGCTGCTGATTTTTTTTCTGGGATGACGCACTGCATTAAAATTTATTCTTCAGCAAAAACCTGCAAGAATGACTCTAGGAGTCTAGCACAAGAAATCCTTCAAGCAAAATTCTGTGGAAGATTTATCTGGTATGAAGATCTCCAGCAATGTAGTTCTACATTTACTCAAAAATGTTATCACTAAAAACCTGCACAGCTTTAATGAAATGTGCATAGGAGATTAATTAAAACTAGAGGCAAAAAAGATAATAAGATATTAAACAGGCAAACTGTGGTCTTAATAGCACAAGCACTCTTTTAAAAAGAAAAAGATTGCTGACTCCAGTTATTTTAAATGATGTTTTATCTCCCATTTACTTTTTAATGCATAGTAATTGCTCCAGCAGCAGACCCAAACTCGGAGCACCGCGGGCAGGGCTGGGGGCTACCACAAGCACCCGTACCCCTGGGGCCAGCCCCCATCACCCTGGGCTCAGCGCACAAATGCCTCCCCGCAGCTCGCTGCCTTGCTCTGCCAGGCAGCACACAGCTGCCCTGACAAAGTGGTTTATCCCTTTTATTTCATTAGCTTCACGTCATCCTTTCCAAAGCAGCACTCCTTAACGGCACCCGCGGGAGCCATTCCCACCCCACCGCTTAACGGCTGCGTTACACGCCGAGTTAATTCCTGACAGGAGAGCCAACGGCAGCCTTTCACTGGCGGGTCATATCCAACCTAAGTCCTGGAAGAAAACATAAAACCATTTCTTCACTGTAAAGGAATTAGCAATTATGTGGTGAAAAATGTCTTCGAAGCTCATTTTCCTCACGGACAGCGGGTGGCCAGGCAGGCGGGTGGGCTGCGGAGGCACCAGCGGCGGCCAGGCCGTCCCCTAGCAGCACATGAGGGCCTGCTGGCTGCCACCACACACTGGGCTTTCACTTGAAGAAATTTCTACTCTGTGTACCTCCATGGCAGCCTAACGGGCCCACGTCCACCGGTGTGGGGTTGAGTGGCTTGGCAGGGCACCCGCCCCGAAGTCCCGCTGTGCCCCATCCTTCACTAGATGAGCACGTACAGCAACAGCGTGAGAAGGAAGGGAACCCAGGGACCTCTAGCAGAGCAGTAGACCCTTAGAGCCCTTACAGAGACTAGGCTTTTGCTGCGGAGCTGAGAGAACTCCAAAATACCTTGCGCTTGGCAGTTATGACACCCCACTTAGGGAGTCGCAGCTGGCTGTGGCCCGGGCGGCAGGGAGAGGGCACGCTGGGGCTGCAGGCCGGCTGCTGGCCCGGCATCCCCGCCGCGGGGCGAACAGCCAGCACGCAGTGCCAGGGCGGTGCGCTGGCCCCGACACTTCAAAGCTGTTCCTGTACTGCAGCACAGCCTAGCAACGGGCCCGGCAGAAATAACTCGCCTCATCATTATGCAGGTAAGATATATAATTACAAATGTCACTAAGGCTGAGGAGGGAGAACATCGTGATGTCTCTGGAGGAGGGGGAAGAGGTGCCTCTTGCCACGCGTTCAGTCATCAACTTCAGGATGCAGCTGAAATCCCTCAAAAAATGACGGCAGGAGAGAAAGCGCGGGCGGCAGGTTGGCAGCAGTGAAGCCCCACTCCCCGCCGCCTGGAGGTTACGGAGACACCGCTACCGCCAACTTCACCCGCACCCTGCTCTCATTGACAGGCAATCTCGGGGTCTTAATTGCCAAGCCCTGCTTCTGTCTTACAAGTGTTACTGTGATCGGAATTTCAAACAGTCCCCGAGCAGCAGTTAGTCATAAAATCTATTTCTAGGAGATAGCCCATCTCTCCCCCTCCCCCACAGCCCACAGCCAGGACAGCTGGTTAATAGACTGAAGGAATTCATCGTAACCGCTGGGGACCCAATTAGCAGAATGGACTTGGGTGAGGGGAAAGGGAAGAGGAAATGCCAGTCATTTCCTACTTACCATATTGAACTGTTGCTGCAGTTTTTCATTGGCATAGTTGATACAGAACTGTTCAAAGCTGTTGATTTCAAACGTCTCAAATCTAAAATATGCAGATACTCAAAATCACTAGTGCAGCAAAAAAACCCAGATTAAATGACCCCATAATTTAAAACTCCTTCCCTCCAGTTAAATGGATTGTACTATTCCAGGCACAACTAACCACAATCAAGCAATGAAGCACACAAGGAAATTGCAAATTGGAGTGTGTGGGCAATTCAGCGATGCTCCCTCTTTGGGCAGAGATGAGTGACACAGGGAAGGGACTGATGTTGCTGGAGTGCATGTTAATTATCTGTCCTCTCTAGAAGTGACACCCTGGAGGAGCCATGAGATGACAATTCCCTTGTAACTTTCCCCAATACAATACATAAAGGAACTACCAGCAGCAAAAATCTGAAATCCCACTATAAATGTCAAACCTGAGAGTCAAGACAAAGATCTTAGATAGCATGTCAAAACTAAACACCTACTTCCTTCAGCTGAAATAAGCAGCTGGTAGGGTTTGGGGGTTTTGTGTAATCCACGCAGCGCTACATAAAAAAGACAAAGATGCTTCGCAATCAGATAGTTATGCAAGAGGTGTCATATCTCTGACAAAAAGACTCACCCATAAATGTCTAACACTCCAATGAAAGAATGCTGTTTTACAGTAGCGTGGAGGGCTTTGTTCACATGATCTACAATCCAGTTAAAGAGATTAGCATAGATATGTTTGGCAAGTGCATCTCTGGCATTGATGGCATGAAGTTTAGAAATTGGCTTGATGTAGGTTTCAGTGGCAGTTGCGAGCTTCCTATGGCAAAGCCAGTGGGCCATCTCGTCGTACTCCACGCCCATGAGGTCGCAGAAGATGGTGAGGGGTTCATGCTTGGGCTAATAAAAACAATCTCATTAGGTCTTGAAACAGTATTACCAATAGCACACATCCAATCATGCAATCAGAACTGCCTGCAGTGATCCAACAATAAAAAGCAACAGCAGCTTCTTCAGGTCTTCCTCATCACAAACATAACAAGTTCCCTACCCACTTATCACATTCACATTGCTGAAATAAATTAGTGAATCACCGTTTCCCTAAAGGAGTTTTACTATACTTGTGTTCACCAAAAAGCCGCACACATGGAACCTGCAACCCTCCCAAAAATGAATCACCTTGCTTCCCAGGGATGGACTTGATATTTTGCATTCTTATAACTGTCTCAGTTCTGAGTGAGGAAGCTAGATAAACACAGAGGACAGGGCATCAGCTGTGTGCTGGGGACAGAGTGGACTACAGCTCCTCTGAGTGGTGCTCTCGTCTGCTCATACACATCCACGGCAGGGAGTGACGGGCAATGGGGCACTGCAGCCCAAGCCAAGAACAAAGAGGAAGAAGTGCGGAAGGGCTTTAGTGTTCTGGTCTCAGCATTTAACACAGTACTTGCTCAGAGAATTCTGGAGACAAACATTAAGAACTTAGAGCACACAAATTATGTTCTCCAACTCTCAGATTGGACCGTACCAGGGAAAAATTGACCTTTGTTTAACCAGGTAAAATCAACTAGCAAGTCTTGCAAACCAAGATGGATATATACGATTTCTGCACAAAAATCCGTGCAGTGCATTCACCACTTAATGAGTGAAGTGACTAACAAACAAAGTGACAGCTAGAAATCAAGGAGGACAGACAGGTCTTTCCTCCTAAGGAACTCTCCTAACACTGCTTCCTCATCACGTTCACTTTGCACCCAGTGGCTCAACAGCACGCTGACAAGAGGCGTCTTGACAAGAACAGATTACAGGGTACTGTTACTACATGCCCAATAGCTTCAGGGTACATCAGCTTTATCCTATTTCCACATCCTTCTGACTTCTCTGGGGCTTCTTCCAGTCTTTACAGCATACAGGTCCCACGCTAGTGCCGTTACACCTCCAAAATTCAGTTATCTGAGCATGTCTTCTTTCAGTTTAGCCATACCACTTCAACTGGCTCAGAAGAACATAATAGCATAATAATAACGACCACTGCATAAAGGAGTGTCACATTAACATTACTCAAGCTGACATTAAACAAACTGATTCATTCACACGGAGCCCTTCGCTGAGCTCCCTGAAGCACCACCATTGCATCACTACACCAGCGCTTCCCCAGCAGACCAGTCTGCATGGCGACAGAGCTCTGCAATGACACAGCTATTGTCAGAGAACAGCACGGCTCAGGTAGCGAATGCTATTAAGCAGACATTCAGTGGTGCTTGCTAGACATTTACTGAGTCAGGATAGAATTGCACAGGAACTTGCAGCTTTGTACTAGCTCATTCAGTGGGATTCCTGCATTGGAGATACCCATTACAACACAGGCTGGCTCATCACATCCTGGGGCTCATCAGCTTTCTACCTGTGATCATTAAATGACACTTTCTTTGTAGTGAAAACCTTTTTTAAGACACACCAAAGAGCCAGACTTGCTGTGGTTTCACAGCAGCTATCCATTAGATCCCATGGACAGAAGGTGTCAGACCAGGCATACTAATCATCTGTGGCCCAATGAAGGGCCTGTTGTCTCAGCTCCAGCATCTGCTACTGCATATTTGTGACAAAGTGACTGATAGTTAAAATGAGAAAAAAAAACAAAAACCTGCAACTGTTGCTACTCTTTTTAGAGAAAGATGAAGTAGCCCAGCAGTAGACATTCAAGGAAAGGCAAAAGGAGAATCTTGTCACTTGGCACTCTTCTCTTCCTGGGATTCACAAGTCAGATCTTTTTTGTTTCTCATCTCTAGAACATGGACTTCAATAAGAAGCCTTGGTCCTCACTGAATGAGGGTGTTTTTTTTCAGATCAGACTATGCAGTCCTCATTGCTGATCTCCGCAAAGGTAAAAAAAGACCAGTAAAACCACAACACTTAGATGAGTCACGTGAATCATATCTGTATATCCTATGCTCATGTCTCGACATCCCAGAGGACTTTGTGAAGCATTTGCTTTGCAATTATTTAAGCCATTTTGGCATTGAACATTAAAAAACTCCATCCTGCAAAGCACTTGCTGTGGGTAGGGAATGTATTCATGTAGGAACATAACGGTCTAGACACCTGCCCAGGACTTGAAAGCTAGCCTGCCTGGTAGACTTTTTATGGAACAAATTAAGGCAGCCCCTGTTGTAACACAGAGTCCTGTCTAAAGCCTCTAAACTTAGAGTAGTTGAACCTCACCCAGAAGGAACTGTGAAAATGCTAACAAATCAGAAATAAACACATTACTTGCATTTTCATATTGTTACTCTTTTTCAGAAGAGATGCCTGCAAACAAGCAGAAGGCAGAACTGTCAAGAGTAGAAACCATGCCCTTCAGCTCATCTACTACTCACAGGAACAGTGCAGCTGTCAGAATCCCGAGAAGCAAACTCCACGTTGCCCAAGTGAAGGATGCCAGCAAGGATACGAAAAATTCCCATCTGGTAGGAATCACTAATGCCTGAAAAATGATTAAAAGAATGCTTTGAATGGAGAGGGAAATGAGGAACCATGAGCTGCAGTTGATGAAAAAATTTAAGAAAAGAAAATCGGTGACCACTATGTGTTTTTTTCAGAGACTTTGGCATTTAACAGTACTGCTTGGCTCCACTTCTAAATTAAAAACATTTTACAACCAGACGCAAAAAACATCCATTAGAATTAACTATTTAATTTGCTGTTTCAAAGTGCATTGTCTGTGACCTCCAACATTAGATGCCACACCAAGGGAATCCACTGATTCTGTTCATATAATGTGTGCTCCTCCTACACTAGATAATGTGATTCCACTGCAATTTAAATACCTTCTTAATGCGGTAACAGTATGTCATTTCCAAGGTTTATCAAACTCTCCTGTTTTTAAATGCAACAGAGTAAGAAGCAAATACACACAAACAATGTAGAAAACACTTGCTAGTATATCAGATTTAGGATATGACTGTGCTTTACAAATTACCTAGCAAAGTGCAGGCCTGTCTGGTGTTTACCATTTCCTTAGCATCATCAACACCATCAATCACAGGGCTTCCACCTTGCTTCGTATAGTGGAAGTAATTTGCATTCTCTGTAAGAGAAAAACCAAGTCTTTTACATATGCTGATGCAGAAATTCACAGCACATCTGTAAAGCTGTGTAATGATTTAAGTTGCTCTTGGTAGAAGCCATGATTTCAAATATGTCAGTATATTTTTGCCTTCTGGCTCATAGGACCTATTTATTCTGGAGAAGGATTTTTTCAAGATTTAACAGTGTGAGTAAGTTTTGTTAAGCTACCTGGTTCCTACAATAGGCCCTCAAGCATATGCTCGACCTAACCTTGGTTCAGACTTCCACACCTGTGGAACAATCACTTTGGAAGCAATTATTCTCCAAGTCTGAGCCAGCCACCCAAGTGGTAGGTGCAGAGCTGACAGCAGCAGGCCTTCGGAATGACATGACAGATACTATTATCCCATTATGGCAGCAGGATTTTAAAATCTCAATTTTGCCCATTTTCTTCTTGTTTCCAATTTGTGGTCTGATTTATCTTATGATCTGTGAACCGTTCTGATTGAGAAGCCATGGCTGGAGAACTGATAGCTTCATACGACTCGGGGGACAGCACTGGGCTTTGCTGGGAGAGCAGTAACTGTACCCGGGTACTGTGTAAATTCCTACAGCTTCAGTAGCCACGCTTCCAGCTGCAGTAACAGACTCCTTTTCTTCTGATCTGCTAAGGTTTCAAGAAAGCTGAAAGATGACTCTGCTGAATGGCTTCTTTAGTTATAATTACATCAGTTCTTTTCTTTCCTGTGTCAGCAGATGCGAATCCTAAATGTGCCAGAACAGTGCAGAAGAGCAAACACTTTAAAACCAGAACGGTATTTCAGAAATCAGCACTAGCAGGCTGTGCATTTTCCCACTATGAAGCTTTTAACAATACAGAAGAAGCACTGATATTCATACTGAATTTTGAAAACGATGAGGTGATTGCCTGTTCCAAGGTCATCATCATGCCTTTCTTGTACAAAGTACCAGTTCCCATTAAACAAGAAACCTTTACTTTATCAACATTTTAATTTGAAAAACAAAAAATTTCACTTATCAGTTTTGTGATCACCCTGTTATCAGAGATGGCAAAGTAATTGTTAGTAACAGCCCAAGTGAAAGTATGCAGATGCAAAATAAACTTTTCAGGTGCTCATACCAGAAATGGTAAAATTCTCTAGTAACTGGAGCCTTGATAAAAAGGTTTAAAGTACCAAAAGAAAAGAATTTCACCCTTGCCACCAGAAAGTGACTCTGGAATCCAGGCCATAGTAAGTCCTAGTGATTACAACTGGAGTGTATTAGATTATGCAGAGTAAGACAATCTGTTACTTTAGTATTATCTAAAAAAACACAAAGCCTGAGATCTGCCATTTTAGTTATTTTCAATGTATTTTAGTATTTGAAGGTTTAAAAGTTTAGAATTTAAAAGACAGCCATTCTTCTTTTGGTTCTATGGCTCAAAAAGCTCACAGATGCTGCTTTGTACCTACAATTGCACAACACAATGAATGTGAATTTCATACCTAATCGCAGAGTTTTAAACTCAGGTAATGCTGCAGAGGCACAAAGTTGGTAAAAGATGTGGTAATTTCTCTCCTCTTCTGCCTTTAAAAAGAAAGGAATCGATTATTTCTCACAACTTAACGAGTGCCAGAAACATCTGTGAGTGGAAAAGAATTACTATGTTTAATGCTTTCTCTGGCATTACCTTAAGAGCATAGAAGCCACATGGAAGAAGGAAAGATAAATCAGCATCTACCATCTCCTTCTTGATGAATTTAATCCATTTTCACCAGAAAGAAGCATGCGGACATTTTAATTTCAAAAAAAGTGTATGATTTCACTTTTCAGAACTGTGGATTACTATTAAATATAGCTCAGCATTCTATGGGTGGGTGAAATGATCACACTTAAAAGCTCTTCATTTTCCAAAAATAACTAATACCATTTGCCTCAGCATTTATAGTAAGCTGGTAAGGGGAGTATCTTTCTTGCCAAGGCAAAGCTGGAATTTTAAAATGAGGGACAAACACAGCTCAGAAGGGTATGACTCATGACCAACACCATAATTCTGAAGTAAATTTTGTAAGCACAAGATCGTTATCTAGTAGTGCACTGCAAGTATTTCAAGTTTAAATACTCAGCCTTTTTAATACACATTTTACAACTACGAATAATTCATATAATGAAGAGCTGACTTGGTTTTCCTTCTCCCCCTCTCCCCACATGTGCTATATTACAAATACGCTATTACACCCATCCCTTAGGAGAGATAACTAATATCAGCAAGCTAAAGCTTTTTGTTTGTTTGTTTGTTTTAGCATAGTCACGCAAATACACAATAAGAAGACTCCATCAGTGTTACCTGAAACACCACTCTTGATTTTTCCAAGAGGTAAGTTCTCATGTTAGCACCAATAATTCGATACCTCTTATCAAAACCAATTTCAATGTATTTCCCAAAGCGACTGCTGTTGTCATTCCTCGTAGTTTTGGCATTTCCAATAGACTGGAAAAAAAGGCATATTGTAAAGATTTAACAGCTTTTAGAAATTATCAGATCTATTTAATGGTCTACATGGCTCATAAACACTCAACAACATTAATTTTGTCCTGGTTTCAAAATAATCAAGAATTTAATAAAGAAGGATCTCTGCCTGGTCAGAAAGTTACATCAAAATATGGTTATTTCATTAATACAGGACTGGGAGCTCATCTTCCTAGCAATGATTTCATTTCCACATAGTCTTAATTTTCCAGCTAAAAATCCATTATTGCTCTCTGAAGTCTTTTAAAAGCATTTTAAAAGTCTAACAGAATGCTCACATACACCCAGATTTCTTCTAAGGACTTAATAAAACTAACAATTATTTCACACTATATATGTACACATGTATAATATATGCATGTGTACAGATATATCTATAGTACCTGCAACCTCTGTAAGTCTATCTAACATAAACCCATAGTCCAGCACACAGCCCCTATGTTCTGTCTAGCTAACAATTGTAGTAGTAGTAATTATTACTACTCCTACTTCTAACCCCCCCTCTATAATCAACCACATTTCCAAACTACTGCAAATATATCATTATAAAATATTTATTGTGTGCTTAAACATAATCTAAAAGTTAACATGTACAGACTCGTGTCATTTGTCTGAAACTGAATCCCTTCCATAGCAGCTTGGTTACCAACTCAGACACAATTGTCAATGCTGCCCCATGTGCCTAACTTTCTTAGATTAATTCAATACAGCTTCACACACAATAAATGATATTTAATCCATTTCCTCTGTAGTACGTGGCCTTAGGATGCCCAGGGCAAATGATGACTGTGGTTCCTAAATGGGCTTGGTGCACCTCTGCCTTACCTCATCAGCGTGAGGATTCACCCTGCAACACGTACCAGCTGGGTATAGCAGAATTCAAGACATGCATATCACAACATGCTGAACTTCAAAGAAAAGCATTTTCTCTTCTCATTTAGGTCATGTTTTAGACATCATATAGCAATTCACCTCCCCAAAACATCCGAACGATACCTCTGTATCAAAAGGAATGGCATTTGGAGTAATTCAGGTACAGCACAGTACCGTTTGTCACATGCCACTTGGTGTATATTACCAAGTACCTAAGTCTGAAGTGCACCATAACTAAAGAACACAGAGTTGTATCTATGTCGTAGTCTCCTAGTTCACGTAGCCATTCACAGGAACTCTGTACTGAAATAAAACTTGGGAAAACCAAATGAGAGCAAACAGCAAGGCTGACTATCAGTATTCCAAATCTGTAAAGAAAAGGCCAGTGAATCAGTACGGGCTAGCAGGGTACAACAGCATGGGAAGGGGGGATCAGACTTCCAGAAAGCCCCCTGCAGCAACAGCAGCTCGCACGCCTGACCCAGCAGGTGCCCAGGTGGGTACGAGATGAACAGCTGCCACGAAGGATGTAAGAACAAACTGCGTCTCTGCAGTTCTAAGTACTGAGAATTCATTCAAACCGAACATACTCAGACTGCATTTCTTACGCTTTAAAATCATTGATACTGCGATATATTTTGGTGGTGGTGGTAGCAATATAATATTACAATATTTTCAGAAACCAATTATTACTTTGAAAGGTATTACTTATAAAAACAGTTAAGAAAGTCCTCAGCATTACAAGATGGCTTACCAGAGTACACACTAAGCTGTACAATTCACATAGCTATACAGGGTAACAACAAACCATGAGAGGCAGGAAGCCACAGACAAAGATGTTTTTTAAGACTTGACAATTTCTACAGTTGCAATAGGAACACTGTATATAGTTATTGACTACAAAACTAACTATTCAAATAGTTGCTAGAAACACAGAGTGGTCACTTGATATTACAGAGTATTTAGCAGGCAAAGATGATGCCAGAAAAAATTCTGACATTAATGATGGTAGTTCATAAAATGCTGATATTTAGGTTGTCCAAATAGAAATTAAAAAAAAAAAATTGCCATCTGCTCCTTAGACTTTACAATCAACTTAGGAAACGAGGAGTTTCCTGTTTCTAAAATGAATGACTTATTTTTTTTCCAAATTGACAGGTGTTAATTTATATTTTTACTGATTTATCAACTGAAGAATTCAAAACAATAATTTTGCTACCGTATAGTCTGTCTCAACACAGATTTCACAACACTCACTCTAAAGCAGGGGTCCTCAAACTATGGCCCGCGGGCCAGATACGGCCCCCCAGCC
>JAVJGJ010000060.1:16991765-17004023 GCA_035590215.1 Microhierax caerulescens
CTGACTGCCTGCCACTTTATCCGCACGCTGGCCCCCTGGTTAAAAAGTTTGAGGACCCCTGCTCTAAAGCTTGGAGTTCAAGCATTTGAAGTTAAAAGGGTAACTTTCATCCGATTACAACAATGTTTAAATTAATTGAAATTTTAGATATATCCAGGTTCATGAAATAATTATCCCTAGAATTTTTTTTTAAAAAAATCACCACCATTGTTTTTTAGTGGATAAAAAACGCTGTGGATGGCAAGTTCATTTCCAGCCCTCAATTTAAATCTTCTTGCTTTGGAAATTAGACAATTAGTTGTGAGCTGATGGCTGCTGATTGGGCGGTGGGGTCCAAGGAGTGAGAGAGAATAATGTTTGGTTTAGGCTTTGAGACCAGACAAAGGAAGGGGCGTAGGGAAACCTGCAGCCAGCCTGCATCTCACCCAGCAAGCACAGCAAACGGCAGACCCACCCTGCAGAGTCTCTCGCCGTCACTGTCACTTTGCAGGCAGTGAGGACGCTACGCCTGCTTGGCCCGGGTACCACCTCGGTGGCACGCAGGGGAAGGCAGAGGGGGTGTTCGGCACCCCAAGTTCTGTTAGCCACACACCAAATCTCAACGTGGCCAAGGACGGTATGACGCTTACTGCAAACAGTGGAGCAGTGAAAGGAGTGCTCTGGGATGAGCTCATGCCTGCAAAACTGCCATTGCTGCCCCGGGCCAGGCTGCTCCCACTGGGGTAGCTCAAGCAGCTCAAGGAAAGGATCAGCTGCCCCAGCTTCCTCCCGTGGCTGGACATTTGGATCCTTCAACAGCAGAGCCCACTGTCTAACTTTTTTGTCCCACAAAACAGTTTCAAAACACCACACAGCACCACAAACCAGGCACAATTACCTTGTGACAGAACACACACAACTGTGACGGGACACCTATAGTTTGAGCATCATGAACTCCTCATGCCAGGAGGAAAGAGGGAATAAAACATAGTTCATTTTTAAAAATACCCAAGAAAGAAAACAGTAGCGGCATTTTGCATTTCAGTTTTGCTGCATGCACTCCATTTACTCATGTCTATCCACCAATACTTCACACTATTGCACAGAGTTGCTAAGTATCTACCAAAGCATCAGTTGTGTGAAACATTTTCTTAGGTTTTCCATAGGCAAGCACGTGTGCATTTAAAGCAGTATTCATATCAAAATTACTTTGTTATGTGAATACCTTAACAACACTGAAACATTACTTCCCACCTTCTTTCAGTCTTTCATAAATACAACATAAAATGACGCCTGAAGCACCACCTGGTAAGTGGACTAAACCCCAAATTTTAAAATATATTTATTCTAGGTTCTTTGCTCCTTAAAAAAAGTATGGATTTCTCTCTCTGTTGAATGCTTATATTAGCCCCAGAATAATAACAGTAGCTGGAGGGTGAGGGTTAGTGCAGTAGCTTTTACCTCCATGATGGGGTTGGAGGCTAAGACTTTCTCCTCAACATTGGCTTCACTGGCAGATCCACTGACTGTGGCAAAGTACCTCATGGCATACTTAGCAGAGACGGTCTTTCCAGCTCCAGATTCCCCACTGACAATGATTGACTGATTTCGCTCATCTCTGAAACACAAAGACACGTTAATCACCAGCTGTCCTCTCAAGGACACGTATTTTTTTGTTTCCCCAGCTTGGCAACAACCCTTCCACCATAAATGTTAGCAACACAGCAATAATGTAAATGCATGTGGCAGAAACAAGGCTGTTAGTGACCAAGCTGCCTGAATGGCTGACTGGACTGCCTGCAGCCAGGATGCTCGGTCAGGATTGACGCTGCCATAACAGCCCAGCCAGCCAGCAGAGCTGCTCTAGAAAACCTGGGTACAGTGAAGTACCTGTTTACCACTACTCACTACGTGCTTCTTCAGCTACTTCTATCCAGAGTCTGTGGTGCAGCACTCCACTACATAATCAGTGCTCATTAGTAAAGATCATTAATGCCATCTTACAGATCGAGAAATCAACAGCAGAGTCAGCAACAGAAACCTTTCGTCCTTCTGATCTAATCACCAGCTTTTCCCAGAATTGTTCTGAATCTGAAAAATTCAAGCAGGGCTTCAGCACACAAATTCACAGCTCTGGAGCAAAGACAATCCCTTTGTTGTGAAGCAATTTCTTCTCATTTAAAAAAAAATAAATAATCTCCATTTGCTATAAAAACAACTTTCTCTCATCTCAAAGACAGTTCTATCCATAAACCCCAACTGTATGATTAATAAACATGCTACAAAATAGCATTCAGGCAGCACATACCCAGTCTGCATGGCCTTCAGATGCCTGCTGAGGCCATCAGTAAATGCTATGCAGGGGAAGCAAAGAAATATGCCTGGAAAAACTGTCTGTGATTTCTGTAACCTAAAGGTCCTCCGGAAGATCTGGCATTCTATTTCTGAGATAGTCAAAACCAAGCATGAAGCTAAATTGAAGATCACATCGTCACTCTCAGGCTGTTACCTATCTTCAAAAACATCACCAATCCCCCAGATAAGACCAAAACTCCAGCATGTACTTTGTGTGGCACAAAGCTGTAGGATAGAGGAGCCACTGGTTATGTCACACATCTCCAGGACAGCCAGGGTGGCATTTGTGTAACTGAATGAAGGCATCAGCTGAAGCAGATTTTCCCCATTTTGGTAAAAGGAAATTACTTGAAATGGCTGAGTGCTGATTTAAATTTAATAGGAAAGCGTTAAGAAGATGAAAGCAACCTAATTTTATGTTCTCAACTTCCATTTAACACATGCGACAGGTGTGAATGACTACAGCACAGTTCACACATTCGTACCTACCAAACCGCCAGCCTGGGTGCGAAAGCCGTGGGAAAGCAGAACTATTCAGCTTGGTACGGGGCTGTGTGTAGTCCAGGCTACGAAGACTGAACTGCCAGCGATGCCAGCCTTGGCCACAGGAAAATGAAAACACTCGCCAGTGAGCCCTCTGGTTCAGCAGCCACCAAGCCTGCGGCGTATGCTCCTGAGGGAGTGCTGCATGCCTGGGGTGGCTGGCAGTGGTGATGAAGACTTCCAGCTGGGGAAGGAAGAAGAAACACTCCTGCTTCTTCCCCACTGCACCTCCCAGACTCCACCAGCAGTAGACAGACGTGCTTGAGGGACAGCCTGTAGCCCTGTACATAAGGATGTAGTGCAAGTGATACGGATGCTCATGGTCAAGAAGAGCAGCAGAAGGATGTGGGAGAAGTCCAACCGAACGCATAACATCTAGGCTTAAATGGGACAACCAATTTCCCTCTCACACAGACAGTTCCTGCAGTGAGTCAGAAACAGAGAACAATTTCTACATAGGACTGGCACTGCTCTCTCTTTTATTCCTCCTGTGCTCTTTCAAATTGAAGAAAAAAACCCCGTACCATTCCAAAATATGAAACTTCTGCTCTGCTTTCAGCAGCTGCCTAACACAGCAGACAGGCAACAACAGGAACAAGCTTTTCATTTGTAGATTACCAGCTCTGTTTCATGTATTAAATGTCATTAAATATATGAAGACTCTGGAAGCTCAAGTCCTATGAAATGTATCCTCTGATGATTAAGCTTATTAAAAATAAGAAAACAAAGTAATGCAACCTCAGTACTGCAGGCTTCTGATAAAACTGTCAATAAAAAACTAACTCTGTTGCCAAGCGATGAACATGGAAATGAAGGTGTCTCACTCCAACTGTCACATCCCCGAAGGACGTGTGTGAGAGCATGGAAAGCACACGCTGGGTTTCCAGTCCCTAGTCCCTTCTCGGGAGCTCAGGAGCAGTAGGCAACACCAGGCTCTTCAGAGCACTGCAGAGGGAGCTCCACATTTCCAATGACCGTAATGGAAAACTGAGGTTGAAATAGTTTCTCCTTACAAATACTGTTGCTAATTAGCCTAGAGTTTCCTTCCCCCACATCATAAGATATGAAGACATACTCTCCTCCTTAGCACTCATCCATGTGCTCAGGAGTAAGGAATCCATTATCATCTTACTGTGTAAGTACATACACACATATGCTTTTCATAAATTTGCCTAGAGAAGATATGGCCGGCTCTGTGTGAGCTGCAAACATTGCTGCCATCTCTTCTGCAATGAGTATTTGTGTTTGCAGCAGCTACGGCAATCGTGACGAACAAAGGGCTCCCTCATTGTCTGCAGTGGAGTCCTCTCGCACCGCCCTGCCAGTGCTCCATCCATGCTCAGAGATGCTCTTGTCTTCCAAAGTACATTAGTCCATTGTCTTGCTTTAACACACTGGAGTAACCATCCTCTAGCATATTATTCTTTCTGCTTTTTGGCAGAGAGAAAGGAAAACACTACAAAATGCCCAAGATCGCACTCGGCATTTGAAGGAGAAAGGCCAGCATAACACAACTCCCCAGGCACATCAGCGGCAGGGGACGAGCTGTTACTGCCACAGCCCCAGGGAAGGCTGGGCATATAGAGGTCCTACCACGGGCAGCAAGATATTTAGTCTTTCAAGAAGGATGGAGTTGTCCAGCCAGGCAGCTGTGTCCACTCAGCCGAGGGCTCTTTTATGTCATTAAACTTTAAGAGAACAAAATGCCACACTGAAAAGATAACAAGTAAACCAGAATCAAAATACCTTGGATAGCTTAGGAAATGTGATGAGAATTATTTTTAATGGTTTGGTATAAGCAATGGTCTGTCTAAAATATAACCTCTTCTTCTGCTAAATGAAATTTTCATAATCAGGCTGCATTAAAAATAGAATAACATAAAACCCAAACCAAAAGAGAGGAAAAAATCCCCAGAAAACACAAGTAACAACACCTTGAGTTCTTTCCCAGGTATAAAAAACACCTTTGGAGTTATTTATAGTTAGTCCCAGACCTCTGACCTGACATTGTGAGCACTTAACATGTCACCGGTCAGAAAAAAGCTATAATTAAAACTTTCAGCCAATGAAACAAGTAAGTAGGGCAACAGTGCTATGTGTGACACCACTTCCCAGCCTGATGCTACAATCCATTATCTATGCCATAGTTCTTCATCTTCTTGGAGCTTTTTCTCTGAATAAAGCATGTAATTAGATGACTTTAAAACTAAAATTATTTCTGAATGGAGGGAACATTTTAATTATCCTTTTACATAGAGAAATGAGGGAAAGCAAGCTGGGAGACGAGAAGGTAGGATCCTCTTTCACCCAAAGGTGTATAACTATCGCATCCTAGGAGACAGAACTACATTATAGTGACAGACACTAAGCCAAATCATCTTGAAAAGAGGTGTTTAACCCCAGCAGACTGAAATATTGACTGGGAGCAGTTTACCATTCATGGAAACACAAAGTATTATGTTCAGGCACGGTCAGGATCACATTCAGCTTTTGCCATCTCTGACTACTGCAGTAGAATAAAGGAATGACAAAACTACAACAAAACTTCCATTTTAAGATGACGGGCTCAAACATTTCACAAGCAGAAATGTGAAATGATAGGCTGAGATTGTCTGCAGTAGCAGGGGAATGAATGAATGAAGATTCAGAAACCTTCCACATCCATTCTCTCAGGCCTATAATTCAAGAGTCATGCAAGGGCAACAGCTATTTCTTGTCAAATCAAAGAACAGTATCACACTATGGAATAAATTAACTGATAATTTAGAACACCATTATCTATCACAAAAACAATGCTGATGTCTAATTTTGAAAGGTAATATTCAGATGCTGTATCCAAGCCATACACAACTCCACTCCTTATGACAAGTAATGGCCACAGAACAAGCAATAAATGTCACTAGTTTTTCATATAATAATTCCAGTAAAGGACAGAAGCAGATTTGTGAATAGGCTGGTAAATTATAAAGACGATTTTGCTTTACCTACAAAATTCTGGAGACAGACAATATGTTTATGAGGAAAGTCACTGTCAGAGTGCCAAAACAGAATAGATGTAGACTTACCTAACTCCTGGATGCTTGAGATTACAACCTACATTCCAGCAGAGGGTTTTTTTATGCTTTGAAAAAACATTGCAAAATTCAACACTGAAGATATCTTCAGCTCAAAGGAGGTTCAGCACTGCAGAAAAAAAGAGTGCTACAAACTGACTTGAGATACCTTACATGCAGAAAAGAGTTTTGCAGAGTAGAATGAAATTACAATGACAAGAAACCAGAAGGTGGTTTAAAAAATATAGTTTTCAAGACCTGAAAAAAACAATTTTATTGAGGAAATGCATGTATCTTAATGCTTTTGATAACATTGATTAATAGTAACTTTAAATTCTGCATTTCATAGACATCTAAGATGTCTATGCTTTCAGGAGGGCTCAGAATGGAGGAAACACTACTCCCATGAGGTCGCAGCTGTCAGCTGCAGTGGCAGCACGAGCAAGATGGGGCACCTTCAATGTGTACAGAGCGCTGCAACAAGACTGACTAATCATTGATAGCTGTCATCATCTAAGGCAGCTTTCAATTATTTCAGTTGACCAATGGAAAAATTTAGGCAAAAAAAGAAAAAACAGTGCAAGAAATGAAACATTAAAGTTACTAACATTAAAGGCAGAGCTGTCAATTTTCACACAATTTTCATTCCTTAAGGTCACTACACCCACTGACGCTGGCTCCTTCAAAAACTAAGCCAGCTTACTGCATCACAGCCATTATTTCCACAGCAAACTGTCCAAACAGTTCAGGATAATAAAGACATACAGACTGAAAAATCCCTACAGATATCTTTGTTTACCTTCTTTCTCTGTACCAATAGTATTTCTCTGTACCAACAATCCCTCTCTGAAGCAGGAACACTACAATGGTTCAAAACCTATCCGTCAATAAGCATTTCAGAGGGGATTAAAAAACCCCAGAGATATTCAATTTCATCATCAAAGCACAACATTGTTTTTGTGGGCGTCTTTTGCTTCCTATGACTGATGCATCAGATGTATCACTTGATCTTGTCCTTCAGACTCATGACTCCACAGCAAATAATGTCAAATAGATGTATATAAGCACACACACCACAAAAACATCTGTCTGGGAAAACAAATTTAAGGAATATAGAATTACTGACATCAACCTCAATATTCTTATCAACTCACTCATACCCAAGGATAAGTGGATCATTAACAGCTAATTTTAAAAGATTCTGATGTGGATTTTGAAACGTTTGCCTGTGATGAACTATTTCAAAGTTGAGTTGTCTCAATGCCATGTAACATAGATGAGACTGGTACAAAAGATCAGAGTGAGATATCCTTAATACAAAATGAAGAGACCAAATAACAGAGCAATTTAATGAGAAGAACTTACTTTGCCTTTGATCCCAAACCATCTGTGTTTGTTAACCTTGAGGACACAGCCAAAGTGCTGATGTTTTTAAGGAAACTTCTTGCCAGGGTGGTTTGAAGGCCACCACCTTCAGGACATCTTCTGCCTTTACTGCTCCAGTGCTAAGAGGTTTATTTAATTTTATTTTTTTTTTTTTGTGGAGTTGCTACTGGTTACTTCTTCTGGAATAACAGGTTTAGGTTATGGCTAAGGGCACCAACCCCATGGCATACGACAGTTTCATTTTTTTATTTAAATCAAAACAGCACAACTGCTGCTAAAGGCCTGATCCTACAATCTTCAAACATTGACATCTCCTACTGCTTCAGTGCAGGAACAAGAACAAAATAAATAGCTTTTATTTAATCTAGCAGTGACAGTCTGGTCTGCTTTATCTCACTGTTGTTCCGGTACTACAATTCTGTGGTACTAAGGCAGACTTGTAAGCCTGAAATCACTTTACATTTTCAAAACAGTGAATTTTGAATGATCAAAGAACCTGATACAAACTCCCAGAGGATACTGTCACTGAGGGATATTGGGATAGATCTCATTCTCAGCATACACACATAATTACCACTAATATTAATGACCATCATGCCCATCAAACACAGAAAAGGAACTCAGTGATATGCCATCCTACAGCTGAATTATGTCAGCAGGAAAACCAAGCCAAGAAAGTAACTTAAAAACTAATGACATTGCTGAAAGGTCAGACAGGATTCATTCTGAAATGCTGGGATGTTTGAAATCTTGCTATGCTTCCGTTAGCCGCAGCTACTCTGAGAGCCATACGATTAATAAGGGACCAACAGAAACCTAGTTTAAGCTAAGTGACATGTTTTACATCCAACACTATAAAGGAGATTTTCAAACTCTGCAAGGATACGTACATGCAGCTGACATGATTAAGTGTCTGCAGCAACGCAAACACAACTCTGACCCAAGTAAGCATCCTATTTTTTCCAATCTCTTAGTATCCCTGTTGCATAACTGTGACAGCATATGACCAAAATAACCTGCAGTATCTACAGTGTGAATGTTCACACATCTTTGTATCTGAGACCATGACTAAACTAAACTCTGTTTAATAAATCAGTTCCCCCCATGAGGTAGCTGTAATAAAAACAAAAGCACAGGAAATTTTACCAAGTAACTTCCTCATTGATAAGATGAAGTAAAAGAAATTTACACAATGTGCTCAAAATAAAAGCAGTGTGGAAGCACTATGTATTCTTGTAACTGCTTTATCACTATTCCCAAAAACCTCAGAAGTACTGACATTACAGGAATAGAGAAATACACCTAATGTGCCACCCATTGCAAACAGCTTATTCAGTCTTGGAAAAATTATCCACAGAAAAGATTTTAAACTCCTTTCTTGTGAAATCCATGGGCTTTCATCAGGTATCAATATGAAGTTAAGAGCTCTCTGTAGTATCGGACGTTTTGTGAGCTTCACAGAAAGCAGCATTATGAAATGTAGGGAGGAACTTCCCAGCGGCAGCAGGCCAGCCCCAGCAGGCTAAAGGGAGCACAGCCTTCAAGGGACTGGGCATCTTCCAAGGGAGGAAAGAGGATGCAGAGCAGAAAACGCATGTAAAAGAAGAAAGCAACAGAAGGACAAATCCGTGGTGTAAGATGAAATTATAAGGTTTTGCACACCTCATCTGAAAGCTCACTAAATAGGTCTGACTTCAACAAATGTTGAAATAAATTGTGTTTCCTAAATAAACTTGAAACCAAATTACCTCCCTTTTTTTTCTTTTCCTAGAACACTCTTTTTTCAGCACAAAACGTGGTTTGGGAGAGATACAAGGATTACTTTTGCAGAGCTCAGCAGCCTGTGCTTTCCCCAACACCTGCCATCCCCAGCCCCCTGGCAGAGCAGGTCCCAGGTTCACTCTTTAGGCAGCTGTGCTCCACTTTTGTGTGATACTTCCACTGTCACAGTTACTTACTCTGCTGAAAGACCAAAATTGCTTTTTACACTTACCCTAAAATGAAAGGCAGCTGTAAAACCCACCGGCCCTGGAAGGTTTAACACAAGTCAGTGCAATATATTTAGCTTTACCTTTGCCTAAGCGTGGTGTTGTGTGGCAGCGAACTGGGCTGTACATGTTTAGCAGCATTTGTTCAGTGCAAAGGCCTTTGAAATTCAGCCCAGGGTGTGCAGCATCTGCTAGGAGCCATTGTAAAAACTGGCAACGCTACAAACTCAGGATTTGCTTTTCAAAAATAAGCAATTTAACTGCTCAATAAATAAATGAATAAGAATTTGTTCAGCAGTTTTCTAATGCTCTCAGACCGACCGAGAAGAGCAGTGGCCCAGTGCAGGCAGCCTTCCCGGCACCTCTCACATCAAGGGGCAGGAGGCAACATCTTGCCCTTCGTGAACCTTCTGAACGAACTATTTTAATCGCAAAGTTCTTTGCAGCCCTAAGTAAGTTCTGTTACACCCTGTTGCTCGATTTGGCTCTTGGCCTCCTTACCATGGGAAAGCACCCCTGTTCTGTCCTCTTTACTTTCCATCTGCTTCCTGCAGCCCACATACACACAAGCACATCTTCCCATTCTCTTTAGGTAGCTGCTGAGCCCCTCTCCTTGGGATGTTGCCTTCCTCTGGAGAAGTCTCCCCTGCAACCAGGCAGCACCAATAAATGCCACCCCCGCACTCTACGTACACCTGTACTGCAGGAAACCCTCTTCCCTCATTTTTGAAGTTTCCTACTTAGAGTGCTCCTTTACACAGTGGGCACAGCCCCTCCTTCCCCGCAGAGCCACGTCATCCCAGTGTTCCCAGTGCCGAAGCTTCCAAATTCACTTGCATTGGCACATCCCAAAAGGTGCGGCCCCACACAGGTAATTTGTTTTTTCCACCCTGGCAGGACTGTTGTGTGGATTAACAAAGTAACTTTTGCAAAATGCCCAGAGTGTGCAACATACTACATAAGCACTAAGGATTATTATTAGAGACTAAAGTCCTTCAAACCATTCTGTGATGAAGTGATGGCGAGGAGGGAGGGGAAGAAAAGAAAAAGTGAGTTCCTCATGCTGTGCTCCAGGAGCAAGCATCACTTCTTGCACAGAACAGCAGCCACATTTCTTGGTCTCTTCCACCTGCACGCCCCTTACCCATTGGATTATTTTGACTATCTGGATCTAACATGCTGTGACCTGACACATCCAGGTCTTCGCAGATGCCACGCATTAACAATTCAGAGATATGTTCAGCTGCACCTTGAGTCACAGCAATTGCTCCCACCTAAGCAGTAAATTAATTCTTTGTAAAATCATTCATTTTTAATAGGCATGAAACATAAGTCCAACAAACTACGCTCTTTAACCACATTTCTAAATATATTTCCAGTTTAACTGGTTTTTTTAAGCCTAACAGCATTTCTCACAGACATCTTTAGCCAGTTGAGGAGAAAAGAGGATGTTCTGAGCACAGAACCGGGGGCTGGAAGCTCAGCACCTGGGACCAGCTCTGGGCTGACCTAGGCATGGCCACAGCACACCACCTCTGCCCTACCTGTCTTCTACACAAACAGAAATTGATACCACAGTATTAGAGGAGCAGACTTTGGCGAACACTTGTAAAGTGCCAGGAACATATGAAGCCTTCCACGAAAGCTAACATTATTATGCAATATATGTTACCCGGCACAGAGACCCCTTACATGCTGCAGGAGCTGAAGGCATGCAAAATATAGCATGTTAATTTTTGTATACTGAAAACAAATCAGCTTTGGGAGAATGTTACCAAGAAACCCACTTAACTGCTGCACTATCAATTACTTGCTCTGTTCTCACGTATTTTATTGCCAAGCTGGTGTGCTCAAGTCATCAGATACTGTCAATTCAGGGGCTCTATGCCTTGCTTTTGCCGCCTTGGTGAACTCACAGAAGTTGGGGTCCCACTCCCCATGTCTGTGTCAACTTATAAAATGGAAATAAGGACACTGATCTCTTCTGTAGAGGACTTAAGAGATCTGCTCACAGAAAGTGCCAAACGAAGGTGAAATATTACTATTATACATAACGTGAATTCTCTTGAGTCTGTTCCAGCTGCAAACTGCCACCCTGAAACACCTCGGTTCTTAAGCACTTTTAATCCTCTTCAACAACAGCTTGGGAAAAACGTTCTGCAGTACTCTCAAAACCAGCAGATGTACTTTTTTTAAAAAAATAATTAATTAACAAATCGCACCACTTGCCATTTCAATTGTATCCAGGAAACATAGCTCTTGACTGCAAAAATGGCAAAAGGTGAAAAGATAATGAATTGATGGTAACATCTCTCGACACATACAAATGAAGAAAACTGAGGTCAGCACATGCTGCAAAATCATGACAGATTGCACTCCAGAGGACCACAAAGATGAGCCAGCACTATGCAACTGATTTATCTAGGGATTAGTCAGAGGTCACTCCTGCAATAGTTTAGGAAAGCTCATTGCTTAGCTACCAGCAGGACACCTCACATGAACTCTAGCTTCCAGTTACAACCATACTTAACCCTTTTGTTACTTAAAAATAATCACCGCTCAGACAAGTAGGTCCCTGATGTTACGTCAAGTTGATCGCCCCATCCACTGTCTTGTACCTGTAACAATCACAAAATGTGAGACCCAAAGTATAAGAGACCATTCCAGTACCATGTGGTCTCACCAGAAAGGACAATTTCCCTTTTCATTCTAATTTTAACAACAGAGCCCCAAAAGCACCATCTCTTTTCAAGATAAGTACTTAATTTTAAAAGTCATATGTCAAAGACTTAAGTCAAAGGCGGCCATTGTGTGTTTGTACGATACCCACCACAGCAGGCTCTCATTTCAAACTGGATGCAGATCTGTGACGGGTTGTTAATCATCCGCCTCCTGACTTCTGCCAGGGGAGAATGGACTATCCATTTATCAGACACTTGAAAGCAAAGCAGAAC
>JAVJGJ010000060.1:17005741-17031882 GCA_035590215.1 Microhierax caerulescens
CCCCCCCCCCCCCCCCCCCCCCCCCCCCCCCCCCCCCCCCCCCCCCCCCCCCCCCCCCCCCCCCCCCCCCCAAAAGAAAAGAAAAAGTATTCCAAAATGAGATTGGTCTTGAAAAAGACAAACAACTACTGAGCAAGCAGTAATCACGTATTGCCAGCTATGGGTAAAGATGAGCCATATTCCTTCTCACTAACCCTCCACTGGAAACTGATGATAGAACTGTGGTTGAAAGAGGAAACAATGGATGCCCAAATTGGCACAACTGCTTCACAGCCCATGCACACCACACCATTTCGCTTGCTCTATGCAGAAAATTTCACATATGAAGATATCTTTATGTGCTGCTTTATATGTGCAATTAACCCCAAGCAGCTGCTGAATATTACTTTTCATGAACAAGCCAGATGTGAGCTCCATCCCTGTCATTCCAGCAGCCAACATTTCTGCACTATATTTTTTCTGAAGGCACAATGCATGTACAATCACAGCTTTCCTGACTGCTGTCATGGGCCATTTTCTTTGGCTGAAGAAGGCCACAGAGATCGTTTAGTTACAACCATGCACATGGAAGGAGCTTCTCAGCACATCAGATGAAGTACTGAAGCTAGTAAGAACAAATTCTGAATCATTAAATTTTGAATTAAGAAAAAGACCTAAGGAATAAATATTTAGAAGAGCTCACTGAAGCCTTATGGATAGGAGCATCATGACTAATTACTCCAGTGATCATTTAAACATGGAATTAGGAAAGATTAGAAACAACAGAAAAATAAATCTCACCAATTACATGCATAAATGCAGATTAATCCACATGAGAACCTACCATATAAATATCCAATGCAATTATTAAAGCATTAAAGAAATAGTCATAGATAATCTGATTTTCATTTTTAAACAGCCAGCTGCAGAAATGTAAATCTGCACATTTTCTTCTTTAACTTCATAATTCAGGAGTAAAAGGTGATTTGTTCAGAGTGTAGCTGAAGTTTAAGGGCTGGACAATTGATTAAGGAATTAGAAACGGCATTAGAAAAGAAATGGAATGAGCAAACCCCGTATGTCCAAATGACAGAAAAAGTTCTTAAAAACAAATACCACACACATACACACACACACACACACCCCAAAAAAAAAAGACAGAAAGAGAGAGAGAGAAAATGAAATAAACACTGGGAAACTAAATGAAACTGTTACTTCAGTGTAAAGGAATTTTTAAATTTTCATTATGTGCTCAGATTTCATTTTGCACCTATGAAAGTACTGTCAGTTATTCATAAAAGAATAACAAATGGTTTAGAAGGAAATCATTCATTCATTAATGCAAAAAGATTATTTAACATCATTTCCATGCTTATATAATTTCTCATCATCTGTTTCAAAAAAGAACTTCTGCAACATCTTATTTGTTGTTATTCAGGACAGCGGAATTGCTGGAGGGCACAGTGAGAGCTGAAGAGCATGCAATTAACACAAAAAGGAAAAACCACAGCAGAAATTCTAGCCAAAATCTCAGCCCCCTTGAGTCTTCCTCTGACAACAGAGAATGCAGATGGGGGCAAATAGGAATTGCCACCGCACAGGCTTCAGCTAACAAGCGCACACACACACCCCGCAGGCAATCCCACAATTTGAAATTTCAACACAGATGTAGAGGTAAGCCCACCTCAGACAGTGGCTAGAGGCAGCCAGTGCGGCGAAATCTCCCTCCAGCCTCTTTACTTCCACTGGTTAATATTAAGAACAAAAATTCTGGGAATCTGGATTATATCCATCACTGGCATATAACTGCAGGTCACTGTACAGTGCCTCAGATACAATATAAGGCTAATAAATTCTTGAGTTCTTTGTAGAGCTTTTAGAGGGACTTGAGTAACAAGTCTGCTTAAAACAGCAGTGATCTAGATCTGTAAAACAGCAGTGATCCAGACTGAAAGAGCCTCAATGTAGATGTGACTGTCTTAACACAGTTTTGCCTTTACGTTCCCATACCAGATTATATGTCCACTTTCTTAGCAGAAAGGAAGTTGAATACCTCAGCCATTCAACAGTGCAGATGCAGGGTATTTTTGAAACATTGGCTATTTTGCAATTACCTTAAGTCATGAAATGTTGCACTGTACTGTGCCGTTTCCTTTTGAAATTCTCTATTACGTGGGTACTGTGAATCACCATATTCATGTATGCAGCTGACTCATTTCACAGTGTAACAAGCATTTTATTCACTTTAGCTCTCATATGGATTCTTAAATGAACAGACAGCTAATTTCAAAGACGAACATTTTATCATTTTCAACCTATTTTCCCTTTGCCTCCCCTCCTGGAGTTCAGCTTGAGGGCCACCGCAGTTAACCCACAGATCTGCCACTGTTTTACTGGATTAATTTGACCGTGGGCTGTACTGTCAACAAGGAAAATTGTATTAATAGGTTGCAGATAACTAGTGAGGACACCAGGGACCATCTTGTTAACCAAAGACCACACAGTAGCCCAAAAGATCTTTATCCTAGAAATTAAGTATTTCAAAAGCTCCTCAAATTTGCAGGCTCTTGGGGTGAAGGGGAAGAAGTTTCTAACAACCACTCCCCTTGGGTGACAAGTTCATTTTCATGCAATATTTAAAGAAATGAGGATTTCCTGCACAGCTGTTACAGTGTCCTTGGAGACACCATTTTCAGGCACTCTGCTCCCTCTTAATTCTAGTCAACAACAGCCACAGGCAGATTACGTAGCTGGGACTTTACTGACACAGCTAGGAGCCCCTAACAGCACTCATAAGCCAAGGGATTTTTCTCCTGTTGTCATATTACATAAAAATACAAAACAGTTAAGAATCTGGCACTTTTCAAAAATCCACTGATGATTAAAAAGTATCTCCACGTTTTGCTAATCAAATAAAAAAACCCATAATCTTATAAAGCACTGGGCTAATTTTAGACTTAAATACTGACAAGGCCTGTGGTTATTCCTGTTTACATGTCAGTGGCCATGATCTCCATGGCATTCATCATGCTTTCCTGTTAGCTAACTTAGGCAACTTACCCCTCGTGAAAGGCACTAAAATTCTGGATACAGATCTTGCAAAATATGAATTAAAGAGAAGGCCACTGGCCAGAAATTTTAAGTCTTACTCCTTTTAGAAAAACAGTGAATTCAAGACTCGTGGTCTACAAACCTGGCCATCTGCTTATACGCTTCTTCAGCCACCGCAAAGATATGTGGATCCATATCCCCCATATTTTGGCCACTGTATGCATTGATGATATCTTCGCCATAGATAGGCAGTTGTTCATAAGGATTTATGGCCACTAAGACGATACCTACAAAGGAAATGAGAAAAAAAGGAATTATTAATAGTTGTTTCAATATAAAACAAACCAAAAAATGGCTTTAACACTAACTTTTTTTCTAAACTTTCTAAAAATATTAACTAAAGAATAAGGATTTGATACACTGACTTCCACAGGTACTTATTCTGACCACAGTTTTGTGTACAAAAAGCACCAGAAGCGTTTACTTCTACTCTGCTTTAGGAAACACATTAGGGACAGCTTTTTACTTTTTCTCTCGATCTGCCTTTTCTAAAGCTAGCATGCACAAAACAGATTCTGACTGTGTCAACTTGAAACACCGCCTGCCCAGTGTAGTAAGCCAATGAATGTACACTGTATTTCCCTGTATTTTACTGTGGATTACAAATGATAAGGTGATTTGTTAATTATAACTAGTACATGGCCTCAATGACTGTCAGTTTGGATACGTGAAGTGTGTTAACCCTTCAGCTGTTATGCTATGCCCAGGAACATCTTCAGTTTTTCTAACAAGCAACAAAGTAGAGTCATGGTGTAATTGGTATTCCAGACATCCCTGCCAGTCAGGCAGGACAACCTCCTGCTCAAAGGGATCAAAAAAACCCCCATGTAGACATATTTCATAGGGCTGATACACAGCAGTATCCAGTCGTGTCAGGAAGTTAAGTGATCACAACTCTAGCAGGCACCATAAACCCCTCATCTTACACATCTCTATGTATAACTACTTACACCTTGCATTTTCTACTTTTCCCATCCCAATTAAACACATATCTGCCTTTTTTAATACCGCTCATTACTACAGCATTTCTAAACTCATGCCATTCTTCTACTCGCCCTGCACAGGGAAACTTAAGTCTTACTCTGTACATACTTCCCAGCCACAAAGTGAGATCTCAAATGCTTTTGGTACGATTTTCTTTTTCATGAGAAAGGATTGCTCTGGCCACAGGAATGATTTGAAAAAGATTACTTACACCTTTTTCTCCTGCAGCATTTACCATGGGTAGGGAACACTTATTTACTCCATGCAGGGGTGAAAACACTGATCACTGCCACATGAGACCCAGTTGTGTCAGGCAAACTGTGCTCTCTTGACATAGCAATTCCTCCTCGCCTTTACAATGTGATGGGGGGCGGGGGGGGAATAAACTCTAATTTTAACAGTGGCAAAAATAGAATTTCTTCTTACATATATATGTTGGTGCCTAGAAGTGACAACGCCGGTGCAGATGGCTGCATAGTGATTACAGCAGGCATGCTGCACATGCTCCTTGGACAAATCATCACTGAAGAACCTGCCCTAGAAGCATTTCCATAGCACTCAACTCACTTCTAAATTTATTCAGAAATACACACACACACGCATGCATGCATATAGACTTCCTCAATGCAGATCCCAGCGCTCTGCTCTGTGCAGATTACAGTGTTGAGATGGCTATCTAAGAAATCTTCCATGGAAAAGCTGGGAGAAGGGAAGTGAAAGCACCTCAGTCTGGCACTACACTGGGAGCATCATCCCATTTTTAAATCCTGTCACGCATTTATAGATCAAGCACAAGGCACAGCAAAAGCACTGAACAACAAGAGAATATCTTTCGTTAAGAGATCTGACAGACCTCAATCTATTTCCTCAAATATAAGGCAAGTTTTACGTCTTAGACCCACCCATATAAGTATAGTCAGTGATTTTTCCATCAGCCATAACACTGAAATTACTCAGGAGCTTGAGTGAAAAGTCTCTATAAAATTTTATGCCAAGTAATGCTGTAATGATGAGCCAAAAAGTAAGAGGAGGGTTAGGGAGGGGAAGGGACATCAGTACTAGGAAACTCAAGGAACATTTTCAGTGTTGGTTTTTAACATCTGCCCTTTGTAACTGTGAAAAAATAGTAAAAAGTAAAGCAAGGCCGCGCTACCGAGCCGAGCTTCCTATGCTTGCAAGTCTAATCAGAGACACATTAAAACAACATCTGTGTGAGGCTTCAGACAATTCCCTCCTGCTTTTGACTATGTTGGCAAAAACAAACCCTTGAATTCCAAACAAGCAGCCCCATGACAAGTCTCCAGCATATTAAATCACTTAACTTTAGTAGCTATCTGTAAAATCAACAAGCAACTACCATCTGGAATATCCAAAACAAGTCAGTTAGGAATTATATGCTTTCTATGGAATTTTTAAATCCATCTGTCCCATGGGACTATAATTCAGATTAATTTATATATAACTTCTCTTTATCTCCACTAAAACATATTGCTATTTTAATAAATATCTGGCCTTTCCCAAATCAGATTTATGTGTGTTTTCTTTCCTACAATTACATTAAATTAAACTCTGACTACTCTTTTTGCCATTCTTTTTATATATACCCAAAACGAGTGTACATAATTCTTTTATCTTGAACATATTCACCCATCTGCGCATAAAATGCATGCTAATAGAAATAATTTATTCATTTAAAGTTTGCTCTCCTGCATTGCAGGCTGTATTTTATACATCTGAACTAACCAGCAGTATTCACTGAGTTTTCACCACAGCCATAGCAGTTTTTTCATAAAAGCATTCAAACTTTCCTTTGTAACTTTTCATCTTACTTTATTAATTCTTCATTCCATATTCCTAACAGTAAAGCCAAGTTATAAATCACTTCTGAACTGCTTGTGAAAGGCTGACTTGAAATTAAGAAATCAGGAGGTATTCTGTTTAAAAGTTTGGATTACTTCAAAATGAAATTTTAAAGAATTTAATATCCAATTGACACATTACACACTGACAGCATGGTTGAATTCATTTCTAGGGCTGTGGACATCCATCCATCCCAGTTCTAGTTCTGCTGGTTGGGAATACTGTCACAATAATACGGTGGGTAAAAGTGTTTTCAATCTCCTTCAGGCTAAATCAGCTGGGTTAGCTCAAACCACCTTTACATGGTATTAAACTAACTGGGCTAATGCGTGAGTCAGATTAAGGAAGCAAATACAGTTCCTTCTGCAGGGAGAGCTCTAAGGCAATAATCTTTGCAGAGGGAAAGTAACTTGCACTTAAGAGGGGAACTGATAGAGCAGTTTGGAAGGTGAACATCTGTGGCCAAAGGATAAGGTTTTTAAAGGCTGCCACACCACCATTATTTTCCTTAGCTTATAACAAAATATACATATGCCCACATCCCAAGCTAAGAAACCCACAGCACACTGCATTCCTCAGGTCTCCAGGCAGCGTTAAACCTCCTTCACCTGCACTTTAACTTCCAGGACCTTCCATGCTACTGGATCCACGTTTCGAATAAATCCACATGCAAGCCACTTGAGTCTTGTCTGGAAGAAAAACAGATGACCAAGCTCCACTAGTCCCAGCCCTTTGGCAGACTCATCCATGAAGAGCTAAAGGCCTTCCAGCCCTATGAGGAACTATAAAACCAGCGAAACTCACAACTAAAGCTGCACTCGGGAAAATATAAAAACAACATGATTTCCCAAACATGGTAAAACAAAACTAGCAGATAGCACGTTCCTTGCAAAAGCCTCTTAAATGATGCTAAACACAGAACATGTCTGCAAGCAGCCGAAACACAAACCAGGCAGGCTGTCTTATGGGAGGGGTACGGCAGCGTCAGCAGGCACAGGACCACAAAACTCAGACTGAAAACCCCTTACAAGCTCAGGCCACAAGACTCCAGTTGCACACAAACCCTTTCACAAAATGTTCCTCCATGAAGAGCTTTGCTCAAGGGGCACCAGGGAAAGAAACACAGACAATGTCTGAGCAGGGGAAACTAAGGTGGTTTCCCAGCGCCGGGACCACAAGATGCACCTTCAGCAGGGGTTGCCCAGTGAGGCTGTGTATCCCATCACTGGAGATACTCAAATACTCAGACATTTTGACTGTCCAAGCCCTGAGCAACCTGAGCTGGTCAGACCGGTTTTGAGAAAGGAGCTTCACTGAAGACTTCAAGAGGTCTCTTCCAACCTTAATTATTCTGTGCCTCTAGTCATCCTCTGACTGCATGATGGGATGATGGGATGTAGGTATGAATCATCTCCAACTCCTACGGGAATGAAGGCTGGCTGCAAGCAGAGGGTGGCAAAGTCTGATTCAGTCCCCCATGGTCTGGCTGTTGTTGAGAGCAGGACCACAAGCAGAAGAACTCTGCTGAGCATCCACAGGTTAGGAATAGCTGGAGTGAGCAAAATATGGCAGGCCATTACGGCCTGCCGTCTGTCCATCACAGTAGGTCTAGCATACTGGTTGCCTTAGCTCTCCAAACCCATCACCATGAGCTGTGAGAGTGACCAGAAGAGGGAAAATCTGACCCTTGGCATATTCCATATGCAGACCAGAACAGGATGAGGCTTTCAGCCGCAAAACACAAATTCCTGCTTCAGGTACCTACACCTATGATTAGCTGCCAAGGACCACCTTGCCACATGACTTCCCTGCTCTACAGCTTGCAAAACAGCACAAAGTACAACAAAATTATAAACAGCAAGTCTAGTAATATACAATAACATAGAGAAGGCTCTGGATTGTGATACCAAGAACTGGGACTGTACTGCAAAACTCTAGAGACAAAGTTGAATTGTACATTAAAAAAGAAATTATGGGCCATGTTTTCTGCTGGCATAAACTGGGCTGCAAAGAATACAGAAATGATAATTTGACAACACAAATGTGCCTTTGCCTTAATCAAGCAATTATGGGAAGGAAATTTTCAATATCTGGTTTCTAGCGATCACATCATCATATTATGTTCTGGTTTACTCAGCTTAAAATGTAAAAAAATGCATGAATTACTTAAACTGTCTCTTATGCACTAGCACAACATCCAACA
Organism: Microhierax caerulescens; assembly: GCA_035590215.1. Classification (NCBI taxonomy): domain Eukaryota; kingdom Metazoa; phylum Chordata; class Aves; order Falconiformes; family Falconidae; genus Microhierax; species Microhierax caerulescens. The sequence continues at coordinate 17,013,879 of JAVJGJ010000060.1, forward strand.
TACAGATAAACTAGAGAAATATTTGGAAAATTTACAAAGTTTATGTATTCTGAAAGGTTATATGAAAAGCTAGCAATGTATTTTGACTAAAGACTGAGATTTAAAAGAAACACATGCACAATGAAACAAAAAAGTCCAGAAGCATGACATCTAAATTTTAAGCCTAAAATATCTCACAAGGTTTCTTTAAAAGAGATCACTCAGCTGCAATTTTGCACTTATGATGAAGCAATCATTAAAGCCATTTCCCCCGATTCTGATGATTGGAAAATATCACAGGCAACTACAACTTCACATAACCTCTACCACAAGTTAAACAGTATTTTAAAAACAAAGATTGTAACTAATTGTGATCAGACAAGCATTGGCTCATGTACTGTTACAAATTTGCTCCTATAGTTACACTGATTGCAAAACATGAAGAAGAAAATAAACTGGTATCTTCCATACAAAGATGGAGGAGCTGAATGCAGAGGTAGGCAATCATAGCTGGGCAATAAATCCACCGAACAGCAAGGCTAGCCTCCTGCACCTGCACCTTGTGAAGCCCTCCTCCAGCCCACACCTATCTAAGCAAGCCTAAGGGGAACACCAACCAGCCTGGAATCCCATTGGCAAGCTAAAATTGCTATATACGTATTTTATAAACAGAGTCCACTGGGAAGCTAGAGGAACACAGAGTGAAGTCAGCTTTCTCTGAACCTTAATACTCTCAAGTCTACTTGATGCACTTAATGACCACAAACATAGGGACTTCTGTCAGAATAGCGCAACACGCCCTATCATTAAATGACTAAGTTAAAGGCTGGCATATCAACTTTCCTTTTCCTGCCTAGGGCATTCTCTGTAAAGATTATGGTATGAAACAACAGTACTTGCCACAGTAGGTATAGATTAGCTTAGAGTCTATAAATCGAACTTTGAGGTTGTGTAAAACAGCAGGTTCATGGAGATAACTGAGTGCTGTGAGGTCATTTTCACCAACAAGTATGTCAGGGTTTCGCAAGGGTGGGAGTTCCTTTGTCTTCGGATCTAGGCAATATTCTAGGTCCTGAAAAATCAAATGGAAATGTGTTGAGAGATCGGGTGTTTAGGTTTCCTCATTCAGTCCCTCCAACCATTCTTCCCAGCAAAACTTGCCCAAGTTACAAAAACACAATGCAAGGTTTAAATTCTCTGATGATTCAAGTTAGCAGTTCTTTCTCCAAAGACATAATTTACAATTTCCCAAAAGGGTTTTCTATATGTATAACAGGCAACCATAAATATGGATCATATCTTTTAGACTATTACTGAAGCAAACCCCTTGCTTTTGCTGCCAAATCTTTTTATCAAACAAAACAAAATACTTCATATCATAAATCTAACCAGTCTTTAGACTGGTTATTTTCCTCTGGAGTGGAACAGAGGAAGCAGATTCACATCAGTCTACAGCCAGCTTCACAGACAGTAATATGACATGAGAATGCTGGCATAATGCTATATAGAATACATAAACTGAAAAAAAAGCTACTACATTTTTTGCAGATCTAAATTAATCTCTAATATAGATCTTTTAATTGCATCTGTCTCTAGCTCTAAAATCACTTTATTTACCTGCTGTCTCCTTGTCCCACACAATGTGACTTAACTGGCAAACACCCCCATTCTACTACATGCAATGTGCAAGTGTGCAGCATCACCACACAGCCTGGAATATGTGGGGGGAAAATTAATCTTGTCAGATTAAAAACGTTGTGCTCAGCTTGCCGTATAAGAGTGAGTCAAAGACTGACATTCATTCAAGTAAGATATTTTATTTAGAAGTTATTCTATATACATAATCTGTTCTTTATACTTCACCATTACGCAGGCCTTACATGAGAGTAGGATCTAAGCTGCCCACTAGTAAGAAAAAAAGAAATTAAAAATACTTGACCAACTGCTGTAGATCGTGATTTTCCATTAGAAGACCTGAGGAATCACTATCATTATATAACAAAATCAAAGAATCATTTAGATGGCTTGAAAAAAAATGAACAGGCCTTGACTAGAAGGATGTGAGCTTTTCATAGACATCTCATAATTTCTCTGCACATATATAGCATCATTTTCATATTGCCCTTAATCTTTGCCCCTTTTTATCTTTATTAATCTCCTGATGGTTATGCACAACTTAAAAGTCACAGTTCTTCCTCTGCAACACTGTTCTCCTAGCAACACTGCTCTCACTGGAATATCAAACCAGGGTTGTAAGTTTAAAAGCGTAAGCACTAAAAGATGATGCAACTGAACATAACAGGCAGTCAGATAAAAGCAACAATATTTTTTTAATTTATTTTAAAAATCAGGAAAAATCAATTTTTTGTAACTAAGAATACTACTGGAAGTTGGTGGCCAAGAATGATTGCACATACATAAATACTGATATATGTTGACAGTACAGCTTCCTGCGTTGACACATCAGTTTCTGCTCTACAACAAGCACAATCAGCTTACAACCAATACGCAGACCTACCTTGCCCTCTTCAAGTCGAAGCTGGAGGACTTTATCTCCAGGTTTATAGTCTCTGAGAAGTTCTGCTGACTTCCAGACCTCCTCCGGATCAGGGATCCAAACCCTGGCATACTGCAATACAATAACAACAGCAAAAGGTCAGTGACTTCTTGTTCCATTATAGTTAAATCATCAATACGCATGACACCAAAATCACTTTTTTGGTTTTTTAAACACATGTTTAACAGCCAAACCCTTAAGCAATAGACAAGTTAATTAGGAGGTCTGATGTGAATAAGTTGTTCTATTGGAAAAAGGTTACATGAGCTTAATTTTATTACCTACACAAAGAAAAAGGCATTTCCCATGCAAAATAATGCTCCAAGACACGCATTCAATGCTGGAAATCTACAAAGAAAAAAAATAATCTGTGTTTTCAGAGATCAAAAACTTAGCTATCAAAAAAATTACTTGCAGTAACTCTTCTGAGTAGGTTCTAAATGCATTTGCAGCATAACATTATATAGCTTCTTTTTGCCTTCTTTTTTCTTCCCCTCAGAGAACACATTGGCACATCTGTGTTAATTCAGGCAAAGCCATCTGATCTCAAGAATTAAAAGCTCCTTTCTTTGTAGCTGCAAATAGGGCAAGTTTAAAATGGATTATCTCCAGAATGCCAAAAGAAAAAACTCAAAAATTTTTGGTTGAAAAGGCCTCCAAATAACAGGGAAAAAAGCCAAACCAGCATTCCAATTAATGACCATTTTCACCCAAACTTTATTCATAAAAGTAACCGGAACAAACATATGACTTCTTTCCAAAACCAGAAAGAATATTCACACTTTTAAATGAACGAAAACATAATGGTTATCTCATATTCAAGAATCAGTCAAAGGCATAAGGAAACCATCTAGTTACTTAGACAGTTGCATGTACATGCAAATAGGTACATATGAAAACAGCTCTTGAGTAACACAAGGAAAAGGCTATGACATTTTTAATATATTAAGGCTTCTGAACTAACGCTCTTGCAATGCCTAGAGAGCATTGAGATCATCCCACACCCATCACCTTTGCAAACAAAACAGCTTCTTGGCTTTAGAGGTGCAGCCATGTTGCAAAACATTCTCAATCCACTAAGCAATATTATTTCAAAATAACCATAACGTCTTTGTTAACGCACAGCATTTGATGGGAGAGAAAACTGCATTTGGTCATACATCTTCATCACCTAATCTTACGCAACTTATTTTGTGCTATTTTATAGCACAAAAGTGCTATTTTTATTTTGTGCTCTTTTTTTTTTTTTTTTCTATTTTGTAGCATCTTCAGCCTCAAAGAATGCTGATGCTTCTTCCTCCCCCTTATTAACCCTGTCTTCCCGCAACTTAAAATTATGAACTTCTTGTTTCTACTAGGGATTTGTTAAAAGACTAACTTGATATTGCCTTCTTGTTGTAAGATGGGAAGCAATAAAACATGTTCAGCAAAGGCAGTGGGTTGGGGAGAGAGACCCGAGGAGTCCCAGCCCCTGGCCCAGGAGAGGGGTATGCACCCTGCTGGGCTGGAGGCTGCCAGGGAGGCTCAGTGCCCGGAATTATTTCAAACTTCACAAAGCAATTTGCTTCCCATACCCAGGATGCTGCTCAAGAACAGTGCACACAAGTAATTTACAACAGCCTAAATCAACGGCTTTTACCCTTAACACGATGCAGCCTTTAAAACACTGCTCCCAAACTCCTGAAAAGCTTACACCGTACATGTAAACAGATTCTCCCTACTGAGTGATAGGAGAAAAATAATGAAATAAAGAATTAAAAATTCACTTTCATCATTCCCACTACAGAATGTTATGCTCCACACCTGGTCTGTCTTTAACTTCACTGAATGTTTATGCCAGCCCTAAGAATCTAATTTATACAAAGACAATTTGTTCTTTGTAGGAAATATTTAGTTGTGTTTTGTTTTTTTGTTTGAGCTTTATGAGTTTCATACATATTTGCTGCTGTTTTCAGTGCAAAAGTGCAGTATTACTTTATTATTTACATACCCTCTTCCCCACTCCCCCAAAAGATATGAATACTCGTGAATTATTTGAAAAGGGAAAAATCCTTAAAGCAATTCTTGAGTATGTGCTCTCGCCATTCACAGAGCACTGTATATAACAGCAACGGAGGCCAACAGAAAGGCAGTGGAGCAGCTGGGAAAGGAGCAGTAGCAGCCATCATCTGAGCACTTGGATTATTTGCTTGTTTCAGCCCTGCTACATCCACAACTCACAGGCTAAGAAACATCGTCTCGGTTAAAATGAAGGTGCGTGCTAACAAGTGTATGAGCCAATGCAAGTACAAACCTACAGAAACTACAGAATAATTTCAAAATAATTAACCAGGATGTGACAACAGTATTAGAGTCAAGTAGTGTGCTCACAAACAATGTCCTCTTTCCTTTCCACTTGGTTTTTAAATAAAGGATTCCTTATAAAACTTCATAAATAATATCCAAACATACCATAATGCACCTGTTCACAGAACTCTCTTTTATTAAAAAAAAAACAACAACCACCAAACACAACAACAAAAATCCCAAAGCTAAAAATCAAAACCCTGCCAGAAAGCGAAGTTTTTTATTTTAATGCAAAGATGCTACGGTGTCAAGACACAGCTGAAGACTGAATGCATACCACACTTTGCCCAGGTTTCCCCGCCTACCGCCAGCTATAGCAGCAGTTCCCCATCCTCAGTACTTCTGACGGGATATTGCTTCCTCCTCATCACAGGAATTAACAGAACGCAAAGTAAATGTTAACACAAAAGGGGAAAGCACTTAGATTTTGTCTAACAAAACAGGTTTCCTCGCAAGGCTGGTTTCCTCTGGGCTACACAAAGCAAAGTTTCATGATGCAAAAATGGCAGCAGCAGCCTTGTAAGACCCAAATACTGTTAACTTCAGGTAGCAAATGTTGTGTAGCAGTTTCTAACTGTGATCTGTGCCAGCATGAAATGGGCACCTGTAATTTTTTCAGCTGAAACTGTGTATTTTCTACTGTCTACAGAAGGGAAAGAGAAAGCAGAAAACAGATCACCATAGAAACTGGGCTACTACAGACAGCTGAACCTTCCTCATGACATAACCCTTCAGATATTAAAGTCATCCTATGAGCACTAAGCTGTAGCTTTTCATCTCTAGCATCACTGCCTAGCCTTAAATCCCTGCCAAATAAAGCACATGGTAGAAAGAACAGGTGGGAGGAAAAAGAGAGATGTTCCTAATTATAAGTACTGAATTACTTCACAACATTCTCACCTCATCAATTTAGCAGAATGAGTTGCAAAATCAGATTTTCATTCTATCTTTTATATAATCAGTTGATGTTAAAACGCCATTGCTACCTAGCCTTTAGTAGGCTCCAACCCAACAGCAGAAAGCAAAGCACCACTGCTGATGGAGCCTCTCGCAGGAAATACATTACTCTAGTATCTCTACTATTCCTATTTATTAGTATATAAGATCAAGTTTATGACTACATTAAAATAAGACCAAAATACGATAAACTTCTAGACACTGATTTAGAAATCAACCTTCTAAAAAGGGAAGGGAATTCTAACCTAAAAATGACAATAAATTCTAAAATTCTAGCACTGAAATGACAATAAAAATTACAGCTAGAATCAAATGACATTTAGTGAAATTGTGCCTTATTACAATCAATTAATACATTACTCGTTCTAATAGTTCAATGCAAATTTGGATCCACCAGAATAAAACTGCTGATAGAGGAGATAACAGTAAGATTTACCCATGGAAAGTCAGTAATGAAATTTTAGGTAAATATTGTTACCTTTTATGTCACCCCAAGCTTACTAATAGCATTTCAGTATTGATTTGGCTCTACAAAAACCTAGCTTTCCTACCCAGGTAATAATGTTTGTACTTTCTCTGCAGGTGTTTCTGGCTCACTACTGATGACTTCTTATCCTCATCTGGAAGAGGCATGAAGAGGGCATGCAGCTCATCCTCCCAGACTAACTCAGCCACACCATCACGCTGGCACTCTGGGCTGGAGGCAGCAGACAGCTATCTTCAGCTGAGCATTCACAGGACTGCCACTTACTCTGAACAAGCTTAAAAAAACATCTGAATTAAAATATAAGGCAAACAGGTGAGATACTCTTGATTTCAGAAAGAAAACAATTAAATGCACATTGACAGGACGATTCCAAAATTCAGTTTCTTGTCTAGACTGTCTTCCAGCCACAGCAGATGAACGTAAAAAACTCCACCACCTCCAAAATCACATGGAAGAGTGGAATCATCATACTTTGTTCAAAGAAGGACAAGCTGGGCTGCTGAAAGGCAACGGCTTACTGATATCTATACCATGCCTCTGAAAGAGGCCAGAACAGAAAAAAAACACAGGGAGAAGTTTTCATTTTCTGCTGGTGGGTCGGAAAGCTAGCTGTATCACCACAGTTTTATGTAATAAGAAAATATAATAGGAAATGGCAGTATTCCCTCATACCTCATGATTTCATCTTAGGTCACATGAAGAAATCAGCAGACTATAATAATTATCAAATGAGACCATATGACTCACAAAGCCTCTCTTCTGAGATATTAACCTCTTGAAGTACTAATTGGCATTGCTGACAAAATGGAATTAGCTATGCAAGCAGCTCAGCAGTCACTTCAGCAGTCAAATAGTTTTCTACTTCCATTGCACAATCACAATTACTGCAGGAGATACAGCTATCTTCCCAGCTCAATAGCTCTTTTGCTAAGAGCTGAAAGAGTTCATTAAATTATCTACATCCTAAAAAGAAAAGGGAAATTTCAACTCATAGAAAGCTGTCTGCAGTTCCTCAGCAAGATCTACCCATACAAGTGAACTTCTATGTTTTTCCCTTCAGCAGAGATCATCTATTTATTTATTTAGAGAGCCTCAAAACCCACAGTCTTTCAGGTTAACCATGAAGAACCTATGGAAGGCATTGCCCTCCTACCTCTCAAGAATTACCCCTTCTGGGGGAGGAATAAAGCAGTTTGTTGATGGCTGGACCAAAGAGATACCATCAATTCTGGCATCACTAGCTGAAGCTGCCCATGGAACAGCAAGAGCTGGTAAAAGTCAAAGCCAAATTTGATAAAAATCATTCAGTGTGAACCTGTTTCTAACTGAACAGGGCCACCTGGAGAGAGCAGGCTGAATTATTAGTCTGGAAAAAGGGTCTATGCTAGCGAGAAATGACGACAAAACAGAACACAGTCATAAAACTTCATGCAACAGAAGTGTTGAACTTATCTTTGCAAAATGCAAAATTATTAGAAAATTTTATCTGAGCTGTGGGATTTCCTTGGATTGGGTTGCTCTGAAATCATAATTTGATGCTATTAGAATAATTTCCTTTCAGCTTTATATTTTCCCCAATACTTGTTTCACAGTGCCACCACCATGAATGATAATAGTGAGCCTAGAAACACTTGAAACAGAAATGTTCAGCTTTTATATTAACAACATCAGCAGATGCACGGCCAGGTGAGTAACAAGTTGAACACAAGTCGTAACTTGACCAACCTGGATCCCCTACAAAGAGATCCTGATCAGTCACTCATGAGGCAGGAGGAGGTCCCACTTCTTCCACTGCTGAAACCACTAAAATTTCTGCTGTCTGTCCTGCGATACAGAGGCAGTCCTGAGGAAACACTGCACTGCTCTTAACAAAGAGGTGATGCCAGCTGCAGCTTGACAAGACAAGATTTTACTCTCCTTTCATAAAAATACCAAGTAACCAGGGAGGATTGGAAAGTAGAGCACTTCCATGGCAAGCAGGCTGCTGCAAAACCTCTGACCAACTCATCTAAATTCTTCTTGCTGCCTGAAGGCAACAGTATCATTAACTTCGCAAAAGAATAGAAAAAAAAAATCAATTTTCTTAAAACAGTAGCATTCTTTTGGTATGGAGCATATTTTTGGCCTTGCTGCTCAGCAAGAGCCATTTACATACCTCTTTTACAGTTTAAGGCCTGATATTTAGAAAGCATTCATTTAAAAAAAGACATTTATAACATGATATATAGTAGGGAAAATATATGTGACAATTTGTATTCATGTTCCAAATGTATTAATGTTGCAAAAAATGATCTCACGTAGTTAGTTTACCTAATAGGAAGATCATAAGCCCCATGTTATCCTGACTGGTGGGAATTCCCTGATGGGGCACAGCAGAGCTCCCAAACAACATCCAGGGGACAGTGGTGACCCAGGCTCTGAGCTCCACCCTAGGACACCACCACTACCAGCTTGCTACTTTCCTTCTGACACTGGGTTTGCAAATTTGGGTCAAAGCACCTGCAGCACACAAGGTTAGGCAGGTAAGGCACCGCACATCCTTCACCATGCACAAGGGAACTCCTTGAACTGCAGCTCAATGAAAAAAAATCTGTTGCACTTGAGTATTTCATCTACTAAAACATTTGAATCCTAAAGACACAGAAGTCCTTTTTTTCCTGTCTTTCTTTTTCTTTCTTTCAAGCATTTTTATAAGGCATTCTTCGCATTTAGGACCTGATGATTTGTAACAACAAAACTTGTACATTGTGTGCCCAACATGCCTCCATTGTACAAGGTACAACCAAAAACTATCAGCACCCCACAAAGAATCAGTGCAGCAAGTTTTACATCTTCAACCACCGGAAAAATGTCCATTGACTTATATTTAGCTGAAATTTCACCTTATTTCAAAGTGATGCAAAAAAAGTTAAACCCGCAGCACAGTGGTGTATATATATATAGATAGATATAGATATATATAGAGATAGATAGATACTTGTGTATATATATATATATATATATACATGCTACTACAGGCAACTTTGATCAGCAAACAGAAATGTAAATCTTTTTATTTCTTTACATTTTAAAATTACTAGCCACATTTCCACTGAAATTCAGAGAAAATTATCACCTTGAAAATCTACACACTGGGCCTGACATCGAGCCAGAAAACTGTGGTTTACTTTTAACTATCAAATCTATCAAAGAACAGTTACATTTCCAGATTGTAGTTGATATGGTTTTTGTAAGAAACATTTTTAAGGAGTTAAAACAAATGAAACATTTAAAAGTTGTCATTTTCTTATCTTTAAAAACATAGCTTTCTGCATTTTACGTTACTGTACTTGACCTGCTCTTCAAAATGCTGTATGGAGGAAGACAGATCTGGTTTACACCCCGTCATTACTAACCCAGACAAGACTTCAGCTATCAAAATGTTGCCCATTGACCCTCTAATGAGGGAACAAGCATTTGTCAGCTCCTGTTGTATTTCACAGATCACCTTTCACAGGGTCTCCTCTGCCCTCCCCAAGCAGCCGTCTGCAGCCAGCAGCCAGGGCTTCCATCCCGTACTTAGTGACTTACTCAGCTTGTGATGCCAGTAGTACCCGCCACTGAAAACCACACCACGGCGGTGGGAAGTCACATGCAGCACCACTGGGTACACCATGAATCTGCCCACATGAAACTTCTGACAGAGCTTAAGGCTGTATTCTCCATTACAGCAAAACAAAACACATTTCACAGTGTGTCACACAAAGACTGGGACAGACGCTGGCCTGGCCAGTGTGCAGCTACGTCCTTCCCTGCATCCCCACCGCTACCACAAACCTCCGTGGGATGACAAGGAGCGAGCCCCTGCCCCGTCTGCCTGCTGGATTCCTCATGCATCACCAGTCACCAGCAAACCTACAGAGCAGTACCTCACAATAGCTCTGCGGTGAAACAGCGGTACTTCTCCTGCTTGCTGCGCAATGCTGTTCTCATTTAATTTGGCGCGCTTCTCAAGGAATGTTCATTTAAAAGTAAATCGGGCTTAAAAAAATACATCCAAAGAAAAATCAATGCTTAATAAAATTTTGTGTTTGAAATGGTTTTTCTATTTCTAGACTTCCTGTCAACAATCCTTCCTCAGATTGTTGGTGACAAGCTGGAACTCTTGTAAAGTGATGCTTCTTCAGTGTTACGCTTTCGCACTGCTAAGTGAATGTGTCTGCAATTTTTATGTCAATTTTTACATAAATACTGAAGGCAGCCCTTTTCCTTTAGTCAGGCCCAAGTCAAAGGGATGTGAGCTCACTGCATTTTTACTCTGACAGTATGTAATTTGTAACTAGTACCAAGAATTACATGTCTAAAGAAGTATGCATTACTATAAATCAAAAAAATTTAAGTACATTGATAAGTAAGATGTGAATGCAGCAAAGCTGTTGGGTTTTTTTAATAAAATCTCGGTCAGGAATACACTGAGATGTCAAAGGAATGAACGTGGCTCTGAAAGACCTTCAAGAAAAGACGGCAGTTACAGCTAGATCAAAACCACCAATGTTTTGGTCACTATTTGAGACACAGAATAACTAAATAACCACAAGAAGATCAGTGGAAATGCCAAGCAGAACCGTGACGCCTATCCCAGACGGAGCAACAGGAACATATTTTGATTCATGTAAAACTTCATTTGGGTTCATATACACACAGGGGTGCATACGCTGTATTGCATTTTGATCCATACCACCAAAACGATGGCCAACACTGAATTATATGCTAGTGATTTCAAAAAGAATTTAATTATAAGTCTGCCTTAAAACACCTAATTCATCCAACCTGAAAAACACGTTACAAGAGTTGTAGAAGGGTGGCCACGAGAAATATAAGGGCAAATGAAACAGCTACAGCCATCCCCTGAATATTAAGCAATGAAACATGTTGTGTCGAAAAAAAGAGCATTAGGAAAAGGTTGCATGATTTTGTGTTTGTGTGCTTACAGTGAATGTTGTGGGTATATTAAAAAATACTCCAATTTAAAAAATTTTCAAAAGCCAGTACTTCAGGAATACACACAAAAAAAACATCAACATGTCGTGATTAACTTCGCGGGTGCCTGAATTTAAGATCCAAGAAAACAAATACTATGAGGGCAAATTAAACAAGCCATTGTAGGATTTTGTTTCAACTCTAAGATGATGCAAATCATAACATAGACTTCACAGCATAATTAACTAAATGCTGAAATAAGTATTGTTTCCAGACCACCGGTACAAATTCAGTCAAGGACCTTCCTGTTTCTTATGTTTTTTACACACGGATGTCACACAATTAAATGTTAGATTTAATTTTCTGAAGTTCTTAAATAGATTTAAGACCTTACAGAAGCCTTTTATAATTCTTTTCCCCAAAGCTTACAGAAACCTCACCCAAGGAGGCAGGCAGGGTAAGTGAATCGTTTCTCGCACCACACAGCACAGCCCAAGTCTCGCTCGGGGACAGAAGGGGCTCATAGCGCTGGCTGCAGCTGGCTGCGCATCCTGGGCTCATGTACACAGAAAGAGAAAGCACTGTCTTTTGTCTCAGTACCCCTGCTTCAGTGCATGGCCATCTGCATCACTGCCATGAGATTATTTGGTGTATCGAGCACTCGCTTAGGCAGGAAGGGAAAATAAAGGGCTCTATTGATCGAACAGATGCACTGCGCCGTGCCATGCTACAGTGCTGGAGTTTGAAACAGGAAGTTATTGAGAAAAAAGTAGTGGAGCCATAACTGATCACCTAGCTCACAGAGGTGAAATAAGGCTAAATTTTCTGGTACCTGTAAAACATCTGGAGTATGGACAATCGCTGACTTAACTGTGAAAGTTTAATTTAAAAGTTAAAAATTAAAGGAAAGATATTTGGTATAAACTTTTGATAGTTGACAAGGCTGTACTTTTCTGAGCATCCTTCCATAAAGTTGAGCTCAAGTCCAAACAGAATTCTTGTTTTTATTTAAACCTAGCCCCACAAAAAGTCATATTGAAAGTAAAACACCTGCTCAAGGTTCTAAAAGTCAAAAATTAACTGATCACTTTTTGTTAGAACAACACAGAGGCCCCAGGCTGAGATGTAGTTACATCATTAAAACAGAGCTTTTACTGACTTAATTTGACTTATTCAGGGAAAACTATTTTTATACTCAGCTACCCAGAACATAACTCCATCATTATGGTCAAGTCCTCACTACAGACATTTTTTCCTGCTATATTATAACAAGCATCAGTGAAGCACATCTAATGAAGCTATGCTTAGTACCACCATTTTTTCATGGGAAATTAACGGTAATGTCCCCATGCAAGGAAACCAGGATGACTTGGTATCTCCAGAGGTCCCTGCCAACACTGACCACTCCACAATCTTGTGGCCCAGCAAACTCTAACTTAAAACCAGCGAGCAGAGTTAAACCTCCCGAAGACCCTCCACAAGTGCTGGGCAAAGCTGTGAAAGCAGAACCAGGGTTAACGGCCACAGTGCTGCTCTCAGGAACATTCCAGCAGGAGCAGCTGCATTTCTCCCCCTGCCACCTTCAGCCCTGCCCTGGTAAATCCCCGGGCAAAAAGCACATATGAGTCGCTGGGCACAGCTGAGCTGCGAGCACAGCCGGGACCTGAGCACTGCCCTGTCCAGCTCATGTCATTAGTGCAATTCTAACCTTGATCAGCATGAGAAATTAGGGAAGACACCTCTGTGTTGGAGGCGGGAGTGAAATTAGAACCTTTCAGGTTAGATGGAAATTGTATACCATATTTAGCCTTAGAGAGACTACTCCACTCCTTTTCTCCACAAGCATTATCTATTTGATTGTTTGAAAAAAGTTTATATTGCCTTCCTATTTCCAATATGTAAGATTGGCACAAGGAAGATGTGCATGCTGACATGAAATTCTAACAACTTCTGCAAACACTTCTCCTCATATGAGATTCTTCTAAGGGAGAAAATGTCCTAAACAATGAAATTATTGTATGGTATGTTTGAAAAAGGCATCTTTATAAATCTCCAGTCAAAACTCTACTTGTTTTAAACCTTTATTATTAATAAACTATTATATTTATAAGCTGTTATATGATTGGCTATATAGTCTTCACCTATGTTAAAACCAAGAAAACAACAAAACATATTCTACTTACTTTAACATACATATAGTCTAAACCATCTATTTCCATCCCGTATCTCTTGTAACACAGATTTTCAGCACTTTCAGAGGCTGTTGGCGTTTCCTTTCCAGGCAAAACAGGCTCGATCTCCATGTACACTTCTTGTATTGGCGTACACTAACTCATAAGGCAACTTGGGAGTCTCTCTGATTTCCTCAGCAAAACAACTGAGGTCATCTGCTTTAAAGATACTCATGAATAATCCATGGAGTCTGCAGAAAGTAACGTGTGACAAGCCATGTTGGGGCAATGAATTCCTGCATTGTTAGACCAACTCATAGTATTTTTAGGTTATGCCTCTGGCTCTACAAAGAGCAAGAGTGTCCTCCTGTAAATTACAAAGTAATCTCAAAATTCTCTTGTCTTATGATAATCAAACAGAAGAACTCAAAGACACCATCAGTTACTGCAGCAAGACTTCATGGTTCCTGGCATTTTTGCCCAACTTTGTTGAGACATATCACTCCTGAGCTTTAAGGTGATGATCCTTGAATATTAACCAACTTTCTTGGACACCTCTTCCCAACAGGGCTTTATCCCATGGTACTCTACTGAGAAGACCCCTGAAGAGGCCAAAGTCAGCTCTCCCAAAGTCTAGGGTAGCAATTTTGCTGTGCACCCTCCTTGCTGCCCTAAGGATCTTGAACCCCATCATTTCATGGTCACCGCAGCCAAGGCTGCCCTGGAGCACGACACTCCTCAGTAGTCCCTCCTTGTCGGTGAGAACAAGGTCCAGCATGGCCCTTCTCCTCTTTGGCTCCTCTATCACTCAGAGAAAGAAGTTACCATCAATGCATCCCAGGACCCCCCTGGATTGCCTATGCCCTGCTGTGCTATCCCTCCAACAGATATCAGGGGGGCTGAAGTCCCCCATGAGGACCAGGACTTGAGAAGGTGAGGCTGCTTCTATCTGTTTACAGAGGGACTCATCTGCTCGGTCTTCCTGGTCAAGTGGCCTGTACCAGACCCCCACGATAATGTCACCTGTCCCTGCCTTCACTTTAACCCTGACCCATAAGCTCTCTGTGGGCTCCTCATCCCTCCCCAGGCATACAGCTCCATGCACTCCAGCTGGTCACTGACACCGAGCTCAGGACCCCCTTCTCACCTCCCCTCCCTGTTCCTTCCTAAAGAGCCTGTGTACCCTTCCATTCCAGCACTCCACAGGTACCATCCCATCCTTCTCGGTGATGCCAGTAAGATCACAGCCCTGCAGGCATGCGTGTTCTCTTAACTCCTCATGTTTATTCCCCATCTACGTGTTTATTCCCCATCAACGTGCATTTGCATGGAGGCATTCATGTCAGATGAAACTGACTGACTTGACACATCACACATTATTTCCCCCATCTTCATTACTACAAAGACAGAATGAGAGCTATTCCAAGCAAACCTGCTTTAGGCTTTACATTTAATTTTAAAGTGAGGGCTCTCATCAGACCACAATGTAAGTAGTCTGGAAGTGTCTGCTCTCAACCATCCTCTCTGTCTCCTAAGAGCTAAACAACTTCAGCAAGCCACTTCTCCTGCTAATTACTGGCAGCAGCTTTTATTCTGTGTGAATTACCCTGACAGCCCTTCCTACAGTCATACCTGAAGCGAGGTTAAAAGGCAAAAATGAAGACTTGGTGAGCAATGAGCAGAATGCAACAGCTTTCAAGATGTTCAGAAAATAACCACAATTTTCACCAAACAGTATGGAAGTAACAGACTGAAAGACAACCCTGCAGGCACAGCTGCATTCTGCACTCCTGACTGCCTCTCCTCCAGTTTAATCTTCATACGGCTCCCTCAGACCGTTCCACCAGCGTGGTGACTTCTCATTCATACCAGCTTATCTGTTAAGTTTGTACCTACTTCTCCCCTAAATTTTAAGAAGCTTTACCCCAGCCTTGAGTACCTCCATGCCATTTATTATTCAGGGAAAGATCCATGACAATTCTTGCTATTGTCCCTGATTAACAGGCCAAAGAAATTAAATCCATGCCACTACGGAGAACAGATGGTGTAAAGATACAAGATCTCTGCTTTTGTAAGTAATCCATTTCCAACTTCTTCAGAATTTGCATTAAAATTCACAGATACTGACATCAGAAGTTGGGTCAATATCTGAAACCTACACACATTCAGTAGGAGCAAAATCTTTAAACTTTATTAGTAGTGCCTACAGTTACTTGTGCTTATGTTCCAGCTGCTTAATGCCCAGAATTCAGCAAGATGGGCACTCCTCTAATGTAACTGCACCAAGTACTTATCTGCTTTTTACAAACAAACAAACAAAAAATCCACAAACCTTTTAGCCAGCACTGTTCTCCTCTTTACATTATATTTGTATATAAATAGACTAATATACAGAAACAAAACTACTGAATACTGCAATTAACTGAGAATAGGCAGCAAAGCAGCTATATTGTGAAAGGTGCAGGTTATGACCTGGACGGCCAGGAACAGGAAGACCCCAAAATCATCAGGATCATCAGCTCAATAATGCTGGTGCTTTTCACATTTGTGCAGTGCTGGGCAGTTCAGGTTATCCATCTCACACAGTATTTCACATGAGGCTGCTGCCTGTAGCAAATCGAGAAAGTGGGCTAGGCTAAAAGAAGATGAGTGAAACTATTATCTCCCTGAGATGGTGGGAGACCTGAAAGCGAAAGCTACTCCCGAAAATACACTCTTGCTATTAAATATTAAAATTGGGTGTTAAGTAGACAGACCCTAACTTACTGCAACAATGCATACACAGAGCTTAACACAAAGAACTTGATGACATCCCTAGGATATGTTTCCCTTTGTTTTCCTGCACAATTATTGTGAGCAGGTATATGACAGCAAAGTTATTTCCCTGCAGTAAGAGGAAATAAGAGAATAAAAGGTGCAATCTTTCAGATTTACACACTTGATTTCAAAGCATAAAATTAAACAATGTGATTACTCACATGGAATAAAGATAAATCTTTGCAGTATCAGGCTTAAGCAAAACCAGGGTTAAGCAAAGCCAAGCAACAGGGAGAGTGAGAAGGAAATGATGCAGTCCTAAGCCAAGGGCAGCACTGGCACAGGCATGAAAGCACTCTGCCAGGAAAGTCACTAAAAGCCCTGCTATTAGCATTAGTAAACGAGGCCTTAGCAACCCAATCATACAACTCCCCATCCAGGATGCAGCTCAGATGTAAACCCAACAAAAGGAAAAAGTTACTGTGCAAAGAACCTTTGAATTCAACACAGTGTGAATTTCCCTGTCTCTCATGACCTTTATGTAACAGGTTTAATGTTGCACCTAATGCATTTCTACTTACTTAAAGGTTTTCTTACCAATTTAAACCAATCAAACTCTCAGGAGCATCACCCCCAAAACAAAAACATACATCTCTTGTGGTGTGTCATGAGTGGAGTTATGACCTATGAAAATAAGCAGAAAGTCATAGTTTGAGGAGTCAAAGTCACTGACATGACAAAAATTTCCAAGAACCATGGGTTTATTCTGACCTTAACACCATGTTTTCTGGAACAAGAACCACTTAGTATTAAGGGAATATAAGAAGTTCTTCCTTCCTGTTTCGGCAGCAGAGAAGAAAAGCAGAAGTTGCACACTGCTGCTTCAACTTGTTCGAGTAGTTTGCTAATGAAGCACCAGGAACAACAGCCTTGCCCGAACACCGTTTCTTGGCCCTGGCCCAACTGTACAAATACTCACTATCTGAGTCAAGCACGATACACACAATAGTAAACACTGCTCTACTACAGCAAGCACAAAATCAGATCACAGATAACCTCTGCACCCTCAAGCACACAAAAGAAAACCCGACCAAGTAAAGGAGTTCAGACTCTGCTCATCCCTAACTTCATACATGCAAACCAAGCTAAGCTGACTTTAATCAAGAGGAGTAAAACAAACCATCGCCTCTTATCAGAGAAGCTCTTGCCACTTGACAGCGCCAAGTGAAACTGGGTCCATCATCTTCCCCTTGCCAAGATGCCTTTCAAACCAGCAATGTTTGTACAGATGCCTGTATATACATGCAGGTGTCAAAAATTCCAATAATATAAGCAAGACTTCAAATAGTTAAATATTTGTTTTGTGTACGCTTTGTGTTTTCAAGTAATGAAATCTGAATTCAATGAATGTCCCTGCAGGACACCCCAAGTGGCTGGCTCCTCCAAGGTCTGCTTCAGAGGCTTTTCTGACTTGCCAGAAATCCAGGCACCATCCCACTGGTACCCACAGGACAGCAGACTTGCCAGCTTTGCCCTGTCATGGTTTAACCCCAGCCAGCAACTCAGCTCTACACAGCCGCTTGCTCACTCCCCCCCAGTAGGATGGGGATGGGAATCAGAAGGGTAAAAGTAAGAAAGCTCATGGGTTGAGATAAAGGCAGTTGAATAGGTAAAGCAAAAGCCACGCACACAAGCAAAGCAAAACAAGGAATTCATTCAACGCTTCCCATGGGCAGGCAGGTGTTCAGCCATCCCCAGGGCAGCAGGGCTCCATCATGGGTAACTGTTACC
>JAVJGJ010000060.1:17038054-17061250 GCA_035590215.1 Microhierax caerulescens
ATAAGAAAAAAGGAAAAAAATACGAAAAAAGGAAAAAAATACGAAAAAAGGAAAAAAATACGAAAAAAGGAAAAAAAGGAAAAAAATAAGAAAAAAGGAAAAAAATACGAAAAAAGGAAAAAAATACGAAAAAAGGAAAAAAATACGAAAAAAGGAAAAAAAGGAAAAAAATAAGAAAAAAGGAAAAAAATACGAAAAAAGGGAAAAAAGGAAAAAAATAAGAAAAAATAAGAAAAAAGGCAGCGAAAAGGGCTATATTCTGTCCAACGTTTTATTGACCGCTGCTGAAAGTCAAGGTGAAAGCGACCAGGATGCAAACGCGGCGCCGGCTGCTCTGGGGTTTCTCCCCCCAGCCCCACTCAGCACCAGCCCTCAGAGCCTGGGATCGCACCGCAGGATGGACATTTGTATTTTTTTTGAAATGCAAAGTTCGGGCTAAAAACCAGCAAATCGAGAGCAAATCTCCCCGGGGGGAGACACAGGGCCCTGAAGATGGGGGGCATCACCCCACTTCGGGGGTGCAGCCCCCCGATGCACCCCTAGCCTTCATCCCCGGCAGATAATGAACACCGCTGCAATTAGCGTAGCAGCTGGGCTCTCTCCACTGTCCCACCATGGTTTCACTTCCCCCTGGATTGCAAAAACTATTTTTTTCCTAATTTTTTAATTTTTTTTTCTAATACCAACCTAATTTTTTCTACACCGTACCTACTTGCTGAGCAAACCGTCCCCGTGGAGCAGGAGAGGGAAGACCAGAGCAGCAATTTTCCCTGGACAAGGGTGTTTTAAGATGCCTGCGGAGCAGAGACCCAGGGAGACGGTGCTTGATTATACGATACGATAACTAATAAATTAAAATTGGGATTTCTAAGACCTTCTTAAACCCGACAAGGCACCTCCACATAATCCATCCCGACCCATAAGGATGCACCCAGGTACCACATGCCGTTTCTCACACCCATATCGCACAACCTGAATTAAAAATTAACTTTTTTTTTTTTCCTTCTCCCCTCCAAAAAAATCCTGGCCACTTGACTCTCCCCCTCCCCACGCCTTTAAAATAAAGGGGGGAGCCATAAAATTTCAAGTATCTCTAGCTGAATAAGGCTCACACGGCTTGATTGACTCCGAGCGTGCACGTTGTGCAAGCAGCCAACATCCCGGCGGGCCACTCATGGCAACTTTTATTCAAACAGAAAAACAAACCCCAAACAGAGCTGCTTTAATTACCCGGCACCCTAACGAGCCTCCATCGGGGTGAACCAGAGCGAACCCCCTGGTCTCTGCCCCAGGGTTAACTCCTGCCCACCCAGACCCTGGTACCCACCCCACCCCGAGCATCCCTGCAACATCCCAACGCCACCCTGTAGGGACACCCCGCAGGGAGGGATGCAGTCACCCATCACCCAGAAGGTATCGGTGCTATTAACCGAAGAGTGGAAGCAAAGGAAGGTTTTTAAGCAATTAAGAGAATAATGAAGGGAGAAAAGGAAACTACAGCATGCGGGTAACTTAAATACAACGGTACGTGTTCCCGTCACACTTGCTTAATCGTTTTGCCTAGCTAATACTTTTAAGCTTCTGAAGTGGTTTTAGTTCAGATCCAAGTCATAACTGATTTTTTTTTATTTTTTATTTTTTTTAAATATGTTGAATAAGAGGCTGCCCTCAAGTTTCAGCTGCAGCGAGAGGAACAAGTGAGCAGGACGGCTCGCTGCTCCCTGCCAGAATAAATATTTCAACAGAAAGCAACATGGGTTCAGCCTGTCTGCATCCCCCAGGAGCGAGGCGAGCGCACCCACACCAGCCACATGCAAAAGATTTTCAGCAAGGGGTTTTTTTTTCACCCATTTTAAAATATATAAACCCATTCAAAACAATCTGGCTTTTTTTTTTTTTTTTTTTTGGCTGGTTCTGGCTTTTTTTTTTTTTTTCTGGTTATCCAGCAAGGAAATGCTTGCTCGGTGGTTTTTCCAGGTTGCTTGAAAATAAGAGATCACATGGATCAAGCTCCTTTGGACTTGACCCTCCCATGAGCATCCCACACCAGCAGCCCGTGGTCCATCCCCTCCAGCGTGGGTACCCAGAGACACAACACCCTTCGCTTTCATGTGAAATGGAAAAAAACTAAGCTATATATATTTTCATATTAATTTTTTTTTCCCCCCTTCCTTTATTCCAAAAGACAAACGCATGCTGGGGAAAGCAAAAGCCATAAACGTTTATGGGTTGTCGCTCTTCCAAGGGGAGAAGGTGCCAGGGATGGGATGTGGTGCAGGGTTTTACACACCGATGCTCTGCGGCTCCCACCCTGGCTGCCTCCGAAGCCGTCCCCAGCCCTAGTGAGGATTCCAGCTGCTCCCACCACAAAAATCACGACAAGTCTCTGTCACGACAGGCGGGACATCCCAGAAATAGTGGGGAAAAACGGGAACGCCAAAGCCAGCAGCAAAGCCTCTGCTCTCCACCAGCAGGGAGAGGGACCAGCCTGCACCCAACCCGCTGCTGGGCAGGCTGACACAGCCTCAGATGAGGGTAAAAAGAAATCAAAATTATTAAAAGGTGTATAAATAGCTGTTCCACACCTGCCCAGGCTTCTCGGGAGATGGCTGGCCAAGGGGCTGAGCACCCTAATGAGCTCGGAGGCCATTATATACAGACACTCACATAACAGCAGGGAATGCAATTTCCTAATGCTTTCGTAAATTAGGATTATGTAACTGGAGGGGGGGAAAAAAAAATATAATCATAATATAGCCAAGCAGGTTATATAAACCATCTTTAAAAAGTGAGAAAGTACTTGACATCCCACTACCCACTCCCTGGCACTTTCTCACTGGGGTTTTTTTGCCATCAAAAATGAGCAGGCTCCTTTCATCGTGTCTTCTCCCCTGGTCAAAACAAGCAGGGAGAACAGAGCCAGCCAGAGGTTTTTTTGGGACACTGGAAAGAAATGTTCCACCTCTGGCTACCAAACGTGAGGCTCCCCTGGCCGTACCGCACATCCCGGGAAAGCTGGACCCCACCACGGGTGGCTCGGAGCATCCTCCTGGCAGCAGCTACATCAACACCCAGGAAATCCAAATTTAAAGGGAGGGGGGGGAGTGGGACACTAAAATAAATACAAAATGGGAATACAGAAAGGCCTTGTTTGCAAATTCTGTTCTAATTTAGCTTTTTCTCCAGAATAAATCTGACGATTAAACTTGCATTTATTTAATTTATTTATTTTTTTTTTAAATCTCTAAAAGCATCTCGGTACTCGCCAACAGATCTAGGGGGTTTCTCTACCAAAACTTTCAGCCACGTGACCCTGAACCGCAGCGCTGCTGTATTTCATCACTTAACCCCTGTAAGACCCAAATCTGCTGTATTTAATCTCTTACCCCCCCACACGAGGGCTGGGCAGCATCCCGAGAGCCCCAGTGCCAAATCCTGGGGGGGGGGGGGGATCCCCAACTTGGCACCCAGGAACAACCCGGCACCCCAGACCTTTTTTGATGCTCCCTGTGCCCCCACAGTCTATAAATGACAAATGATATCAGGTCACAGCCCCAGAGATGATGTATTTGCCAGGAGGTGCCTCCTAGAGCGCGTTTTATTGAATTAAGTGATTAAATTTAACATAAATCCAAAAGCACTTCGAGTGGGAATACTTTTAACGAGGGTGATCTTAAGAGCGATACTACTATGTATGAAGACGGGACACTGCAGGCAGAAGATGATTTAATTGCAGTCCCTCATCGTCCCACCTCTTCACTACTTTACTACTATTTTCCAGATTTTCCAATAAACTCACTCGCACGACCAGAAATCCTTATTTCAATCACAATTAATTGATTATGGAAGAAGCTCGCTGGCCCCGTGACAAACAGGTTCCATGAACAACTCGTACGTTAGGGCACTCGTGGCCATTTCTTTGTCCACAAACATATATCACGAAAATAAATAAATAAATGACCAACCTCGCCAAATAATTTATTATTTCCCCGTGATACGCATGAGATCGGTACGAGCTCCGCAGCTCCCTCAAGGGGCTGTAACAACTTTATATAAACACATACAACTGCGAGCAAATATCAAATAAAAAAATAAAGAGCGCACAAGTATGAATAACTGAGAACAAATTACATCTCTAAATATTTCACAGAATATTTCCCCCCCCCTCAGCCAGTGTGGCCACGCAGAGGTGGGCCTTGGTGCTGAGCATCTCCAGCCCTACAGCAAACTTCCTCCTTCTGCAAGCCATAATTAAAACGTGCCTAATTACACAGCAGCAATGTTCCTGAAGGATACATTTTGGGTTTTATTTGAGAATTGTCCTTATTTTCTGCTTCGTCCCAGCAGGGAGATGCTCTAACAGTGCTGGGGAAGGACCTCAACAAAATTCAAGCGTGTGCTGGGCAAATGCAGCCTTGGGAAGCTATGATTATTTGCTGTTATTATTATATGTTATTATATTATTTTTTTAAAAAAGAAAATAGTTGCACAAGCCATCAGCCCCGCAGACACCTCTGCTCCGGGCAGGATGGGCATCGCGAGCAGCTCGCATCCTGCCAGCCTTCCCCCCCGAACCCCCCCAGCACTGGTCCTGCTCCATCCTCCCAGCCCAAAACCACACGAGAGGCCACATGTCGCCATCCCTCCCTGCGACCTTCGGAAGTGATCAATTCTCCACTAATTCCCCAGAAATCTGCCTTCCCCCCCCCCCTTTTTCTTTTGCCCTCCTCTTTTCCACAATGACACACAACTGCCTGCAGCACGAGCCCTGCCCGCTTCATCACCCCAACACCCCCCCCCCGGCCCCCCAGCAACCCATCATCCCTGGGAACCAAAACATCACTCCTGGGAGCACCCAGCTCCATCACACCGAGGGGACCCCAGCACCCCCATCGAGGGGACCCCAGCACCACCACCTTTGGGCTACAAAACTCTCAGCACCACAGCAGAGTTATTCCAGCTCAGCCCCACGCTCCCAGTTAACCCTTTGCCATCACTCCCACTGCTCCAGCACTGTTTCTGTGTGCCCCCCCCCCCCCAAGCAGTTTTCTCCCATCTCCAGGGTACCAGAATGCAAATTTAAAACCCGAGCATCCCCAAATCGCAGCATCACCACCCAATCCCAAACCTCCAGGGACAAAGGCAGAGACAGGCTCTGCCGGACACATTTAATGATTTTCTTGCCCCCAGCCCTTCGTGGGGCAGGAAGGAGGCAGGAGGGACGCAGCTTCCCCACATTTTAAAAAAGAAAGAACGATTTGCGCTCTCAACTTTTCCTTTTTTAACTTGTCATCCCAGTTTCCAGGCTGGGATTCGATGCCCTGGTGCCATCCCAAATCCACCTCACCAGTTTAACAGCTCGTTATAGACAGACACCATGTAAACCCTACCTTTAAACCCCTAAAGTATCAGCTTTTTGTTGTTGTTGTTTGCTTTTTGGGTTTAGTTATTATTCTTTTTCAAGGGGTCAGAAACTGCTGCATCGGAGCCTTGGCTGGGAACTGCTGCCGGCGATGGATGTACCCCCCGGAGCCCTTATAGCTCATCGCGTAAAATAATCTTTTTCCCAACAAGAGCAAGCTCCGTCGAACGTGTGTTTTAAAAACAGAAGCTCTGAAAGAGATTTTGTGCCCAGAGAGGCGGAAAAAATACCACAAACTTAAAAAAAAGAATAAAAACAAAAATAAATAAAAAAAATTACATTTACCCTGGGCAATCACTAGCTACTGCCACTGAGCCTACATTTTCTGTATATTCCCTATATTCTGTATATTCCCTATATTCTGTATATTCCCTATATTCTGTATATTCCCTATATTCATGCCCACCCCCATAGGGCCAGCAGTTCGTGGGGAAGTGCCGCAGCCAAGCACAGGACCCTCGTTTGGGGCAAAAAAGCGGGGAAAAAAAAAGAACCCCCCTCCCTCAGCACCGTCCCACTGGGATGCCGACCCCTGCCTCTGCGACCCTGTCCCACCAGTGCCACCCTGTCCCCCTCCCAGTGCATCCCAGTGTCCCCAGCAACACTCGTGCTCCTCTGTATTAACAGGTGCTCCCTGCGCTAGGGTGGGGGTGTCTACAGGGTGGGGACCCCCATCTTATCCTCACCCCCACACTGGGGGTAGCATCCCTGTCCCCACAGGACTCCTCAGCCCCATGCAGGACCCCAGCACCCCCCGCCAGCCCTCCCCCCCCCACGGGCCGCTCCCCCGCCCCAGGGGCCGCACTCCTGCCTCACGGGGCGCTCCCGCCTCAGGGGTCGCGCTCCCGCTCAGGTTCCGCGCCCCCGCCTCACAGGCCGCTCCCCTCCCAGGGGCCGCTCCCGCCATCCCCGGGGCCATCCCCCGCCTCACAGGCCTTTCCCCCCTCAGGGGCCGCTCCCGCCGCCCCGGGGGTCATCTCCCGCCTCCCGGGCCGCTCCCCACCAGCTCAGGGGCCGCGCCCCGGCCTCACGGGCTGCTCCCTGCCGCCCCTCCAACCCCCTGCCCGGGTCACAGCCGCCGCCACCCCACCACCTGCCCAGCTATCCCCATCCTGTATTTCAGCGTGTATTTCCCAGGTGCCAAGTTTTCCGGTTTTTTTTGTCTTCGCTCTCCGATTCTGATCCCATCCTTCAAATTGTTTACAACCTCCTCCAGCTTGATTTTTTTTTTTTCAATCATTCAAACCACTGCTGAAAACAGCAAAGAGAACTGGACCCAAAACAGTTCCTCCCATAAGCAAGACCAGTTCTCGCCATGAAATGAAGGCATGCATCCTTGAAAAGTTGAACGTCCATGGAAAAGGGAACGAAAGGCATAATCCGTGTTCAGGCTAGCTCTTGAGATGGCACCTCATTGCTTTATGAATCATTAACGAGTGTTTTTTACAGGTCATGTTATGGCAAGAGTGCTTTCCACAGCAGAACTGAAAGCCGTTGCTGTCTTTCTGCATTTCTCCCTTTCCACCTTGGCAAGGCATCCCACAGTCCAAGCTGTCCAAAATACAAAAGAAGCTTGAAACTTGAAACAAATATCTTTGCCATGCTCTCCACCAAAATGCTTTGACTTACTAAATGGTATCATCTTGGCGAAATTCAGCTGTTCAAATAACAGCTTGGTATTCGGTGGGTAGTAACTGTACTCCAGACACTTGCTGCAACTATCAAAGAAACAGGCAGACCCGTCGTACAGAGAAAATGAGCCATGAAAGAGGTGAGTGACCTGCTCAAAAATCACTCATCAGCTCAGCTGGATTTCTACTTCTGGCTGTTACTATCTGGACTCCCAAAATAAACACTCCCAATAAATGCTGTAATCTAGCTGTACTTCACTGCTTCTCACTGAAGGAAAGGAAATGGAGAAAGTAGCAAGCACAAACGAAAAGCAGTTAAGATGAAAATACGGAGCCTTACCTGGAGTTGTTTGTATTAGGCACAGTCTTCACAGCTAGTAAACTAAGGTTTGTAATTTCAGAGAAGAGATTAAAAGAAAACCTTGGTTTTGCTGCAAGACTTCAGAGTTGAAACTCAAATGAGAACTGAAACAAAAAGATACATTTCTTGCCATGTTCTGCCAGTATGTCTAGGATTATCAGCCACAATTACTGTTACTGTTCCATGCCTAGGAAGCTCACACCATCAGCAGAACTGGACATCTTCCCTCAGCCCTATGAGAAGCCCAGAACTTGTTCATGTGAATTTCTGGCCAGGTCAGGGGTGAGGTTTTTGGCCAAGAAGTTTGCACAGCAGCTCCTCCTGTATACACTATGGCAAGGCAGAGAGATCTATACTAAAGCTACCAGTCATCATGCATGTGCAACGTACATTTAAGAGTGTGATCATCCCCCTTTAATAAATTTAATCCAGTGTGGATCTATGAACCACAGAAATCACAACAGTTTTGTTTTCAGAAGGGGCCTGAACCTCCCCTCTGACTCTTGAGCTGCTTCATATCCAATATTTGATAACCTTTCTTCAGGATGGTATCTATTCTAAATTCAGACACTCATTTCAGGAGTTCACTCGGACTGTGGATTACTGTATCAGCCATTCACAGCTGGAGCTTGAAGCCAAATGTAATTATAAGCCCCAGCAAAAAAATAGATATCCAAGTCCAAAATATGCTATGATTTGACACAATTTGCATAAACCAGGATTTCAAATCTGTCATTAAGGACAGGAATTGGGGACACTAAAAGTTGGCAAGAAACAACCTGTTTGTAACTTACCTAGACAGACTGACTACTTACTCATTACTTTAAGATGCATCTCCTGCATCAAATATTTGCTGGCAAGATTTTAAAGGTCCTCATCTCTTACCTTGCACAGAATCTTTTCAAAAAGATCATTTATGGCATTTGATTTCAGCACATATATCCCAGGGTACTCCAGCTGACAACATACGGCTAATGTAGCTGACTCATGTCCGCATGCATAATTTTATACTGAACTTCAACCCAATTAAAAAAAAAAAATAGAAAAGAATCCATGAATTGGGACTAGTTCATATATTTTTCAGAACCAACCACAAAGCATCTCTCCTATCTTTTTTCTTACATCTATGTTCTGGTCAACTGTGGCAGAAAAATCCCCTTCTCAATTTGGATTTCCTATTCTGTTGTCATGCTGTACTGCAAGTGAGCAGTGGATTTTCTGTTGGCCAAACAAAACCCAGAAATCATTAGATGCGCAGAAATAACATAGAGTGGTAGGTAACATAAGGAACATAGATGGCTTATGTGGCACACTGGATGGGCCTATCCACTCCTTCAGAAAAGCGTTTATATATTCAACATTGACCATCAGTTTAACCCCAAGTAGCTTTCACCAGAAAGACAGACAAAGCTAACTGAGAATTTCATAGGCTAAAATCCCCTTGCAACCCTTTCCTATATTCTCACACTACATGGATGAAACCTGTAACTTCTAGCTGTAGGAAACAAACAGGGCTGTTTTCAGCCAGTACTGATTGAAGTTACCAGCTGAGAACTCTGAAATGTAATGCAAGAGATAGGTAGGAAGAGAGAAAAATCACATACCATGTGCACATTCTCCCAGCAACGCCTGGGATTTATTTCCAGGCTTTTTGGCCTTACAAAAAAAGACAAACCAAAACCTACATCATGATATTCCCAAGCAGAAAGCTTGCCTTGATCCATCTGTGCCTATACTAGGAAGACTCCTCTGGTCTCCAGAACGTCACATACCTATTCCCTTTTCAATGTATTAGCCAGATTTTTTTCAACAGTATAAAAACCATCACCTGAGAACAGACCTGAAGTTCAGAAGAATCCACAGCTCCCATTCTTGCATTTAAGCATCCATGTAATTTCATCCATGTAATTCAATGCCACACATTTAAAAAATCCAAATGCTGTTTCTCCAGTAAGACTTTTCAACAGTTGTTTTCTCTTCAAACCCAGAAAGAAAAACAACCCCACCATGCTAACACAGACAGAAGTACAAGCAAGAGATTGAATTCCGTCTCTGTAGAGATTCCCAGAACCAGGAATGTCAATGACAGTTATTTGATTGTTCTGTAATATTGTCAAAGAAGTTGACAGATTATCCAACCATATTCTTCTTTTAGTAAGAGCTACAACACTGTTGGCTATTAAGGTAAAAAAAAAAACAAAACTAAACCAAACTGAAATCTGTCATTAAATTTAGACAGTCACAAACAAAAAGTACTTTCATGTTCCCATTTTAAACCAAAATCAAACATCCAACCCAAACTGGTGGAGGCTTTATCAATATTTTCCAAAGCAGTAAATAAACAAGACTTCTGTGCCTGCTATAAATACACAAGAATATTTACCATGAACATATATCAAGCAGCACCCTTGCTGTAACAAAGATGTACTGCCTGTGAAAGACAGGGACAATTCAATCATCTGTCCCTAAATGAGAACTTTTTCAAGCACTTCAGTTGAGCTCAAGGCTGCCTGCCTCTGTGCGAGTACTCCAGAAGCATTTTCAAGATAAATATTTAATGGGAATAAATGTTTTGAATATCCATGGAACTTTTCAGATTTCAAGTTACTCTTGGATCTATAAATGCCAGAAACTGGAATGAAAAACCCAAAGACGTGAATGTGAAAGAGGGTGGCTCGCCTTGTACTAAAGCAGGAAAACCATGGACACAGTCTGTTCTTCCAAAGCTCCCAGCAAGCCCCTCAGCCATCAAATAAACAAGTTACTGCAATCTTGCCTCTCTCCTCAATAACATCATATCCTGCAAGCACAGCCACTAAATGCAAGACTTCTCCAAGCACACGTCTGTGCAACTGTACCTGCCTCAGCTCTCATTACATACAGATTTGGGCAGTAAGCTCATATTTAAATGGTTTGACTTTGCCTGAAGATTGATGCCACTCCCCATACAGAAATTCAGGTAAGTTACTTTAGGTTACTAATGCCAGTATCAACGCAGCCTCTGCATTGCCTCAGCATGGTATCTGAATGACGCTACTTACATTGGACAGTTTTCTCTGCATTTTGTTAGAGGTGCAGAGCCTAGATACAGGGCGTTACTATGACCTTGATGACTGAGCTGTGTAAATACACCACATGGATCATGAAGTTGCACAAAGACCAGCCCCTACATCACAGGCCGATTATGAAATTAACTGGACTTTTTCCAGCATCTTGACTTCTTGGAAATCAGGCCAACTGTCTATAGCAATGCCAACTTCTATATGGCAAGCTAATTCCCAGATATCCCCTTCACTCGGTGCAAGGGACCAAAACAACCATCTATTACGGAGTTTTCAAACAATAAGCTTTAATTGCCTTATTAGAAAAATAAGCACTGAAATATATATAAATGCAATTACATTAAAGTAATTCTGTAGTCTAACATACTAGAAACCAAAGCCCAGTCATATGTTTAATGATACAGAGTAGCAAGATTTAGGTTTTAGAAATTTCCATAGAGAATACCGAAGTATGCAGTATCTTTCAGGAAACCACAGTAAAGATGAGACAAACCTCCACGTTGCAATAAAAACTAAGTAGATCAATTTATTCTGTATACTATACAATGTGTAAGTTTGTAAAGAACAATTGACATTTTTATCACCTTAACATCTTGACTGGGTGTAAGTATGTCCAACAAAATGTACTCCTGTGGCCTTTACACAAACACTGTCCTACTACATCAAGAACAATGAGAGGGAAGCCTTTGGTGTTACAGATTTGGGGACATATCTGAAGTTGTAATTAATCCACTTTATCTCAAATAAAAAGTTGGTGCTAACTGCTATTATAAGCCTACATGAGTACTACTCTAATAACTAAACACTGTCTATCTTTAAATGCAAGATATGAAAGGGACTGCCAGTCTACAGTGTGGACAGGTTTTCTTTGAAAAAGGCAATTATCAAATGGTAAAACTCATATAATACATTATGTACATAAGTCTGGATAGCTGAGTTATCTTGCTGGAGTAAGCTGAAAGTAAGCATCGATTTGCAGTCATGTCTGATTTACTGTTAAGTGATTATTGAACTTAAGTTTTATACAGTGTATAGAATCAAAATAGCTGTGCCTGCTGCTGAGGTCTGTCAGACGTGAAGGCTCATAATCAGTCACTGACCTAGTTAGCATTACAGTACTTCAAATATACACATGGATAATATATTCATAGCTGAATTTGTAGCAATCTTAGAACTGCAAGTCACCGCATGAACATCAGAAGAGCTTGTGTTCTCCAACCAGCAGGACAAGCTGAGTTGTAGCTGAGTGGAATGTTTTAATTTAAATGGCTTTTTTTTTTTTAATATCTTCCCAAACATCGCAAAAGCTCACTTTATATGAGCTACAGAATAGTGGCGCCAGGCAATATACAGCAAGTCACTTTAAACCGTTCAAAATTTGTTTCAGACCCAGTCCTATCATTAAGTTTCAATTTCATTTATACATACAAAAATAAAGAGGGATTTTCACATTAGGACAAACATCTACAAAAAGCAGTTTGCTTCAGTATATCCAGTTTCCTTGCTACTCTCCCAGCCCAAATTCTTAGAGAAGTAGGTCTGTGTCTTCAACCTGTTCCACAAATATCAAATTCTTTATAATACTAGTGGAGGATAAGCAGTAAGGACAGGCTTGACAGAGCCCATTTAATTACCAGAAAAAGACTATACAGACTTGAAAAGCATCAGGTTAGTAATTTTGAAATTCTCCGGAATAAATTCTCCGAACCAAAGACATTACATAGACACTTATCTACTTTGCTCATCTTCCCATCAAAACAGGGCCAAATTAAGACTATTCATTTTCTCTTGATCATTTATATTTGCCCTCAGAAGAGGGCACTGCACAAAATACAGGCCAAAGTTCTTTTTGACTAGCAGTCCTTTATCCTGTAAGACTTTTCTAAACGTGTCAGCACAAACCACATCCTTCTATAACCATGCATCTGACAAGACTGTTTTCTCTTATAATATCCACATTGGTGCTTTGTTTTTAATAGGCTGTTTGAGAATTGTTTCTTTAAAGACAAAGGTATTCAATAAACTGACCTTTTCAAAGAGTTTCTAATACTCCCAAAGAACACCAAGGCTGTATTACCTGTATGAAAATCAATTACTTTATGGATCATACCACACTTTTAATATTCTGATTTCAATGAACACACACTCTTTTAAATGTGTCAAGTTACCTGTCTAAAATCAGCTATGTAGTTTGGCTATCTAGTACTTACAACCTGCATCATAAAGATGAAGTTCATTCCTATTTACTGATATGAAAAGTAACCTATTTCTCAACAGATCATTATATAAATATCACTTCCAGTTCCTTGTTTCCCCAAAGCCAGTGAGGGCCTGCTGTAAAACAAAGCAAAAAGGAGATAGTTTACTACCACTTCAGGAGTCCAAGGAAAAAAAAAAACGTATACCCTTCTGCTTCCAAAAGTCTAAAATAGCCCAAAGACAATTGCGTATCAAATCTTAGCAAGCCTAGATCAGGCGTTTGCCACACAGGAAATTCTCCAGAACAGTACATTTAGCCATCTTCCATGTCATTAGACAGAGCATTTCAGCTTTAAAAGCTTAAAGAGCTGCTGAACAGAAAAGGCACCTGCCACCAAAGACAGGTACAAATTCTGGATTTGTATTTGAATGCTGGACGTTGTTGCGAAACAAAACATACAACTGCATAAGCATAAGGCCGAGTCAAGTGTAAATGTGTTTCACAAATTTCAGGTATACGGTTTTTACTTTCAGTAGCAAGATTCTGGGCTCTTAGTTTCAGGACAAGACTTTGAAAGATACAGAATCACTTGTGCTTTGATTGGCACATTATCTGCTTTTTAAAATGTAAAACTAACAGACGTTTGCAAAAGGTTGTGCAAAACTATTGTATTTACAAAAATGGCACAAGAGTGAATTCAACAGTCTATGCACATGCACACTTCATTCACATCTTCAACAAAAGTGTGTCCTAAGCTACGGAACTGAAAATACCAGCTTCAACAGGCAGTTGTCAATAAGCACTAGATTCACAAGAGTTACACCAGAATGGGCAAATATTGCCCAAGTAAAAACTCTATTGTTAAAGCTGAAACAGGTTTAAGGCCGTTCAAGTTCAAAAGCAGAAACAAAATTCAATCAGAGCCCTGTCTTTGTTTTTATACATGCTGTACCATCTAGCAACTTGTGGTCTAAACCTCTATTTTAGACAACAAACCCAAACACAGAAGAAAAACCCAACACAACTGGAGGTTATATTAAATACAAATATGCTGTAATTAAGGTGAAATAACAAAAGCAGAAACATTAGAAGTTGTAAAACTTGCGATGTCACTTGCTGGAACCAGTCCTACACTAGGAAATGGGCAATATGTACATTTTCAAGTAGATTACATTGCTCCAACCAAACTTGTCCTTTTTAATCAGTGCATTGTTCTCAACTAGTCCAAATACTACATGTTTTACTCTTAACAGTACTCCCTTACAATAGCAGCACATGCTATCGCTACCTGCAAAGCTGTCAGTCTCATGACTTAGTGTAAGAAAGAAAAATGGGGATGTGAGGGTGAGAAATAACTATTAAGGAGAAATAACAGGAATGAGAATAATCATGCAGTTCAGCTGTTCTCGTCAGCCAGCCAGCTTGCTAGCAACAAGAGATGGTTTCCGCTGTGGAAGATCCTGTGGAGTAGGAATATGGTCACCAGTAACTTCTGTCTTGTCAGGAGCTGCAGTAGGCAGTTGCTTATTCTTCATCTTCGCTTTAGCCATGTTGTAATCACCAGAATCAAAGTATTTTTGCTAGAAGACAAAACACGCACATATTTAAAAGCCTGAAATCTTATCAGATGCATACACTGAATTACATGGTTAAATAGATTCTTTACATTTTAAAAAGTTATAAAATCTTCCCAATTTGGCAAGGTAGCTCTGCATTGATTAAAAAAAAATAGCATCAAGACTATTAAGCACACATAGCCAAACTCTTTTAACATTAGGTAAATATACAGTTATGGTTCTACATAAGCCATTAAACTCACACCATACACAAACATTATTTTTGACCAGGTTTTCCCAAAAGCTTTTGGTCTCACAAGTGAAACCTTCGGGTTTGTAAATTTTGTTGCAGTGAACAAGTTCTGCTACACAGAATAACTAATGCATCAACTAAAGCTGGAGAACAGAGCCTGCTCTATCATACCAGAAGACCAAAGTAGCATGAAAGTACATGCTAACAAGAAAACCTCTTATCTGCATACATTAAAACAGCAAAACTATAATCCCTAAAGTTCCCAAACCAATTATTTAGTGAAGTCAAATCTACTGTGCAGTCCTTCTGAAAAGCAGTATGGGAAGGAAATTCTTATCCCACACTCCAGGTTTCTTCTGAATACAAAAATGAGCACATTAAGTTTGAACTTCTAAGTGTTCCTTAATATTTCAGCATATTTTTATTAGCGTAACCTTAAACAGTCTTTCTTGTCAGATTTCTCAAAATATTTAGTTATCTATAGATTTTAAAGCCAAACGATGTCTATGATTTGTCTGCATCATGGTAAGATGAGGCATGGAGTTTCATCCAAGATCTGCATCGTCTTCAACTGCTCATTGACATATTTTGCAGGAAAAGTTGTATTTTGTTTACACCTTACCATGAGGTCTACCATTAAAGTACTTGTAACATGATTTTGAACAGATTGGCACATGAGTCTGAAAGAACTGGATTCAGGACAAAGATTTACACTAGCAACTGCTGCTTAGAATCACAGTCACCTCTTCAGAGAACACTCCCTAGTTAGCTTTATATAGGCTTATTCTCCATCTATTTTATATATGAATATACATATTCAGTATATATTGAACAATAGCCACCATTACCTGCCACATTTAAGTGCTTCCAGGCAGCATATACTACCATACTCTTTATTTTACATTAATACTAACCAGCTGCAAAATGTTCAGTATCAGCAGTTGTCAGAAGTAATTTGAACAGCTGACTGAACTGACTTACCTGACTTAGCTGACTACCTAAGGTGAGGGGGAATATGGGGAGGTGGAAGGGTGTTTGTGCAAGGCCTCCTGAAGAAGGCTTTAAATGTTCCCAGCCAGAGCCTTAAAGTTACCAAATCTGTTCTTCCCATGCAGTCGGTAGTACATTTAAACCACACACTTTATGAATAAACCTTCCCAATTCAACCCTTTTGACTGTGTAATCCCTATGTTTATCACACCACAACCTTCTAGCACTGCACCTACACACTAGATCTCAAGATACAACAGTCTGATTTGGATAAAGGTGTTCATATTTTGCCCTTAAGACCGAAGCAACCAAAAGAAACTTTAGAACAGCAACTAGGTAATAAAGGAATTGCTCAGTCTTCAGATGTGTTAACAGATAGCCATTTCTGTCCATGTAAGTGCTTCAAATAGAATCCCTCTACAGGAGCATAGTGTGGCATGGTTCTCAACTATTAGTATTCTAGAGAAAGAGTGCTAATAATGGTGTGCACCTAACGCAGAACATTTCTGGAGAGCAAATATTAAGGGGCAGAGTATGTCCTAGTTGCCAAACTGAAGAGTATCTGGGCTACAGTTGATTATATACATTTCGATGTGTATAATTTGAAAAATAATGAAATGTATATACATTTCAAATATCTGAGAAAACCTACCATCTTTCACGCATTAGCATATCAGTCCACTTCTTCCTTTAACTTATTCCTGTATTTTCCTCTGATTTACTCTAGCTTCTCATAGATGGCCTGTATTTGATCATCCCTTTCAAACTGACTATGTCTGTCCAGGTGTCTATGTCGGAAACACTATCTGAAAGCATACTCACTATCCTCACTCTATTTTAAACTTGAGCAATCCAGGCAGGCTGAAGTAAATCCAGCATCTGTATCAATTAAAGATGCTTCTTTATTTAAGACACTAAGCACACTACACAAAAATAATAAAAAAGGAAGAAAGTTATTACCACCACATCAGGAGTGGAGAACTGAAGAAGGCAGATTACAAATTGGAATCCACAACTGTATGCCATCTTTCATCAAAGTAGCAAAATTCCAAACACTTTGTCAATAAAGATACCCACTGGTCTACCTCTGCTCAAATTTGAAAAAATAGGCTGCAACAATCTTTGCATTAAACAGTCCCGTAATCAAGATGAAGAGATTGTACAGATTGTTATTGGTGGTGGTGAGTTTTTTCTCACATTTGCACTGAGTGCAGTTGTCATTCCTTTAGGGCCATGAATCCTCAGGGCGTGGATGCTGGTCCGTTTTCCCAGATTATCACAACACATACCTTCTCCCTTCTGCATCTACATACACACTGAACCCACTGAAGTCTCACTCAGGCTGCCTCTGACCACCTAACAGCGTAACTCATAAAAACATTCACCTAATTACCACCTGCCCATGCCCAGCAGCCATTAACTATGCTGCACATGCTCCAACTTACAAGAGAAAGCTTATCCAAAAAAAACTGCCAACAGTAACAATTCCCAGGAGATGTTACCAGATAGCACAGAATTAGATCAGCACTGAACTCCAACAGCTGGTTTGTGAAGGATGTATACCTGAAGTCATTGCATGCACTCAAAGGGCCTAGACAATAGCAAAAAAAAAAAGAAAAAAGAAACAAAAGAAACAAAAAACCAAAACAAAACAGTGTGACAGCAGTGAAAGCACCATCAGAAGTAGTGATACATTAAGATTATTCCAAGAATAGAGTTCTAGCGTGCCTGAAAGGCATTACATAATCACTTTATGCATAATTAAACTAAAAAAAAATTTAAGTAACTAAGAAATTAAAGAGACACTGCTTAAATGTGGAACAATATTAAAACTCTAACTCACTCTTCATTCTTCTATTTTTGGTTATGAGTATATATTCAGAATTACACCACCATTCTCAAGCCACTGATGTCAGATGTTGCCTAGTGTAACACAGACACCAAGCTTTCATGTGCTAAAACCACAGATAATAAGAGTGGACATACATTTTGCACACATAATGAGCAAGGCAAGATCAGTACAAAACAGGGATGAAGTTCTGACCCTTAGTATTTACTATGTTTTTTTATGAAGTCTACCACAGCAGCACTAAGCCAGCTTCTATTTAATCTGTTCTTAAAGGTGCAGTTGAGCCACTGATGCTGTGAACAGCTACTCAGCCAATTTGTATTTGGTTTGTGGAGACAAATTTCTCTTCCTTGTACTTTCACAGACAAAAGCTTACATTTCTTGGTACTCTTACTCAGGCAAAGGCCTGTGGAGTGGAAAAAAACCAAATCACAGATACAGGAATTTGGGAATTTCTTGTCCATACCCCATGGACACAAAGAACTCACCCCTTTTTGAAGCCTCTTCCTCAAGAAGTCTGAGCCTCCTGGCTTCTGGCCCAGATGAGGATATCTTGCTTTCAATTTTGCTTCTTCAACTTTTTCTGGGCTGATCACCTTATCCTCCATTTCCTGAAAGACAATGAGCATCATTATATATTTCATTTACAGTACTGAATGACTCATGCAGAATACTTTTGCAGATAATTCACCAACAGGCCAATTGCTGCTACCAAGTGAACACACCAATTATTTGATAAGACATTTTCATACATTCTCTCTTGAATACTGACAGTAACTGTAGGAGTTCAGCCTCCCATCTTAGATACCCTTCCTGGAGACATGTCTGCATCTAATCAGTGCATTTCTGTTTCACATAAAGGTAGTGGATACTAAAATCAAAGTAATAAATAAAAAAATATATCCCCCAAACCAAAAACATTTTTTGGTCAAAACAAGGGCTCCACTAAGAAAAAACAACTGCTGAAAGCTGGGCAAGCGCCACAGGACTTCTTCAACTGTCCCTGTTTGATCGTGAAGTGGTACAGAGAGACTAGCACTTGCTGCCCAGACTGCCACAATCTAGACTACCGCAACACGTTGATATTCATCATGGAACAGCGTTAAAGCAGCTTAGTCTCAAAAACATGCCTGCTATCATATTAATAATGACAATACAGTATTTCTCTATACATGTCTATAATTATCCTAAAAGGAGGATGAAGACTGAGAGTGCAGCTGTGTAAAATAAAATGCCTATTTTATGAGTACACTGTAAAACACGGATGCTCAAAGTAATCATTTCAACATACTATTTTGGCAAAACCTGCAATTTGTTCATCCAGTCTTCCAACACTAACCTCTACTTTACGCTCATTTATTCCAGGCCATTCAGCAATTTGATGCATGAAGTACAATTTCTTCTATTAGCTCATTTCTAAAATATCTTCCATTTGAAATTCTTGTTTTGCCACTTCCCAGTATTTGGCCTTTTTTTTTTTCTTTTTTTTTTTCTTTTTTTTTTTTTTTTCCTTTGCATGCAAACCATTGCTAGTTCAGGGAAACTGTATACTGATTTGCACTGACAGCTGTAGTGTTGAATTGTTACCATTACCTGAAGACAGCAAGACTTTTAGGCAGGAAATAAGAATTGCCATTGAAATCAAGAGGGCCTCAAGTTCACCTGTGACTAAGGTTTCATATCCACCTAGAGCTGCTTAGGCAGCCCCTTCACACTCTTTTCCATCCGTGTCATCATCTTTGCATTGCATCAGTCAGAATGACTGCGTGTACTCCACATGAATGAGTTACAGAAATTAATTCAACAGAAAAACCAAATTCTTGCTCCCCCCCTCCCTGTTTGATTTGGATCAGTTTCCACAGTCTGGATCACCAAGCAGCTGCACAAAGGGGTATGTTAGCCCAGCAGCCCACAGGGAGGACAGAGGAACACAAGCAGCTGGGAGCTACTTAAGCCAGAACTGCCAAAGTGCTAGAGTAGAGCCACCACACTAACCCTAGTGCTTTCCTCCATCTCATAAAAACTCGAAAGTTCTATAATATTCAAATCTTTCTGGTAAGAAGCCTCAGAAACAATGTTTATAAAACCAGATTTAGAATATAACATTATCTAGGCCAAGACATTTCAAAGACAGCTTTGCACAATACAGCAGGAATCTGAATTACCAGTTCCACCAAGGAAAGACAGAAATTCTGCTAACAGTTTAAGAGAAACTTCCATGAAGACAGAAACCAATACTTTTATTAAATGACAACACAACAAAATACAAATACATATAAAGGGCAGAGTTTCCCTGACACTAGTGAACACAGAACTAATATATACTATTTCTTGCTATATGGTATCATACTAGACAAGACCACAGTTTTCACGTGTTATAAAAAATAAATCTTCAGCTGCTGTTCTTCCTATTGTGCTTTACCATCATGCTGGTACTGACTGAGTTTTCTCAAAAGCAATCCCTTCAGCTAAACGCTTTCAACATCTAA
The DNA here is from genome assembly GCA_035590215.1 of Microhierax caerulescens. Taxonomy (NCBI): domain Eukaryota; kingdom Metazoa; phylum Chordata; class Aves; order Falconiformes; family Falconidae; genus Microhierax; species Microhierax caerulescens. The sequence continues at coordinate 17,057,868 of JAVJGJ010000060.1, forward strand.
TGCTGAATCACTGGGTACTCACTGTTGAGCCAACAGACAAAGCACTTGTGGGGGCATGTTTTGCCAAAACTCGCCAAAAGGAGATACTTTTTAAGAACAGAGGGACAACAATAAATAGCTTATATAAACATGTATTCACAATGCATCAAAGGAGACATTTATGCAAACACACAGGGATGACAAATCATCACACAGCAGGCAATCAAAACACAAAATACCATGTTATGCATCGATGCAGCTGAAAAGGATACAGGCTATCGTCACTAACTCATGATGACCAAAGAACAACTAAGACTCAAAAAAATACCTAAGATGAATTAAAGAATTTCAACACAAAGACCTGGGGTGTCAAACAAAACCAGCTGATGGCAGGTTCAAAAAATAATTAACAGTTCCTCATCTAAAATACAGTTAAGCTGCGGAACTCCTTGTCAGAAGACGCAGGGGTTGTCAAGAATTTAAGATGGGATTTGAAAGCAACTCGAGACATTCATTCGCAGCTCAGAAGGCTTTTAAACCACAGATTGCTGAGACCTGGGATAGTTTTCTGGGGAGGATGACTGCATGCACATCCTAACCTTATATTCCTCTGTGGACTAGATGGTATTGAGCACTCTTGGAGGTGTGCTGTTGAGCCATAGAGGCTTTAACCCAAGCCAGCCAAGGCTATTCATACATTTACGACAGTGTCTCTTGAGTTACAGAAGCAACAATCAAGACTAAAAAATTCTTGGGAGGGGGGGCAGAAATACAGACATACCACGCTCTTCTTCCTAGTGACAACCACACAAAAGTTATAATTTTAGTTCTCTAAGGAATTTGACACAGCTAATGAAGTCTGCTTATTTCATTAAAAGGATCTACCAGGAAGGGCAGTAATTACCTAACATTAAAGATAGCTTTTGCTTTTCATCTTTACAGAGGTACTGGCAGCATAAAGTTCCATATCTGTTGGACAACTGAACCACATGCCTAGAAAAAGAGCCATCGGCTTTTTAAACTCTGGTACGAAGAACTCATCCTCTTTAGCAAGACATTAGGCAAAACGTAAAGCAGAAAATGGGAAAAGCATGACAACAGCACAGTTCTACAGTGAACTGATGTGGCAAAAGCCAGTCCAGAAACAAAATGCACCACCTCTAACAGCTTCCTGAAAAATACAGGAGGCTTTTAAGGCAAAACTAGTCAGTCAACCAAGCCTGTGTTCTCTCCAATGAGAAGTTTCTTTGTTGCTGAACTTGCCACTGCCACTATCCCGAGTTTGCACACCGAGAACAGGAAACGTCGGCCTTTGGCAAGTTTTCAATTCATATCACTCTCTTGTGTAACACCTTTCTCACTTAACACGTGCACAAACTTCTCACAGCATGTCAGAGAAATTTAGAAAAGAGGTCTGATCACAAAAACATTGACTCAAAGTTTATTTAGAGGCTTCATCTTTTTGAGACACACAGATGAATGAGTAGTGCAGCATGGGTTGTTTATATAAGTATTTCAGAGCTAAGCATTAACTGAGGCAATGTTCAATTTTGCCTACCCAGACATAGAGTTTTAGTGAAGGTTAATACTGCAATGCCATAACAACGTCGATATCACAGTATCCTAACATGATATAAACTCACAGAAATCGGTTTTATTTGACTGATGTTATTAATTTGTCTTTAACACCTCATCAGATTAAAACTAAACTAGCAGATCTGTAAGGGAATCCCGTCTCTCAAATAAAAGGTGATTTTTCAGAACTGTGCATAAGCATTGGATTTCAAGGCTACAGTCTGAAACTCGGCAAAGTCAGCCCCAGTCACCTGACTTAATCAGAACACACTAGAAGGCATTACAATAAACTTGCTACCACATGTTTTACCATGCTCTTATTACAGATCTATTCTAGGAGTGCTGCACAGGCCAGGGACTTATTTTTATAGGCTTTGAACAGGAACAGTATCCCTTCAGTAGTCTACCCAATATGAACGTTGAGCTGCAGAACACGCGCATTTAAGGGTAGATTACAGACCTGCCACAGAAGCTGGTTCTGATTACTGCGCCTATTGAGAAGGTATCATTCCATATTAACCCCCAAAGCTCTACTTGTACGCCTAACTCACGTTACAGATTGTAAATTATTAAACAAAAACTTGACAGCTGAGGTAAATTAAGGTTTTTCTTTTAGCATCTTTCAAAGCGGTACTTGTGTTTCATAACTTCTCCCTAGCAGAAATAGCTGAGGAGATCGCACCGAGTCCACACAGCAACGACAAATCTAAAACCCACACGGTTTCTTAAAGTCACAGTCCACAGGGGGAAACTGCTAACAGCACAATCATCTGTGTAGCCGAATCCCACTTAAAACTATAACATTATTAGCTACCGAGATGACAGAACAGTGTCATCACAGGATAACCCACCCAGTTATTCTTTCTAAAACCCTTAACTAGCACAGGTCCCAGCCATTGTTTCATATTTGTCGCCCTAAATCACTTACATTAAAAGCTGAAAAATTCCTAAAAGCCAAACAAACGCTTACCCACCGGATTCTCGCTGGCCTCCACCGCTGTGACCAGGAGCCGAACCTGTTCCAGCCCTGGCAGGCGGAGGGGGCCCAGGCCGGGCTGGGCTGGGCTGGGGAGCGAGGGAGCGCCATTAGCCCGCCCTGGGCAGCGCACGCTGACATCTGCCGGAGAACAAACAGCCCCAGCGCAGCTCGACACGGCGGTGCCGCTCGTCCGCCTCCAGCCCCGGCCCGCGCCCGCCCCGCCGCTCCGGCCTGCAGCGCCGCGCCGCTCCCCACAGGCCCTGGGCCCCAGCCCGCCGAAGAGGCCGCCGGCTCGGCTCCCCGCTGCGGTGCGGAAGGGCCGCGGCTCCTCCCCCGCCGAGGCACGGAGAGCGGCCAGGCCCGGGAGCCGCTGCCTTAAGGGCCGCGGCGGCCCGCCAGGCTCCCCCGGCGGAGGGAGGCAGAAGCCCGGCCACGGCGCCCCCGCTCCGCCTCAGCGCGCAGATGGAGGCGGGAGAAGCCCCGCGGGCCTCCTCCCGCTGCTCGGCGGGGCCGCCGGCCACCCACCTTCTGCTCCTCGGCCGAGGCGGGCTCGGGACTCTCGGCAGACATGGCGCCGCGGCAGCACGACGGCGGGGAGAAAGCAGGCGAGGGAGACGCGACCGCCGCTCCTCCGCGCAGCGTAGCGCTGCCACCACCTCCCACACAAGATGGCGGCCGCTCCCATGCAGCGCCACAAGCTTTCTCCAGACAAAGACAAGGTGGCAGTCACTCACCACAGCACTCTCTCTGCCTGAGCCTGAGACAGCAGAAAACAATGACAGACAAACCCCTGAAAGGATGAAAGTAGGATTGTCCTCGCCACACTGCGCCGCCGCTTCGGACGCTGGAC
>JAVJGJ010000060.1:17069552-17104543 GCA_035590215.1 Microhierax caerulescens
CCCCATTTTAAATAACTTAAATGAGTATCAGTTAAAACATCACACAGATTAAAGACATCTTTATATATTTCAGATTTCAATATTAATGCCAAAAATACATAGTATGATTTTACATAGGATTTATGCTACATTAGAACACTAAAGACAAACATCACTTGAGTATTAAATGAAACATTAAATATTAAATAACTGAAAAATAAAATAAAAAGTGTAAACACTAAACTAACTTGGGAATTTGCTATTGCAACACATCCAATGAAGTGGTTTTAAACAGTACAAAAAGATTACATTTAAGTATGTTTCCAGTCTTCTTGGAATACACAAAGCTCATTCCAGAAACCTTTTAAAAGCTGGTCCAGGATTACCTAAGAACCTTCTCTCTCTTGAGCGCTATTTTCATTCCTTTACAAACTTTATACTGTCATCTCTACCAGTTTTTGCTTACAAGGAGTAATCAACAGTAAAATGAATACTTCAGTTTGCCATTGTTTGCTAGCATCTTGGTGAAAACTGAGGATTTGTTGGAGATTCAGTGTAAGATTTGAGTTCATATGCAGCGCCGCTATCAACTTCCATGGATTTCCGAGAGAATAGGAGCCTTACATCTCTGTGGAGGTAGATCTTTCCAGATTTAGAACTCTGGAACCTGAAAAGATAAGAATATCTGTATTATCTAAACAAAAGATTACTCTTCAATTATTGTTGAATAAAGCGTGTACCTTTCTTTCAGAGATTAAGACCAAAAGCATTTGAACATACAAAATTATTTAGTTAAAATGGAAGAAGAACGAACAACCTAGCATTTCCAATCTACTTTGTTTCCTTTGGAATTTAGTGGTTTTGTTCCTAATCACCAATGTCGTGCACAGCTTCAGAAGTGGCTTGGAATATTTGAAGTTCCCACTGCAATTATGTACATTGAAGATTCAAGTTCTTGGCTATCTAGAAAGGCAAAAAGTGCTCTTCAGTGAGCACTCCCGAAAACGCCCACCACCCAAGGGTGGGCCTAAGCACAGGCAAAAGGGAAGGTTCAAATACCAACAAAGGCTTATATACATATCAAATATGTATTTCAGTGCTAGCTGCCATACAGACAGATTGCATCGCTCCCTTCACAAATGCATCAGCAAGAAGTTTGCTGCTGCTTTATACCACATGCCAAATTTTAAGTCCAACTTGAGAAGCAGTAGGTATAGGGACCTCTGCAAGCAGATCGAAAAAAGTTTTTTGCACAGAATACAGAGCTATTTCAAAGCAACTGTAGTTCACTGGCCCAGTCACCAAAGCAAACAGCAGCCAATTCCCAGGCCGATTTTCTTTTATGCTGCAGCTAAACAGCCTAATTCAGGTCCTCCAAACCTGCCAGGAATGTGCCAGTTCCACTTTCCCTGACATTTAACAACTATATATAGAGAGACAAGATCTGCATTTGAGATAACTGTGTTCTATAGTCTTCATCTGGCAGAACTCTTTTAATTTCCTTCCCTCAACCGGGAAAGACAGGAGAGTCTAAGGAGCATTTCTTATGGCAACTGAACTTAATGTCGCTATCACTGTGCCACGGTAAGGGACAAAAGCTATTCCTACTCTTAACAGAAACAGAAAAGCTATTGCTGTTGTAATGGCAAAACAATGCCACTGCAAATGCTGAGACAGCAGTGCACGCTGTGTTATCACATGCATTACAATTTGCACAGATTTTTAATGAGCATTTACTCACTGACCCCACTGCAGCGAAAGCAGTATCTCTAGAATAAACCTAGCCATAATCAGACAGAAATTCTGAGAGCTAGGAGAAAGACAACTACAGAAGATCAGTCAAGGTTTCATCATCCAGGGCAGGCAGGTTGTAGAAATGGATTCTGTGCCACCATTTCATTCAGATAAGCGATGCAGAATAGCCTGTAGTCATCCCCACTGCCAGACAAAGGAAAATTCTGCTCTCCTAGATACAGCTGTCAAGGGCATTAAATGTGGCGGGGTCCAGCAGAATGCTCCTATACTGGCTCCCAAAGAGCTCCCATCCGTCAGTATTTATTTGCTCAGTGCTGTCAGTGGAAAAGCCCTTTCCCTGGTAGGCAAAGGGGAAAAGATTCTATCTTATGACTCTGAAGGAAAGCACAAGAAGGGAAAATGAAAGAGGCAAGGAACGACCTGAACACCACAAACAGTTAATTCGGCATGTAGCTCATAAGACATTTTAAAAAGAAAAATTTCATTGAAGGATCTTCTGCAGCGTAAGTACGATTTATATTAATTCATATAGAATAGACAGATCTAGGTATCAAAGCAGCATCATAAAGTAGAGCTCAATTCCCATTTTACACACAGATCTATCAGAAAATAATTATCAAGGTCTGGTTTTAAACTTCTCAAGCTCACTATTTTCTTGCAGTGAGAATCCTGCAAGACTCCCTTTGCCCAGTACATAACATTTCCCTCTAACGTGACTTTTCTGAGCATGACATTTCACACTGGTTGAAGGAGGGCGAGTGGGAGACGGCAACAGAGCTGAGGAGATTCTTCTTACCTCTGCTTCCATGACCCAGTCTTTTCCTTTGAGAAATGTTTATTTTTACTAATTGGGATTTAGAAATGTTGTTTTTCATACATGCAAATACACTGGAATAATCAAGAGCCAACCATTACATACACCCTGGCGGGGTGATGTGGAGTGGCCAGCATGGGACCAGCTCTAGATCTGTGGCAGCTCCAGTAGTTTTGTGTAAAGGAATCAAGAAAAACACAGAGGTCTCTAACAGATGGTGTCCTAGGAACAGTAACAATAGACAAATACAGGAAGGCTTAAACAAACAAATATCAGATGAGCTAGAAAGCCTGGTAAAGAAAGTGACAAACATTACTGAAAAAATTACTAATACAAGCACAAAACATTCAAATCAAAATTCACAAAGAAGAGAGTAAGCCACAGGAACAGAATGCAGCAGGATGATCACAAAAACATATGTAGGAAGGCATGTTTTGCGAGTGAAAAAGACTATACAACACCATCTATAAAATCTGCAAGTAAAATCACTAGGGCAAGGATACAAATTTCTAGATCAGGAAAAATGCTGAGAGATCAGAAAGATCAAGAAACAACTAGTAAATCAGTAATAGCAGCTGTCTTCAGGTTCCACCAATAAGTGTATTGTATGCCACATTAGGAAAATGTTTTTTTAAAACGTTTCTCAATACCTTGAGGAATCAGTACTTTTAAGAACCAGTTTCAAGTTTACTCTCCACCTAGCCTTCAGTAACAACCCCCGTTTTGCTGTTAAGCAACAACAATTATGCTCCCTGCAATTAAAAGAGGCATTATGTCAGTAGCTAAAGCTGTTGACCAAGCTTTAAAAACTTGAAAAATGCTGAGCTGTGGGCAGGTTAACTGGTTAATTGCCTTTTACATGTAGGAGTGCCAGAATGTGACCTAGAAACAGATGGTCATCACCTTCTGAACTCTGGGAATAACCAAGGTGTGAGCAGAGCTGGACTCACAGCTCTTATGCTCATGTAGATTTAATCACAACACAAAACCCATTGCTTCACATGCAACAAAAAAATTATCCCCCAAGCATCTTCAAGAAATGACTTAAAACTGCAGGTGCAACTCTCGATTTTCCCATACATGATTAATGCTTTGCTGCCCACCACAGCTACATTTGATACCGCACTGCTGTACCTGTGGGTACCAATACAGTTTTGCTGCATATCGATCAGCATCTCAAACACACAAAACTGCACACAACAGACCTGACACTTTTAAAAGAGTACTGTAGAAAATCTGGCTGCCAATGTGAAGTTCCAGACCTATGCAAGCATTTTTGCCGAATTACCACTTGAAAAGAAGCTTTCATAACGTGAGTGCTGACAACGGTGATTAAGGCCTTGTAAGCAGATGCGACCACAATGCAGCTTACCAGTGGTGATTTCATTTGGGCTTTGGAGCAAAATTTCAACATGTAGGCTTAAGATGCTAGTTTTCAACAACTACTGCAACTAGAAGTGAACAGCTGTTCTAGAGTAATAAAAAAAAAAATCTTCCTGATTTAAATATTTTCAGTTTGTTCGTAAGTTTTCAGTAAAACAGGTTTGAGGAAGCATTGCTGCTTTTAAAAATGAAGATTTGAAACCAACTTACATATGAATTAATATACTACTAAGACTTCCTAAACTCTCCTAATTAAAATCCATCTTTAGTAAAGAAGGCTACTACTAAACCGACAACTAAGTCTTTTGTAAAATCTGAAGTACTCTGTATAACAAACCACAAGACAGATCTACATAAGCTATGGTAATATTTCAAGGAGTTTTGCAGTTCTTCCATTATAAGAAAAGGATCCACTGTTTGGGTTCATCTTGAAGAAAAAAACCTTCTGACACACTGCAGGTATTCTCTTTCCAAATTTCCAACAACACATTATAAATCCATGAGTTGATCCCTACCAGAGGTCTGAAAGCTGAGCTAAAATAAATTGTACAGGTATTTCAAAGTATCAGAACTGCTACATTCATGCCTCTCAGCAGGTGTCAGAAACTGGAAGCTCATAAAAGACGACTTCTAGCTATAAAACACAACAGAGAAGGAAGCAAGTTTGCCTTCAAATAGAAGTAATTATGGGGCCTGTCTACAAAAAGTTTGCAAACTACATTAAAGCAGAAACTGAAAGAGGACACAAGTCTACTGCTCATCATGCCTGTACACCAGACCCAGTTGGCCACAGATTTTTGCCCACCTCTGCAGCTGATGCCTGTCCCCGGTTCCTCTTTCAGGTAGATGAACATTACAAATGAACAGAACCTTTTATTTGGGCTACACACTCTTTTGCAGAATGTACCCCACAAGAAAAAAATTTGGAAGTGGTTAAGTTTGACATGGCAAGTTAGTGTGGCCTGAACGGATGAATTTCAATCCAGGCTAAAAATGCCTAAAAATGAAAACAGAGTTTAACAGCCTCATTGTGACGATATTTTCACACTCCAGTAAACCATCACACATTTTTTATGACTGTCAACTTTCATTTAATGGGAAAGCTTGGCCTGGAATCACTGCTCTAGACAAAGTTGTGTTTCAAAAGTCTGCTGGGTAGAAATCAATGCTGCTAAACAGGGAAAATAATACGTACCAGAAGTAATTCTACAACAAGTTAAGAAGTGTAAGAGATGTGATTTTGTTCTGCTTGCTCGCTTCAGAATGTCAGCCACCACTGGGTTTGCAAGTGCTGCAATGAAAGCACTGGGTCTGCACGTACGTGGTTTGTTTACTACAATAATGCAGGCAAAGGTCTGCAAACTGCAGGAGAATAGAGTACGTATATCATTCCTCCTTCGCTTCAAACTGCTGTCTCCAGAACATCCCCAGAGCAGCAGCACAATATCTGGTTTCAGGCAGTGCTTTGTAAATCATTTAAGGAAGATTGTGTGAATATTTTATGAAGTGAAAGGCATTATCAGCGGTATTGCATCATGAAACAGGCATTCACATTTTTACCACTAAACATTGTATTTTTAGGAGGAATGCTTTTCATGTCACAAGCTATTCTGGTGAAGAGGCATGTGTGTAGGACACTGGACACCTTCTCTACATTGATCCTTAGTTTTGACTTTTGCCCATGCGAAATCCACACTCGCTATTTCCTGTAACCTCAAGGAGTACGTTGATCCAGTCAAAACTAAATCTCTCTTGCTAAGAATTAAGCTTTACAAGGCTACACAAAATACTTCAATGCCAAGAAAAAGCTTTAATATTTTAACTTGGTTTCTCCCAAGCAGAATCAAATTTATTTATTAGCTCTTCTTCTTCTACTGTCTAGCTTAGAGACCAAGTTAAAAGCATTCTTTTTTCAAAAAAAAGTCTGTATACAGAAAGGCTGGCTGGGAAAGAAATCTTGAGATAAATTTTGGCCTGTGCTTAACTTCTGTGGCTTTGTTTGGTTGGTTTTGGATTGGTTTTATCTGTTTTGTTGTGTTGGGTTCTTTTTTGAATCTGAGGAGCTTACCTCAGATGTATGAGGTAGCGTAGTAGCCTTTCTTCAGTCTGTTGACTATTTTCTTTATTGACAGTTCTCTTGATTTCTCGTCTCACAGGAACAGAAAAAGTTCTTTGCCGTAGGAATGTTTGATGATTAGCTGGCATTTCTCGCAAGTCATAGATCACCACAAACATCTTCACCACAGTTTTGTTAGGGTTAAATAAGGTCTGAAAAGACAAACAGTTCAATACCATACTCTTTAGAGATGGAAAAATAAATTAAAAAAACAAAACAAAAAAATCCAAACAAATAAAAAAACAAACCCCACCTGCCAAAACAGTCCCTGTCCTCTGCTTTGTTCCAGTGCCATACAGAAACATTTATGTAAAAAGATTGTGCAGTTTTTCTGGTTTTCAACACTTCAGCTACTAGAAATTCCCATATTTAAGTATAATACTAAACACAGCCTAAACTGAAAGAAACATTATAGTATATAACCACTGTTACTTTGCTAATCTGCATCCCCTTTTTTATTTTTCCAGTCAGATTTTTGTCTACACTGTTTTCTAGACACAATATACACATAGGAAGGACAGTGGTCGACTCCAATTTTAAACCCCAAACTACCAATGTGTTACCCCGGACCAGGTTTTTAAAAGAAAGGGGAAGACTGTTAGTTCTAAGCTGTGATTTACTTTCTGATTTTATTACAAAGAACAGATGAGGTTAAAATCTTACAAGATTTAGATACAACTGAATATTCAATCTTAATCCCTTTAGAAGGATTCCAGAATTTACACTGTAGCCTAATTACTTCCCCATTCCTTCTTCAAAGCCATGATGTCCTCAACTATTCTGAATCTTCAGTAACCCATTTTAAGTCTCTTCACAGCACAGATGGGTTCAAAAGGTTAGGAGTCTCTTTTGTCCCACAAATTACACAAGATTTCGACTTTGAATAACTACACTACCTATGGAGATGCACATTTCCACTGCTAGCTTCATACTCATCTCCAGCACCCTCATTGCCTCTGTGTGACTTTCCTGCTATCAGGAGTTTCAAGGCACCCTTATCTGCTGAGTACGTACCACTTGTATTGTTCCTGAAGGTGGTACCCGATAACCCCTTTTACCAAGGGACTCTAAAGTAATTACACCCTAGGAAGAGAAGAGAAACATTTAATTCACAGGGAGTGTTACATACAAATGAAAATGTTCTATTCCTATAATTCTATTTATTTGAAAAACAATCAGTAATGTATAAAAACTAAAAACAGACGGCAACACGTTTAAGATGCAGTTAAAAAATCAACAGCAGGGGCCCTTACTTTGTCAGATCATTAAAAGCTGGGCAGTAAGGGGTATATTCTTCTCTTTAAACAAGAGCCAAGGTTCTGCATCTTTGAACTAGCAGTCGGGGAGCTACAGCAAAACACAGCTTTCTTTTCAAAACAGCTCGTAAGTTAAAATGGAAGATTTGTCTCCTTCTTTCCATTTTTACATCACCTACAATTGCATCAATAATACTCCAAATCTCACAGAACAATTTATGCTTTTCAAAGGCAGCAGATGCACTTAATCTTCCATTCTAATCCAAACTTTTGCAACGATGACATCTGCTTTCGTACCAGCTGTAATCTACAGACGGGAGCGTCCCATGCAGCGCTGTAACACAGCTGAGGCCACCCACCCTGATGGCACTGCCCTAGAGCACACGTTCAATTCACCTGCAATGCACCACTGTTGAATGCCACTGCACTGGACTTCAAAAAAAAAAAAAATAAAAAAAACACTCCACAAAAAAACACTCAAAACCCCAAACCCAAACTAACACCAAAAAAACCTCCCAGAGCAGAGAAACTAGCTATACAAACAGAAACAAAGTTTCTGATGATGAAGGCACTATACAAATGTCTATTAATCCTGGGAGACTCAGCCATAACAGCATGTTTAGACCATGTGGAAAAGCCTGAAACAATGAAATCCAGCTAGGAAAATAAGCGATGCTACTTTAACCATTTGAGGAACATCAGAATCCCTTCAAGCCCCTGGAAAATCAGATGAAATAATCTAGAAAGATGGAAAGCAAAACAACAGATACCTCTTTGCAGTGGTTCAGAAGAGACATATACAAGTTCAAACTCTATTAATCAACTGGCAAAGCCATGTCATTTTCTGAATACTTTCAAATTAAAACAGAAGGTCAGAAATATGGTAAGTTCTATGAATTTAAAATCTAAATCTTGGGATAATCAGATGTTCACTGCTTTACTTTCATGTTTAAACAGATTATTTAGCATATTTTAGACAGACATACACATATGAAGACCTCTAAAAATTAGATTTCTCACCCAGGTAACACTGTTCCTTACTTAACAGTCATTCAGAACATGCCTAGCCATACGATTCAATGCTAGCATACAAGACATCTTTTGCTTGTTAGAAGGAAGCACTCAGAAATATCCACAAATTGTGCTGTCACTGTAGAAATGTGGAACAGAACCAGCACGCAGACCCTGAGAACACAAACGCCGTGTTGCTGCAAACATCAGCAAACCACGCAGCTTATGCACGCACCGTGTGTCATGCTAGCTCACAACACCTGCTTTAACAGGAACGGCTGAATAACTTCGGAGTCTTAAGGTCTCCATCAGCAGTTGTACCTTGGCCTGCACCTAAGCAACTGGTAGAGTGGATAGCTGCCCAGGGCAGCTGCTGGCTGAGACAACTAAATTATGTATCCCATTAAGTCCAGCTATTGCCTCACTGCCTATTTTAAGTTGGAGTGATAGAGAGATCTCTGGCAGGGGTTGATCAGTCCAGCGTGGAGGGAGACAAGTACTTTCCATATCCTAAGACAAGAGCAGCTGGATGGTGGGGCAGTGCAATGGGAGGAAAAGCACTAGTTAGGGATAGAAGGGAACAGCAGAATTCCACGATAAGCAGTTGAAAATAACCAGGTGCCTGCAAATCCCCACTTCCTGACTCTCTACTCACCAGGCTCTTGTTCTTCACCTCTACCTATCAGAACATGTTTAAAATAAACCCAACCACACACCTACCATGTAAGGAGAGGGTGCATTATCATCTGAAACACTGTAGAATGACACTTCGACTGGCAGAGTCATGTGCGTGGGACAAAAGACTCCACTTGCTCCCACTTCTGCTGTGAAACCTTCCACGACGCCAAGCGGGTCTAAGCGAAAATTCAGGACAGATTCCTGAAAAACAAAAGACATACAGCTTCGTTTGGGTAAGCCTCAAATAAAATATAGCAAAACTAAGCAGCAAACGAGGAAAACTTATATAAGAACTTGGGTCTTTTTTAAGGTGACCTGTCAAAAATCAACACTAAAGCAAAAATTATGATGAACAGCAGAACATTCAGCAAGATGACAACAGTTTAAGAGAAAGCATCATCCAAATCCAGTCATCACTCTACTGAAACCGGTGCAAATTCCCACAGAGAATTTTACTGCAGCAGGATCTATGCATGATTTTCCTGGAGATGCACTATCTGAAAAAAGTAAGTCTAGAATCTGTAACTTTCCTCAACATATTCACTCCATATTTCACAAATGTTGAGCATAACACAAGCCATTCATGTACTAGCTATTAGTTATTGATAGTTGATAAGCTCTGTGAAGTGAAAAGCTGGAGGCTATGCTTCAAATGCCCTCTGTTTACTACACTGATTTAGCACAACTTTTGCGACACATCAAGTAGACTTTAAAAGCAAAAAAGGAAATCCTTTTTTCTAGGTATATATTATGAACACGAACAATTACAGCTTGTTAAATCTCATTTATGTCAACAGAACTCCCCCTAACCTGACCATAGTGGGAAATAAAAGTTCTAAGCAATTCATTCTATCTGAATCTGAGACAGATGATGTCTGGGGCACGAAATATGTGCCTTTCAGCTGGAAATTAAACCAAATTTTATTCAATTTAATTATGAATTTTTACATTATAATCAGGCTGGAATTATTCACAGTAAAGCACTTTTAAAAGCAGTACAGTAGAATACTACAAATACCCACAAGAATTCTAAAGAATATGCAATACCTCAAAGTTTCCCAGAAGGCTAAGACTTGTTACTGGTGGAGCACTAGAACTTAGAATTGGTTTCCCATGGCTCTCTGGATCACTGTCTCTGTTTATACATTGTTGTGGGCTATAAAAAAAAAAAAAAAAAAAAAAGAATAAAGGATAAAACCATTTGCCTTTCTCTTCTGGGTATAAACAGCCCTTTAAAGAATCGTTTACTTACTGTATTACAAAATGTTGTCCTAAAGAAGCAACAGTTGAACATCACTTATTAATGCTTTAGCAAAAGATTTTTTTAGTTAACTGAAAAAACACTTTCAGAAGTTTTACATTAATGGGATAAAGACAATAAAAATTTAGGTTGTTCATTAACTCCATTAGCAGGAACCAAAGTATCAGATTGTTTTCTCTAGTACGCAGATATTTTTTGTCTCATACCATGAAGTTTCCAACATCAAACCACCCTACTAAAAGCTGTTTATCTTACGTGTACTAATAATGTATAAAAGGTCATGGTTGGTCCCTTTTAGATGTTAAGTGCTCTGAACAAGTTAAGGCAAAATGTTTAACCTGTTCAACACCACGAACAAAACATAACACAAAAAACCCACTCACCTGAAGAAGGATCAACTATTACTCTTTTCTGTTTGAAAATTCAAGGGTATTTTTACAGCATACCTACCCCAGCACAGGACAGAGTTCATGCCGGCAGCAGCTGTCGTACCATGGTTATGGCCCAGAGCTGTGCTAACCTGGAGACTCCTGGGGCAACTCGGCTGCCAATACGTATTTGAAAAAAAAGGGTTTTTTTGAAAGGCACCCAATTTTTGGCTTTGCCAACACGCTTTGTTGTTGCATACAGGTATGTATATACATTATGTTTCCCCAAAAATTCTTAACAGTTCTGGTAAATAAAACATACCTTCTTGCAGACAGACATTTTAACTGCAGCAGTGATGAATCCAGATCAAAGCACCCAGACTGCGTTTTTCTTTGAGGAACCTCAAGAGGCAAAGAAGATGCTAATTTGAAAACTGTACCACCAGTGAGGACAATTTTGCCAAGTAAGCACAAGTTTGCCAAGAATTTGCATTACATTACAAAAACAAAGCAGAAGAGAATAATTCCTAATGACAAGACTGTAAATTTTGATTTAACAGCAAGTACTTAAATAAAGGCTCATTCATGATGTCTCTCTGGAACAGTCCAGAGTGTTACTAATAAAGAGGCTGTAACAACTTCTATCCAAGTTTCCTGAAAATATGACAGCCTTTACAAGCACTGAAGAGTAAAACATATAATGTATTAATTACAGAACATCAATACTTCAGTAGTTTTTACTGGGACTGCTTTTTACTTTAAAATGCCCAACAACCTACCAATAACTGTAACATTCCCCCATGTCTTTCTGTCTTATCACAGCATCTGTGTATCAGTTAGTGACATCTCTGATTGGCAAAGAATATCAAGTACAAACTGTTCACAGAAACAAAAGCTTTGGAATAATAGGCAATCAGGTATTAATAATTCACACAAAACCTCTTAAATGACAAAATATGTTAGCTTACACTTAAAACACTGATCTCCAAACTGCTTGCTTTTATGGCTCTAAAATAGCACCAAAGCATTTTTTTGCCATAGAATTTTCTAATGTCGCCTTTTGTTAACCTTGACAGGATCTCAACAACTCTTAATATTTTTGTTTCCAAAATTATTGTTCAATTTCATGTGAGTGTTAACTCTCAAATTTCCACTTGCAAGAGTATTCACTCTAACACCAAAAGTAAACACATCCACACCCCATCTAGGTAATTTGCCAATTTTTTTGCCATACACAGATATTAAAAGAACAAAATGCTTCCTTTGTCAGTTAAAAGATAAGTTATAATTTCAACAGTAACTTACAGGACTTGAAAGCAGAGGCAATCCAGTTCTTGGATGAAAAGCCTTGGTTGAAGTTCCATCCAAGGATCGAAAATTATGTTTCCGCCATATATTTGTGTGTTTTAGAGATGGTGCTCTCTGTCAGCAAAATAAATTTACTCAAGAAATCAAAGGGATATTTCAATGACCTACCACAGTAACGCTTTGCTTGCTGTAACAAAGACGACTTCTGAACCAGGTAGATCTGCATCACACTGGGATATTATGAAACATTCAGTGGAAATTCTAGACTCAAATCTACAATCACACAGACTGCTTGCTCACTAAAGATCACATACCATATAAACACAGCAGTGTCTGAATAAAGCGACAGGGTGCATAACTGCCTATGGAAACCGTCCTTCATAACGCTATCCCCATGAGCAGAATAAGACAATGTTGTTCTTGATGTTAAATTTATAATTAAGAAGGTATGGGGGAGGCACTACCAGCCAAACGCTACTGCAGACCAAGATGGCAATAGTAACATGCCGCTTCCTACAAAGCCAGGCTTGAACCCCTCTTCATATTGGTCCTTAGCAGACACGGGGCACAAGCTATCTAAGAGCAGCTAAGAATTCATCTTTGTGTATTTACCTGTACGTCTGGGTTCTTCAGCCGCTCACACTTAACTATGCAGTCTTCTGTAGGTTTCTTCTGACAAGTACTTTGGAAATCGAGGCCTATTGGGTCCTCGTTCTCATCGTGTGCAGTTTTTGTTTTATCTTGTTTGTTTTTGTTTTTGAAACTGTCATGGTCTTTATTTAAATAATTTTCAATACTAATAAGCTGAGTATTTTGCTCATAAATATTTGGTTTTTTTGAGTCTTTATCTAAACACTTGAGCTCATTTTTGTGCAAAGAGTCAGATACCTGCATCACAGTTGCTTTTTTTGTACCTTCAAGTATTCTGCATTTATCTACCTGTAAATTGTTAAAACTGTCTATACCATTGTTCTCACTAACAACTGTTCTTTCTTTAAGTTTATTTGTGCAAATCTGTTCATCAATGCTGCTGAAATTTGAACACTGTTTAATTCTGTTGGTTATCTGGTCTTTCTGTGCATAACCAGAATTTGTCATTTCCGATTTATCTGGCAATTCAGATTTATTTTCTTTAACACATGATGATGATGTATGAATGTTAGTAAATGCATGACAAGTTTTATTTGAAGTCTGATGAAATGCATTTTGGACAGTTTCACTGGGTTTCGCTAAAACCAATTTTCTTCTTGCTTGGAGTTTCAGAGAAGCCTTCAATTCTCCATCAAACCTAGAAGGACTGATCAGAGTATCAGATGTCTTCGTCCTTGATTTACTGCTGTCTTCTAACAAAGAAAAATCAGATCTAGCAAAAGAAACAGAAGATGATTCCTTGCCTTTCTTCAGCAAATTTTCACCTTCATATGTACTTCGGAAAACTTTGGAAGTAACTGGGCTAGTCTCATGCACTTTGAATGGACGTCCAGTAACATGAGAAGTGGCTGGATCACAATGAATCAAGTGTTGGGCAATCCTTGCTATCACCTCCTGCCGCTCCTGGAGCAGAGAATCGATCAGGGGATTACTCTCTCCTGCCGACTGACGGCCACAGTGGTTCACTGGAACACGGGCATCGAGGGGACTGATCTCTGGTATTGCTCTTGTTTTGCCTTCACCACCATCTTATTGTACTGCATTGTCTAAGTTGGCAACAGAAACTGGGGAGGCTTCCTTGCCTTTCCTTGGCAAGTTTTCATCTTCGTAAGTACTCCAAAAAGCTTTCGGTGTAGCTGAGCCATTCTCATGTATGTTGAACGGGCGTCCAGCAACAACCGGTGAAGTAGCCGGATCACAGTGAATCAAGTGCTGAGCAATCCTCGCGATGACCTCTTGTCGCTCTTGAAGTAAAGAGCCTATCAAAGGATTGGTTTCTCCTGTGGGCTGATGAGCACAGTGACTATTTGAACCACGGGAATCAACTAGAGAAAAGGACTTAAAAGTTCTCACAGGTGTTTCATGAGATTTTGTCTTATTGTCTGCTGTAGCATTATAGCCCTGAACCTTAGGCTGTGACACCCCAAAGTCAGATCCAAGTCCGGTAGATGGATAAAGTTTTAAATTTCTGAGAGATGTAGTAAATTCAGTCGTCTTTTTTCCATTAAGTAGGCCTTCATGTGTCATTGCCCATGTCTGTTTCCCACCGAAGCGCTGTGGACTGGAGGTACTGCATTGCTGTGCCACGCTGGAATCGCTGCGCTGATGTAATTTACGCTCTTGCATTTGCTTTTCATAAAAGCTAAGGTTTGTGTGAATACTACAGGTCAGAACCGGGTAGTTGGATTGTCTGGGCAAGGACTGGACACTGACTCTCAAGGCCACATTGTGCGAAACATTAGGAACAGGAAAGACATGCTCAGTCGGTGTCTGGGAGAATGTCCATTGCAAGTCCACATCTGCCGCGCTCACCCTGAAACAATACAGAAGGGCATTTACACAAACATTTAAGTGAAGAGTCTCAATTACCTACTTCATAACAAATGTCTAAGAAAAAGCACTAGTGACACCAGCAACTGCTGTACTTTGTGAAGTATATGGATCCTATACAACTGTCAAAGCACTAGGCCAACAGCACGGCACTTTGAGAGCACACAGGAAAACAGGAGGGAAAAAGGTTTTAAGACAAGTTGCAACAACCTACAAAGAAGAACCAAGTTTTTTTTCCACCCCAGACGCACCTGTACAGAATGTTTCGGGGAACAGCACCATGTGAAACGCTCAGCCACGCACTTAGCTGAGAGAAGAAAACAAAAGAGCGAACAGCCAATAAAAGGGTCTTCTCTTCAATAAATCGATCTCCACTCCTAAAATGTGTTAAGAGAAACACAGGGGTGTTGGTAAGAATATACACAGAGAACTGTCAGAACTAAAACTAGGGCATTCTCAGATCTTCGTTCTGAAAATAAAGCACAGCTCAATCAAGCAAAACAAACTCCTCAAACATTTAAAAGATCACAGAGCCTGATCTGTTTTTATCCACATAATTTATACAATTTAACATAACAAATAACGTGTAAAAATGACCATTTTCAGCTAGGAGCATTTCATACTCTGCATTGTACAATGTTCACTGCAGAAACTATGAGTAGAGGACTAAGATTAAAAGATGCTTCAATTTCACTGGTAAATAGTTGTTTTCTTAGTTAGATCAGTCCCCAAGGTGATGGGCCATTCAAAACCACTAACTGATTACTTTAAGGACTTCAATATGACAAGATTCCTGCAACTATCAGCTAACCCTAACATCCGACTTACTGTCGAGGAACTGGCTCCAAAATCCACCTTTCTAATAACAATGCATCTTGTTTGATTGCAGGATCATTTAAATCATTCCCCTCGGTGGTGGGCCCTTCATCGCTATAGCAACAGTCTGGAAGTAGCATCACTTCTACCATGACTGGAATATTGTTCTTCCACAGTAGCATAACCTCAGATCTGGTTCGCCTGGCTTGACGACACTGAGGGAAAGAAAAAATGTCAGCATAAGCAAGCCATAAAAATCCTAGCCAGATTTAAATCTACCTTAAAAACATGTTCCAAAGTACTGGAAAAGGGTAAGGGTCAAATTCTGTAAACTAGGTTTCACCAAATCAGAGATAAGATTCCAGAGCTATTAAATGAAAAATAATTAACAAATCCTTTATAGTTGCCATTTGAGCAGCTTCTGTAGAAAGTTAAATGAGCTCATAAATGAGCACTATACTTCGCTACTTTGTACCACTCTCAAGTCATCTCTTGGATAGACACACTTAAGCAATATCTCTGTAAATTTTGTGTCTTGGAACGGGCTAATTTCTGCATAAATAATAACTTAAATTCACACAGCACTTCGGAACTTTTACTTGAGATGGGATTCTCCAGCCTTACTCCCAGACTGGCTAGATTTGATGTGCTTGTGTTTTTTGGACCACTAACTTTTCAAGAATACCTGGAAAAGCAAGAAGTTCAGCAAGTTAGCCTAGATTTTTTTTTTTTAAAAAAAACAAACCAAAAACCAAACCCCAGACCAAGAATGCTAAGTATAGCACTCACTATTTGCATAATAAAGACTCAAATAGGTACTGCATTCAGGCAGTCATGCAGAATTTCATGTTGAAGGATAAAAAGCTTAATGATCTCTCATTTTAAGGATGTATCTATTATTAGTATGATACTGAATTACATACTCATTTGAATGCAAGACTGACAGAAAGAAGTTGCTATTCATGCTTAACTGTGAATCTGCCATGGGGTTCTCAGCTGACTTTAAATCACGGTAGCAAGGATGTGCACCAACACACTTAAAATGACATGGGTACCATCTTACCTGAGCCAGTTTGTCGCTGCATTCATGCTTAGTTGTTGGCGGCTGACTTGACTGTGCCGGTGGGCAGTGAAAGCCCTCTGTTCTGCCCTTGATCGAATACTCGGGCGTTCGACCTTCGGTGATCAACAAGGCCAAGGAGACCAGGAACTCCTCGGCTTCATACTCGAAGTATTCATCCAAAGTATCTGTCATTTCAAAAGGAGAAAAAAATAATTACATCTGCTGTACATAACAAGCTTACAACTGCTGTCTGACCCCGCGGTTTGTCTCAATTTACACTTAAAACAAGAGATACGGGAAATGGATCCTTCTGTCAGTCTGGCTGCACCCCCCATAAGGCCCAAGTTACTGTACCAGCCTTCCTCACCTCACAACATTGTCACTACAAGCAGATGAAATCAGAGATACTCTAAAGAAAGCTTCCTGTAGTAACCGGTCAATGCACCAGATTTCAGTGAAATCTGTTTTTCAGAGGAAGTTTCAGAGAACCATGTTTGTGTTGTGAACCACAGCTGAATCACAGCTTCTCTGGAAGAAAACAAGTTTCCTGGACTCTAGTGGGAGACGTCTGATGGCAGTATGACTTGGCATCATTAGTACCATGTGACAGATAAAGAGAAGCCATGATACACCATCAAATACATTAAAAAATGAGTAAGAAAAAAATAAGGAAAGATTTACTTCTATTAGAAAAAGTGGGACACAATGTTCTTCAGATTTGTGTTGCGAGGCACTCCTGCTGAGAGCAAGGCTTACTGGAGAGGTCCATTTTTAGCTACCATTAACACATAGGGAAGGTTCCCAAGGAACATACAGAGTACTTATTGTTTTGTACCACGGTCAGTCTATACTTGTGCAAAGAATTAAAACTCAAGTCTCCACAGAAAAAGCAGCAGCTGGCATTGCTCTTCAAGAATTTCCCGAACACACTTGATTCCTGCAGAGGTAGGATGCACCAGTCCCCTGATTTTATGGTGTTTTGTAAGGCACCCTTCTCCTCCTCCTCCCTCATCACGAGGATGTCACACATCATTCAAACAGATACAAGTACAACCAGACTGTGTCATTCCCCTCTCTGCTTGGAAACGCTTAAGTATCAAAATGATTTAGTTATCAAAGTGGTTACAGAAAAATCTCTTTTCTGAGAAAGCTAAAACATACTCACTTCAAAGTCTATTTTAAGAGCAGTGAGAGGCTAGGCTGCCTGAGATTCTTTATTTTTATGCTTTAGGGGTAAAAAAGCACAGGACATCTTCACAATTCTAGCTTAAACGTCCTATGTCATCTACCAAAACAGAACAGCCACAGGGATATAGTTAATTTCTATTTATCTTTTGATTACCATTCATAAAATACTTTTCTGCTTGGAAAAAAAGAATTCAGCAGTCTTTTTTTTTTTCTTCATTCTGTAATAGCAGAGCATTTGGCAAACATAGCAAGACAGACCTGAGAGATCAGTACAAGAAGGGATGCATGAAACAAAAGCTCCAATTAAATGTGCAATTACCTGCATATGCAAATTGTAAAGTGTGTAAAACTAGCTTCTGCATGTACATGTTTGCCTAGCCCAGGCTTGTATTGCACAGACCCCAGGGCTTCCAGCCTATTTGGAGGGAACGACATAAGGTAAATAAGAGAAGCCAGCCCACTGCCAGGGAACTCAGTTCATTGCACAGGAGTCGTCACCTTTACTGGCTTTTTTCCCCCCTTTTTAAAGGAATGCACTTACAAAGCTGCTTTGGGTGACAGGTACAGGCTGTAACTGGGACCCTCTTCCCACCACGCACCCACACCTGTCCGTGGCACACGTGGCCACACACCACATCTGCATGCACACATCTGTGAAAAGGTGCCAGATGCTGGACTGCCACAACCTGCACAAGTCCCATGGCTCCGCCAGCCAGGAGGGAGCAGGGAAGGGGCTCTTCCAAAACAGCCACCCCTGCCAGCTGCCTGCCCCCCGCCCCGGGAGCACCCCGACCAGGAAGGGATGATGGGCCCTGGAAGAACAGGATGCTGCCAGGACAATTCATCAGGCCACCACCTGCCCTCAGGCAGAAGAAAAGCCAGAGGATAGATGAGTTACCCTGGAGGACCCCATATGGCACATGAACAATCCATTAAATCATTTGGCATGAGTTAAAGTGGTCATTCATCTGACGGATGGCAGAAAATGACTAATAAAGGGTGCACGAAGGATTAAAGGAATGGCAAATAACAGAGAGGACAAGACACTTTGGTAGTGATATGAGTCACCTACAAAATTAGGCACCTGCAATTCTATTTTTTTTTTTCCAGCTAAAAGTTAGGTGAGCAACAGGCAAGTCATACTTTGTGAAACGGGATCTGGAAAGGCTCCAAAAAGGATTTGGGTATTACAGCTGACAAAAAAACCCAAAACCCAAAACCAACTGCAGCATAATCTTCCTGCTAATGCAAGCACCATCCTCAACATTGTACGTCTAAAGGCCATGGTAATGCTAAGAAATCCACACCGGGAAGGATCGCTACTGGAGTATTTTTCCTACTCTGACACAGAAATTCCAAAAAACTAAAGAGTGTTCAGCGGGAGTGATAATAATTTAAACAAGAATTGCCTCATGCTTAGCAGACTAAACAGAAGGGGAATTCATCCTTAAGAAAATGTGTAAGAGGAATTCTGTTTAGTTAAAATATGTAGAGACGTCTATAGTTTTAAAGAAAAAAAATTAAAGAGCTTAAGACACACAGGTGCTTACGCAGACAGGCCCCATCCCAAACTTACTTACTGTAGCAGAAACGTGCACAGTAAGATGCAATACCTCACCATTTACACTAGAGAATTTTAAATGGCAAGTAACAGTAAAATAAATAGACACGCCCTTCAATTAACATTAGCAGCTTACCCCGGGAAACAGCAGACCTATTATTTATTTGGCTTTTTTAGAAATCATGCATTTTGGATCAAAACCTTCTGGACCTGACACTAATTCATCATAAATCTGATGGCCCGAGTGCTTCTGCTGAACTGGTTAAATAGCCACCCCCTTTCTGCATTAAAAAAGCCCACAACCAAAACCTAATACCAAAGTTTATATATTAAAATGCTCAGTATCTTTACAGATAAAAATCACAAATCTGCATACAAGCCATAGATAGTCTAAACATGTCCAAATGCGAGATCTAGTGAATGTAATAAAAAAGCAAGATCCAGTGAATAAAGCAAGGTAAATAAATCTGAAATAATCATTACTCAAGAGTCAGAATACATACATATTACTTCATGTAAACAGATGAAACTTACTTTTAAGTTAAATTTGCAAACACTGCCTCTGTTCCTGTATCAGACCTATTATTTCAGAAGCAACCAGTTTCTTGCCTTAAGGATGGAGGAGAGAGCCAACTAGCTAGAGACACACATTTGTATTGGCTGCAGTTACAAAAACATAATGTTGTTTCAAAATCAAAACTGCATCTCATTAAAGGATGATAAACAGCAAGTATTGAACTAGAAGATGCTACTGTTTTCTAGCAGCATTACAAAGGCAGGGCCAACACTTGAAAACTACATCAGCAACGTTACAAACCAGATATTTGATCTGAACTTTTAAAAAAGAAAAATTAAAGCACAAATAGCCATGGGTATTGATAAATATGTTTTCCTATGAAGTTCATATGGCATACTGACTTTTTTTAGCTCCACTATATTTCCATATCATTTAGCACCTTCTAAGAATTTTCATAAAGTAAAAAACCCTATAAATATTAAGAAGCCTGGTAATTGTTCCTATACAACAGACACAGATCATGCAAGTTGATGTAATTGAGGGCAAGGGTGGAACGACATTTATAGAAACAGCAAACTCAGTGTTTAGTTTAAAAAAGAAGTCTTGCTCTGTGTGCACTGTAGCTGTTTGCTTTTGTGTATGAATCAGAGCCCTGTTTAAGACACACATCATATATTGTACATAGAATAACCTCAATCCTACAGTCTAACTATACAAATATGATAATCATTCTGCTTTATGTCTAGCAACAGAACATGCAAGCATATAGCATAAAATATGCACCCCAGCAGTGTCTGGGGTTTATTCCCCTTAAAATAGTAAAAAAAACCCAACAGTTAGTTGACACAAGTACATAGGAATTAAAGTAACAAGGCACTACAGCCCTTTAATCAATACATTGAAACTAAAGTTTATTGACCAGGTGGTCACAAGAGAGAGCAGCAGATGTCAGACTACTCTAGGAGGGAAAAAGAGAGAAGTATAAATTTAGACTTGAAGCTACTACACATAAACCAAAACATACAAAACCAGAGAACTGAAACCTGGAGGCACATAATTTTGTCTTCCTTTTGTTTCCTGCACATACCAACCTCAACAGGACTGATGTTCTACACCTTATAGACAAAGAGAAAAGCCCATTTAACCAAGTCACAAAGAAAGCCTTCAGATCCTCGTCCTCCCCCATGCACAATCACCGAGGCAAAGAAGTCACCCTCACCCAAAAAAAGTTAAATTGGTTCACATCCTACACCACCTGTGGAAGTTAGGTACATGGTACTAGTGACTCACAAATCCACTTAACTGTAACTCAAGGACTCTCCCAACACTTAGGTTAATCCAGTTGTGCCCAGCCGACTCCTTTCCCAACCAGGTCACATTTGTGTGGACCAACTCCCTTCCCTTTCCTTTTGCAGCATTTTCTGTAGTCATTACAGAAAGTGTTTTCCTGAAATATGTATATTAGAAGAGCATTTAATCTATTTTCTAGGCTTAGCCAGGAAACGACACCAGTGTCACGTAACCCGTTGTGCTCCAGCAGCCAGCAGCAGATCCAGCTGCAAGCTGCTGCCCTGTCCTGCCCGGGGACAGCCCAGGCAGAGCTCCTCCGGCCCTGTGCCCTCCTCCTGTCACAGCTCTCTCAGTCCACGTTTATTCTGTTGTCCTAGCACCTTTCATACTGCATTGGACACCACAAATATAGAACCATAGAATCGTTTAGGTTGGAAAAGACATTTATCTACCAAGCTTGTCCTCCTTTCCTCAGGAGGAGGGCTCATTTTCGTAAAGTGCCCTTCTTCAAAGACAGACAAATTTGTTCAGCTTGAAGTATCCATTAGTCCTGGCCTCCACTGATCTGGAGAGCTATTTTCTTAGAGAGGCCATGAAACAACTGCTAATTGCCTTTAAATATGCTCGGTAACAGTCCAAACCTTCCCTGGAAAATCTTTAGGCATCCATAATGGATTTTGAAGGCCACCAATTTAAAGTAATCAGATTTCAACTTCACTTCTTAGAGTTGAAACCCAGCAAGCAAAACACGAAACAAAACACGGAGGGCATGGTCTTGGCTGCCTGAATTCCCAGCTGACACAAGCCCTGCTCCTGCCCGGCCCCAGCTGTCCAGCGGGCACCATGGTGGCACGGTTGCCCACCTCGGCTTTGCTTCCTTCATCTGCTACAATTTTTTTGGAAGGCTAAAAATACTGCTTAAGTACTTGGAGCTTATTTTTTGTACTCTTAGTACAGACAGTTCGTAAGGAGATGCTTCAGTCTAAGAGTCCCATGGCAGGAAAGCCAGGTACACTGGAGAAAACGCAGCTGCACTGTCAGCATTCAGAACCCATCATCTCCTAGCAAAGGCATCACATTGCATTTAAAAAATTACAACAAAAGCTCTCTAGCCCTTCCCCCAGAACAGTCAGCTCTGAATTAGTTTTATTATCTTGCTATTCCAATAAGTGGGTTAAAGGTAGTTCCGTATTTTAAAATTAAGGCAGGGATTCAAGAAACTACTGTAAAGGAAATGAAACACAATGTAAACATTTGACTAACAGCTTCTCTTCTGGAATTAGAAACACCTACGGATGCTTCAGCTAACTAATTCCACCTTGTGCTTCACTTCAAAAGAAAGTTGCCCTTGAACCCCCCAAATTCATGACTCTCTGAATGAGCGGTCGTGTTGTGTCTGCGTATTACAAACCCATAATTATATCTGAAGTCACACGCTTCAAAAGCCTTGAAATATTAAGAGTTTAAAAAGTCATGAGATGGTCTACTTGCTTCAAGAAATTAGCTATTAGTTAAGGTTACTTAAATTCAAGCAAATGCAATGAACTGGTTATCACCTTATCTTAGGAATACCCCTATACAGATTTTTGTCCCCAACATTGGCTACTGTCTTAAATTCTTAGGGCTCGAGATCTCTGAGCTCGGGGACAGCCATTATGAAAACACGAGAGCAGCACAGTATCTCATCTCACTCTTGCTGTCTCCTTCCTTATTCCAGGGTACCAAAATGAACCACTACCTGATCATCAAAGCAGTTCAGCTGCAGGCAAGAAATGGCAGCACAGGAACCCGACACGAGGATTGATGCATACCTGCCATAATAAAATTGCTGGATCTGCTTGGGTTTGTGTATTGAGAATAGGAAGAAATCCACTTCCTTTTGTGTTGTTACACCGGTTTATAATCAGAAAAGCAAAACAAAGCACACCATCTTATAAGTAAGGGGGGATTTTTAAAAATCAGGACACAGCTACATGGCAGTTGAAGTTGCTCCAGAGCAATAAAAATCAATCAGCTCCAATCAGTGCCATCAGCTCCACTCCAGACTGCAGTGCTGCTGCATTAACTCCCTTTAACTCCCTTGGTACGTGTACCACTGCCTATCTACCACATGCTTCTGCTGGACACCTCTCACAGCATCCAGAGCTAACCTCCAGGTAGCCTTAGTGTAAATAAAGTTACCAAAAAGGGATTGTCTTACAGCCGGACTGGAGGAAAAAAACCAACAAACTAAAAAGAAACACCCCCCCCCCCCAAAAAAAAAATACAATTCACATTTTACTAAAACTTACCCACATTCAAACAGCTTAATAAGAGTAGAAATACAATCCAGTTAAATTCATTTAAAGTTTAAATTTCCTGCAGTAATCTTTCAAACTACCACTCTTTGGGAGTGTAAAATACAGACTGTTAAACTGATCTGGGTGTTCCCATCTTGCTTCCTGCGTTTTGGCTGACATCCTATTTTGCCATCACCATACTGCTTAGTGAGTCACTTTTCTTCCAACTGTAGCTTTCTATTTTTACCTAAGCAACAACAGTGTGACCTGCTTCTTTTGATTTTTTGGCATTAAACCAAATTCTAGATCCAATATTTGCATTTTTGATCAGGGAAACTGGTTTTATTTTCTCTTAACTGGACAAAGAAAATTAATACTTCAGAACAAATGATGTAAGCTGATTTGTTTATAGCTCCACAAGAAAATCACAGATTGTGAAGCAGGGTTGATCGTTATGATTTGATTGTCTGTATTCAGAAGGAAAGCAGTAGCTGAAAATGTGAAGTTTGAGGCTTGTTTCAAACCACAGTTCGCCAGCAGTTGCAAGAGAACTCGTATATTCCACTGTATCCTGACATAGGTAAATAAGTGCTGAAATGTCAGTGTAAAGCTGTAAGATTATCAGTGCTGCAATCTTTAGCATTTTAAATATAAGCCAGTTGGAGGAACAGAACATGCGCTTTTTGCTGATCCCTAAACTTACTTGTCTACAGAACAGGTTACAGAAGGCGATACTTGTACCAACATGCTATAACTGGACAGGTACTGAAAGCAAAGAGGACTTGTCTCAGCTAATGCCCTTACTTAAGCACACATTCATTTGTTTTCCTTTATATTACAGTTTCCTAGATTGTAATTTTGTTAAATGTGACTACACAAAACACTCTGATGTTATAATATAACGAAACAAACATGCCTACCAGGAGCAGACTACGCAGTTTCTGAGGTTTCCATTCATTCTTTAATAGCTTTTTACATTTTCCCCTTGATTAGCTGATGCTCTGCCTAAATTAGATTATGTTAGAACAAACTGTGTGACTCAATAAATGTACCTGAACAAAAAAAACCAAATGTAAAAAACCTGACAAAGCAATAGGATTTCTAATTCTGCAACTCAAAACTATTTCTTCAGTTATTTCTGCTGGTTCCTAAATGAAAACAATTAGGAGAAAACAGCTCCTATAAGTAATATGTGCCACTAAGTTTAGAATGGACACTCTGCTGCAGTTGGAAGGGAATAAAGGGTCTATATCAAGCCTTCACTCTCACCATCAATACAGTGATTTACCACCCTCGTAAATAGGCTGATACAAATTTTGCAGAATTATATTGAAAACCAATTACTGAAATGCTCCTGTCTTCAATCCCACCCTAGTTCACAGGAGGAAACAAGGGCAATGGGGAGATCAGACCTAGGCTACCTTCACAGTCACCGCTACCATAATGTGAAATCGCGTCCAACATGCTTGGTTTGGGCAGCTGAAGGAGCCGTGTGTCACCCTAGAACAGAAAACAGAGTGCACTTAAGCTTACAGAATGTGTGAACATTTCCTCCTAAAGTATTTTCTGGAAAAACAATTAAGACCTTTTATATCAATATACAGATTGTTGTAATATGAAATTTCTAGATATATACACAACCATTTTTTTTTCACACTTCTTTCACTGATGTAGATGATGATGACTGTTGCATCTTTCATCAAGGCTTCCCCAAACTTTGGAGATGAGGATGATGACAGCTGATGACCACCTTCACTATCGTTACTCGCTAATTCAAGAACCAGCTCAGCAGCAACTACATGGCTGGAGACTCACAGACGAAAGCTTTCATCAGCTCACTCAACTTTATGTTAGCTGTAAACATCACGCTGCAGTGGCTCCATAGCTGTTGCTTTCTTTTCAAAGGAAGCCCAACATGAATTAACAATGAAAAAGCACATCTATTTGGCTAAGCCTCATCTCTTTCTGAAGACACATCATCCATATAACAGTTGCAGCAACTGAGTACTGGGAAGTCTAACTCCATTTGGAAGCCAAGATATTCCGTTAAACAGGTTGACAGCAGCTCTGCATTAAATTCCAGCTGTGATAGCGTTTTTATAATACATAAATAAAAATGCGTGCCAGATATTTTGAGGCGTTAAACACAATACAATTCAGGACGACAGACGTAAGTTTCCTCTATAATTTGTTTAACAATCCAGCTCGACAAAGATTAAACTATTTGCAGACTTCTGCAATATTTTATACAGAGATTGGTTTAAAGATGGAAAGTGGTAATTTGTGATAATAAATCATTCTCAGATGTTACTGGAAAACAGCATGGGACCGTTTAAAAATTCTACAGTAGGTATTTCAATGCTTCTGAGAACTGCCAGAGAGCTCACTCTCTACTTAGAACACAACACTTTTGCATCTTGTGCCGACCAGATTTCTGCTAAAGTGTTACTGAGTTTATTCCTCCATAGCTTATCTTCACAATATACTCAAGTATCTTTGGGAACAGTACAGTGATGTAGGTTTGCACTTAAAAAATGCTGGGGTGTTGATTTTTTTTTAATTTCCCCACTAACACCAAAACTTAAGCTGTTAGGGATATTTTACACTTTATCTCATCATCTTAAATATTTACTGTGCTTAGAAACTTCTGACAATATACTTTCAAGTGTTCTTGTGATAGTACCAATAAAATTACGTTCCTCCCCAGAAAAGAAGTATCTAGCAGCCTTCAGCTTTCAAAAAGATTTTGAGTGCATGATTTGGAAGAGTCATTAAGGACCTGAACAAAACTGTAATAATGGGAGCACACAAAACTCCTGCTGGGGAAGGCCAGCCACACTCTATGTGAGCACAGGTTCCACTTTGGTTTATAATCCCTAAAACCACTGCAAGACAAAGAACCGTTGGATATCCCATTTGCTTCAGACTGCAGTCAGAGTTCTTGAAAATAAACCAGAGTGAACATGAAAAGTACAATGTGAAAGCACTGACTCACTTTTGGGTGGAATCAGCAGAGATGCCACAGCTGCTGGAGTCAGGGAAACCCCCTGGAAAAGTACCACGTTGACTTACGGGATCACACATTATGGAACCCCTTCACTAAGCACTCAGCCTTCAATGCAATGTTGTTGTCAAAGCAAGTGAAGTTACTAAAGCACTTGGCCTTCCACAGTCTGAAACTAGTAACTAGCAGCCAAAATCATCTTTGCACTATGATAAGGTGCCAACAAGCCCAGCTGACAGTTTTTGATAGCCACAATCTTCAGACTCTAAAGTCAGGAACTACTGACTTAAGTTAATTTGGACTTGCACAAATCAGACATCCCTGAATTCCTCCCTGCTTTTAACCTCTTGAAAAATATCTTTTCTTCAATGTACAGAAAGACACAACTGTTTGTAAAGACTGCTGAGGAACCTCTCATGTTTAAAATCTCCTCAAAGCTACCTATAGGCATCTTATTTTTTAATAGATATTGCAATTTCTCAGTTTTACTGTGGTAACTGAAAAAAACCCAAAATACCAGTAAAGCCAGAGAAGGCTGAGATGGGGGTGAGCATAAGTCTAGATGTTTTGGGAAAACAAAACCATCGATGACCTAGTCCACTTCTTGGTGAATGTAATCTACACTATTAAGACTATTAAAAAAAACTGAGGCCTCCCACATGCATGATTCGTATGTTGTTTCTTCAGGGGCAAGAATTTTGATCCTCATCTAAAAGTGTCACATTTTCAAAAAGTTTTGGTTTTGTTACTAGCATTACAAACTTGGTGAGAGTGCTAAAGAGGTGCCATCAGCAACTCACCAGCACAGCGATAAGCCCTTCATCCACCCAAAAAGCAGCTCCTCCACCTCAGGGGTGGGTGCACAACACTCAATTTCAAATATTCTGTTGTCTTAGAGGAAGTTATAAAAATTACAATGTTATGAATCAACAGAAAGGTCTGAGAATGCCAGCACTGTTACCCCAGGTCTACTGATATCCCTCTCAGTTAACCCGAGGTCCAGATAGCTGAAGTTTAATTTGCTTTATTTTTAAATTCTGGAGAAGATGACAGACTGTGCAGTTTTCCATGGGGCTGAAGAGACCTCATGGGCTAGGAATTAAAAAAATCTGCAACTATCTAGGCAGTAATGAACTTTTTGTTTAACCCAAACCATCAGAAAAGTCATTTTACATGTCTAGACCTATTTCATCTGTGCAAGTTCTGAACAGCTTGATGGATGCAGGCTTTGTTCCTCTTTGTTTTCACATAATTTGAAGAATTGCCAGGATCTAGCTGACTGACATTTAGCTTGTTACAATTCAAATTTACTTAAGATTTTTAAAAAACAATCAGACCAATGAAATTCTGGAGCATTTAGACCTTGTTAGGTTTTCCCTCCAAACATACACGCGCCTTGGAAAGTACCTTTTCAAAAACTGGGGCCACCTAAACGCTGAAATTTCAAGTAACATACTTGTTTGCTTACAAAATTTAAGCGTCTGCTTTCCCTCTCCCCTTCATTCAACCATTCAGGCAGGCTTGCATTGCAGCTTTGAAAGCTACCAGAAACATCCAGCCACTGGACACCTCGTGGAACAAAACAAGTTTATAACAATCCTAGATGCAAGACACCCACACGAAGTGCCAAAATTAACACTACCAGAGCAAGAA
Source organism: Microhierax caerulescens (assembly GCA_035590215.1). Taxonomy (NCBI): domain Eukaryota; kingdom Metazoa; phylum Chordata; class Aves; order Falconiformes; family Falconidae; genus Microhierax; species Microhierax caerulescens. The sequence continues at coordinate 17,097,334 of JAVJGJ010000060.1, forward strand.
TAATAGTGGTGTATTCATAACGTATCTGTTCAAAACAATTCTCCCTTCAAGGGAAAAAGTGAGTTCATGGATGACTGCGCCGTTGCTGGCACGGAGCAAAGACAGGCACGGTGAGGGCCAGCAGGCAATAGTCTCCCTGCACAGCGCTGACCTCGAGTCACCCATCATCCCTGGCCTCTGCTCCAAGTTTATTGGTTGCACGTGTGTTTTGTAACACCCTGTACTGTGTATTCTTAGAACATACTTTCCAGAGAACCGAAGGGACAGGGCTCACCCCTCAGTGACCACTTCCAGCCCAATCTCACCAGCAGCAGCACCATTCTGCTCCTCAAGATAAACCAGCAGTTTATAGAAAAGTAAAGGATCCAGACTCTACGCTTGCACGCTCTAAAATCAAGTGACCTGTGAGTCAAGAGACAGAGCAATAAATTATTAGGAAAAACAAAAGACTACACTAAAAATAGTGTACGCAAGCAGCGTATGAAGAACAAGGTTTTCATCCAGTCAAAGCTCAAGGCCCTCCACAGCCTCTTTAGTATTCTGTGCAAAAACAACTGACATAAGCTGAGACAGATACACAAATAAAGCCCCAATTTAGTTCTTCCTTGATAACTTGCAAACAGATATTTAATCAAAAGCACACAGCAGGGAAAAAGAAAGTTGAATTTCAGACCAGCAGAAAAAATATGAATGTCCAAAGTAAATACTCAAGGACACTTAAATCAGAAGATGTCAAAATTACTTTCTTTTACAAAAAGTTGCTCCAAGCTGCCTTCAGCTCAAAAATGCCAAAAAGTCACTATTTGCTACACACCATCTACTAGCATAGTTCAGGCTACATTAAGGATTCACCCACCTGCCAGGTTTAGATTTAATAAATTATTTTGAATTCTCAATTTGAACATCAAGCAATTAAAAGGAAAAAAAAAAAAAAAAAAGAAAAAACCCCCTGCAAACATTACAGAATCCAAGTGCCCGACAGCCATGCTGTGTTTTGTCAACCCTCTCAGTCACCAAAAAGATTATACGGAGATTTTTTTAAAAAAAATAATTTATTTTTTTTTTTAGAAATCAATAAAGAAAACAAATTTTATTACTATCAAGTGACAACAACGCACAATTTTGTTGAAGGGGATCTTTTTTTAAGAGATAAGAAGTGTATAAGGGTATAGTCAAAAAGTTTTAAAATTTACATTTAGAAATATATGACTACATGGGTTATTACTGTAAACAGCTGGGTTTTGCAATCACTTATCTTCAAGAACTAATTAAAAAAAAAACATATCCGAGATATTCTTAGCACAGAACATTTTATTCTTACCATCTGAATTAGTGGCTGATCTTGAAAGGACTAGAATCTGGCATTGGAATGCAGACAACAAGCACCCTGCCCTCTTCATCCCCAGAAAAACATGCAAATTGGGTTCACTACACCCTTATTGCCAGGCTGGATCCTTAGGAAATAGCATTTAAGAAAGAGAACTGCTTTCAACATGCAATGGTTTTACTCTTGACTATGGAAAAACACAGTCTGAAGTCCCAAGATTTTCCTCAGAGATAAATTCTTCACAGTCCAAGCTGTGAAGCTGGAAACATGCCCTGCCAGTGGGGACCTCTGGGCCAGGCACAGCCCACATGAACGCCACTTGGGCTTCGGCTAACAGATGGCAGCGCCTTATCTGCCTGCTGGGGGAGATGCCAGCGGTGCCTGCAGGATTGCTCATGGAATTCATCACCACAAATGAGCGTGAGAGAGACAGAAAAGATTATGCCTCATAAGCATCCAGCCTCATGAGGAAGGTACGTCTAGTCAGTGTCCGACAGGAAACCATATTTTCCTGTAGGCTGGGGGGTTTTTGCCTCTCAAAACACCATTTTTCCTAACAAGTTTTTCCTTGAAAGTGTTGTTTTGTTTTGTTTTTTTTAAATTATCCATGGCTTGCCACCATTCCTGTTGTCTCCCACTCACTATTGCACTAAGCTTCCAATTAGCCTCTGATTGCTTTAATTGCTTGCACTTCCTCCCTCGTGTTGTCCTATAGCAGGGAAGAATACACTCGATGCAAAACGACTCTGCTTTCCAGCTTCTGTTATGTGATAAAGGCTTGTTAGCCTGTACCTTGCTAGCCTGTACCTAGGAGCACAGTTTATCTGTCTCATCAGTATTATCCCTTTGTTTCCTTACAACCCTCTGTTAGAAGTCATTGATTTTGTGTTTGATACTTGCGTAAGGTCTGAGGTGAGGACAGTCTTTTGTTCCATGCCTGTATAATACCCAGCAAAATGTGATACCTGGATGGGCTTCTTTACTTGTATTACAAGTAACAAATAATCATCTTCAGGTAAGAACTCCAGTAATTTGCCTCCCTTCCCTTTAAAAGTAGTATTATGACCAAGTTATACATCTGGAGGCTGAAGAATTCCTTGATCCATCTAGATAATCAAGCACAGCGATATGATAACACTCTGGAAATACAGTCTGAGAATACAGCAGCTTGGTGCATCTACATGAAGTAGAGACCCGATTCTGTAAAGCAGCCACTGTAGTGGTGCAAGACCCACAGGCATACATAGATGCACCTCACAAAACCAGCAAGAGCTGAAGGAACTGTGTGTTCTTCACAGCATCGATAAAACAGACTTAAAACAGGTTGTTTACACTTTATGAGAAGTGACCTGCACCCAGTAAGGTGCACAGGTCTCGTTCACAGCTGTCCCCGGGAAGCAGACCAAAAGCTGCCTCAGAAGCGCTTCCCTCCAGCAGGTTCAGTGCCATGAAGTTTAGTCTACACCAACACTCCTTCAGGTGTCCTACCTAAAAAAAGATATTGAGCATTCCATTTTGAATTTAACTATAACAGGTACAGGAACTGTAGGGTAACTTGGCTATCAAAATAATAAAGATATTATTTATCTCGGGGCTCTCCTAGCACCCTGCTCCCAGCAGCCAAACAGCAAAAAGCACACGGATGAAGCAGGGCCGGAGCGGTATTTCTCCAGAACAGTCTCCCAGTCTTTAGCAGCAGCACCAAAGGGGCAGAGAAGGTCCTACCCTGGCCAGTGGCAAACAGCTTCAGACGCCTCTGTGACCCCCACTACAGACCTCCACTGTCCTACAGCCACATTCTCCTGGTCCCACCGAGGAGAACAAACACCCAGCTGCAAGCACAAGTCTGATGAAAAGCCTCGTCCACCCCACAAGCTACAGGCTCTTCCTTGCTCCTCCATGACCTCCAGGCCAAATACACAGAGCTTCCGACCTCCTTCTCCTTTTCCCCCTTGCAACGCTATTCCAGTGGCAGCAGGTAATTTTCATGTTAAGTGAAATGAAAAGGATTCAGATAGATCTGCTCGTATTATAAACTTCTGTATTTAAAGTAATGCGTTAACTGCCAGGCAATTTAAAGTATACAGTACTTCAGACAACTTTTAGAAAGATCTGACAGGAACTAAAATACGTGAGGCCTCTAGGAATTCATATCCACATTCTCTTAGTTTACGTTTTTGCCTCCTCCAGCTGGTCTGCTTTGCCTTTCAAAATTTATTTTGAAGTTGTAAAACCAACAAGTTATCTTCAGTTTCATAAACTTTGCTAAAACTGGAGAGAAAAAAAAGTGTTAGTTACCATGGCAGCAGTGAGGAGTCCCTGGGTCAGGATGCAGAGAACTTCTCTTGTTCTGGCTGATCATTTGCATCAGAAGTTCAGCCATCTGTTATTAACTATTTAACAACAGTCTTGCTTGTTAGTGCTGGTGCTTGCTATTTCAGTTTACAGAATCTATCTCCCCACCTTCAGCCCTTTTGTAAACCCCCTAGTTAATGTGGAAATTAATCTGAGGGGTCAGTTATCTTTCAGGTAGGATGACCACCATTACTTAAACTTGGTCAATATTCTCCTTTCTCACCAAGGAAAAAGCATACACTTATGCATACACCAACCTCTGAAAGCAGCAGCTTTATTGCTGGAGACATCAATTTGATAAGAATTTCATCAGACAGTAGATGACGTGGCTGAACTTCAAGACAGGCTATATTCCTTCCCATTTAAGCACACTCCACTATGTTATATTCCCAAGTTCCACAACATCCCTCGATCTTCTATGTCCCATCTTCTAAATATTGCAGAAGAAAACAGTGTGGTAATTTTATTTCAGACTAAATAGCATAGATTCAGCCATGTGTTACTAGCAAGGAAATACTGCCTCTTATTCCCTATAAAGGCATCTGAAATATATTCATCTAGTAGTTGTATATATTAAGAAAACAGAAAGTTCTCACACTTCCAAGCTTAGAATTCTGGAGTTAAAAATCTTCTACCTTATCTTGACTTCACTATCTTCATTCAAATCCGTATGACCTAAAGCAAAATACTCTTTCTGAATCTAGTCCTAGGAAAGCAGGCCAGTCTTGTTGTTCCTCACTCATAATGCCCTCAGAAGAAAAAGTGGGAAGCTATACAATGACAAAAGGTAAACAGCATGACTGCTTCTTTGCCTAAAACTACTTCACAAAAACAAAACACACACACACAAAAAAATCCCTACTATTAGGAGCACGTAAGAGGCCTTCAGCAGGGAGTCCTTGCTTCAGCCATTTAACACTTTAAACACTGCATCATGTATGCTAAGAGCACTCTGTAACTCTGCACACAGTACAGCCAGTAAAACTCAGATTCTCTGAACTTATAAAGTGGAAGAAAAACATGGAAAGTATTTACATGGGAATATGGAAAGAGAGTTTTATAGAGCATCAAAAGACTAATTCACACACCCAAATAACAGAAGACAGTACTTTCCAGGCTAGTCTTCCATTCAGATGACAAGCAGGATGGCAGCCTGTTACATGCACTAGCAATCTCAGTGTGGCAACACCTGGTGCAGAGACAGCACATGCCTTCTCAGATTCTGCAAAGATGAAAGATTTGGTAAATACAACCACACGTGCATAAGATAGATCTGATAACGCAGTGGTTTAGATAGAGACCCACGTGATATTGCATCAAAACAAAAAGGCAGACAGTTTCATTACTTCTGGTTCCAATAAGAACGATGTCACTGAACAGTCTAGAGGTATCTGAAAAGGTTTTCCTTTCAGCATGTTCAGGAAAAGTCTCCATTACAGACACTCAACTTCACATGCGAAGGCTTGCTGAATTACATCCAGGGCAGCTTTCTGACTATCAAACCACGTCAACTCCAGAGACTTGGTTCAACTCCAAGAGGCTATGTGAACACTGATGGCATACCTAAGCCCAAGATAAATACAGTCACACGGGGGAAGAACTGTTAAGCACGTTTTCTACCTACGCGAGGCACCTAGTAATGCCACTGCGCTGCCTTTTTTTTTTTAATTTCCCAGAATAACTTAAAAAAAAGAAAATGAGAAACAAACCAAACAGCGCCAATGCACTGTTAATAATAAAAGGTTTTAAAGAATATTCACAAGGAGAAAAGATAGAAACACTCAAGAATTCAAGAATTTTATTTTAATTGACAACACATTAAACAATAGATATATATAAGCGTTCAGGTTAAGTAGGAGCTGATACTCAACTTTATTACAACATCATGTCAGAAATCACACCTACAAGCTGGAAATTTCTGCAGTGCTGCTGCTAGAACAAAACTATCAGGGTACTTAAAAAAGCACACAGGAAAAAAGCACAGGACTTGTGAGGAACTGTGTCCTCAGGTGAGGAATGTAGATTAAGAATCCTATTATTTTATCTGAAATAAAGAAAAAGTCAGAAAGCCCAGAGCAAACTACTTTCATGACATCTGACCTCTTCTACTTCAGTTTCTTTCTGTATTCATCTTCTCTTTGTGCTTTCCTACTTCATCTCTCAAAACTTTGATGTTACAACCTGTTCACTGTCATCCAAGTGGTGGGTAATTTATCTTGTGGAACCTTGTCAGAACACGTTTGACCACCCAAAATCCTCCTCCTAGCTAGTGAGGCTACCTCCAGCGTCAGTAGGTTTGCTTCAGCATTTGCAGTCCGAATTATTTAGAGGGTGGGGTGGAGGGAAAGGAATAAGGTTAGCAGACCAAAGGCAGAGACTGTACTTCTTCATCAGAATTGCAAGGGGCTCTGAAAGAACTGAGGTGAAATTGAGGATGGTGGAGCAGCATGAAGCTCCTCAGGTAATTTTTCCAGTGCTATTAACCTTCACCTATACAAGGCCTGCCCTTAAGCAGTTAAACAGTAACCTGCAAAAGTAAAAAAGTTACAAGAGAGACAATATACGCTTCTCATTTAGAATTCTGGCAGAATGGCCAGGCCCATAAAATTGTTTTTAATTTGGGAGGATAAATGAGGACATCACAACTCTCAAGCTGTGTAAAAGACTGCTCATTTTAAAATGGACACCAGAGCCTACTACGGAACTTTGAATGCACAAAACAAAAGAATGGTTTTGATAGTTTTAGAACTAAACTGTGTCACACAGCTCAATTCAGCTATTTACAAGTTTCCACTTGGTAAGTCATGTTATTAAGCTTTAATAGTCTCTTGGTAAGCAAAAGAATAAAATGTTACACAAGGTCAAAATTTAAAGGCTTAACAGAATTTCAGCCAAGAATCTAGTTTGCTTCCCCCTGTCCTAATATATGACAATTTTCTATATAGCAAAATGGCAGATGTGAACACGTTTAAAATTTAATATACGTAATTATGAAATTTCACTTTGTCCTCTCAAAAATTCCTTACTACTTCACAAAGCAGTGCTTCAGTGATTCAAAACCAATATTCCCACACAAACCACAAGACTACACTAGTGGAATTGTTCCTCCTCCTTTATCGGGAGGTGAACATCTAACATCAGCGGGTCACTGAAACTAGAGCTCCAGTACCTTTCAGGGGAATACCAACAAGCTCTAGACCCAGGATGAAAATACATGCACATACTTGGTTGGAACAACATTGCATTTTTAGAGAACAGGTTTGCATAAAAAGGAATGGATAATCCTCCATTCAGCACCGAGTTCAGTATGCTATTTAACTTTAAACACAGCAGCCAGTAAGCTGCTAATTAAAAATACATATTTTAAAGTTGTCCCCAAAGCTTCATTTGCCCCAAGACAAACAAGTAGTGGCAAAGGGCTGATAATGCTTGCATGCACTGTTTCTACCAGAAATCAAAATACTGTAGTAGTTTCCTCCTGCTGGAAAAAAAAAAAAAAAAAAAAAAAAAAAAAGAGAGAGAGAAACT
>JAVJGJ010000060.1:17105819-17116790 GCA_035590215.1 Microhierax caerulescens
CCCCCTGCCGTCCTCAGCCCCCCGCCCCACCCGCAGCGGACGGCGGGCCCCCCCCCCCCTTCAATTTTATCTTTATCATTTCATTTATGAAGCTGTTTCATGAGAGTACCCTCAAGGCTGCGCACATCCTCCTAGGTGCCGTCTAAGCAACATCACCCGCATTAATTTCAGCCAGTTCTTACCCATTTACACCGACCGAAGTCAGATGGCATTCGCTGCATTCACATCATCGCCCCCCCTAAAAAAAAAAAAAAACAACAAAAACCCAAAAACCAGAAAGGCTTACACTCTGCCTAACCACATCACAAAACAAGACTAAAACTCTCGTTCTTTAATTAGATACCACGAAACTCCACAACCAAGTAGGAAATCCAGCAGCACTAACCCATTTGAGAGCATGGAAAACATGCTACGGACTCCACAGAACTGCAACTTGTCCCCACTCGCATTTTATACAGCAGTATCGTTTGGCTCTGGTTGCAAGAAAACGTCACCTATAGAAGACTTTTAAGTAGACATTTTACCCGAAGACGGTTGGGTAACTTTTAGCTCTTGGTCCATTTCACAATTGTAGATGCAGATAGCACCTTACAGAAAGTTACATGCAAAACAGACAATTTCATTTGTCACCGACATTCAGGCTTCCTGTATATTTTATCTCAGTTTGCTTTCCAAGTATTTTTCTTTCATGGAACATTTACTTCTATAAAAAAACCCCATTCTTCTGGAAAAAAAAAAAAAAAAAAAAAACAAAACCAACCAAAAAAACCCCACACCACAACAGTTTCCAGTTTTCTTAACCAAGCAACCATCTAGCCCTTGGTAAAAGTACTCAGATGATTTTCTGTGAAACAGTTATTCAATATCTGTGGGAGGAATGGGAGGGGTAAGAGGAATATTTATCACCCTGGTAAACACGGTGTGTTTAAAAGTTTTGCTAACAAGAGGCGGAGGCAACAAGCCCGAATCAATTCCCACGGGAGACAGCAGAGACAATATTCAGGAACCACCAGTTGTTTTTACAAGCTGACTAACAATGCTTTAGCGATGAGCAGCTGCCTCTAGCCAACAGGCATACCCACCTACCATAGTGCTCAACATAGCCCAACAGTCTCCCCACATTGGGCTACTGGAGGGCAACCACAAAGATCCTTTCCACACCTGATATTCTTCAAACGAAGGAAAAGCAGGACAGCATGTTGACACTCCAGCTTCTAAACTTAGGGGTCCTAAGCCAGCCATAGGTATGCAAAACTGTGCTCTGTGCCTGTTTGTGGAAGAACACCCCAGAAATGAATGCATCTGGCCTAACAGAATGCTAAATTTAGCAACTGCAATATTAGAAATTCCACCCAACCCCCCCCACCTTGAAGCATGCTACTCATTTATCAGCTTGATCTCATGCTCTTCCACAAATTCCAGCGGAGGCACCAGATATAGATGATAACATTGCTAGTCTGAATGAACATAAGAGAATACAGCAGCACATAACACAGGACTTTATCCTAAGGTGCATATTCCATCATAAAGTAGCTGCACTTAAAATACTACCAATACCCTTGCAGTTTTAATACTGTGCAAAATGAGAAGTAATAAGCAAGACAAACACTTTAACCCACCTTCTGCCACAAACAAGATAACACTTTACAAAACACACCAAAAAAAAATGAGGTCTTGAGAAGAGTAGATTTTATCCCAACACAAACTTCAGGAATAAGCAGTCCTACACATCTGACAAAGCAGGAAATCACAGCCAAGAATGGTTCATCTCAGTATCAAGTCAACTACACGTCAATTTAGAGGCACTTGCCAGTAGATGTAACTGGCACCATCCCCACGTTACAAAAAACAACGAACTTCAGACTTTGGAGGCCTGTGCCAAACAAAGCACAGGATGTCTAATAACTTGCTAGTTCAGAAAAGCACTGTAGTTCAGATTCTAGCCCTGCGTCGTGCAAGAAAAGCAAGGTATGCACATGACCCCTAAGGAGCGACACCTAAGTGACTTCGTGGCACCTTATGTTTACACAGCCTAGTTGGAGAGACAAGCTAAAAACAAAAGCACACTCCTACCAAGGCACCCCTTGCTTGAAACAATCGTTTTGGATTAAGTTATTAATTTGCAGGATATAAAACTACAAAGCACTCTCATGTAGACAACCCAACTCCCCTTTTCCCCCCTCAGATCCACAGTTCCTCAGAACAAAGCTGAGGTCAGTTCTTGATGCTTGCAGTGCATGTTGAAGGGCTGGTAAGGCATACCATTCAGTCTTCATAATTTACGTATAATTTTCCTTTTTCTGATGCTTAAACTCAATTTTCTTGAGTGAGAGAGACTACATATAGTCTACAGCAGACCAAGAAAAGTTGAAAGCAGCAGATACTAAGTTCCACTATGATTTTAAAACAGAACAAAAAAATAAATCAGTGCGTATCATAAAGCTGCTCAAAATTTCATACTAGCAGCTTAACTGAGAATGAATACAGCCAGCTTACAAGTGTCCTAAAACATTTATGAAAGGTCATTATATATTCTCAACACAAAAATGGGATGAAAGAACATACAATGCATATCAAGCACCATCACTTAACCTTTTCTTTCTAGTGGATCCAAACCACTTTCTCATAGAAACTTGTTAATTCAGTGAGAGTACCAGTAGGAAACCTCCAAAGGCAGTATAATAATAGCCAGTTATGTCAATTTTAGTGCACTTAATTGCACAATGTAAGATGAGGCAGATAGATGTGTAGTCTAGCAGTTTTGTATTGATCTCCTAATCTTTACCCTCAAATTTTCTAGTATTATCAACTACTCCTCCTGCTTCAGCATTATAAACTGGCTCCTTGGTTTTACTCATTCACTTCTTAACATCATGCATACTTCTAAAACAGGTCCCCCACAGGGTGCTTGTGTTAGCTTGGTATAAGCAGTTACGTTGTTTACTGCTACTACTTTAGTTATGGTAGCAATTACCTAGCCCACTCCTCCAATTCTAGTCCTCCAGATACTTTGTCTTTCAGGGCTTCTCCACAGTAAACAAGATTTCTTTGGCCGCTCAAATAGCATGTGCTTCAAAGTGAAGAAGCACTACCCTCTCCACTCCTCCAAGTCTGCAAAGCCTCCTACTAAACTTGCTGACCTGCCTGAAAGCATCACTTGGAGCCACAGTTTCTTTCACTTACATTGTTGGGCTACTGCCCTGCCAGGGAACCAAGGAGAACAATACCTGGCAGGGGAGAAGGGCTTCCCATTGCTCTGTAAAAAGAGTGTGCTGACCACAGTAGTTCTTCCTGCACCTCTGCTTCTCCTTCCCGGCCCTCAGAAGAAACCACCACCACCCTGCCACCTCCCGCCATGATACTGACTGTATTAAGGATATGGGCTAATACTCACCATCCTCAGCTCTGCTGAAGTACTCTCTCTCGGCCCTTCCCTCCTCCATTATACCCAACAAGACAATACTTGCACACCACCCCAAGAAAGAATCTTAATTTACTACAACACACAGAAGTGTAAAACATGCCCTAGAAATCCTGAAGGCTCATCAACAGGAAAAGGAACCCATGCACAGCACCACTAAGTAAAACTAGCACAAGCAGTCTGTCACCTGCTTGTAGTCTCACTAAGGAAGTTCACAATCCAAAATGGACTGACTTACCAACCCGGTTCCCAGGGATCTCAATGGAAAAAAAAAAAACCACACTAACTTCACAGGATACACAATGTAAAACAGATGACATGGCTCATGTGCAACCAGAGGTTCCTTATTTCAGATACATTCTCTTTTGTTTTGATTATACCTCAGAAGAAAACCCAGCTTGCTTTTCCCCTGGGAACAGAGAAGTCATACTTGGCAATAGGTTTGGGAAATGCATTGACCACTGCTAAGAGAAAAGCGGAAATGCCCCATGGTTACGGGGTACTACATATCCAGAGAGAGAGAAATCAGATGCCTTCCCACAGAATGAAAAGTGGTCAAATCAAAATAAATGTGTATGGGGAAAGCTGAAGAACTCCCCTTATTGTTCTTAAAGAAACAAAGTTGTTCTTAGTAAGGTAGTTTGTTCACCTTCATTCATAACAAGGATTCTTACATTTCAGGACAGACACGAAAGCATCACTAGTATTTCACATGTGAAGTGCTTCCTTCACACAGACTCCTCTCCAAATCATCCCCAAGAATGTCCTCACACTATCCTGTTACATCTTTGCATTTTGCGTCAACACAATGTAGTAATACCATCCCAGAGAGCAACTTTAAATAGTTTTGGTCCCAAAGCTAACATTAAAAGGTAACACAACAATCACTGGCCAAAAGCATTAGCCAGGCCCATTTAACAAGGAAAAAAATGCATTAATACAAATGAGTTTGATCTGATTTGGCCAGAACAACACTGCATTGTTAAGAACAGCGGGAGAATTTTCATGACTATCTTACAACTCAATTATACTGTTTACAAATAGCCTTTCTAAAACAATATCTCTTCCAATCTTAGTACAGTTATGTGTGCAGATCAAGAATAACTGCACATGGCTTCAGCTGTGTGCTTGTAGTTACAGTCATCCCACCCTGCACAGGACCAGCAGAAAAAGGAGTATGCAATGAATGCGAAGTCTTCCAAAGTCCAACTACCTACCCAAGTCCAAAAGGCACTCTTCTGTATTTGCATTCACCCAGGTTTATAGACATCCTTAATTGCCTACTTATACATGAAGCTTTTGTACTAGTAGTACAAAGGTAACCATGCAATTGTGCATGCACTTCTAAAACAATTCAAGCTTAAAAACTGGCTTCTGTCTAAGCATTAAATAAAAATGACCTGCAAAGACTGAACAATTTACTACCACTTTGAAAGACAATGACATGAGACACTTTCAAAAAATCTAAAAAACGTTTACCAAGTTTCACATCAAATGGAGAAAGCAGTGCTTATAGCTATACTTAAACTGCAAGACCTTGTTGACTGCAAGACCTGCCAGTAACTGCTGGACTGTTACTCTAAGCTTGTTGCTGATAGGATAAAAGGCTATGGCTATTTCACCACCATTTAACAGTTGCTATTAGTAGATGTTTGTCAAAATCACAAAGAAACATTTTGTAAACAGTGAGACAGACAGAACAAGTTATTTTAACAAATGTCATATAGCTCGTTTGTTCCCGTCAGTTCCTCTGTTTTCACAGATTTCTAATTTTAATAAGCAGAATTCCATTTGGCAACAAACTCATATCTCTCATGAGAATCTGTATTTATGAATGCTAGCTTATTTTTAAAAACATTTAGAAGCTGGCAGACCTCAGATCCAATAATAGTTTCAACACTGCCCCTAACAACAAAGTCCAACCTAACATGCTTCAGTCCTGGGATCTGATCTGGCATACCAAAGTATTCTTACTTCAGCAAGTAAAGAATACAGTCAGTTACATAGCCCAAGCCTATGGGCTTGGCATATCCACAAGCCCCAAAATATCCACCTAAATGCCACTCTAGCAGCATCTGGTTTAGTAACGAGAGTCCCTCTGAAGCTGGCTAGTATGGACAATGCCAACCACACAGAAAAAAAATGGCAGTTGTTACCAGCATGGTTCTTCTCTGACAAACCCGCACACAGTGAAGAACTCTGGCTGTTGAACACTGATAAAAAGCACTGCTCCAACTCAAGGGCTATCCTGCAACAGGACCTGTTGACATCTAGGTAAAAGCTGAAAAAGCTAAGGAGTCTTCCAAGTTAATTTTTTGTGGTAATTTAATAAAAGAACATCTATTCCCATCTCTTCAGTGCAAGGACAGAGCTGTACTGAAAGCTTCTAGGCTCTACCCTCATTTAAAAAAAAAATAAATAAAAAAGGCTTATATTCCTGATCACTCATCCTCATTCACTGCATCTATATATTATGTGTTATCAGGACAAATCTGTTCTCCCCAAAGATTAGAGCTAGACGGCTTCATGCCTTATAAATGGAATCTGAGTGCAATATCCTGACCACCTGTCAAGTTGGTTGGTTTGATTGTTGGGTTTGGTTTTTTTATCCTAAACAGTTTTAGTTTTTCTTTCTTTTCAAGAATAAATTGGGGATTTTTATTTGAAAGTAATCCTCATAGGAAAAGCAGGCACACCTCCCTTTCCTGCCCGTCAGAGCTAGCCTCCCTTACCACACACCCCTCCTCGCACGTGCCCCAGCGTGGCATCGCGTGTCACCAGCATGCCTCCCTCCCAGGCCTGGGCGCAGCGTCACCTCCAGCTCATTATCACCCAACCTGCACTTACCTGTGGCAACCAAGCCCGAAGCATCGCCCAAACACTTTTGGAGTGACAGCTCTCCTAAGCAGGAAGCACCTCATTTCCAGTTTATTACTTTGTTTACTGGCTATGTTGTTCCACCATGGAAAAGTTTATGTGCTTTGCGACATTTCACTGAAGATATTATAAAATTAAAGCGCCTGTATCACCGTGCAATGCAGGACATTTAAAATACCAGCCATCCTTTCCCAAAAGGTATTTTCACTTCCTAATCTGCATACTCTGTAGTACATCTTATTTGCTAAAAAGTTTTCGACAAAATCCTTCACAAAGTTAATATAGGGCATAAAACTAAGGCTTATGTTTAATAACAAGGATCTTCTCCAGATGTCCTAACTTCACAACTACCTCCACAGCTCCCAAACGCCCTGGCTCAACTCACTTCCCCCAACTCTATGCCTCCTCATCCTTCCTCCTAAGGATCTGAAGAAAAAGCCTTCTATCAACTGTTCATCTTCATTAATCTCTCCTCCAGCTTTCCTCACAGACACATCCAGAAATCCTTCAGCCATGTTTCCAACAAGAGGTAGTAAACAGACTTTTGTTGAACCCAAAGAGTTAGCTCTTTTCCATAGCGAGCCACCAAATAAGGTGGAAGAAAGTCTCCTAACCCAGTTACCACATACAAACAGACCCAGAGGCACATACCAGAGTTTGACTTGCAAAGAAGGAAGGAGAAGAGAAAAAGCAATCTTCAGACTGATTGTTCCTCTCTTGTAGACAGAAAGCCTTTTCTTCAAATTAAGATAATCTCAAGGAGGGAATTAATGCTTCAGAAAGTAAGAGACAACTGCTTTTTGCTTGATTTGTAACTGAAAACAGAGTAGCCTCTACACATAGAGCACATAGCCGAGGAATAAACAAAGCAAGGTAATAAAAAAAGTAAGAAGAGACTAGAATAAGACAATAAAAAACAGTCAGCATGCATTTAGAGACAAACGAGCCTGTCTTCCTCCTCTAACTGATCATTCATGCAGTGAGGGGGAGGGAGGAAGAAGGAGCAGTAACTCTGAGCTGTTTAGACTATAGTAAGACTTTTGATGTCTTGTAACATTCCCACAGTAAAATGACTATACTGTAGATTCATCTAAACCACAAGATTTTTTCCAGTTGTGCACCGAGTACTCTAAGAGTACATAACGAGCCTTCAGAGTTTGGCAGTAAGCTATCACCCTGACATTATGCAATGTTTTCATTAACTCCGATGGTGAAACAGTGTGTTTATACAGTTTATGAACAAAGCTGAACTGGAACACTTTACAAGCACTCTTCTACAAAGTCTAGTTCTGCCTTCCAAACTCAATAAACTGGCGAAGCGATCAGAAGTCATTAGAACGAAGTTCAATAGAAGCAAGAGCAAAGCTCTGTACTTGAGAAAAGGAAACGGCGGTCCAAACATGCAACGCGAAGCAGCTGACTAGGCAGCTGTACTGCAGCAACTAAATCGTGATGTCGTCATGGATCAAAGCCAGGTAAACTGATATGTTGTTACTGCAGAAAGACAGAAAAACCCTCCACCAAAACTCAAAACATCACTCCAAAAACACTATGTCACAAAGGGAGATAAATCATTCTTCTCGCTGGCACTGGTGAAGCCTCAGCTGAAGCAATGTGACTGCTGTATCCTAAGATGCTCCAACACTTCATTTTAAGAATGGCAGCGTAGGAAAGGTAAAGGCAAACAGCAGCCATGGGTATTTTAGTTACTGCATTCTCTAGATGCAGTATAGAGGTAGTTATACGATTGCACTGAGAGCAACCACTGCCCTTCCACGCTGACACCCCAGCCGATGGGTAAGTCCGCAGTGATTCTCATGAGACATGTCCTGTGAATGTCCTGTGCCTTTGCATGGCAAAGAAATAAGTCTACGTTCTAACCTGCACTTTCAAACCTCTCTTCCTCACTTGCAAAACTGATCCATGGGTTTACTATGCAGCACTCCACATTCCATCTCCTCTACTGCTCTCATATATCACATGCTTATATTTGTAATTTTCAAAGTTCCCTTATGATAAAGGGAGGTAAGTACCTTCAGGCCAAATTTCCCTTTTTTCTTCATTTCTGCTCATCCTTTTTACCTCCTTAAATTAAAAATACTCTTTAACATTTCACAATGTTAAAGAAGCGGTTGCACACTTGGATCTCCCCTTTCTTCTGCACCACCCATTTTTGCTGGCGATAACCAGAATCTTATTGGTAGCACGACAAAGGCAAAACCATATCTTCTCCCAGCATGCCTGGGCATTACAACAGTTTTAATTTTAACTCTTAACTAAAAAAACTACAGCTCTCTGCTCCAAATGGATTCCCATATAATTATTTGTAAGAATGAAAAAAAAAAACCCTCCAAAGCACTTTAAGCCTTTATACGTCTGTTTACATGTCACTTTGTGCGTGGATTTGCAGACTTCTCAAGATCATGAGGGTCTGTAGAAAAGCGAAGACTGCGGCAAGCCGAGTGGTCTGCTTCTCCCCTGTCCTTTGCTATTAATTTGCAACGATTAGAAGCAGGTGACTGCACACTTGACTGCTTGTATCCTGTGGTACAGCTGCTATGCAGAAAGCAGCACATGTAAACGTTTGCATGATTCCTGCCTCCTACGAGTCTCTGTGGGCCACATGTGGCATTTAGGCAGCACCTTCACAACCCCCTTTGTGCACGGTATTGCCCTGGCACCTTAGCACACCGTTAAGCTAGAGCTCTCTGCTAAAATGGCTGGAGATACTCTCTAATGTTTGGCAAGATCGATGATTTATTTCAAGATTATTGTTAATTACCTTAGAAGAGTTTCAAGGCATTACTTCTGAAGGGTTTCACCCAGTTTCTGACAGACACTTTACAACAGATAGGAACCTCAATTTTTTTAACTGTCAGCTTAGAAAAAAACACCACCAAAACACCCAAAAACCACAACCACCCCGCAACCTAGTAACTTGTCTTCTTTATAAATTTGGTTCCCTGTATACCAGAATGGTTAAAAATCAAGCATCTGATTACTTATATAACAACTAAAAATGTTTCCAATGTTCTAACTTTTTCTGCCTAAAAATTAAAGAAAAATTGAGAAGGTCACATAGAGGTTTTGAACTGCTACAGCAGAACATCTTAAAGCTGCAGTGATTTAGGTTTCACCTGACTATATTGAAATTTTATTTCACCTTGACAGTAAACAGCTTTCAAACTTCAGGGTCTGGTATTAAAATCTAAAGAAATTCCAAGAAGAACCTGCCTTGCTGCAATCACTCAGGTAAAGGTTTAGGCAAGTAAGAAACAAGAAAGAAAGCAAAGATAAAAGCCCATTTCAAATCCCTAGTATTTAAACCCCAATAATTTATGTATATATGATAATTTCTGTACTATCTGTGCTCTCGTCACACCATGGTAAGCCTTACAGCATGTACATACAAGAAATCCACCTAAGAGTGGTCATTGAGGTGGTGTCACTATTAGCAAACGTGTCATTAACACACTTAATTAAGAAGTGCATGTCACCTAAGTGTTAGCATTTAACACACGGATATCTAAGTTACATTAAAGTATTTCTCAAGACACCAACATGACTATAACACCAAAAGAACATGCTTTTAAAACTGAAAGCAACCAGGTAAACAATAGAATCATCAGAACTTCGAGAAACTCCAGTGTCTACGAATTATTTTTTTTAATATTATTATTTTTAAAAAATTAACAGAGTTCTACGATAAGCGCTTATAAGATTTTTTAAAAAAAATCTTGCTTGAACTAACAGGAATCAATAATCACTGCCCATGTGGATTAAAATAGAAGTCATGCCGTATTTTCAACTCTAGGGGCATCAGCAGCTGTTGCTATACTGCAAAAGAGCTGAAGTGTCATAAACATATACGTAGACGGCCGACTTTATTTTTCTGTACAACCAGGCGTCAGTAATCCGGATAAGATGTAACCCAAGGATGGCGAAAAAATCGGCGTCAGCGCGCTGGTTACGATCCGCCCGCTTTATAACTCGAACAAAAACCACCGCGGGGTTCTAAACCAACACCGAGGGAAGTTACGGTTATTTCCAGGGCGCCTTTCATCTGCGCTTTTGCTGGGTTTGGCCCTGTGCGGGCATTGTCTGCCGGTGCCCCGGCCCCGCAGCGCGGTGCGGTGCGAGCCCGCCGGCGGCGCTGGCCACGCAGCTTGCCCCGAGCGCAGGCAGCTCGCCACAGGGCTCGCTGCCCGCCCAGACAATGGCGAGCCGAGGGGGGGCAGGAGGCGGCTGGCAGCCCGGTGGCGGCTGGCAGCCCGGTGGCACGACACCTGCCCGCCGCACAGCCCCACCGCCGGGCTTCCCCCCCCTGCTCCAAGCGACAGGGGAGGGGGTAAGCAGCGGTAACACCGCTACCCAGCGCCAGGCTACCTCCCATCGCGAAAGGGCACAAACGGACAATAAAAAAAAACCAAAACAAAACCAAAAAACAACAAAGCCAAACAATAAACCCACCAAAAAAAGGAAATATGTCGATAAACCATTTACCTCGTTCCGGCTTCATTTTCTCCGCTTCCTCAGCCAGGTCCGCGGGCAGCCGCGGTGCGGTGCCTGCTCCCCCCGCCGAGCCGCCCGCCGCGGCCTCCGCCAAACGAGATTAATGAGTTTTTTCGCGTGTCACAACGCGGAGCCGGAGGCCGGCCGCGCCGCGGCCGTGG
>JAVJGJ010000060.1:17117100-17142019 GCA_035590215.1 Microhierax caerulescens
CACCACTGCTGCTTCCTCTCCCACATGGTTGCTCTCCTCCTCCTCCTCCTCTTCGCTCCCCCCGGTGGTGCCCCATGGGCCCCCCCGCAGCACGCCCCCTCCCACCTGCACAGGCCGCCCCGCCCGCCCAGCGCTGCTCTCCATGGCTCTGCCTCCGGCCCTCCCTCCTCCTCCTCGCCGCTGACTAACTCCCCTCCTCTCCGCCGGGCACTCCCCGCCTCCCGCCGAGCTGGGCACACACATCACAGCCCGGCGGCGGCGGGCAGGGCACGGCTTGGCCGCGGAGGGACCCGCCACGCATCGGCCGCCGACTGGCCGGCGGAGGGGGGAGGACGGACAGGGGAACACGGGACACAAGGACCACTGCAGCCGCCCGCCGGGACCGCGGGACCCCGCTCCGCGCCCGCCCCGGCCGGGCCCAACCGCCCCGCCCATCGCCCGCCCCACGTGCTCCGCGGCAGCCAATCCCCTGCCACCACTTCCTGCCGGCCCCCCCGCCCGCCGAGCAACTCGGTTGCCATAGCAACAGCGCGCCGGCCTGGCCGGGGCCTGCCGGCGGTGGCGAGTACGGCCCGGCCCCGCCGCGACTCATCGGCTTACCCAAACGGCACCCTCCCCCAGCCCTGCAGGCGCTTGGCGGGCAGGTTCCCACCTCGCTCACCCGGCTCCGGCGGAGGCTGCCGCGGCCCTCAGCCCGCTCCCGCGAAGGGCCTTCCCGGCACGGCCGCTGGCCCGCTCCCCCCGCTTCGCCCCGCGCAGCTACGCGGGGAATCCTGCGCTGACCCCCCGTACTGCCACACGAGCGCCTGCCCATCTATACGGGTATATATAGGCGCCCGCTGAGTGGTGATTCCAGTGTGAATTGCCAACCCGGCGGGAGGCCTTGCCCCCGCCCGGCGGCCAGATGAGCTGTGAAGCGCGGGGGGCGGCTTCGGCTGTGCCCCTGGCCCGGGGGCAGCCACTGCCTGCCGGGCCGGCGCTTGGCACTCACTTTTCGCTGGTAACTGTTTTGTGCGGAGAAACAATGGAGCCAGCTAGGCTGGGGTTGCACAACCGCCTTAATCCAGCAGAAATTCAAGTTTCCCCGAGAGGGACGGGCCTCACCATCCCGCATCTCGAGGCTGCGGGGCCGCCTAGGCCAGGAGCCCGCTCTGTCGGGCGCAGACACACTGCCAGTGCCACCACGGAAAGGGGGGGAACAAGCTGCTGTGATGATGGGGCTCCCCCTTTCACCAGGGGCCCAGATCTATGCAGGCTAAAGCAGTGGCAGGGCCTCGTGACAGCAGAGATTTCTTTCAGGGAAAGGCCTCGCTCACCCGGAGACTGTACCAGGGCCAGGCAGGGCCCCGCGGGCAGCTCTATTGCTCTGAGTGGGACTCAGACAGATGAGATGATACAGGCCTCTCTTGCTTTAATGTGGTCCTGTAGTCGGGCTGTACACAGACACATCCCACCTCCAGTCATTACACTGGCAATTCCCTGCTGCTGTGATTATTGTTTACAAACCATTCCATCTTATAGACCAATCCCTATGGGGGGCACTCACTCCCTACAACAAGATGACTTAAAAATATGCACACCCTCTGCCCTTTTTATAGAGAAACAATACACATGGATCAGTCAACTCCCCATCCTTTCTAGGGTGCCAGGATCCCTGCAGATGCATATACATCCAGGGTCTGTGCAGCCACCCTCTGCTCACAGCTAGCTGAGCAGTCACTAAAGGTATTACGAAGAATGTGAAAGTCCAGAACAACTCAATTTGATGCTGCCTGGCTCATACGAACTGCACCTATTTCTCTCCCTATTGATCAGTTGTACATCATTACACCGGGAGGGCGCTTCACAGAATAAACCGTCCAGTAAACACCTCTCATTTCAGTCATACCCTGAAATACATAAGCAAACAGAAGCATGTCACATGCAGTGCTTTGATATTACACTCGTAAGTACATGAGTGTCACTTCTATTGCTGTGTGACTGCTGTAGATGTGTTTGGTAATTACAGATCTCAGAGCTCTCTGCCGGATGCAATATAATTGCAAATGTGGCAATCCAGGATTATAAAAGAAGGTATTTGACTGAGCAATAAATACTGTAGATGTATGTGTATGTGAATTTCAGCATTACTGCACTGGGTGCGGTGATTCAGCCACCTGTCAGATCCTCCTACTGGTGATAGTCATCCTAATGAAAAGTCACATCCTTTAGGCCACTAATTGTTGCTGTAAGACATTGCAAATTAGTTTGTAGCTTGTTCTAATATTGGTTTTACAGTCAAAATCAAATCTGCCTTTCTACTGTTTAACTACAACTGTAACTATTTAAGTTACGCTTCACATAGCATTTTTTAATAGTTTTTAAAGTTTTAATCTCATTTTGTCATATTTTTTTAAAAAACTGCTCACTAGACACAAATAGGCCCACCTTCCAAGAAAACGGTCTCTCTTCCATAGTGTTTTCGTAATTAATGAGCCAGACTGTAAGTGCACAGTTTCCCATTACTTTGTAGTTCTTAGGAGTTCAAGCCAACGGGAAATGTAGGTGCCAGCCTGAAAACCACTTATCATAAAAAAGGAAAGCTCTAAGGGATGACAAGAGTAAGCCAGGTCTGGTACACAGCCCTACTTTACGTGACTGCATAGGAGATTACAGGGTCAGCTTCCCCTCTGGAGTCAGACCATTTCTCGACAGAGAGCAATGGGTATGTCTGAGATACATGCTTCAGGTCCTGCTTCACTTCGGACAGAGAAGGACGATTTCCCTTTTGACCACATAGACAACGAACAGATCCTGAAAAAGCAGAAGAGAAAATGAGAACTATTAGAGACATCTAATTATACAATATTTCACGTATACCATTAAATACAAAATAAGGATAAACATCCCAGAGAAATTTGCGGACTTAGTTAGGCTATATTGCTAAAAATGGCCTTGAACTCATAACTTTCTTGCCAGTCACTAGCCAACAATGAGCACTGCATGAATACACAGAGGAAGTAATGGCATAAGAAGCTTCAGCCATGGGAATTTGCTTACATTACTTGGAAATTTTTTGAGAACAATGACAGTACAGAAATGCGTTTCTGACCTCAGAAGATGAACATCACGTTAAAACATCTGAAAAGCGTATGGGTGCATTACACATCACACAAAAGCAGGATTAGCTTAGAAACACTGACAGAACTTTAACTGCCCTCCCAGTGCCAAGTCTAGACCAACACGTACTTCTGGGAGCACAAGCAGGGACAAAAACAGATTTCTTATCAGTTTCTGTCTCATGGTTGATTAATTTTGGTGTCTAGACAGGTGAGAGCTTAGGCTGCAGCAGCTGTGCAGTCAAAGCAGCTCTTGCACATGCGGACCCCAGCACTGAAAAGCACGAGTTTCAGTGGCAGCCCCTCTTTTCGGTGGAAACCTTAACAGGGCCGCTCTATCTCCTTTTCCTGAAATGACGTCAGACCCTCCTCTTAACGAACACTACCCACATGTGAAGCTTGGCTGAAACTGGCCATTGGATTTTAAAAACCTTGTTATGTAAACCTTGTTCATACGGAAATGAAGTTTTTATTTAAAAAAAAAATAACAAATCAAGATAAATGTATGGCTATGTTTTCTCTCAGAACTTCAGTGCTTTACACTTTTGGCACAGTTCCTGCAACCTGGAACAGAGTGTATTTCAGGTTATATCCACAAGTGTCTTTTCAGCTTTAGCTGTCAAAGAAGTGATGTCTGATGCAGCAGATCAAGATTCCTGTAATTCCTGGAGGCAATTACTGCCTGTTAAGTGACGTGGCACAACTGCTTTTGACATGGATGCCACCTCTGTGGTGTAAAGCCACCACGCTTGGAACAATATTATAGATGAGGGATGAAGACAATCAGAACTAGACTAGAAGATACAGTATACAATGAAACTAATTTGAGAAGTGCTAAAAAAACTATGAAGATCCAACAGTAATTTAATTGTCACCAGTAGTAACCACTTTGCAAAGACCATTAAAGTAGAAACAAGTTATGTGCTTGTAGGAATTTATTAGTCTACAGGAACTAATAAATTCCTACAATCTGTTACTGAAAGTGAGAGAATTATAAACCACTATATTTAGAATATCAATATATTCTAAAAGTTTAGGTTTAGGGGTTCTAACCATTTTGAGTTTTGGTTTTAATTCAT
Source organism: Microhierax caerulescens (assembly GCA_035590215.1). NCBI lineage: Eukaryota > Metazoa > Chordata > Aves > Falconiformes > Falconidae > Microhierax > Microhierax caerulescens. The sequence goes on from JAVJGJ010000060.1 coordinate 17,121,278, forward strand.
CAATATACACAGAAAAGTGGCTCTAGTTGAATGGAATTCATCATTCTTTCTCAAGATACTTACAACTACAATAGCAAGGATAACTTGAAAAAATTGTCTTCTGTATGTATGCCTACCTGTGGTACCGCTGTTGGCTTCAGCCTCCAGTACTTCTGAGTATACATTTTAGCCCTGTTCATCTTTATTTTAACAGCTAGATTTAAGTATTTTAGTAGCATCAGCCTAACCAGATTCCAGAATACATTAAAAGCTCCCAAACTGCATTTCCCATTCTTACAATTTCCAGGCAGTGTGCCTCATGGTGTCACACAGAGACATCTGAGTGGCTTTAAGGCAGCGCCTCCAGAGTTCCTCTGCTTGTTTTGTTTGACATTGATCTGAGAGGCAGGAAGACCTTGATGGTGGGAGCCACAGGGGAGGTTTTGTTCTGTATTCATCTTCTCCAGCCTGTGCAGAAGTTCTTCCACAAAGCTGCTCACCAGCATTGATTTTGAACAGCCCTTAAGCCTCCTCTCTCTGTTACATTCAGGGCTTGCCTCAGGATCAAGGAGAGTAAAGTAAATTCATTGCATCTTCTTGTTTTGAGTCTCCAAAACCAGACGGTCATATGAGGAAGTCTGACAAGATGAGCTATACTCATGTTCCACAGAGTACTACATGATGAGAATTCTGTGTACTGAGTACATGCTGATACAGTTATACGAAGGGATAGGAAATGAAAACGTTCAGCCCAGGGTGTCCAACATTACCCTGTAACAGTATTTTGGCATTTAAATAAACCAGCCAGATTTTCAAAGGAAAAGATCATCTCCAGCTCCCATTGACTTCAGCAGAATTTGTCAACCCACAGCGTTTTTTAAAATGCATCCACCTTTACTCAGTGTCCTAATTAGGGAATTAGGCATCTAATTTTAGAAACTTATTTTTGAAAATTTTGGCCTATGGGCTTGATTCTCATCTTGTTACATCAGCTCTCCCTGGTATACCCATGGGGTGTACCCATCTGGTATAAGTGCATTAATTAAGTCAATGGAGTTACTTCTACAGGAAACCTGTCCCATGACTGGAAAATCAGGATCTGCGACAGAGTAGGAGTAGCAATATTTTAGTTTTCTTTCTTCGAAATACACAAATCATGGTCTAGGTGCTAAATATTCTGAAGAGAGGATACAAACAGGTGCTCTACTGTTAGACCCTGATGTCTGCTAACTTAGAGGGCTTTATCTTTTCTTACAGTTCCTACCAAAACACGGCATTGCTTAATTTCACTACTAATCAGTCATTTCAAAGTAAAGATATATAACTATTATCATGTTCTTCCCTCTTAAATTCACTTTTTGAAATGAGTAAAAATACATCTGTTGATTTTTCCCTGTGTGCTTTCTAATTCCTTTATTTTCCGAGTAGTACTTTCTCACTGGAGACACAGCCAAGGCTAAGTTGGGAGGGAGCTATGAGAACAACAGAGCAGTAACTGCACTCCTGTCAAAAGGAAAGCTTATCCTCCTCACCAGAAATAATTTTCTGGACTCAATACTTTGCTACTAAACCTTGTTTACATACAAGAGATTCCTTTAGTTGGAAGCGAGCCGGTTCCTGTCCTGTGCTGCTCCTCAAGTTCCCCTGATCACATGGGATGCCCTGTCTTCTTCACTCTTCTGGCAGCAGCCACAGGAGCTTACCACGGCTCAGAGTGGAACCTTTGCTGCTGCTGCTGCTCTTCCAGAGACTGAGGTCTAGTAGTCAGGCCTTCTTGCCAATAGAAACAAAGTCCTTCCTGCATTTCCGTAATTCACTTTGGAAACAGTAACTTGTATAATTTCTTCTCTGTTTGTAGCAGCTCCTAAAATGGTATTTCATAAACCTTGTGTGCTTCTTCAGTAACTGATCTGTGATGCATAATTTAAATACCAGCTCTGAAAGAGAATAGCACTGTCTCACCTGAAGCAGTGACTGATGGAACATCCAGTCATGGCAATACAGAAGTATGAAGATAAAGACACGTAAAGGTTCTGCTTTATAAAAAAGAGTAAACACCCATTCCATACGAATGTCAGTCTCAGCAGATACCTACACAGTAAGATCACAACAGTCAAGTTTCATTGGATCAGCACTTGACTAATGCAGTAACGCACAGCAGTGCATTTCATGCACTAATGCACTGAAAAGTAAACAACCTTCTGGTGATTAGATCCCCAATTCCTGAAAGAGAGAGAAGTTACTCTCTTTTACACAGAAGGTCTCTTCTGTGAGTGTAATATTCATTCTAGACTGGAAACGGGGGTTGTGGGGTGTGTGTGTGGTTGGTTTTTTCAACATTTTTTCAAGGGGATTGTGCAAGCTCACTGGTGAATGCTACCATTACACAGTTTACCCAGGACTAAGCTTGATGGAAACATAAATCAGAAAATATATAGGTTTCCATATTAAAATTGAAGTTTTTGTGGCAACAGCAAGCCCTGACATTCCCTGAACAGAAGGTAGAGTTATATGTTTGCCAAGAGAAACAGCAAGATGCCGCCAACAGTAGAAGGTTTTGGGAAAACAGAAGCACAAGGACTGTTTCCAATCTAGGTCATCCCTCACCACTCAGCACCCTCATTTACTTTTGAGCAGGTATATCCAGAAGCTATACCCCAGTTACTCATTGCAGTGATCTGGCAGGAATCCAAGCACCCTGTTTATATTATTTCTATTAATTTCAGTGGAAAGTGAGTGCATAACACTTGGAAGGAGGTGTTTGGAGGTTTACAGTGCTGTTTTCCTATTGCTAATGGCTTGATCTATCTTGCAATAATTTCCAGCACAGTTCTACACAAGGAATTGCACCAAATTAATTGCTGGTGTTACTCCATTTGCTAGGAGTTCATGAAGTTCAACTTCTGTTGCCTCCACCAACCTTGTTTACTTTCCCTCTCCTACCACAGCAGGCGGTTCATGGTTTACTGCCATATCAACAAGTTGGTGGCAGATCCCAGCCAGCTTCTCCCATCTCGAGTAGTGCTCTCATCTACAGCAGGACTCGCACTCACAGCCTTTACCCCCACGTGTCTCCACTGCTACTGGCTGCGCATCGGAAGCTTGTGCCACAGCCACCTCTTGCCAAATTTTTCTGCATTGCCATTGCAGACTTGCCATCCCATTCAGCCTTTGTCAGGCAGGCCTTTGGACATGCTGGTTTCAGGCAGTGCTTATCCTCCATCAGAGTAGTACCCTTTTCATAGGAGTCCAGCAGTCACAGGTGAAGCAGGGCCAGCATCCCCCCAAAGGGCCATCTTGTCATACATCTCACCCTGCAAGCACATACGTTGCACCCAAGAGAAAACTGACCCAGTGAGCATGTTTGCAACACATGAAAGAATTACTGCAGCTGCACTGCTGAGCATGTTGAGATTACACACAATTTTCCATGGGCACTGTAAATGAAAAAGATAATTCATTTATGCAAAGAAGCAATTACCTTGCTGGAACAACAAGTCCAGCCCATAGTTCCACCCACGCTAAATTAATACCACAACTCCTACTAGACTTACGAGAGAGTAGGGCAGGAAAGTAGCACGTTGTTAAATACAGGGCAATATTTAAAGTAACCACATGCATGGTTTACAGGAGAAGTTGCATATCATTTACTAAAGTAGTCAGTGAGTTGGGGCTTGTTAGGTAAATACCAGAGCTATTGCAAAACTTCCACGGCCTCATTCTAAAAATTTTAGTTGCATAGTTATTAGCCATAGCCCTTCTAATATATATTCATGGCCATTTAGTGGCATATGCTACAAATTAATAGTAAAGACTGAATGGAAATGGCACTGGACAGAATGGGTTGCACGTAGTCATCAGGACTGATTTTTCAATATAGAAATGTGAAAATTACTCAGATTCATGTTTTGCTGGAGCCCAGTTTTTGTTGCCCCTTCTTTTTCCTTATTCCCTGTTTCTGGATAAAAATTATTCCCTAAAATTCCACTCATTAGCTGCTGTCCTGTAATTGTATAGTCCATCATGAAGAATGCTGTGGCTCACCTCACTCATTGCCAGGGTCTATTATAGCAGTCCTGGGCCCAGCTCCACTCTCTTCATACACCAAAACTCCCCTGATGAGGACTGAGCCTACATCTCTCACCCCAAGCAGAGTGTTTGTAAGCTTTACTGTACTTAAACCAAAACAATTTCTCTTTCAGGAGTCTGACATCCTCTGAAAGTGAGAGCATAATAGCAACTATAGCAAAAAAAATTAGCATTAAAAGCTGAACACTGAAAGGCCTGATTGTACTGTGAAAAAAAAAAAAAAAATCTGTGTCTGGCAAATGTCATCAATGGTGAAATCCTTGGCCCATATACAAAGGTCAACTCCCCTTCATACAGAGGGAGCTAGGGTTTCAACTCAGGCTATATTGGGTAGCGCTTTCTTTGCTACTTTCACACTAGATCAATTATAATTTTAATCCCTACGGTTGATTTATTCTCATGTTGTATAACACTATTGGAAGGGGAAGGGAAGTTGACATTCATTTGAGGATCTCAAAGGCAATAAAGTACAGTATGTATATTGAAAAACAAAATCACAGTGAGTTATTAAATTGCTCACCTTTGGATGTCAATTAAAACTTGAAAATTAGAGAGATCACTGTACATATTTATAGCAAAGTCAATCTGTACTTAATTAGGCTAGGTATCTTTTTTAAACTAGTGATACACTTAGAACATTGTAGCTGTCTCTGTGCTCATATTGCTTTTGGCTCCTCCTGAATTTCTTGGTTAATTTATTTTCCCTTTTAAGTTGTTTGTCTGAGTTTCTTTGCACAAAACATAAGCAGCTTCACTGCCTGGAAAACACAGAGCCTGATTGTTCTCCTGCTTACACCAGTGCAAATCAGCAATGATTCCACCAGTCTATAGAATTACATCAATGTAAAGCTGACGTCAGAGAAAAAGCAATCAAAGCCCTTGTTTCAAAGTTAATTGTTTTTGCTCAAAAAAAAGAAAAGATGAGTACAGAACACATTTGTTCCCCTTCTCAACTGAAATGCCAAAGAAGCACTGCAGTTTTGGCATCTGATCTGTGTGGGATTTGCACACATGGATCACGTTTCAAAAACAGGGCCCTAGTCACAACCCATCATGCTAAGAGTCCATTTCCTTGATCCGATTTTAAGGAAGAGGAGGGGTTTGCCCCTGTTTGTTTGCTGTCATTGAGACAACTTTTTCCACTGTCTGGAGCCAGCAGAAAACTGTCACCAGCTATTGGCAATAAAGCCCCAACCACAAATACACAGCCCATTTCAAGCCGTTCATCAGCTTTGCTTCACCAAGTCAATCGCTCTGCACATTTAAAGCTTTTGGATTTTTCCTTGGCAAATGAAAGAAACATCATACCAAGACCTGAAATATTTCACCTCCCCCCCCCCCCCTTTCTTTAAAAAGGTACACTGCTTGTGAAAGTGGGGGAGCTGGGAAGAAGATAGATTTGCAGAGCTCACTCTTAGGAGGCTGCCATAAACTGCAGCGTCTTTAAGGCTGCTCTGGCTCATGGCACATACCTTCCTGCCACAGATTGTTTGAAGTCGCTTTTCCGGGCTTCTTCCATGGCTCTGGTCACTGTAACACTGAATCTCCAGCTTTCTGGATATACCTCCCTTCTCTTTACAGCTCTGGAAGCTGGGTCCTCTCGTGGCAATGGAAACTTGCCCCGGTGACAGCCATCCATTGCCAAAGCACATTCGGTCCTGCATGGCAGAGGTGAGCCGGGCTCACACGGACACTGTGGCAGCTCAGGCATGGAGGGTGCTGCTAGGGCACCCTGCCACCACCCCTGCCACTCACATTATCCCACGCACCCACTGCCTGCTACCTGGCTGCTCCTGTTCCTGCTTCCCTCTGCAGATTTCCAGCGCTGACCAGGAACGCTGGGTTTTCTTTGCACTGCAGGACTTGCCCTTCTGATAACAGCCTCCTCCAGCTGTGCAATAGGCACCCAAAAGCTTTACCTGGCAGCAGTTCCAGGTTGTATAACACCGGCTCGATAATGCTCATATGGCATTAGCAGGGATTAAACCTGCAGTCTTTACACAAGCCAGGGCCACGTGAGCCAATTGACATATCCTGCCCCTCAAACAACTTCCATCAGGAGTTTCAAATGGAGTGATCTAGAAGTGACATGCAAATTGAGGTGTCGGCCTTTTTTTGCATCATTACTCGAACACCAGATGTACCATGGGTGCTGATCAGTTCTTTACGTGCATATCATCTGGCAAAGTAGTAACCTGCAATTTATGTATAAAATAAAGCATTTGAGCTGCCACAGCTGGCAGAGAAGCTGGAGTTTATGCTGAAGAGAAAATCCAGAGATTCCTTCGTACTTCTCTGGGATGAGGGAATATATATTTTCAGTAGTATAGTTCTAAAGGGAAAAATGGGCGAAACGGAGGTGAAAAACCCAAGGGGAATACATGCTAAATTATAGATGAAAATACACTGCTGAATCTAGACAGGAGAGAGACTGCTCAGCTCTGAGCAGAGAGCAGTGGTCCTCACTGGCCCTCCAAACCCTGTTCTTACCCACAGGAACTGCCAGGGCAGCACTGCCAGCACTGACCTCAAAACTGCAGAGCCAGAGCATCCCAGGTAGGCAGCTCTGCATTTTTCTCTCTTTCAATGGAAGCTAAACAGCATTTCATCCTTCTAGAGTATTTGTGTGAAACTCCCAGGCTGCATACCATGCCAGCTATTATAAAACCAAACTTAGTTGAACTGCAGAAAAAACATGGAGGGAGCAGCAAATGAACACCTGCCTAGCACATATAGAAGCTATAGCTCTAGAAAGGTCTGTCAGGACGATGGACACATAGTTTGGTTACAAACTTCCTCCACCCTTGACTCCAACCCAGCAGCCAGAGCAGGTGGTGGGGACTCATATGCTACTTGACCCCTTCGCCTTTGCCCCAGGACAGTCCCGGGGGGTGACAAACAGTGTTGTCAGCACGTTCAGGTTTCATGCCAGAGGTCTTCAAGGAGGCTGAACTGCTAGGGGAGATCACTGCCAGACATGGAACACTGGCTGCTTTGTGCACAGGAGTGAGCAAGGCAGTATTTACCTGCTGAAATAGTCGGCGTTTAATTATTTGGTTTTTATGGCATGTACAGCCTGTGTTGAGTAATGAAGCTCCACTGTGTGCCACTTGCAGCAGACATAGAAGAGGAAATATTATTTCCATAAAGAGGTTGTATCCTGGAAAGGCAGGGAAGAAACACAGACACAAAGAGAGAAGGGATTGCCTATGTTCCAACTTCAATATTTTTTTTTAAATCAGTCACCCATAACTTGCTATTATCGCTTTGTCAGGCATTCAAGAAATCTGTTAAAACTGATTTTCACCCTAATAATATTGCAAATGAAATACACAGTAAACATTAAAAATGCCAGAGGAGTATCTGTCATTCTTGATATTTACTATGTGGTAGTTTATCATTTGTCATTGCAAGAAGACAAAACCCATCAAGTTCAGCCAGTATACAGTGTTCAGAAATATAGGCGGGAAATAAGCTTTCATAATAACTACCAGTGAAGAGCTTCCTATTTTCAGTCTTTTGTTTTTTTATCCGGGGAGATAGTTTGAAGCAAGGCTTTCTCACTCACTTTCGGCCAAGGAGCAGGCGTTACAATATACTTGTATTTCAGTGCATGAAAAGACAGAGTGTTAAAAACATCTAAAATACCTGTGTCAGCTGTACTGGTGCCAGCGAACCTTAAGACAAACGTGCGTTGCTTGGGATACTCTGTCCCAAACAGCACTTTCAATATATATATATGTGTATATACATATATATGGATTTTTCCCAAAAAACTCAAACCAGCCTACCCTAACCTCTCCCATGCTGGCTTCACTCACAGGCCTCTCCTTGGCAGCAGTTTCCTTGACTTAACTCTGGCTGCCTCTGAGGTCAGTTCCAGATTCTTTTCAATCTAATCAAGAAAATTTGAAATAAGAACAGTGTTAAGAGTACAGTTTGCTAACTTACAAAAGTGCAGAAAACCTGAAAAATTAATAGCCAAGGCTATAAAAAAGAATGAGGAATAAAAAATACATTACTGGAGAAACAGCCCTTTTCCCATTGTGGCTCTGAAGTCACACGCATGCACAGTTTTGCACTGAAACCCCTTAAACCCACTGACTTTCCCATCTTTTCTGATTTTGGATTTGTCATCAAGTGTTTGCAGATTCCATGGAGCGCAAGCCTTCTAAACAGCCTCTTTGGGTTTCTATACATTGATTGCTCCTGCTGTCAGCCAGAGGGAGATGTATCACCAGCAGGATAATATATAGAGCTAAGTGCTGTTTTGCCAGGGAGTGTAGAATAATTCTGATTTTTATAGCATCTTTTCCCTGAGGCCCACAAGGCACTTTACAAGTAAAGATTGAATTAAGCTTGTCAGCACTCTGTATGGGAAGTAAATATTTCTATGTTGGAGAAGGGAAACTGAGGCATTAATATTAAGTCCCCAGCAAAGCATTTAGCTGCGTGCTTTCAAGCCCTTTAAACTGCTCACATGATTTAATTAAGCACATACTCAAATGTTTTGCTGGAATAGTGCCTAAGAAAGATACTACAACCATGCTGCCAGTTTAGCCTGCAGCTGGCAAAACACCACGGGTCTCCATCACTCACTCTTTAACAACAAGATTTTTTTTAAAAAAATCTGCTGTTTTCCCTGCAAATGACATCTTTCAAGTCTCACCTGCATGATGCCTGGATGAGTCCTGAGAGGTGGCTTCCCGGCAGGACACTTGGTCTGCAGGGCTACACGGGGCACCGACCTCTGCTCCGCCACTGCCCGTCCAGTGCGCTGCAATGGGGAGCGGGTCTGCCGATGGACAGATTAACACATCGATACGAAACTCTTCAACGCTTCGGTACACGGTGGTATTTCTGGTCTAGTGAACGTTTTCGGTGATGCAGGCTTCTGTCTCCAGTGGGAGCCCTGTGCAGTAGGACGCTGCACACAGCCCAGCTCTGTTTAGGTCTGATCGCAGACGTGCCCTGACTTCCCACTGCAGCTCAGAGGCAGCCACCGTGTCTCAAGCCTACTCTTTGGTGTCTCTCTTCTGTCCTGTCTTTTCCAGGTCTGCCTAGCTTACCTCTGATCACAGACATGCTTTTCCATCTCCAGTTTGGCTGTTGAAGGGTCAAACACAGTCTTAGGCTTTAGTTAGGGCTGGTGCTCAGCTGGAGGGCTTGTGGCAGCAATCCGAGCAGTGACATACCCACTCCGTACCTAACCCCACAGCGTTCCTGGGCTGAAATCCTTACAAAACTGGCAGTGAACATACATCCAAGTACCATGTGTGTTCTGTGTGCTCTCTCTTTCCTAAGGAGCCTAACAGCTGTTTGCAGGCAGCCTGGTGGGACTGTGGGGATGCTGCAGATTACAGCTCTGCATCACTGGATGCTGGAATCAGCTCTGGTTTTTGTGTAACTACACCAGGCTGTGAACAGCGGGGACTCCAGAGCAGTTACACTTGTGTGGGAAGGAGGCCGCAGCTGATCTCTTTAGGTCAGTTGGTACATTAGCAGGAGTCCTAAGGCCTCGGATCAGGGGACACGGTGACCATTGGTGTCACCACCCCTGTGGCTCAGTTCACCGGTCAGTGTCCAGGAGGTTCTCATCAGACACTGGATGTCAGACCCTCCTCCAGACGTGCCCTCTAACTAACCATATCCCTGCAATTCCCAGCACGCGTGCCCAGGCCTCCTCTCAGAGGATGGGAGGCTGCAAACCCCTTCGGGGTGCCCGGTGGTGTCAGAGCAGGCAGTGAGGGCAGGGCCACCCCGTCCTGCACCCCCAGACTCTGCATGCTGCTGCAGGCACCTCACACCCCGCCAGCCGGCACTGAGGGCTGGGGCACTCTTTCTGGAGAGCCCAGAAGGGATGACCTGTCAGGCAGGCCTTCCAGAGGCAGCCAGCATCAGCTTCCAGCATAACGTGACTCTTATCCCAGAAACACCTGGAAAGCCCTACCCCGGCTGGGGCCCTATTCTGCTGGCACGCGTGGGGCTGTCGCAGCCCCCAGGTGCTGCCTGTCTGGGATGCACCTCCTGAAGGACTCGCGCTCCTCCAGTGGTGCCTGTCTGAAGCAGAGACAGATGTGGCAAGGCTACAGCAAAAAAGCATGTGAACAGCTCCCAGGCTCCCAAATGAGCGCTGAGCTCGAGAAACAGGGACCGAATGCCAAAGTGATCCCGGCAGAGGAACACACGAGCACACATTCTTGAGCTGAGGGAGCCTATCCCTAGATGAAAGCTCCAGCATTTCAGGTGCTGTCATTCTCTTCCCTCATCACGCCAATGACCACCCTAACAGCCAAATAAAGTTATCTTGTTTCTGTCTCTTATTGTACATGACTTCCTGCAATTTAGTGTTTGCCAAGTGAGTCGCAACGTAAAAAAAATAAGTGAAACATAAGGAAGGAGCAATCTAAAGCACTTCTAAGGTCAAGTGCTTTGAAAAAGCAGGGCAGTATAACTCTTCAGGGATTTAAAATCTGTTTTTAATGCATATCCTCATACCGATGACCCTACAGAAGCAAGCCTGACATTGAAACAACCCTTTTAAATTAATATATAGATAATACATCATTACAAACATTATAATATAATTTAATTAAAAAGATAAGGAACATATAATTTCTCTTGGTTGTGAATGACACTTCTTGTGAGCTAATTGCTCTAGGCAGGCCTCCTTTAGAAGTGAGCAGAGCTGAAAAAAAGCCACCAACACCCAGGTTGGTGTTTGCTAACTAGCAAAGCTAGTTAGTTGAAAGCCTGGTTGGTCGCAGTCAGCCTTGCACTGGCCACTGACTTCCCCCTCCAGAGGTGCAGGCAAACCTCCACCAACTTGACAAAACTATTACTAATCCCAAATGTTAGTATCCTGAAGTAAACCCTCAAAAGTCACAGCACTGTTTTTCACTGAAAAAGAATTACGGCTGATAGAATTTGGCATGTCTTACATATCTTCTTGTTCTGAAGGTTTTAGGGATTACCATCATGACATTTTTTCACGTTTTCACAATAAACATGACAGCTTGAAGCATCCTCCCAAGTGAGAGATACAGTTCTCACTTGTGCACTTCTAGCCAGTGAGGCTTTAGGGAAAAACTAGTTTTTGTGAGACAATCTAATAAAACTGGGAGCAGGCACATAAATCTGAAGGCAAGCTGCTCCTGTGAGCATCCAAAAAGGACTTCTGTGGAACAGGACAGGGCTGGGGACAGACCAGAACCTCATATGGTTGTTCTTCAGCCAGGTTTGTACTTTATAATGTTTAAAACCCTATAAATAAAATATATGCTCATCGTTAGGGATGTAAACTCATTGCAAAGGCTTCCTTATCCAGATCAGAGGAGTTTGGATCATACCAGCTGTACTAAGAGAAGCTTGCTGATCAGATCACAGCGTGATGTGGATGCAGTGACCTGATCGACATCCAACCCCTTTTCTGAGCTCGCTGGCAGAGCTGGGGCTGTGGTTACAGCCCTTCCCTTACATGTTCCACTTGTGAATGACCACCTAGTTGAGCCGCTCGCAGCGGGACGCTGCCCTAGCCACACTCCTGGCCCAGCAGAGCCACCTTCTCCCTGCAGCCCTTTGCCTTGCCAGGAGGAGCCAGGTGGCAGGCTCGGAAGCGGGATGGGAGTGGGGGGCCAGCTTTGGCCCTCAGGGCAACTGCTTGGGCCCTCGTGTCCCTTTGCATCTCCAAGCCCAGAAGCCTCTCCTGTTTGGAGATTTGGCCGTGCAGCCACCTCCAAGCAAGGCACCTGGCCCCCACCTGCTCCCAGCAGGCTTATTTCCTTCACCGAGAAATGGCTTTAAGCTTAGTCATGTCCAGCCTGGCTGCAGGGGGCTGGCAGGGGGAAGACAGAGAGCTGGCACTTGCACGTCCTTTCCCGTGTGCCACAGGCTTGATCCAGAGCCCAGCAAAGCCACGGGAGCTCCTCCTTGGACACAGAGACCCAGGCTGCTTCTGCAGTCGTTCTGCCTAATGCCAGCACATTAGTGTTGGCCCCAAGTGTCTTATTTTCACTACTCAGGATATTTGTGCTTTCCCCCTGCTGCCTTCAGTGTTTCTACCTCCATCCTTACCTGCACCTCCCTGTTCCAAAGAAACTCCCACAGCTTCCCTGCAGGGGCGAGGTCCGCTCAGAAGGAAGAGACGATGGCTTTTCCTTCTTGTGTAAGGGAACACTTTCAGCCACATTTTTCATTTGGGCTTTCATCCAGAATATTTCCTAAGCAGATTTCTTATCTTGTTTACTCACTCTGGGAATCCAGTGAGCCAGACACGTTAGGTAACTGGAGGAATCAGTCCTGCTGGTAACTCCACACGGCCTGACTGCAGTGTGTAGTCCTGCAGGGACAAGGGGACAGAGCACCAGAAGCCACCTGTATGTCGGGCAGCCCAAGCCTGGCTCTCAGAGGAGGCCCTGTGGATGAACCTGGGGGGGGTGTGTGATTCCATAGACTTTTCAGCACAACATTAACCTTTGTGCACGGTATTTGGGGGCCACACTCTTCTGCAAAACTCCAGATACTTTCACTCTGGATTTCCACGCCTTAGCAGGAGCGTCTGGGCCCCGCGGCTGTGGTGTGTGCTGGGCAGGGCAGCACAGGCAGGTCTGTGAAGAGTTGCCCCCGGCCACCTCAAGCCCTCGACGGTGGGGTAGCCACGTGCACCCTTAGGTGCCCACCCACCCCTGGCACCCCCAGGCTCTGCCAGGGTTTCCCCTTCCCGGGCTGCCAAGCTCAGCAGCGGGAACGGCTGCTGTTTGCCAGCATGGACCACAACGGCTCATTTTCTATTTTCAGCGACTGCTAAGAATATGACAAATTCTCTCTTATTCCTGCAAATCCAGCAACCACACAGTCTTTCCTTACCATAACCAGAAAAGAAATATCCAATCCAGGATTTAAATTAGATCCAGGAAACCTCAGCTGTCTTTTCCTGTATAAAAGAGGTTTTTAAAATAAAAGGCAGCTTGAATGTGGCTTTCCAGCCCCAGCCCTGTCATTAGAAGTGTCAAATATCACAGAGGTTTGTTTAAAAGAGAATTACTGAAGCTACTTGTATTTTCCTAATATACTTACACATTTCATAAGGAGTCAGAGGTCAAAGTGCAGACAAACGAAGAGCTACGTGGAGCTGGGATTTGTCCCAGAGGATTGAAGCGAAAGGGTGGCAGCAAGGCAGGAGAGGGGTCCCGCTAGGCTGCAGGCAGGGCTCTGCCCTGCCCAAGGGAGCAGTGGAGGATGGAGAAGACACGATGAGGGCTCCATCAAACAGGTGGCAGGTTTCGCTGCCAGCTGAGGCTCATCCTCACTCATTTAATTTAATCCCTTCGCTTCACAGAGCTTGGAGAGCCTTCCCTCAGCAGATTTCGATCCGTACACTCTGCAATAAGGCTGGGAGGTGCGAAGCACATCGAGGCAGTCCAGCATTACCATGCCCCAGTCTCAAGGCTTGAGGTTGGTCTTTTTTCCCCCCTTTCCCCTGACACCCTGGGATGGCTTTCCTGTTCATACTGCATGGCACGCTTAAGAATGCACCAAGGTGGATATACTCTGTGAATTCGGCACAGAATAGCCCCCCCAATCCGCAGGGACAACATCCCCAGAAGGCTGGAGGAGGACTGAGCAGGCAAACTGCAACAAGCCAAAGGTCTTTGATAACCAGAGACACCTCCTGGTACCTGTGAGGGGTAGGACTGCTCCCAGGGGCTGAGCCCCCACCCTCCTCTGTGGCTGCAGGATGGGTGGACAAGGCAGCATCAGGGGCATCCTGGCTACAAGGGAAGTGGGAGAGCATGAAGACACCACACAGCTGAGACTGCTCTGGACACATCAGAGTTGGAGGGAATTAAAGGTGCCTGGGGTAAGCCCCATGGACTGACTTAGAGAATGCAGCCACAGAGATGCAGCTGCTGCCATTTGGTGTTAAAACCCAGAGCTAGGAGCAGTGCAGCTGTGGTAACAGAAGATCTTGCACACGGTAGGAGGCTCACACATAACTACGCCATAATCGAGGTCTTCATTTCTGTACTTCCCATATGCAATCAGAGATTAAGTCCATCCAGGGGGAAAGGGTTAAGAAACTGCAAGCGGTGATACACAAGAGGACAGAGCTCACTTGACAGTATGTGGGAAAAGGATTGGCATTAGTGCATAGCAGCGGTGAGCAGGAGTGGATGCAAATCATATAGCAAGTGCTCCCCCTGCAATGCTGTCACACCAGCACTTGGAAAACAAGGCAGAGTCTGTTTTCTCCCAGCCTTAATAAGGGGAAGATTGTGAAAATAGCCCATGAGTGCCGGCGATGAGCGCAGCTGCAGCCAGTTGCGGAAAGGCAACACGGGTGACGAACGTCCAGCCTCACTGCTTCACCTACAGCTACTCCCAAGTGTAAGAGGGACTAACCAGGGCCCAGACACGGCATGGTCCAGGCAGGGAGAACTAACCTCAGTGGCTGCACAAAGCCAAAGCCACTTTTGGTCACAGTCCCATTTGTCATCTGGTCTTGTCCATCAGGGCAGGAGGCAGCTGTGAGGCAACAAGTCAGTTCTGCTGGCTGGCTGCTACTGCTTCATCTTTTTTTTCCTTTTGATGTTTAATTTCTTTCTGGTGATGCGTGAACATTTTTCTCAGAGGAAGAATAAGAGGTGTTCAGTGTGCTGGGGGACCATCAAGACTTCTCCTTCCCGCTACACTAGTGAGCTCCTTCACAGTTCATTTGGCAAACAAACAAACAAATAAATAAATAAATCTGCTTTGTCTAAACAGATGCCACTTACCCCTAGCTGGGACAGCTGGGGACTTGTGCAGACTTACACTGGCTAAACTGGAGCCTGAAATAATACTGCAGCTTGTCCTGGCTGCTTTTGTGTTCCTGCAAATGACTGAATATTTTGCTGACAAGAATAAATTGGAAAACCTTAGCATTGTGCGTGTTCATCTGAACCAGCGCTCACTTGACAGCGGCACTTGTTCTCATTCTTAGACCTTCGCAAACCAATGATTTGCTCACAATGTTTTTCCAGTACACTCTTGGATATTTTAATTACTTTATTTGATATTAAACCTGTTTGACAAGTGATTTGGAAAGAATTAAACAACAGTATCCAAAGTCTATACTAAAATAGCAAACTCCCTTGTAGTCTCTAAAGCACTTGGAGACGATCTAAGATTTTGGAGCCCACGTAGCAGCGTGTGCTCATTCCTACTTGGAATTTCCATAATTCCTCAATCAATTACCTGGGAAAAGCGGACATTTTAATCAAAACCCTAAGGGTAGATGAAATCATGAGAAAACATGAGCTTTATTGCAATGGATATTGACTGTAACTCATTAAGACGTTAAGGTATTGACATCCCGTTTGATGAGAAAAATGTCTGATAGCCAGTGTACATAACTGTGTTACAGAGAATGCCAGTATCAACACATCATAATGAGTAACTAATGATGTCTGTGGCCTAACGAGGTGATTAAAGCAGTATCCTTTGATCTATGTCACTGACTTGATTTAATGCCATGCTGAGATTGAATCTCTGTGCACCACTGGGGAGATTCAAGTAATTTGAGTAATTCACTAGCCTTGTCCCTGCATCACCGGGGACATTCACAATGAACACACTTGCTTCTGTAGCCAAGTCACCCCAGGTGGCCCATGCTGCTGGGGAGATGCCACTGCTCCCCACCTCTTGCAGGAGCCTCACTGCTGCAGGGCAGGGGGCTTGCACAGCCTCCTGCCACAACCACCATCCTTCCTTTTGCCTCACAGTCCCTGCTCCTTACAGACCAACACCACCAGCCTCCTCTGCCACGAGAAGCTCCCAGGAAGATGCTTTGCTACCGCCTGCCCAACCCTTCCATGCTGAGCACAGCAGGGGAGTCACGCTGCTCTGGATCACGGGGCTTTGTGCCTGGCATGTGCCAACCACCCTGTTCACACCACTGTGCTTACCTGGCAAGGGAAAAAAAATAAAAGTGCCGGTTCTCTGGGACAGCAACAAGAGTGACAGGAGACCAAGCCTGCAGGTGACACCAGAGGGATGCAAAATTTTTGACCATGGTCACATAAAGCGAGGAAGCCTGGCTGCTGGCTACCAGCTTATATCCTGCTTCCACTTTCGAACATCCAAACAACCTTTTCACCCTCACCAGGGGAAGGACTTGTCAATCCTTTCTTATACATCACAGCAGCTCTCTCAAGCTGCCCTGCCTACCCCTTCAGGCAGGGCTCAGCTGAGCAGTGCTGCTCCAGGGCACAGCTGCCAGCTTTTGGATTGTATTTTGTTCATAAGGGCACCACAGCAGAAGAGTGGTCACCCTTGCACAGACCAAAGGTCCATTTGTGTGACCAGAGGGGACAACAGCGGGTGCCCAGGGCAGAGCACACGGTGACAGCAGTCCTCAGTACCCTTCCCACTGCCAACTGCTTTCAGCCGGTATCCCGAGCTACGTGTGGTTTATGTGTTAGCAGCCACTGTGGATTTCACTTGCATGAAAAGTTTTATTTTGCATTGCAGTAGTTCTTCCTCATGAAGCTGATAACAAGGATTAATTTTCCCTTTGAAACATCTTGAACCTTAAGTGATAATTAGTACCAAAAGCATAACAGAGAATCAAAATCTGGACACCTCCCTTGGGCAGGAAATTATTTTGCTTTACTAATAGGCCATTTTTATAAAGGGCTTTTTCCTGTGCATAAATAACAGCACCCTGGCTCCCAGATGAGTGGGTGTGATACTGCTGTCCCCATCCAAGCAGCAATTGTCACCCAGGGAGAGTAATGGCCCAGCTGCCCCAGCACAGGGGCTGGGCACTTCGCAGCCTCTTTGCCCCCACCAAGCAGCACACAGAGTGTCCTAATGGAGATCAAATTGCTCAGGCAGCCCCAGCACAGCCACCCCCCAGCACCTGCTGGGGACCTCCCTGCCCCTGCCCCAGAGGCTGCCCTGCTGGGGTCCCTGCCCTGCAGGCAGCACACCCCTCCATCTCTGTCCCCTGCCTCGTTAGCCCTCCCCCACACCCCTGCTTTAGCACTTATTGTTAATTTATAACCTCAACAGCAGCACTGCCCCATCCCACACGGGGCACCTGACCACTGCCACCACCCCACACATGCCAAGCTCCAACCTGAGCACGAAGCAGCCCGTGTTCTCCAAACGCACCAGGCCCAGCTCCCCCAGCTGAGGGAGGGGAGCCCAGCCTGGGCAGCCTTTATTGGCCTGGGTTAATCACATGCAAATGGGCTGCCAGGTGCTGCATCAAGTGTGTGGCCTTTGCTGCCAGCGCTGCCACCAACAGTGGCCTCCTGCCCGGTAGAGTGGGTGAAGGCAGCACCCAGCCACCGCTGCTCAGTCCCCGGAGGGTGCGGGCAGACCAGAGGCAAAAGCAGCCTCTTTCCCGGTGCTGGGGAGCTGTTTTGCACGGCTCCGCTTGCTGTCCCTCTCCAGTCTCTGCTCGTGCTCAGAAAGTGACATTTGTGAAGCTCATTTGGGGTCGGGCTTTGGGCACTGGGGTAAGCCCAGCTGGCTCCCTCAGCACGCTGGGGCCGGGGGAAGCACACCGGAGCTCAGTGCAGCTCCACCAGGAACATAAAGTTCCAATATGGGGAAGCAACTGGGAATCTGTGCAGGCTTCTGGGCACCCAGCTGTCCCTGCCAGGGCAGCGGGGGCATGCCCAAGGACATGGGGCCATGAGCCACTGCCTGGTGTGGGGGCATCCCAGGGGCCACCCTCCAGTGCCAGGGGTCAGGGAGACTGAGGACCAAAATGGCCCACATGAGAGGGAAATAGGGGGCAGGAGGAGCAGGAGAGGTTGCTGGGGGCCCTGATACAGCTGCGTTGGGCTTCGCCATGTGCTGCCTGTCGTCCTCCCCTGGCCTGTGGGATGAGAACCTTGCAGATGGTCCCCACAGCTGCCTGATGGGCTTCGACCCCTGTGGCATCTCCAGAATATTTTTAATAGAAAAAGCATTTTGCTGTGTCCCTGGAGGTGTTTTTCTCTTCTGGGCGAGGGTGCTGCAGGCAGCCGGTATGCTGCAGCCCTCACTTGGCACCGCGGCCCTGGCCAGCACCATCCCACGGAGCTACCGACCTGAGTCAGCACTGAGTTATCCCAGGCCTGGCTGGCACGATGCTCCAGGGAGAAAATCCCGCCGGTCCTCCTTCTGGGGACAGAGGATGTTTCTGGCTTCCCCATTGCCCCTTTGCCTCTGAGCTTGCCCTGGAGGTGGGTTGTGGGTGATGCTCTGGCTTCTGGCATGGCCTTGGGATACCAAGCCTGAGAGGAGCTCTCAGAGCGGATGCGCTCAGCACCTCTCTCGGCTTAACAGTAAAAAAAAATTGCACATCAGGGCACAGGCTGCAGGCGCTTCCACAGATAAAATATTGTCAGTACAGTCCAGACCATCCATCAGAATAAATGTAGTTGATGCCATGATTTATGGGACAAAGATGAAGGTTTAATCCTCCTCTCAGCAGCGCAACCCGATTTGCCACAAAACGCTGTTAAAGTTTGTGGCACACGCTTCATCACTTCATTAGGAGATAGAGAGAAAACGGTTCAATGCATTGCTGAATCTTTTACGGCCGGGGACTCTCCTCCCACTGCTCCGAGTGATGGGTAATCTCTCTGATCAGATCCCCGGGAAAAGACCCCGTGGGATTACAGAGCGCAGAGGCATTAACAACAGTGACAGGAAAGGAATACAATATCCCTTTAAACAATTAAATATTGATCCTGCGGGCCTGAGGTGGACTCCATCACACAAAAGGAAACACCTCTGCGAATTGGTTTGGTGGCATCCATACCCTTAGACGATACAGAGGAAACCCAGATTATTTGCTCATCTTATTTTCTTAATGTTTTTTCCTTCAATTAGGGAAATGCACCTGGGATGAACCACGCTGGCCCTGCAGCTGCCCACCACTGGCTCCCCCCAGAGCCCACCCTGCAGGGCGTCATGGAGGGGATGTGGAGCCCAGAGATGGGGAACCTGGGGATGGGAGCCCGGGGATGGGGATGGGGAGCCTGAAGATGGGGAAACAGGGATGGGAGCCCAGGGATAGGGAACCCTGGGATGGGAGCCTAGGGATGGAGAGCCTGAAGATGGGGAGCCCGGGGATGGGGACGGGGAGCCCGGGGACAGGGAGCCCAGGGATGGGAGCCCAGGGATGGGGATGGGGAGCCCAGGGATGGGAGCCCGGGGATGGGGACGGGGAGCTGCAGCCCCAGCCTGGCTGGAGGGCAGAAGAGGCAGCGCTGAGGAGCCCGTGGCGCCATTTCATGCCCCCCTACCCTGTTCCCTGTACCCCCGTCCACCGTCCCCAAGTGTCCCTGGCTGCCTGGCCCCTGGGGCTGCCCCGGGGCTACCCACCCCCTGCCCACCCGCTGCCACCCTGGGGGGAAACACAAGAAGCCAAGAGATGTCTAAATTTAAAGTGCTGGAAAATCCAACCTTTTATTTACTACATTTTTGTGACTACATAAACGCCGAAACATTGTAACGCTGAAACATTGTAACACTGAAAAGCATGATGACATCATCACTTGCTTTTTTTTCTTTTTTTTTTTTCTTTTTCTTTTTTTTTTTTTTTTTTGCTTAGCAAACACAGCAGATGATATTGCACGGCATAAAGTGAGAACAGTAGCAAAGCTTAAAAAAAGTAACTGAAGGAAATCTTAACGCAGTACAGGAGATACTCATAACCAAACCAGAATAATGCCTAGCGCATCACACTTGTCCTCGCTACACACAAAAATACAGAAGAAGAAGCGCTTGACTAAGAGAGAGATCGAGGAAATATTAGCAATCAACTGTAATTAGGTACAATAATCACTTAGTCTGAAATGCAGATGCAACGCATAAACTACTACTGCTTCCTAATGGGCAAACTAAAAATGACAGCAAAGTTGTCTTTTATTGAAATCTTTGCTTTGTTTTCTTTTTGTGGTTTTTTTTTCTTTTTTTTTCTTTTTTTGTTTCTTTTTTTGTTTGTTTGTTTGGTTTTGTTTCATTGCTCTGAAAGAACTCCCTCTTGCTCTTGGAAGATTTCCTACCTCTACAGGTCCAGGAGCTGTGATTGTCTCTGGCACCCTCTCTGCGGCGGTGGATGGAGCTAAGGTGGCGGTGGCGGGGACACGGGGCGCAGGGGGGCCGGGGGCCAGGGACCCAGGGACCCAGGCCGCAGCTTGGCTGGGGCTGGGCTGTGGGCAGGGGGGATGAAGACAACTACCAAAGCAAGTAAAAGACAATGCTTGAACGTTTATTTTAATACTGTTGTTCGGTTCAGACTGCAAAACTAATGCGGTTCCACGGTGAGGATGCAATAAAAGCAGAACAGACGGTGAAAAATCAAACTAGGGGAACAGGAAAAGAAACCGTGTTTCCACCTGGACACAGTTGTGCCCAGTGCTCGATGGCTGGTGCCGGATTTGGAGCCTAACACTTTGTCTCCCCCCTCCACGTGAAGCGTAACTCATTGCACGGCGTTAGGTTGTGTATTCAAAGCAGACACTTGGCCAGCGTTTACTGACAGACCATTTAATGATCCTGCATTTCAGAGCGTCTTTATTGCCCGTTTCAATACTTGAAGTATAAAAAATGTATCTAGAAAGTGTAACTTTTGACCAAAAGCTCAAACCCTGCCCTTGTCCTTCCCTCCCTTGACACCTCCGCTATCCC
>JAVJGJ010000060.1:17142119-17156482 GCA_035590215.1 Microhierax caerulescens
AAACCCTGCCCTTGTCCTTCCCTCCCTTGACCCCTCCGCTATCCCCCCAAAGGAAAACAAGGTACACCTGGAGCTCAGCTACTGCGTGGGGAAAGGAAATATTTACAGCCATCACAAACCATGTCAGTACACAACATTTAGTTGAAACAGTCTATTCTTTATGCAAAATAAAATTCAGGTGAGTGGCATCCTATATTCTGTGCCATGATGCCATCATCAGCTTTGCAGAATTATCATTGTCATTACTCCATTTTTTTTTTTTTTTTTTTTGCTTTTCCACTCAAAACTGCTTTTTCCTCCCTGGAGCTGGGGGGGCCGGGGGCAGGCGCAACGCCCAGGCCCCTTGGAGGGATGCTGCGTGGGTCCCTCCCCGCTCCCCCACAGCCAGGGCACCGTGCTGCTGCCACGGTCCCTGAGCCTGGATGCAGCTGCAGCTCCCGGGGGACCCGGCTGCGCCCAGCAGACCCCGACCCCTCTGTGCCTGCGGACCCTGGCTGGAGAGCAGGTGACACGGCGGTGGCCCGCGGGTGGCCCCAGCCCTCACCAGCTCTCGAGCTGGGCTGGCCCACAGCCCCCCATCGCCCGCCATCCCTTGGCTGTCCCCGCCTGTCCCCGGGAGGGGAACCCCCACGGCCCTGGGGCACTGGCCAAGGGGCCAAGGCCTTCCCGTGAGCAAGGTTTCCAAATTCAAGTTAGCTTTTCTCCCAGGCTTACGCCCGCTACTTGCGCTACCTGTGCGAATGGCGAAGGAAAACAAAAACTCAGCAAAGTCTCTCACAAATGCCAGTGCTTTTCAACATTAAACGACTTTTAAATTCTTTGGATGTGTGGGTCTCACCCACAAAGCAACCTTTCTAGAAAAAGACAAATAAATTAAAAGGAAAAACACACTATTAATGCCTTTCTGCTTTCTAAGTGACAAAAGTACTACCTTGAAACACTCATTTTGGCATGTACAAGTCGGGGGGAAGGGGGGCCCGGGGGGGGTAACCTGGCAGTGTTTGTAACATGGGTGGAAGTGCATGCCAAGACAAGGCTGAAGATACACCCTGCAGTCA
This sequence comes from Microhierax caerulescens, assembly GCA_035590215.1. NCBI lineage: Eukaryota > Metazoa > Chordata > Aves > Falconiformes > Falconidae > Microhierax > Microhierax caerulescens. The sequence continues at coordinate 17,143,178 of JAVJGJ010000060.1, forward strand.
AGAGAAGCACTCTCCTTCAGTTCATCTCGGCATCAAGAATGAAAAGATTGTAACATAAAGCTTTGGCCATTTTTGAATCTACTATATACAATTTTTTTTTTTTGTTAAACTACATAGTCATAAATTAAAGCAGTGATTAAATAAGCGTATACAAAATGTAATTAAATTAAAAGTCACAGCACATTATAGAGAAAAAATAGGAACCATTTATCACAGCAGAGAATATTTTTTTTTTTTTACCCTGTGAAAAGAACATCGACTAGCGAACACAAAGCATCCTCGTTGAAACAAAAGAAATCAAAGCCATGTTTCCCTTTCTCGCATTCATTACAAACAGTGATCTTCACCCACTTTGAAACATTCCCAGGAATAAGATCTTCCTTGAGTATAACAGAGAAGTTCTGCCAAAAAAAAAAAAAAAAGGAAAAAAGAAGAAACCCAAACCCAAACCAAATGATATAAAAGGAATATACAAACAAAACAACCCCTACAAAATAAATAAGAATTATAAAGCTTTTTTTTAAGTAACCTTAACAATTATCAAACTAGTAAGTTCTGCCTTATCACATAGACTCTCTATACAACATAACCCTAAAGATTTATTACTATGAGGTATTTGGAGGAATTGGTAAAAGCAATGCACGGCCTGTCTGGGCTGAGGGACTCAAGCTGCTTTGGGGGAAAGAAGAGGGAACCTTTGGTTTGTCAGCAAGAAAGTGGAAAAAAATATTTTCCTTTGGTATCAAAGAAAGTTTCATTGCATGGTTGCACGGCAAAAAGCACCACGGTGAAGAATTATTCCTTTTTTCATTAGTGGCCTTTCTAACAGGCTGAGGTATTCAAAGAGTATAAGGTGAGAGATAAAGAGGTCAACAGCGGTTTAACACTTTGGTTCAAGCAAGGCACTCGTCCTATGAGTTTACAAAGTTTGCAACATGTTTGCCTAGAGCTTTAGTATTATTATTATTATCCTTATCATCGTCAGTAGTAGCAGTTGTAGCAAAAGAAGTATTCGTAAGGTTAGTAGCGTTACCATTAAGAATGAAGACAAGGTTACACACTGAGTGAAGGTGAGGAAGGGGGATCGGGGGGACGGGGGTAAGAAGGAGGATGAGTTCCCTTTCCAGACTGAGGCCATGCATGAAAAATCTTTGGTATTCTTTGGTATCATCAATGTGATTAAAATCACCAATGGAAATCGAGTGAGGTAGCGTCTTTGGTTCACACTATAAATAGTAGATCTTTACACACTTTTTTTTTGTTTTTTTTTTTTTTTTTTTTTTTTTTTTTTTTGTAACACGTGGAAGTAGCTATTCCTTACCTTTTGCTTCTTTGTCTTTAGCAAATAGTTACCAAATGTATTGTAAAGCTAACCACACCACAATAATAAACCAGGAGGCTAAGCAAAGTCTCAAAATTAGCCCCTGGGCCTTTGAATGCACCCAAACGCAGCGAGATAGAAAAGGGTAAGTGCTTTCTCTTTGTTTGCTAAATGCATAGTTTTCATCCTTATGTACAAAGGAGGAGGAAGAGGAGGAGGATAGGAGGAAGAGTAGTAGAAAGAAGGACTGTTTTGTGGGGTAAAAATGTCTTGTTTACAACTCAGGTGAGGAGAGATGTCCTAAGACTCTTTGGTATAAGCTCAGCGGTGTTTCCGAGCCCTCCAGGCAGCGGCAGCCCCCGCGGCAGCGCCCGCCGCCACCGCAGCCTTATCCTGAAATCCCTCTCAGGAGAAGAGCGGTGCCCACGGGCAGCCTGGGGACTGGTCCTGTGCCAGGGCACTGGGGCACCAGGGCACCGGGGCACCCCTGGCCGCTTGGGCCGCTTGGGAATTTGCTTCTGGCATCGGCTGGAGCAGGAGCAAATACTCAAGCGAAAGCCCTGCTGCTGGCTTGCTCGCTCTTGGTGGGTTTGCTTTACCTGAGTAAGGAGAGGAGGCTGAGGCCCCTGGAAAGTGATGAGGGGGCTAACGGAGCTGTACGGGTCGGTCTGAATTTTTTTTTTTTCCCTGGAAAGCTAATAATGCCATTTACAATGGGGATGGACGCGGACAGTTCACCTCTTGGCCAGCCTCCCCTTGTGGGTCACTGCGGTCAGGTTTGGATGCAGCCTATGAGCCGAATGTGCGTTCCTAATGCCCTCTCACCCGCAGAGCCGCCTGCGACTGAAGCCCCGTCTCCCAACGCTGCCAAATCGCTTCAGGTGCTGCTCCCTCTCCTAACCCTTCCTGGCAGATTTTTAGGTCCTTCTGTTGAATTTGAAACTAATTTCTGTCTTGTCAGGAATGAAGTGAACCGAAAGACTAAGACTAACGTGCCAGAGGTGGGCTTTGCTGCGTGACAGGAGGCGCAGCATCCGCGGGACACTGCCCTTCGAGGACGCCCTGCTGCAGAACGGCAAGGGTCTGAGCCAGGGAGCACCGGGTAACCTCTCCGTGCTTCAGTCGGTGCGGCCGGGCGGTCTGCTCAGAGGTAAAACAACTTGACAGGTAGAATGAGCAGTTCCATAGTTATTTGCTTCATGTTTTGAAAGGAATTAAAGAAAAGTGTGTTCTTTGCCTATTCAGAGTATGAGGTGCATATTGCTTATGGGAAGAGTGGTTTTGTTCCTAATGGCTTCTTAAAAAAAAAAAATAAAAAAAAAATGTATATATATATATACTTAGAGGGACATGTAAAAAAAGCAAAACACTTAAAATCTAGAACTTGTGCATCAGTTTTAGTGTGTGTGGATATATGTGTGTGCGTGTATACATACACACACCCCGTAACAATGCATGTGTGTGTATATATACACAGACCTATTTGGGGGCTTGCATGTGTGTGTATCAGAGATCCTGAAATTGCATATTGGGTGCAAATTTAATGCTGGTATGAAAGTTCTCTTTGGTTTCAGCAAGTAGTCTCTAAAGACAATACAATGGAAATACTAAAAAATGCGGCAATGTACTTTGAATTTCCCTGCATTCTTAAATTCTCAAGTTTTAAATAAATAAGGCTTTCTTTTCTAAACTATAGGTTCGTTACAAAGCAGTGTTTTGCTGGAAAAAAATAAAATGTTAGTTATCACTGTCCTTTATTAACCTTACACTAAGGAGACTGCATTCATAAGATACTTTATACGTGAGCTTATTAATGTTCCCATGTCGATTATGCTCTGGGGGGATGGAACACTTTAAAAGAAATCTTGCTAAAATTTAAGGTAAGCTAGAGACTCAAAAACCTCACAGATTACATTTTCATAGACAATTGTTTTGTCAGTCTTGAAGTGGGTTTGACATACGGAAAAGTGGAGAAATATTCAGTGCCAAAAATCTTGGGTTTATTTCACTTTATTTTAATAAAGAGATATTTTCAGCTGTATTCTAAACACTCACTGGAAATTAACTGTATCCCCTGAACCTTGACTAGACCCTGTCCTCTTGGGAAATAACTGGTGCTACAAAGTTGCTTCAATTTGGCATTGCTAGCATTCTGAGTGGGCTTCAGCCCCAAACCCAGCATCTGCTATCGGTGATGGCGGTTAGATTCTAGTTTACCTTGAATTTTCCTTTCTCTCTCTTCTTTTTTTCTTTTTTTTTTTTTAAAAAAAAAGGCTGTAAGTAAGATTACCTATTTCTAATCCTCGTATTTGGCCTATACCTGCATATTTGGTTACTTTGGAATTTAATATACCTAGCAGAATTACTACAGTAATTTGAAACACCGGTTAGAAATATAACTGGCACACGTATGGTTTTTAAAGCCTATTTTTGCCTTACACTAAAATTCAATATGCAGATGTTGCACGCTTTTCTTTTTATCAGAGTAGGAACGGGATGGTTTTTCTTCTACGGGTCTGTTAGCAACAGAGCATTCAAAGCTTTTCCGCTACAAACTTTGAACTATTTCATGCATTATCCTGATTAATAGATGAGCAAGAAAGAATGCACAGGACAAAAGCTCAGCCTGCTACGCACAGATACGAAGCCACAAAATGTCAGGCTGTATCTCAGTGTCATGGGAATTTGGCTATTGACTTCAGAGGCACCAGGATTCAGCCTTCCAAAAGCAATGCCAGAGCTCCTCCCTCCAAAGCTAACTGACACGGTACCGCTGTTTTCAATAGGAAAAGACCACGAGCCTTCAAAGCTGTTGCTACTCCTTTGCCGGGTAAAGTCAATAGGTAAAGAAAAAAAAAATCGCTCACGAATGTCAATGAGTATTGAACGAACGCTGAGCCCCACGGTATTACATTTTGTAATTCTTTTCCCTTTTGCATCCAGAATGCCTCAGGTCTCCGGTTTGCAGGCTGGATGGCATCGCTGAGCCATGCACATCGCAGCGCACGCCTTGCCACCAGCACTGCTCAGAGGGCGGGCGGCAGTGCCAGCCTGGCATGGTGCAACACAACGATGCGCATGACTAAGGACCACGCTGCCTTAGGCACGGCTCGAACGGCTCCTTGGTTTGCTCCCATTGAAGCCAGTGGCAAAAACGCTGGCTGGCTTCAGTGGAAGTGGCATCCCATGATCAGTACCTGTGCTCCGACAGGGGCTGCGATCTTCTCGGATGACATTCTTTCTTGCCAATCACAGAAAGAAACAATAACGTGGTTCTACTAATTGCAAATAACAGTCTTGATTACAAGTTTTATGTGTTATACAGTTAGATTAGTTTATACCTATAACTCTACATAGTATTTTGTGTAAAAATAGCTTTGGAATATTAAAATCATTGCAATAAAATACCTGCAATATAATTATTAAATGTGTTCTTTGGTAGCTAGTCGATTTTTTTTTAATGGATGGAATAGTTTTCCTTTTTTAAATCTGAACATTCCTTAACAAACAAAGAGAATGCACTGGTTTAGGTACCATTCAAAATTTCTTTGCCTAGTTTGAACTTGTTTCCAGGCGTTGCACTGGGTAAGTTCAAACCAAGAAACAGCAAAAATCACACTACCGTTCAAATGGATTCAGACGACTCCACGCTTTGTCGGTCATGCCATGGCACAACCCTCTCTGAAGACCAGCCCTGACTAAGTCCCTAACCACCGGTGTGTACACAGTATGGATGCACGATACACCTTCATGGCAATTGCTGTGGAGGTGAAGAGCCGTATCTGAAGAGATGTCTGTTCAATGACAAGAAATCACTATGCTCCAAACCACTAAACAGCCAAGTACGGTGAGGATGATAATGGGCAAAGGTGTAAGACCAGTGGTCTGTTTCTCTTCTCTTTGCATTCCGTTTCATTCCCTCCATTTCACCTTCTTCTTCCTCCTCTCCCTTTTTTTGCAAGTCGTCGTCCTACTAAAGTGTGTGTCTTAGAACAAAGTCATAATGCAGGTGAAATAAGTCTTTGGTTTCTTTGGACTTATAAATAACTTTTTTTTTTTTTTCAAATAGTTCTAAGTATAAACCTGCTATCTTGAGGTCCTGGTCTGTCTTTATTTATTTATTTATTTATTTTTAAAGCTTTTCCACCGAGGTTTAGTTCGTGGTTATTCCTTCATGCTTTGGTACAAGTGCTTGATGAAGAAGATGAGTTGCCTGAATTGGAGCTGCCCTCGTCTTGCCACTTATCCAGACTCCTCCTCCGTGCATTCATGAAAAAGTTGCTGACGGTGCTCAGCTCCAACCCAAGCTGCTGGGAAATGGTGATTTGTAATTCTTTGGATGGACGCTTATTTTCCTTGAATATTGCATGTAGAGTTCGACGCTGGACATCCGTGAAGACCAACCGAGGCTTTTTGGGTGTGTTCCCTCTATCCTTCCCGTGCTCCTGTTCTTTCCTCTTGCACGCTGCAAGAAAAGGGAGGATGGTTAGAGAGGGCGGGCAGAGGGGCACACGGCACATGGTACAGGACAAACTGGGGGAAAAGGACCATTCGTGTCAGCTTCTGCATCTGGAGAGCATGCGTGACATTTAATTTTCTCACTTATTATAGACTATAACAAATATAAGGAATAGAAGTTAGGGAATACCTTTGTTGTTGCCTGTTAAAACTCATCCAATGCTATTACCGAGAGCTTACGTTGTAATAACACCCATTAGTGCTGGGAATTTAACTATGCAATATTCCTATAAGGTAGAGTGGAAATTCATTGAGCAATAGAGTTGATCTTGGCCACCTTTTTCACCTTCATTATTTGTTATCAACACATTTCTGTAGCTTTTTATTGACCAAGAAATAAGAAACTGGGAGAAACCAGGATGCTACTACAGTCTTACAGGCCAGATGATTATGTATTCTGAACAAAACAAACCACGTTGTGACATGAAGAACAATGGTGCTGTAAATATTCCTTATAGAATTTAATCTTATTTTACCTCTCATCCCTTCTTTCCCTTTCAGGCTTTTATTTTCCTCTACGTTATTAAAGGGTGCTTGCAATTAGAAATCTGCCTTGCAGATCGCCTGCCAGGCAGGATCTGACCAGGATGGGAGGGTGGCTCCCGGATCCCCCCCGTCAGCCTTTGACTGTCTGCCAGCTCATCTTGTTAGCATTTCCCTAGGATAAAGGTTTCCTTGGGAGGACAGATTTCTCTGTCTCCCTTTCAAAAGAGTCTGAAGTTGTCTGTTTCCCCTTTTTTCTCTAACAATGTCCTTTAATGCTGGTTTGGAGATGTATTTCTGAAGGTAATGTGGATGTTCTCTCTCTGTGCCTGTCTAGTCCTGATTTCTGTGGAGATAAGTGCTGATTATATGAAGAATTTTGAGCAGCGTCTCCACCTATTTGGCGGTTATTGGAATGAAAACAACAGATTACTTCACCAAAGGTCTTTCCTACATCTTTTATTGCTACCGAGAGCCAGCCTTGGCATAATTGCTCAAGGGAGGTCTAAAAATAGTCATCCACCGTTTGTACTTAGAGAAACAGCAACCACATGGATCAGACAGCAAGATCCAGGAGATGCAAAGGCACCTCCTGCTGACCCAGGCAGGCAGGGACAAGACGCCAGCATCTCAGCCCCCTCTGAGGAGAAGCTTTTGAAAAGCTCCTAACAACATACATTCCAGCTACATGTTCTTTCATAAGCAATGACACATCAATCAAATGGTCTGGGATGCCAAGCCCATATCTTCCACAGTTATTTTTATCTGAAAACCTTTGAAGAGTGCTTTGAAGTTACATCCTGACCTCTAAAACACTGTGGAGCTTCTGGGCTGAAAAACAGGTTTTCTCATGCAAGCGAGCCCCCACTGAAGTTAAGCTGCTGAACTCACCGTGGGGATCAGTGCCTGCCGGAATAATTCTGCATCCCTGCTGGAAGTTAACGTCAATAACTCAAGGCTTGAAAATACTTTTGCAAGAATAGTCTGTTATTTACCGACAAATATTAGGAATGCGGAGCAAAGAAGCACCATCAGCATCTCAGTCCTTTATAAACATCTCACCATTTGATGATCGGAAGGCCCCGTGAAAGCAGCCGCAGAAGCTCAGCTCTGCGACCACCTCAGCCTCAGGCTCTGAGGCTGCCCCTGCTGCTGGGCTCATGCAGGAAAGGAGACAAACCAGACGCCGGTGCTGTTTGCTGTGCCTAACACTTCGTTTCTGGCCGTGCTGCTTTACATCTTGTTTTTTCAAAGACTACACAAGTCTTTTTCCTAAGTTCTCTGCCCAGATCATCGTTTGTCACAAAACCTTAACTATGCAAATAACATGATCTGAGCCAGCACCGTACAGCGCTTCAGCAGGAACCGTCCCGGCACAAATGAGGTCACAACAGTAGATACACAGCTAGGTCAGCCAGTGGTGCAAACCTCTGGGGTTTCAATCACAGACTAGTACACGAGTTCTCTGAAATCACAGAGAATAGAGAAACCCCCAACCATTTATTGTGAAGCTAATTCACTTAACACATTGTCTTCCTGAGCTTGTGCTCATCTCCTGAAATGTAATGTTCCTGAATAATTATTTCCTTAGAATATGTCCCAAGAGTTACACCTTGATCCTCAACTTCAGTTGTATCAGAGACCTCATAATTACCGCTAGTAACATCATGGAGGTAAGACAAAAGTGCTCATTGCCGGGCAGAAAAAATAAATCCCATCCAGTCTCTGATACAAATAAGCCAATTTTAGTGGTTTGCACATAAAGCTTCAGTTCAGTCAAGCCCATCAGAAAGCGAGCGGTGAGGTTCCCATGGTGCTCCCTGGAGAAGCTGGGAGCCATCCCTTCCTCCCGCTGGCCAACGTGGACTTCATTTTTTGAACATTTTAGCATTTTTAACAAAGTATCATGCAGGGCTGCTGGTCTCCCGAGGCTTGGTCCACACCGGGTGGGAACAAGTGAAGATATGCTCTAGGTCAGCCTACAGATTGAGACAGTTCTCATCCTCACATCCGAGCTGGACGGAGTTCTCCTGCTCCCAGCTAAGGACTAGGGATGTGTTGGCTGAGAGTGAGGCACTGACTCAGTTGCAGTTTGGGACCTTATTCGAGACACAAAGACCCTCAGGCAACAGGTCCGGTCTCTGCCAGACCATGGCTCAGCACCAGCAGGTGAAACTGAGGCAGCCCAGCCCAGTCTGGATGCTGGGTCCTCCCGCGCCACCGGTACCGGCTGAGCTGCACACCAGCAGAGCCTTTTTCCACCTCAGGGAGATTGGGAATGCCTTCAAAATCCAGATCATTTTCAGGCAACATGAAAGTTGTTTCCTTTTCAGCTCTACCCCTGTTAGCATTTGCCAGAGGTAGGTTGAGGACATAAACTTTCCAGTATGTTTAATTGCTCAAAGAGCCCTTGCAGACAGCACTGCTGGCATGGGGCTGTGAGCAGCAAGGGTGAACACCACCTCTCATCTTCTGCCTTGTCCAGACCCAGGAATATTAATAGCACTTAAAAATAAATAACAGTGATAATGAAAAACCATAATAGGGTTTCCTTACGATCGTTTTTCCTGCACTGGAGCCAATCAATTTTAATAATAAATTGTAGCTTCCAGCTTGCCAGAGAACAAATGTACAACAGGGGAGAAAATCTGCTCCAATGTGAGAGTCTACCCAGAGCAGGCACGGCGGCCAGCCAGCTCGCACTGCGGGGGCTGGCAAACGGGGGCCACCCGGGCCAGTGCCAGCAGCCTGTGCTCAGCCCAGGACACGCTCCCACCAGGCAGCTATGTCCACCTGGGCCAGCTCCTCCTCTGCCACCGGCCAGGGTGGCCACTGCAGCAGAGGTTCCAGAGGCACCGACCAAACCCCTTTTTTGGGCAGCCACCAGAGCCTGCCTTCAAAACCGTTTATCCCACACCTTCACCTGGATTTTATTTTACGCAGCAGAAGATAATAGAAGTAATTTGCACTGATGTCCTTCACATGCCCCTGCTTGTGAGCAGACCCTCTCCTGCAGCACAGAAGCTGGATCCGGGTGCTTTGCGGGGTGCTGTGCTCCCCCGAGGCTGCCCTGGCTCCCCACCGTGACGGACAGTGGGCTGCCCCGGCTGAGCCATGCCCCTTGCGATGCCTTTTGAAAAAGCCTTAAGAAAGGCTAGCTAAGAAAAAAGCCAAGCAGAGGATGAAGAGAGAGTTGCTTTGACTCTGGCAACACACACGCAGATATGACAATGTAATATCATCAGTGCCACAAGGAGCCATATAAATCCACCGCTGAACTCTGGCCTCTTCCAGTCACTTCCATCTTCCTCTGCCCTGAGCAACAGATATCTTTGACACTTGCAATCCTCCTGATACAGTCCATCAATCTATTTTTGTCTCCCTTTGTTCCTTCTCAGTTGCCCGAGGGATTTGGCCAAGGTAACTTCCCAAACCTTGTAAGCTCTGTGCATCTCACGGAGGCTCAGCTGCCTGCGCGCGGTACCCAACAGGCTCTCACGGCTGCAGCTCCATCTGCCACCCCCTCCCACAGCACCCAGCTGGCCTGGCTCCGTGCGGCACGGCGGGGTGGGTCCTGTTCTGCCAGAGGCGCGAGCAGGATTGTGTCCCCTATGAAAATGCACTAATCGTGTCTTTAGGTGGATAGCGAAGAGGATATTTTGCCCACCTGTGATGTGAACTACATCGTTCTGTCAGTCTAAAAGTCAAGATTACAGTAAGCCCAGGTGTTAACCCTGACGCTTGATCTAGTCTTTCATCCCTAGATGGTGGATTTCTTTTAAAAATCTAAGGAAAAAGCCCTGATTACCATAAATCGATTTTCAGGAGCACTTGGTGTGTACGTATGTGCCTAGCTGTATCTGGCCAACAAGAATTTTCCTTTCTGAAAACCAGAAGCAAAGAACTAAGCCGGCAATACTCTCCATCAGCCTGCTCTCCGCTGGTTGGTTTGGGGACACACACCCCAAGAGGCTGAGGCAGCGGCCACATGTTCAGACATGTCACACGGCTCACCAGCTGCCAGCAGCAGCTCCTGTATCTCCTGGACAAGTACACGCAATGGCCACATGTATAAGGTGGCTGGAAAGGGAGCAGGGACCCCGGGTGGCAGCAGGGGAGCACCCTGCCCCAGCACCCCACACCAGCACGGCATTGCAGCTCCCCTGGGAAGGGGACAATCCCACCAGTGCCTTGGCTCGCCCCAAGGAGGAGGAAGGCGATGTGCACGGTGGGTCCCCACCTACAGGCAGCCCTTTTCCCCCTCTGCCTGTACCTGCAGTGGGTCCAGACCAGCAGCACAGAGATGCACATGATCATATCCCCAGCCCTGCGGAATTCTGAGCCTGGTTGACATGGAGAGGAGGCAGTGTGCTGGCCACCAGCGATGGGGTACAGGGCCTCTCACCCTGAAGTGACAGGTCATGTTTCCAGCTCTGGCCCAGGTCACTGCTGACCACAAGCCATTATTACTTGACGGCCATCGAATGCCCTGTACAAGATGAGGTGGTGGTCTTGGTTCAGCTCCCCATGAACCAGTTCACACCATGCTAATGTCTGTCACATTTGACACATTATTTTACACCAGTTGGTGCCGTGGCTGGAAGGTTGAGCTGGACCTAGACAGAACAATCTGTAGGAACCCGTTTTGTAGCCGAAATGTTCATTTTGGGGAGCAAGGAGGATTGGGGATCTCTCACGCCTGTGGGCTTGGCTCTGCCTTGCCTGAGGAGGCACCTTCTGGTGGCTTCACATCAGAAGGCAAACTCAGCACCGAGCTCTGGGGTGCTCAGCACCACCCTCACGGGACCGGTCTCGTTTTGAGGACTGTCTCACCCTTACCATTCACGAGCATTATATTTGTTTCAGACAGGTAGGAGAAAAAGCAACTGCTTTATGCTTCTCTCAAAGACTCCAGTGCGAGATTCCCAGGAAGCAATGAAGAGTTTACAAGCCAGCAGCTTCATTGCTCTGGGTTCAGAGCAGTCACCCTTCCCACAAGTGGGAAAACCCCACAAAATAATTGATGCAGCCCAGCTTAAAGAAGTGCTGACAACAGTCCTGCATGTCTGTGTGTGCCATAGGAGATGAGAAGTATTTCAGACTGACTTGAGAGAGTTCTCAAAAGTTTTGTGATTATCACCTTTTCCCCCTCCTCTTACAAAGCCTAGTTGCTTAGCTATCCCAGCTTCATGTGTACAGGACATGTCTTAGAGACATAAAAAAACCTTCTTGGAATTCTCTCCTTATGTGTATTTGCTAATTTCCATTGTGCCAGGTCTATAAAGGCTGGGCCTGAAGTGTGCCCACTGAGACCCTGGGAATGTCTTGCTAAAGTATGTGCTTCTAGTTTTGAAACATCACAAAACACCCAACAACATTTTTCAGAGAGTAAAAACTCTTTGCTGGTACAAGCTCTCGTGGAGAATATTCCTCTGAAGGAGGCTCTACCTTTGGGTGGAAAAGGCTGCAGGATTTCCATAGGAGGTTGAAACTGTGTAAGGACTTTGGCCGTCAGAGATAGCCCTAATCTCACTGGCTACAACAGCTCAGTGGAAGCAAGTAGCCAAAAGTTTATGGTAAATTCAGGGTGATGATAATACATAATAAAGAGTGATAAGCTCCATCCTTATCATGTGAATAACACCTCTGGAGTGTGCAGAGGGATACCCAGATGGCAGATCTTTCCTAATTATCAAAAACTTTGTATTTGGGGGAATATGAGAAGAAGATAAGGGGTCTATTAGACACCTGAGGGCAGACTTCACCGTGTGAACTCAAAGCGAGCAGATCTGTTTGGCCTGGATGAGTCACCGCAGCTCCTGGGTGCCATTCACTCTGACAGGTCACCATTTGGTGGTCCCCCTGGGCTGCCCCGTCCTGCTTGTCACTGCCCTGGGGCCTTCACAGGTGCCTGGGAGACAAGATCACTAGCAAGGTGCTGTGTGAGACAAAGCCGCTGCACAGCGGGGCAGCTCGTGGCTGTGTGCTGCCACCGTAGCGGGTGGCAGATGGCGTTGATGCTGCAAAGAGCATTTCCCAAAGCACCAGCCCGCCATGGGATAAGGCCGTTCCCATGGCAGTGATGAAAGCCTGCATGTTTGTTGGTTGCTCCCCAAAACTTTCTCCTTTCAACTGAAGACAGTATGTGCTATACCGAAATGTCTGCTCCCACGCTAAATTGTTTCCCATTACTCCTGGCACCATTCAGCATTTTGCACTTGTCTCTCTAGTGATTTGTATTTATGCTTCTTTAGAGTGCAGGTGTAGCCGTCTACTCCGAGGTCATTTGATCCATATCCTATTCCTCTGCCATCAAGCCCAGGCAACAATTTTGTTATTTCACACCATGAAAAGAGATAAAAAAGTGTCCCTGTATGGGAAGCATACAGACCGGCACCAGCCCGGCAGCACACAGATCCCAGCTAAGACTGAACGGTGTACATCTCGCTCCTGTGCAATGTATTAAGATGAGCGACCTTCGTTTGCTGCCCCTGGAATAATTAAGTGAATGTGACTGTGGAGCACTGACTCAACACTTTGGGATTCTGGGGTTTACACAAACTTGTGGTGTTGATGGATCTGTGACTGCTTGAGTGAGCTGACATCACCACGACAGAATATGGCACCAAGTGAATCAATCCGGGGAAAGCACCCGATTTTCCTGCAATATCATTTCAAGTAAATGTTAAATTTCTTTAGCTGGGTCTTTAGTTAACCATATTACTGTGACAAATATTTCTTTGTCTAGCATAAGTAATTAGAATTTAATCACTTAAACTGCATCTTAATTACCCCAAATGAATTGAAAGGACATTTAATAGCAAAGATTAAATTGCCTTAATGAACGATTCTTGCGACTACATCAATATTTTAATCGTGTTAGTCCTTCCCGGCCCCCCACCTCCTTCCGCCTGAGCGGCGCAGGCAGCCCCCGGCCCCTGGGTGGCGCCCGCTGCTCGCCGCTGCACAGCGGGAGGGGCGCA
>JAVJGJ010000060.1:17192729-17204319 GCA_035590215.1 Microhierax caerulescens
CGGGGGCTGCTGTGTGAGGAGCAGGGACTGCCACAGCTGACGACTGCTGGAGGGACACGGTGGCCTCGGGGGGGCAGCGGAGCAGAGAGAGACACACACACCCCCCCCCCCACCTTCAGTGCTGCTGCTAAGGCAGGTGGGGGTCTTCGCATGGGTTTTGGGGGGTGCCTGTTCCCCTGCGATGTCCTCACTGCAAACCCAGAAACAGGCAATTGTAACTCACAGTGTGAGTGTGCAAATTTCTCTCGAACAGCTAATTAACCGTGAGGACTAATGTTTCTAATGTTTCTGGTTTAGGGTCCACTAATGTCATTATACTATTATAAACTAAACTCTTGAAAAGTAATTAACTTTTAAAATAAAACATTGCTTTCCTTTTATCCCATAGGTTAAAGTACTTTGTTCCTTGGTACCAGCTTTAAATTTTTCATGTCAGGGTGAAAAGCAATTTTTTAATTATAATTTTAATGCATCTGACCATATTTCGTAATGATACATTTTGAACCCAAATTGTAAAAGTGTCAGAAGAAAATATGACTATTGCAGAGAAATATCTGAACTATAAGAACACAGTTGAAATAACATTGTGCTTTTAAAAGTAACAATTATTTATTTTAACTGTGATATTACATCTGTCATCAGCACGGTGTGAAATATTTGATATGTTATTAGGAAAGTTTCAAATTCACTGTTTTCAATGCTCGCAGAATTCGCAGGAACACAAGGTACTGAGTTATGGCTCCTCCAAAGCTGGTCTGGTGACAAAAATCAGCCTTAAATCCCTTTTAGCTAATTTCCCTTGCTTCCCCCCTTCAGGTGACAAAGCCAACCCCCCTGCCCTGCACTGCCTCACATCCTTGGCTTTATTTCCTTGGAGCACCAGGCAGGTCAAACACTGTGTAAGCGGAAAGGGGATTATCTTTGCTTTGCTGGCTTAGCAGATGAAGAGCAGGCATCTTCCCCCTGTCCAGCTAGCAGCAAGCCAGGAGAGGGGCTGGGACATGCAGGAGGAAGGTGCTACCGGCAGCCAAGGCAGCGGCAGGGCTGGCCGAGGGGGTCCCTGCTTGCACAGGTCCATCCAGACAGCCCCAGGACCACAGAACAGCTGTTTGCCCAGGTGCTACTGCTGGGTTGGTGTGAGGTCACAGACCTCCTCCCCAGGCCTTGGGTTCATGGACTGTCATTTTTTGTGCCAAGATTGTGCGTGGGCCCAGAACATGGCAGCAGGCTCAGCTGTGGCTGAGGACTTTTCCAAAGACCCCGAGGTGACTGGCTGCTCTGCAGCATTGCCCCTGCCAGCACACACCTTGCACAATCACGGGCTGCAGGTCGGGTCACTTACGTGGAGCTGGGAACACTTGGCAGATGTTACCCTTGCTAAACTCTGCTGTTTTTTTGAGGCTGCAGCTTCATTTTGTCTGTCTTGGCCTCATTTCCACAGGGTGACCCATGTCTCTCCTCGCTCTCTCCTTGCAAAGGCAGCAAAACTGCTGGAGTACTTTTTTTTCCATTTTGGCTGCCTGTCTCAAGCTATGGGGCTTTTAAACTCCCTTAGATCACAGTGCACTCATAGATCAGCAGTAGGAGTACCACTGCTCCGAGCAAGAGGAGATGTCAGCGAGCATACGAAGGGGACACTCGGGCAGCACCCAAGAAAAATGTATTCCTACCTGGGGGATGCTCTGAAGCTGGGAATGAAAATTCAGCTTCATCACTCTCATGAGTACAGACTCAGTGGGAAAAATTGCTTCGATGCTTGGCAGCCAGACAGGAAAATGAGTGCCTCTTGGAGAGCAAAAGAGGAAAGGACCAGGATGGAGTACAATGAGGTTCTGATCAGCACAAGCAAAACATTATTAGTAGCTTCTTCAGCCATGGGAAAAAAGAGGATTGCCGAGGACATTACAGATTTAGATCTTCCTTTGTTATTTATACCCTGAAACTTGGACCTACCTCAACCCTACGTTAAATCAGAAGTCTCTGGTACTTTGTATTTCCTTAACACTTCCCGTGCTCAGCTCCTCAAGGCTCTTAAAACCATCTCTTTGAAGCAGGACTCAGAGGCAGTACTTACTCAGACCTTTGGCTCGGTACTGACACTCAGCACAAATCACTCATCAGCCTTGTTTGGTGACTGCTTTTTGGCAAATGGTGCTGATTACTCAGTATAGCTGGTACACCTAATCTACCTAATCAGGGTGCTCTTTCCACCTGTCTCCCTCAGGAGGGTTTGGTGCAGACCTGTTTTGGCATTTCTGCCTCAGATTTTCCCCTCCACCCTTATACCGCTCAGTATATGTCCTTGCTGGTTGTGTGAGCCCCACAAGGCAGAGCTGGAGGGGCACAGCTGACCAGGAGGCTGCAGTGTTAATAAAAGCAGCAACAGCTTTCAGAAGCATGATACTTTCTCCCTTTCAGACAAACATCTCTTTCCCCATTTATAACAGACCAAAGGTCAAAGATAGCTGCTCTACCACTTCCAGGGCTCTGCTGAAATTTTATGCCCTGGAATTGCTGTCAGGTTTAATGTTCTTATGTTATATAATAAAATAACAATTGTTCCAGCTCTGCAGCCTGAGTGAATTCACACGGAAAAAAACCTGAAAATTTCAGGTGGAATTTCACAAACTGCTCAGACCTTCGGTCAGTGGTTTTACATTGGATTTAAAGCAGAGATAAGCAGTATTTACTTGGGAAACCGAACACCAGACATACCTTGAGAATTCCTTCTGAACCTAATATCAATGCATTTGAGAGGAAACCATCAGAATATTTACCCTTTTGTACAGCTTCATTGACCTTTTCTTACAACCTCTTGTTAGCTTCTCCCTTCACAGGTTTTTGGTATAGATCCTTGGTTATAAGTCTATGGCTCTCTGACATGCTATTGCTTTGTAGAAAGGAAGGTCTTTTTGTTTTACACTTTTAAAATACAAAACCTCAAAATGATTGCCTCTTCAGTAGTATTTTTACATAAGCATGGCCCCATCAATGAAACTCCCATTGACTTTGTTGGGTACAAAGCCCACAGTTGAACTTAAAGGAGAAAACATTATTAAGTCTTAAAGGCAACAGGCTGATGTTCATAGTACCTTCAGATCTGGTGGAGCCAGTGGTTTACCTAAATGCCAAACACATGTGCCTTACTGTAAGGAGTCACAGCTCAGGGCTGCCTGGAGGTCCCTCTGAAACACCTGAGGACAATTTCCAGCACTTCCACAGCAAACCAAGAACTGCTGAGTTACTCCAGAGTTTTTTTGCATGGTTCAGTTTATAATTGCTGTGAGCAATGTCAGAGGAGCCCTGTTTTTCACTCTGGTGGGGGAAGCATCACCCTAAGATCTAGGTACATATGCAGATCTTGACATTTCTCTTCATTCCCCGCCTGACAAGTGGAAGCTGAGCTAAGTCTAAAGGCACAAGGTGTAGCTGTGATGCTGAAGCAGAGCCCATGAGCAGAAAATGCAGAGCCTCAGTTACCTTTTGTCCCTCTGAATTTACTCGCATGTCCACAGCAGTGCTAGGGGTCACAGGTTCACTGCTGCAGCACCAAACCCACTGCAGAGCTGTGCCTAAGCCCATCCCTGGGGTGTCAAAGTAGCTTATGCTGCACTAGGAAGAGAGGAAGAAAAATGTCTCCGTGACTAGTAAGTCTAAAATCTGTATTATTGTCAAAAAAACAATAGAAGCATCAGCTGCTGCTGCTGCCCAGGAGCAGAGCAGCATCATTAGCAGCACAGGGCAGGGTACCTCCAGGGGAGGCTGTACTGCCTCCAGCACCGTGTCCCTTCTTCTCCTCAGCCTTGCGGGGCAGAGGCATGGGAGAAACCAGCCAGTGGGAAATGGTTTTCCTTCTCCATGGGACGCCGTGAACAAACTCATCACCGGCCACCCTGGAAAACACAGCGGGCTGTGGTGCTTCTCTAGCTCTTATAACAGCTGGCAATTTGCCTTATGCTTTTCACAAGACTGTTAGTGGCCATATTTCCGAGCGGTCCTGTGTTGCTGATTGCTGCTGCCATGCTTCAGACATGTTTGAGATGTCCTTATTTGAATTATGACTTGCAACAGCTGTATTTAAAATCGTACACTTCACCTTCACTTTCCACAATCAATATTGTTAACAGGGGTAAAGCTATGGAGGGATAATAGAAAATATTTACTCATTTCTCTCTGTGCAGTCTTCCCCAGCCTTCCATTACCACATCCCTGATCTCCCTCAGCCTCCACTGAGGGATGCATCTCATTGCTGGACGTGGGCGATGTGTTGGCACTGCCTCCAGCAGCACGAGTAGGGCAGCAGCAGGAGGTGCTGGCAATGCTTTCAGAGCAGCTGGGAGAGATGTTCCCAAAATGACTTTGCATGATCTTCCCCTCGCACGCTGCCCCTGGCTGTAGGGTCTCACAAGTTTCCTTATGCCTTACAGCAGGGCTTGCCAAAAAGCACCACAGATCTTCCTCTGGGTGCTGGTGGATGTTGCTATGGGGAGCCGAGTGGAGGGCAGGGGCTCACCCATCTAGGGGTGCTGCTCGCTGGGCTAATGCTTGGTGCCACCTCCTCTGCCATGTGCCGGGGGACCACTCTGCCCACCGTGTATCTGGCTGCACCACCCTGTATAACTACATTGTGAAAAGGCTGTTCGAGTCCTTCCCAGATATTCTGGCAAGGCTTTTAAGACCGGACTTATCTGATGTAAGCTGATGCAGCTCCATCAAGCCAATGGAGTGATGCTGTTGTATAGTAGCTAAAGCCTTCACTTGTTAGCTTTTGTAATTGAATATACAACTCTTCCAATTTCAGGTAACGGACACCTTCATTTCCACATTGGCAAGGGGTTGGTTGATTTACTCCAATAAATATTGACCTGCTGTGATGAAGCATTCTTATTATCAGGATGTATTGGTATAGCACAGATATATCGATAGATTTTCAGCTCAATGTTGTATAAACATTTTACGGTGACATAGTTTGAACTTACGCTGACATGCTTCTGAAAATATTTGTGCTGGTGAGGAAGCTGTGAGCTCACTCTGTTATCTCTGACATGGCAAGGGCTGGGAGGATGACCAAAATTCTGCTAGAGTTTTGGGCTGTTATCAGTTGTTTTCCATGTACAAGCCCAAGCACAGGTCAGGTGCCTGCAGTGGGGACCCACTTTCAGAATTTGCCCATAAATTATCCTTCATTCTATCCACTGATAAATAATGAGTTACTGAAGCCCAAAAGTTTTGCATGGATGTGTAAAGAAAGGTAGTTTTATTTGCTTTTCAGAAATTCTAGTATTTGTATTTTGCTCCTCTTGAGGGCTGCGTGGTGGAGCGGAGAGCCCACGCCTCCTGCCCCATGAGCAGCCCCATGTTTGTTTCAAAGCACGCTGCTGAGATAGCCTTCTCCTTCCTTGCGTTTGTGAAATAAAATCCAGGAAGTTGCAGTGTAAAAGCACTCTTGAGATGACAAGAAGAATGGTACGCAGAGTAAAATATGGCACCTAAATTATTTTAAGCATTTTTTTTTTGCCTGAGGGCAAGATACATTGAAGTGACCAGCCAAGTTACGAACCCCCCTATTGAGCAGGGGCACCTCCACAAGGGTCACCAGCCTGGGCACCGCGTTGGCGAGAACCTCTGGCTCTGTCTGTCCCTCTACGCACACGCACTAAACACTGGAGGAGGAACAGCCTCTTTCTAAATCGTTGTAATGGGTGAATTTTAGCTGCTCATTGGCGAGAGGCAATTCGCTAATCCCAGAAGAACCAGTATCATTCGAGCTGTCAGCGACTGGCAGGCGGGATGGATTGTGCCTCCGGCTCTCAGGCTGCGCTGCAGACCTTGCGGTGGACTTTCCTCCGTGATGGCACGTATCCCAAACTTTTCTGAACTTGTTTGGTTTATCTTGATTAATAAGCTCAAGTATTCATAAAGCTGAGGCCTGCCATTAAGGAGGTGATAAGCCATAATTTGTAATAAAAGAGCTACCTTTTTCAATTGTCTTCAGCTGAAGCAGAGAGTCCCCATAATGATTTATTGCCTTACTGCCAGGCTCTTGATAAGTGGACACCAAATGGCTCCTCATTACTCAAAAGCTCCTCTGATTTCTTGAACCAAAGTCCTTTCCAAGCTCCACTGAGTCCACTTTCCTTCCCAAGAAAATGAATCAAGGCCCTTCTCCCAGTAGCCTACAAGCTATCTTAGCATAAAAAATATCATAAATGAGAAAGGAGAAAATCTTGTTTGCTAAAGGGCTGCTGGATGAACTGCCTCTTGCCCTTTTGATAGCATCTTTGAAATGGAAATGGCCAGCTGCCTGACCTTCTGTTCAATGACCCTTTTTGTACAAAGTCAAATTGCAGTGGCTTCACAGCAGCAATTCACCTATGGACATAAACTAGATTTCAGGGGGGTATGGAAAAGGAGGCTTCTCTCTGCAGTTTCTTTAGAATATTTCTTCTGTGTTAGTATTTCCTACATACACATCAAGATTCAAGCTTATAAAATAAATTACTGTTCATAAAGGGTATTTAGAATTTTACTTCAGTAGCTTACATCTCTGCTTTTTTTTTTATTATGGATGTAACAAGCCTTCTTTAAAAATCATTAATCAAAAAGATTTAGTATGTGAACAGCAGTACACACAATTTTGAAAAAATTCTATAATCAGTTATTGGATTGTGGCATTAATTATTTAACTCATTTTATTAGAACTCAAGGAAAAAATATAATTCTAAGCAGGATGAAAGATCAGCAAAAACAAAAGAAGAGAAGAAATACCATATTTTTAAATGTGTTGAGACTTACGTGCCCAAATTTAGAAAGTGGCTGCCCATGTGAAATGTCTAAGTACTGCAAAAACTGGCTTCCCTGTCCTGTTTGTGCCCTGGCAGCTTAGTTTATCCTGTGATGCAATTGCTTTTTAAGAGCAGCCATTCTTTGTTAAATATATTTGCCAAATTCAAACCCGTTCTTCCAGCTGGGGTAAATCACTTGTGAGAAGCTGTCCAAGGAGGTTTCCCAGATATTCATAGAAACATCAGACTCTGGGTGCCTGTTGGCAGAAGCCAGGACCGGCATGGGCCACAGCGGGGTTTCCCCAGCTGGAAATCCGGTCCTTTGCCTTGCACCACCGTCGCAGCAACTCATCCTTTATCTTTCGGCTCCACGTCTGTCTCTCTGCCAACTGCCAAACATCATCCGGCCAAAAAGAAAGAGAGGGGGATGTGTTTTTGTAAGCAGCACATTTAGCAGTATTTCAGCTTCGTTTAAAATTATGCCTGGATCATGTAAGCATAAGTAATCACTCATAGCTGTCAAAAAAATTAGACCCTTAAGGTAGCTAGTACATTTTCTGATTAAAGAGTGGCCCTGATTGTTGTTTTACAGCTAACAGCTGGTATGTTAAAGCTAAAATCTGAGTGTCAATTAATTCTGTATCAGATCAGCTGAGAAAGACAACTGTGCGCAAGCATATGGTCATTGCAGGAATAAGGCTGCTGAAAGCTGAGGGTGTTTGATGGTTTCAGCCCATCGCTCTTCACTTATGATATTGTAAATGAGGCTAAAACAGTTTAATTCATGTAACTGGCAGTCAGAAGGAGTGGTTAATTGAGGGAGAGGGGAGGGCTGGCAGCACTGGCAGGTTGTCCCGTGGTTGCTTGATGCACAGTGGATTGTGCCCAGTGGCAGGTTGCCCAGTCTTGTAGCGCACACAAACCCAGTTCATAATTACACCATAATTCAATCTGAAGTCTTGTTTCCAATAAATCCCTCATGAAATTAGTATTCTACCCAGTGGAAGGCCAGAAGCCACCAGCCCTGCCACCCTGGGGTGTGGGATGGGAGGGACCCCACAGCCGGAGTGAGTGCCCATCACTCCTGGTGAGAGCGTGGTGGTGGCCAAGAGGAAAGGCCACTGGCCAGGACCCTGATATGCTGTGGTTGTGACCTGTTGTCCTGCTCTTTTGCGGTGAGTAGACGTGGATTTAGCTGTTTGGGATACACTAATGGCTTGGAAATTTTCTGGTTGATTGGTTACAATACAACTTTAAAGGAGAAGTAAAATGAGAAGCAAAATGAGTAGATAAAGAGTAAGAGGTGACCCTCCTTCTGTTCCTGATGGCACAGGTCAAGCCAGGAGAAGCTGCAAGACATCTTCTTGTGCCCCCAAGTTCAAAGGAGCATCTGTGCATTTGCTTAAGTTTTAAGCACATCCTTATGTCCATTCCTACACATCAGCACCCTCAAATAATGTGGAAACTGTCAAATCCAACAAAATGAATTTTTACATAACATTTGTAGAAGCTCTCAAAGGTTTGCTTCAAAAAGAGGTTTAGGTGAAATTCAGGTTCCTGATTTCAGAAATACCATCCTCAGAATTACCACCTGGCTGTATTTTGATTTCCGAGGTGCTTAAATGTCATTTTCAAAATTGAAGTTTGAGTGGCCACAGCTCTGTGCTGGCAGAAGCTCCTCCAGCATGATGAGGGTCAGCGGGCTGGCACCTCTTGGGGTCCAAGAAGGGGTTGCTTTTCCATCTGCTGTGCTTTGCCTCGTGCCCTCTGGCTCACCTGTGCTGCCTGGTCTCTCTCCTCTTTTCACACAGCTGGGGGAAGAGATGCTGTCTCTCTTCTCCAGAGAAACCCCGTAGCTAAGGCAGAGGGAGACCTGAGAGGCTTGTGTGCAGGGGTGTTGTGGCTACTGAACTGTACTTTTCCAAGGGAAAAGCTTGTGGGGAGGCCAGGAGAGAAATTGCTCTTCACCCCTCCTGTTGAGAAATGCAATTTGGAAGGGTCCCCGGAGGCAAGGAGAGCAGCCACGAGCCCAGCCATCTTACTGAGAGTGTAAGGCACTCACTTAGGAGGCAGGACGGGCCCCACTGGCCATGCACTTCATTCAAGGACTGATGTAATTAAAAAAGACACAAGCAAACAGTCACCCGATGTACTTCTTGTATAAAAGCATCTGTAACACCACTGCCAGAGAAGGAAGTGTCTTTTCGAGTCCCATATGTGAAGGACTCTAAAATGGGCAAGAAGTATTTCACAGATGTTTAGAGGAAAATAAAAATCTCTCTCTGTGCTGAGAACAGGGATGAAACATTTAGACCAAAGGTTAGTGTCCTCCCATATATATAAACCTCCCGGGTCACCGGTTGTTAAGATAAAAACGCTTCCTCTGTAGTGAAGCCCCACGAAGCTGTAGCACCGCTGCATTTACAGGAGAAATAGCAGAAGGGAGCAGAATGGAGCCCAAAAGACAGCATGAGAGATGGGCAGAGCGCAGGCTGCGACCCCACCTTGGGCGAGCGTGCTCAGCATGGTCCAGTGCAGGGGGCAAGATGGCCCTGGGGGGAGGCAGGTGGGGGTCTTGCTGGCCCTGCGCAGCCCCCAGCCTCACTGGCAGCCTCACCCACGGGGCTTCTCCCGAGCCAGGTGGCAGGAATATGGTCGAAGCGCAAACGCCGCTGCAGAATAAGGCTGGCCCTGGTGCACAGCTCCTAGGGAGTGGAGCTTGCATCCATCACACCAAACCCAGAAGAATTTTTAGCAACTTTTCCAGAGAAAAAGGGTGATTTTTTTTCCCCCTTGTCTGGAGCTTGTTCCCATCACCACCAGCATCCCACCTATGTGACCCATGTGGCTGGGGGGAGCCCCTGGCAGGACCCCCCTTGCTGCAGCCATCCCCACCATCCAGCACCCAAGGACAGGCTTGCCAAGAGCTACCAGCCATTGCCTCCAAAGCTGCAAAACAAAGTGCTTATGCTTCTTCTCATCCGTACTGTCCCGGTGAACATAAGGCTAAAATAACCGTGCCAGCGCCTTGTTTGAAATGAAAATGGCAGCACTTTTTCATCGGGAAAGTCTTTTATCATCTCTCTTTTCACCAGCGCTACCGTGACAGTGAAAATCAGTTAATGCAGTCCTCCCAAATCAGCACTAACCCCGCAGATGCCCGGAACCTTTGACAGAACAGCTTTGCACCCTGGAGGAAGTTACCTAATTCCTAAAGGTCTTTACAAGTTTGGCACTCCCTGTTGTTTCCGCACAGTAGCGGTGCAGGATTAGGGGCATGACACAGACACCACTGCAGATAGAAGTGCTGTGCTAATACCTTTCTAAAAATCATCTGTTGGCTTTGCTTAAAATCCAGGGCTCCCAGGTTAAGGAACAAACGCTGTTGTACTCAGATGAAATCTGTTTGTCTCCCAAAAAGGAATAATTATAGAATCCCAGATTAATTTGATTATTTCACTTAAAATAACAAGCTGAATCCTGCAGTGCAGCTTAACCAGGCTAATGAGCACGACAGCGAGGATGAGCAGGGTGCTAGCTGGGGAATGGAAAAAGTGGTTCAGAAACCAGTGTGAGAACATGCAAATACAACGCCTACCAGGTTTTGTGCCTTGCCCTTATAATCACTGCCTATGCTTTGAGGGTTCTGCCATGCGCAGTTGCTTATGGACCCTTATTTTCTCTCAAAGAGCACATTGTTTGTTTTTAAAGACAGAAGTATCACACAGACCGTAGTATGCGGATTGAAGATGCCGCTTTTATATTTTTCTGCTTGTTGCTATTATTCCTGGGTTGTGAGTATTTTAAAGCACAAGCCAACTCTTTGCCTTTGAAAATCGATGGAAGTTTGGCTGCTGACTTTAACAGAGCTGGATCAGATCTGAAGGTCTGTACCCCCCACCCCCTTTTTAAATAAGTGGGCATTTTATAGGATAATGGTCCTGGAGCGTATTGATTGGCCTCAGCTAGGCTGTACATTGCCCTCACTGGAAAATGTAAAACCTGTAATGGGCTGAACACAATGGGGATGTGACTGACATGTGCTGAGGGCATTTTGGGGCTGAGGGCTGCACCCTGCTTAGGGTACTGCAGTGGTGTGAGGCATCACGGGGGACACCCGACAGGCCCGGCACGACCACACCGCATGGAGCACGAACATCCATAAACCTGCATCTGCTCTGTGGGGATGGTGACCCCGATGCAACGGGCTTTGTGCCGGTCAGCAAGGACAGCACACGAGGCTGTGTGTTTCCCTGGCTGTGCCGGGGGGCCAAAGCCCACACCGGGGGACCAGTGCACCGCATAAGATGCTGCAGGGTGCAACAAAATGGCAACGGGGAAAAATGTCAACATCATTTTGTCTTACTGCCTTCTTTATTTATCAGTAGCGTTGAATATTACTATGACTAAGGTAAGTATGGAGAAATCCATGGGGTTATCCAGAGATGATGTGAGCCCTAGAGAAGTGCTGGTGAATGTGCCAGCTCTATGCCAGACCCATCACCTCCTTAAATCAGCCCTTGCCTCACCCGGTAACTGGGTATCTGTGTTTGTTGCTCTGTGCAAAGAACATTCAAATCAGAACCACTGTCCTGGAAAAAAAATCTTTCCGATATAACAACTGATGATGTGAGCCCACGTCAGCGGTAGCCTCTTATTGACCGGTGGGGGTTTGGGATCAGGCCCTCTCCCGTGGTCATTTCCAGAGGCAATTATCCTGATAGCTCCTGCTTTGCCTTCTGTCACGTAGTGCGATTGCTCTGGGGCTGGCCAGGCTACCGCGCTCTCCTGGAAGCCATTTCCCT
>JAVJGJ010000060.1:17211336-17233216 GCA_035590215.1 Microhierax caerulescens
GGGTGGCTGATGAAATGGCTGGTGTTGAGCTGGGGCTGGGTGCTCAAAAGCAACGAAGTGACGGTGGAGTAAAAATCACCCTGGAAGTTGCATGGACTATTACAATGGTATTACGCAATCTCACTGGCATCTCATTACATGTGTCAGCAAATAAAGCATCATTAAAACACCAATTAAGCAGTGTGATCTAGCCATCATTTTTAAAATTCAGGGAACAGCATCCTGGGAAAACGTATAGGTTAACAGAAACCGAGGCAAATCCACCCAAGTGCCCCATACTCCTTTGCATATGAGCTTTGGGGATGCTGACCGTAAGGGAAGAGCTGGAGCTTGTGCTCAAATCAGCCTGACCCATCTCACTAAGAGTTTGCAAAATGTCCCCTGACACAAGCAAGCCCCTGGTCTGTCAACACATGCAAGAAAGAAAGTAAAACTTGACTTAGACCGAGTAAATTAAGTGAACAACCGGGATGTGTAATAAAAACGTGTTTCAGGGAGGACAATTAAACTTCTGTTTCTTTTGGTATCTCCCAAGACTGTGGTTAATGCTCATTGCTTGCAGCACATACTAACTTTGATAGCTTGAGCAGTTTTCCGCTAAAGTGACTTAAAAGAATTTATCTTGATGCAAGTGTGCCTGCATACTGCAGTGGAGTTCAGCCCCTTTTGCTGCTGAGAATGAAGATACTCTTTTAAGATACAACTGTCTATGGCCTGTTTGAGCAATTACAGTATAGAGACTGAACTGCCATGGATGACCTTATTGGGTCATTTGTAGACCAGTAGGCTTGGAAAATTGATGAAACTAAGTCTTCATGGTAGAGATTACAAAGACAGTAACAAGGAGATCCCCATATGAGTGATGCTCAAGCCCTATAAAATAAATGACCATGAATATAATTGGGAAATATCCCACATGAAGTGTGAACCTCCAGACAATGAGATATTTTAGATAAAATTCACTCTAAAGGAAAGAGAGCCTTCTGTTTACATGTTTGCATGACCTAGTGGACAATACAATAATAACCAGGTAGCCTTGGTGTCACAGTGACAAAGGATGAAACTTAGTCTAATATTTTCCATCAAAAAACTCCCACGAACTCAGAACAAACACACACATGGCAGAGCGTCACTTCCTTCAGAGTTCTGCAGACCCCGTGGTGGCCATGCGATAAATAAAGATACAGAAGTTATCCTTGTTACTCTTAAAAACAGCAAGTGAGAGCAGGTATTTCCTCCTTTGTGAATTTGCAAATCTGGCCAAGGGCAGTAATTTTATAATTTCCAGTGAAAAAAGTAGAAGGCTCAAGAAAGGAGGGGAAAAAAAAAAGTTAAATTTTCCTGCAAGCTTCGTGCTGCAGAAGAAAAAATAATCACAACATGGATCTGATAAGCCTTGTAAGTCTCTGGCTCTTGCTTTGTCCTCTCTGAGGTGCCGTGTCCCTTGGGGACCAATTGTGTGGCTTAGAGAGTCCTTTTGCCTGTTGGCCTGTTGTGGAGTCTGTTGGACTGTAACTCACAGCTGCTATTTCAGATATATTTATTTTTGTTTGTTTGAAGTCATTTCATCCACACTCATGTGCACACGCACGCACACACACACACATACATATACAAAAGCCTGGCTCTGCTTTTTCAAGAGGCCTGGAGTACCCAGGCGTTTCATTGTTTTTCGTGCATTAGCTTCAGAGGGCTTCAGGAGCAGAGGAGTATTTATTTATGGATTAGATTGACAGAGTGCTCCCTACAAGTGCTCCAGATTCAGCTGTATTGAACTTGCTGCACTTACACTGGGGTCCTGATCCTGCAGAGCAAGGGGAACCCACCCCAGTGATGTTCTCAGTCCTGACGTTAAAGCTAAGAATATGTTTAAAGTGTTTGGGGACTGGAGCTCCAACCTCTAAATATCACATGAAAATAAACGTCCTATGATTCTCACCAGCTCCTGAAGCTGTAAATCTTTGAAGTTTATCATGAAATATTAAATAAGTAAAGCCAACGCTACGGTCAAGAATGGATCTGATACTCAAGTCAGACCTTCCAGCCAGCAATCTTCACGGGGTGCCTATTTGCATAAGCATTTAGTAATTAGGCATATTATAAAGCACTTCTTACCATTAAAAGTACCTGAATTTACATCAGTACTTCACTAGCAAGGAGCCATCAAATCCTGGATTTCTCCTAAGTATATAAATCTTGTGTATCAGAGAGACTAGGCTTCACGCTAGCAAAAAGCCCCCAGCAGAAGCCGTTAGTCCCGTGTAAGAGCAGTGGCTTGTTAATGAAACCCATCCTTTGAAGGAGTGATTTTAGAATTCTGCAATAGCCAATGAAAATTACATGCAAACATTATGGTCATTTGTTATCATTATAAATTGTGATAATGTCATGGCTGACTTACAAAGATGATGACCTGAAAGGCCATGACATTATGACATTACATTTTATCAATAATGAAAAATTGCTTCTTTTGCATGATTGTACCGGAGGTGAGCCAGGACCCCGGAAGGCTGCTGGCTCATGCAGGCTGGTTTTAGCACTAGAGAAGAAAACAGACGGATGAAGAAGTATTTGGGGAAAACAAACAAACCAACTATAGCAAGACTAGAGATAGGAGAATATATTTACCCCACAGTATTTAATCGGAATTTCTGGAGGCCTGGATGATACATGTCTCGAAGGCAGCACAGGGGAGATTCACCCAGTGCAACGAGCTCACAGTGGGCTCCTTCCAGTACTTCGATGGCACAGTGAAAGCCTTGGGGACCAATGCGACCCTTAATAGAGGGGTTTAACGTTTTCAATGGCACTACCTGACAGTTCTGATTTGGTTGTTTTCTATTCCAGCCTCTCTCCGTTGCCTAGAATGCCCCTCTGCCATGTACCACAGACAACCAGCTTTAAGCTGGATCTCAGTGATACACGGTGCCCTGAACTGTCTGCCAGGGAGAGGTGGGATGAACGGGCCATTATGCAGGGAAGTCATTAGACATAAAAATGGCTCAGCTATTACCACTGGTACAAGTGCTGTAGCTGCTGCTCCAACAGCCAAAAAACTGGAGTCCTGCAGGACATGCAGTTCTGCCACATGCAAGACGTGATTTCTCCTAACTGCACAGAAACCTCAGCTCTCAGATGCCCGAGCCTGGCCGGGTATTTACACCTGTAAGAACCTGTAAAGTCAAACCTCCAGCCTCACCATTGCCAGGGCACAGGAAAGCTGGACCCCCCGAGGAATTGCAGGAGGTGTGGTGACCTCTGCATACTTTGCAGTGCACTGGGAGCCCCAAACCACTTAGGGGTACAGCTCGGTCCCTTCTGCATCCTTCCCATGCAGCATTTCCCACCTCCGCTTCTGGAGCACAATGGATATCTGACAAGCATGAGACAGAGTCTCTCATCCATGCCTAGCCCTGCTGTGCACTGCAAGGGGGACAGTGCTGCGCAGCCTCAGCACTGCCACGTGCTCTTTTCCCGGACCAGATAACAAATTACTGTCACAGACAGTCACTGAACTGCTAAAATCTCCTGCCTGCTCTTTCGCTGTAAGAATGTTAAGTCCACAGCAAGATGTCCTAATGGCCACCCCTTGGCTCCTGCCCCATGTCCCACCACCACTTGCCCCAGGCAAAGCCCTGAGCAAACAGATGGGCTTTGCCCCACTCCTGGTGGTCCCGCTGGTGTGGGTCCTATGAGCAACAAAGGCAGAGGCTGCATGCTCCTTGGTTTGAAGTGAATAGGGGCTATAACCTGAGTGTAGACCCAACCCTAAATTCCTCAAGCCCCTGAAGTGACCGTGGGGGGGGGGGGGGGGAAGGGGGGGAGGCATTTAACAAGCAGGGGTGCCTGCCTTGCAGCATCCCCTCTGCCAGCCTCACCATACCCACCTGCATGGAACATGGTTTTACTCCACTCTAAGGTGGGTACGTTAATGTTGCAGAGATGCCTGTGTGTAAAGATGTGTACTTACTGTAACTGTTCTGAGAACGTCAGCCAAAACCCCATTGTTTATTTGCAGCAATATTTATAAGGACAGTTTTATGGTGAATATGAATAGAAATGCCCTAGTGATTCTCTTACGTGCTACGATAGGAAGATTAGAAAAAGAAAGTTGATCATTTTGTTTGCTGGTTTGCCAAGGCTGTAATGTTTCAAGCAGGTCTATGAAGTAGCGGTTTCTCAGTGAATGAAGACATAATGTGGTTATTTATTTTTTTTTAATCTTGAAAAATAGTTGGAAGCACTGTGGCACCTTGTCTGTTCTCAGCTGCACTTACTCTCTCAGATAGCTGTAAAGATGGCAAACACTGTACTACACATGTATACCACAGGCTGAAATTCCTAAAATAAAGACTCAAAGAAATCTAAAATGTTTACATTCAGGGGGCAAAACACATTTTATTTTATTTCATTTTACATTTTATAAAGGTATTTCATGGCAGGAATGTAAAAGACCTATTTATTTGACACCATTTCCTCATAGTAATGGCTCCTGTACATGTTCTCTTGATGCCACCATTTCGAGCAATCTCTGTGGAGATTAAAACAGTAGTACCTTATATCTGAAAAATATTACAGAAACTCTGCCTTAATTCTAGCGGAAAGGGTGGTGGTGGCAGCAGTGTAAGACAGCTGCTTGCCAGCACGTGGTGCAGGAGCAGAGAGAGAGAAAGGCTCGACCAGGTTTCACCTAAGCGGTTCACTTTTTGTGTGCATATGGGCTTCTGCTAGTGGTGTGAAATCCCAAGGCATCTGCCAAGACGTATTGCTTAATGTTCTCTGCTTTTCAAAGGTTCAGTAAGCAAAAGGGGTTATCCCGAGCAAGCTTCTATGACCATGACAGGAGCAAAACACCTCTGTGTATAAATTTGAAACCTTTAACCTCCTAACTGTCAAATTTCAATATTTCTGGTCACAGTGTTAAATGCGCCCAGCAATTTTATTGAAAGAGTTTTCAGTGTATCCAGATGGAAAAATCAAAGTTTGCTTTTATATTTACACACTGTTAGTAAGTTGTTAAAAGAAGAATAAAACAAGGTGACTGCCAGCAATATTAGTGTAAGCTTTACAGCTTCAGCATAATAAAATAGCATCCCTATTTTCTCTGTAACCTGTGATGTACGCTCCAAATGACTTACTGCTACTGCTGCTTTAATATACCCTACATCTTACTAATGATAAACAGGCTGTACTGCATTGGGTCTGGGATTCACTCTAGACAGAAAGGAATACAGGAAAAGATGAGATGGTATAAAACGTCACCTTAAAAAACTCCAACTTTGAGCCAAAATCTAGTTTCCAAGTCTTTCTAATATCTGTGCTTATCTATTTATTTTTAGTTGGTACTTTTTGCCTTTGCATCTACAAAGGGTGTGACTGCCACTGATAGACACAGTGATCTTACATTGCCCTACCTAGAGATGCCCTTACATTTTGGTATCTTCCCACTCTGTCCATTTTTGTGCATGAACCCTTTATCATTCCACCACAAAGACCTTTATGATAGCAGACAGGTGACAGAAAGAATGGCTTTAGAAAGCCATTTTCCTTTCAAACAGTAAGTAAATATTCTCAGCGATGGAGAAACCTGACATGGAGCCATCCCCTCCAGGGGAATCACTTGGCTCCTGCTCCCTTTGGTGCAGCCACCACCAGGAACTTCAGCAGGGAGCGCTGGGGATGACATTTATGAAGCCTCTACAAGGCAAAACCTTCTGAAATGCCACCACTGGCAGCAGTTATGCCCACAGGGGCTGCCCCCAGTGAGTGCCTTGCAGGCAGGGCACATGCAGAAGCCCACCCTGCTCTCTCGGTGGCCCCAGGGACAGCTGCTGCCCAGCCGGCACGGTGCAGCCGCTGAACGCTGAGCAGCCCTCGCAAGGCTGCCTGCCTTGGGCTCCTAAGCCAGTACAAGTCAGGATTGAACATTTGTCATTAAGTCCTGTTTCCAAGAAGAAAATTTATTCTGGGGCAATGGGAAGATTACAATCCAGCTTCTGATCTGCCACGATCCCGTTTTACACTGGAGTGGCTGTTGGCTTGAGCCAGGTTACTGTTGTGTGGAGTAGATGTAACCAGAATGAGGCTTTAAGCACCTATTTCTTCGGCAGAAGCATCTCTGCCTCTGGCTCACAAGGACAACAGGGTGGCAGTGGCAGTACCAGCCTCTCTCAGGATCGGTGAGCAGGGACCTGTTGCTAAATGGCCCAGCTTTTTCAGAGATGAAAGTTGCAGCACAAGGCACTTTTGGAGGGGAATGTTTTCTTGGGTTGTCAGTGCAGATATTTTGTGAGTGGGCGAAGCAGAGAGCCCTGAGTGCCAGAGCTTTGCTGAGCCCACATGCACAGCCCCAGGCACGTTCCTCCTCCCCTCCTACCTAAACCATCGTGGGCATTTCTGTCTATGAGCTGCAAGGGGACCACCAATACAAGAGCTTTGCATGTCGAAAGCCTTCAGTCCCCTGCTCAGCTCCACATGGATATGGCACCGGCACGTGCAATCAGGGTCTGCCTGCAGCATCACTTCAGAACTGATTCCCAGGAGCCAGACTTTTAACTAAAAGGGCAGCAGAGGACAGGAAAGCAGCCAGATCTCCTCTGCTAAACACAGAGGAAGATGCTTCTTGGAGTGGGTGAAGCATGCTCCCCTCCCTCCTTGGCTGGATGCAGGAAGGCTCCATCTGCTCTCTGTCGTGTCCCCCAGGACACTGCGCTCCTCCTTGAGGCACATTAGTCTGAGCTGAAGGAGCCTCTAAATGCAGCAGGGTGTCTTTACCGGTGAGCAGTCTTAGCTGTACGTACTTCTCAGGGCTGTCTCACGTGTCCTGGAGGCTCAGCCCTGGCTGGGTGCCACATCATGGGAGGTCAGGCTTTGCACAGCGGTGCTCAGGAGAGCCCTGAGCATGGGGATCACCCGTGTGCTGAACAGCTTTATGGGAGCCCTGCAAGGGCACAGTCAAGCTGTTCTGCCCACACGGACAGAAATGCAGTCCCCACCTGCTTCTCTAGGGACAGGGGTGTTTAATTTATTTAAAAGAGGTGCTGGCAGCTGGGAAAAGGTGTCTCGCTGCCCTTTGACCTGTGGCTTGGCTTGAAGAGAATGGGATGTCAAAATGCTCCTGCTCTGAAGATGCAGACAGCAGCAGCTACCAGAGCCAAGTTGTTTAAATTCACTTGTTAAACTAGTGATGATTTCCATAGCGTTGATAGAAAAAGGCAAAAATGTGGCAATTGCACCTACATTTGTTCCTTTTCATGTGGAGTTACTGGGCAACAGCTCACATAGCTCCTGCCTGCTGGGGTGGGACCTCCTGCTTCACTCCTCTGCCAGTCCCTGATGGGGCCCATAGTTTTGCTAGGAAATACTTGCAGCCTTATTGGATTTCACACAGCTTAAAATGTCAGCACAACCTGAAAATCAACAATTCTGCCATTCTGATCAGAAAAAAAAGGATGGTGAGGTGTGCCCTTAGTGTCTTAAAATGCAGAGAGGTCTCATACTGAAAAAAATAAAACCGAATGCAAAGAAATGGTGGTTCTGTCTACACGGCACACTAGGGCCATTTAGTCTTAATAGTCCTTTGAAACACACTATCCAAAAAGGTATTTGGAGCTCTTATCACATTTAGGAACTGGCTTAAAACATTTCTGGCTTTATCTGCAATCCATTACTAATTGCAATCAGTTTAGTTTGTTGAAAAGCAGGAACTGGAGCCTGCAGAAAGTCCTTGGGTTTAGCAACATTTTCTAAATGCATTGTGACAGTGAAAAATAACCTTCATAAATGGTTGCCCAGTGCCTATTTATTCACTAAGAGTTCTAATGAAATTCAGGCCTTTTAGTCCTAAAAGTCTTCACCACAAAACGCACCCACTGACTACAAGCAACACTGCAAACAGGTACGAGTGTTTCCCACGTAGGAAAACATGTGCCAGTGGCTGGGAGGAAGGAGACTTGAGCTCTATTCCACGCTTTGCCATGATGCACGGGGTGACATCGAAAAGGTCAATGAAACTCTGTGTGCCTTCTGTTTGCTGCCTGTAAAACAGTAGCACTGAGGGTGGCTCTCACAGCGCACCACCGGATCAAAGAAGTGATGCTGTTTTGCCGCCTCTAACTTCGTACTTTTCTAGGGACACAACTTCTGCTGTTGCTGCTCTTGTTTTTAAAACATACAATAATCTCAGTTTGGTCAAGTAACAATCAAATACTGTAATTTTAACCATTAAATCAATAGTCATGAAAATGGCCCTGGCTCATTATAGCCCTCTTAGGGAGTTCTCAAAGAGATAAGGATAACAGCAGAACATTGAAACTAGAGTGGATAAAGTTCTTACTGTAAAAAAGATGCAGGACAGTTTTTGTGACTAAATATTGCTCAGTTATGACTCTGAAATCACATTCCCTGTTTGCAAATGTTTAGGCAGATACCTGTGTATTCCTCAAACCATTTCTTAATTTTAAAACTTCCTCAGTTTCAGCTGAAATGATTGCTTGGTGTTCAACTGCTGTGTTGTGGCTAAAATCTTAATTATACAGTGGGAGGCAAGGAACAATCACGTGTCTGTGTTGTGGAACCAGCACAAACACAGCCTAAGGCCAAACCCCATATCAACCAGGCACTGGGTCAAAGCCATAACTAATAAAAGAACAGTTGGTGCGAGCAACCCAGGGACAAGCTGTGGCTGAAATTTATATTAAATGTTATGGAAATATTTAGAAATAACCATTTCCATTCTGCGTATCCACAAAGATGCTGGTCAGCTCTCAGTTTCCATAGCAAAGAAACACTACATTGCAGAACATTACATGTTCTATACCATTAGAGCCACCTGAACTTTGAAGATGAAGAGTGCCTGTCTTCACAGTAGACCCGTGATTGCTGGGAGTTCCTTCAGCATCCCCTGAAATTGCTGACATTTGGCTCATTTGTGCTGCTTCTATTCAATTGTTGTCTGTGTGATTCAATTTACCATTTAGAGCCATTACCGTGTGTCATGAACTTTCTTAATCTGAAATGCGAGAATCTTCTCTTAAATACAGGGCTGCTGAGAGGGAGGTGTTGTGGGGGCAGGTCCCGTAGGACCCAGCGAGGGGAAGGAGGTGGAGAGACCTGACGAGCTATCCTGGCATCACTTCCTCCTCTTCCTCCCCCCACCTCACCGTTGCCTTCCCTCCCCACTGCCCCACTTTGTGTCGTTCCCCTGCAGTTCACATCTGGTATGGAGGCAGGGACCTACAAGGTGCACCGGTGCTTTTCCCTACGAGGATGAGTCAGAGGTGTGTTTATCACCAGTTACAGTGTTCTGGCTTGTGGCTGAAACGTGGAAAAAATTAAGAATACTATTTCACTCCTTCTGTGATCTGTCTCCCTGTTCTGTAGCGATATTAGCAATAACCAACACAAAAACTATCAGCCGAGGAAATTTCCGGGCTTGATTAATGCTGTTTGTCAGTTCGGCTGGGCGATGTGTGGCTGTGCAGCGGCGAGCCTCAGAGCACCCTCCTTCAGGCGAGGCTGAAGGGGCTGTAAACAAGCTATGAAAGTTTAATGACATTCAAATATCGGAATGACTCCTCAAACGGTATAGTGGTTAGGAATTGTCCTGTACAGCTTTTGTAAAGAATTCACAGGGTTAATGACTAAAGAATGGAGTTCTGGTAATCAATATAGTCCTCTGGCTCTATTGATTGGAATCGCCTGCTTATTTTGCAGCTAAGATTTTTTAGCCCATTCAGAGCAAAGACACCCTAGGGGACTGTTAAGTAAATAGGCATTTAAGACTTTTTCGTTGCTAAGAAAGTAGTTAATTATTATTAGTGCTTAAAAGTCTCAATTTAGACAGAACATCCCAATGAACATCATGATTTTGCTAGTTTTCTGTACGTTTTATGCAAATTCACATGTATTGGCAGCTGTTTAGAAGTGTGCACCTACTGGGCTGGGCAAGGTGCCGAGGGATGTTTCAACCCAGGAAGGGCTGAAGGTGCTGAGCATCTTTGCAGGGGACCTTTACATAGAAAAGGATCAGGTCCTCCGACAGGTTTGGTATTTGTAGGGAGACGACTGCTAAACAACACAAATATGCCAAGGAATCATTGCTGATCTTTTGCTGAAAGCTGACCTTCAAAGAGGTTGAGGAAGATGAACTCCTCAAAAGGGACCTGGGCTTTCCACACACATGTTCTTCCCCCAAGTGCTTCACAAAACTTTCTGTTTCGCCATACACATAGAGACCTGCTACAACTGCCACTGTTTTTGCAGTCCCGATACGCAGGGGATCAGCACATCACCTAAGGCAGATACCAGTGCAGAGGACTGTGACAGAGCAGGACAAAACACAAACACCCCTTCCCTGGCGAGCAGCACAGCCCACAGTCGCCGAAAGCAGCTGGTAAAGCTGCTGAAGCATTTGCTTTAGCAGATTTCTGTGAACAGAGGGATCTCACAAATCAAGCCTGCAGCTACACATCTTTAACCGAGGATGTGAACTGCACGGCCAGACCAGGCTCACGCTCGGCTGCAGAGCTGCCCTGCCCTGTGCTCCTGCCCAGATGCCCACTGCAGGAGCTGGCTGCAACCTCAGCCATGCATCGCCCTCAGACCAACCAACGCCCTCAGGTCCTGTAAGATCTCCACTCTTTGCACAGTAGAACGGGAATCACTATTATTAATATTATTTTCTTACTGCCACATAAATGTTAACTTCTTTTTGCCCCTTTTTTCACGTTAAGCCAACAGCTGCTAATTGCTGAGCAGGAGCGCAGAACGGCGCTTCCCCACTGAACTGCAGGTTACAACGGAGCTGCTTTGCGTTTTGATGCCACTCTAGTTTCCTTTGCTCTTTGCTTGTTCAACCATTTTTGCTTGATACACTTAAAGCCGTGAACCCAGTGGATCAGAGAAAAGATGTCCATTTGGGACTGCAAGCACAGATGATTTTTTTCATCCACCCTAAAAATTAATTATCATAGCTGCTTGCTAGTATGGGCATTTGATAAAAACACAGAGATTATGCAGTCAACAAGCACTTATTCACCAGCTGAGACATTAAGAAAACATCAAATTTCATATATGATCCAATTAACAGTTTTTTTCCCCATCAATGATTTCCTACGTACTTA
This sequence comes from Microhierax caerulescens, assembly GCA_035590215.1. Taxonomy (NCBI): domain Eukaryota; kingdom Metazoa; phylum Chordata; class Aves; order Falconiformes; family Falconidae; genus Microhierax; species Microhierax caerulescens. Next base: position 17,222,460 of record JAVJGJ010000060.1, read on the forward strand.
GGCTATTGTATACAATTTGGTAACACGTGGAAGTATTCATCATGCTTGCATTCCCTGACACTAATCCTGTTTGTAGATTCTCCTCGCTTTCCCCTTCCCAGGATTTAGAGTGGTGATTCCTGACTGCAGCCCGTGCAGAGCAATGGCTGGGTTTTAGCCACAAGTGCTGTTGCAAATCCATAAAGTGATAGAGGCAGAAAGGCAGCTGTGTTCCTAGATCTGGACACATCTTAATTTCATCCCTACCTTGTACAACCGTGCCCGCAGTACCTTTGCTGAATGTCACTCTCCATCCTTGGTGGACTGTTTACCAACACCTGGAAAGCTCCACTCATTTGGTCCAGCTCCTAAGTGAGGTAAATGTCCAAAAGGAAGCCCTGAATCTGAGTTTAAATCTCAACCTAAATCTGTTGCTCTCAAAAATCCTGATAAATGAATTTTGAAGGTTTTGACACACCTAAAGAGCAGCCCCTCATTCTGGTTACTGCTGAGGTCTGCCCTGTGCCTGCACCGGGAACACCAGCAAGCAGGTCTGAGATAACTGGTGGGAAAAAGGTTTACCTAAAAGGGAATGGTTATGATGGCTGCGTAACGATATCCATGGTGGGTGAAAGACCTGAAAATCGTTGCAGGCCCAATGTAGGCGATCGTTAGACAGAGCTGCATTTCCCAGGATTTCAGCCAGTTTGCAGCTGATTTCAGGGCAGCTTGCGGAGTCGTCTTTGCTATAGCTTTAAATATTACTGAATAACGGGAGGCTCAAGTGGGACAAACTGGAAGGAAGAGAAAGTAATGGGTTTCTCAAGTGTTCCTGAACCTTAGGGGAGAATCGGATTGGGAAGACAAATGGGAGGGAGCTAACCCTGATTTTGTTTCCACTGTGGAATGTTCTTAAAAATTACAAACGAAAGCTACACAGCACTTTGTACAACAAAGTCTTTTACCGTGAATAATGAAGATTCACTGTAACCTTTTGAGAAATTTTGTAGGGAAAAATCTTGCATGATTTTGGATGGAGGAAGGAATCTAAGACTTGACAGGCTTTCTATTCTAACTTACTTAGTTTCTTAGTGGTCTTTTGATTAAAAAAATAAAAAGGTTCAGAAGCATTTATTTTTGAATAAGACACAAAATTTGACCCCAAAAGGTTTTAATTTCTTTTTAGATTTTTTTTTTTTTTGATCATCAGTGAAGAAAAATAATCTGATTTGATATGCAGTGTAAAGACCTATTGTGCATTGCTGGGAACATGATGCTGAAGAAATAGCTATAAAAAGTGTGTGTTGATATTAGAAGTGTAGTCATTAAGGAGAAAAAGAAAGGCCCAAAGCTATGGAATTAATACAATATTGCTCAAGAACTACATTCAAACATAATTTGTTTTTTCAGTTTGTAGTTTTAACTTTGCTGAATCCATCTATTTCATTTGTAAATACTCCACTCTTTTTATGCTCTGCGTACATTTCCCCTCCTTCTCTCTCTGTTTTAAAAAAAATTCCCTAGCTTCTCACTAAAACCCGTGGGATCTCCCTCAGGTGTGGAGTCAGAGGATATTTTGGACTGCCAGGTAAGGTAACATTTACCTTGGGACCCTGTAGAAGTCAGGGCTTTGCCAGGCCATAGAGGGAAAGATGCCATGTCCTGTGAGGGAGGCGATGGAAGGATCCTCTGCTCAGACTTTTTGCACAATTTACTTGTTTTTTCAAGGAAAAAACTACTGATATCAAGTCGGGTTAATTTTATATTGGCCACATACACCAGGTGTAAAGTCATGAGTAAAAAACAAAAAAAGAAAGAAAAAAAGAAACCCCCAGAATATGGGGAAATCTTTAATGCATGGTTTGTCTTCTGTTTTCCAAGATGATAGGTCTGTGTTATTAAGCTGGCTCTGTACTATGAGAAGTGTTATTTGCCTAAAAATCAGAAAAGACGTTCCCTTTCTACGGCCAGCTGAAGTCCCATGCCAGCACAGCCAGCCATGCAGACCGGGGCCACCTCTGGTCTCTAGCAGCTCGTGGTGGTAAGAGTATCACACGGAGCGACCCTTTCCCACATGTCATGAAAATCATGGCTATTTCTATTTCTCATTGAAAATAGTGTTCAGCTTCTGAGGACCAAAGTTATTTTCCAGGCACTGCCAGAGATTCACTGTGTGACTGTCCTGTCCCCTGACTCTTTTTGTTTCTATCTCTCAGTCTGTGTAACAGGGACAATGGCACTAGCCCATCTTAAAAAGTCTTTTGACACGCCCAAACAAAAAGCAAAAATACTCATCATCGAGATGTAGGTGATATAAGATGACGATATTTTAATAGAAATATCTCCCTCCAGTAGATTTGGAAAAAGTATCTTTATGGTTTGGTTATTTACTATGGTTTGTATGAATTATAGAGCAGTCATCTTAGACGTTGGTATTCAAAGTAATGCAACATACTTACTAGAAATCCACCTAAGCAATCACTTTTCTGATCTACTGCCAGATTCCTTTTGTATCAGCTGCAGCAGCTTGCAAAACCTAACAAATAACATTTTACATAGGCTTGTAGTCTATATTCAATTTTATCTGATTATTTTTAGCACAGTGATTTGAGAATCCAAATTACAGCTAAGAAAATGGAAAATTCATTTTCCAACAATGCCTTAAGCTTCACTAGCATTTTAGAGTAGAACATTTCTGTGATGGCCTTTGATTCAATCCAGGCTGAACGAAAGACATTTCATCACCACAGAATGCATTTCTTTATTTGCCTTGGATCTATGATTCTGTCAGTATTGAGAGAAAAGAAAAATCAATGCTGCACTATAAACCTCGGGCAGCGCCTGGCCAACGTGGTCAGCATGGTGTGAGCAAAGGAAATGGCAGGGGAAAAAAATTGACCGCTCAGCAATGTGTGGCACAGTAACGGACAAAGCTCTGGGCTAATAACAGCTTGCAATTACACATGGAAAGCCAAAGCTTGTAGGGCATTCAGTACGAAGGGGATGTAATACAATTTATTGAACCACCGGTTAGAGTTCTGCAGCTTCTCAATATAAAAAAAAAAAAAAAAAAAAAAGAAAAGAGCCGTGGACCTGTACTGCTTAAAAGACAGACTTATATGGTGCCAGCAGGGGAAGGAGACTTGAAGAAAGCAGAAAGCCCTTCCTTTTTATGTCTTGGATAGTGAGCAAGTGGCAGAATGCAGCCTATTTATGCTTTCTAAAAATACACCAGGCAAGCTTAAAGGGACAGCCTGCGCCACCACCGCCAGTGCCCCGGCTGCCGCTATGGACACCTGCCCACACGCATGCACCCTGCGCATGCCGGAGTAACCAGGCACTGCATTTTAATTCCTTATCCATACTGCACCTACACAGACAGCACACTGTATGTCCTGCCATTCTGGAAGAGGGGGAGAGGTGGCATGACAAAAATCTTTGCTCGGATACGGTTATTTACCCGAAGGCAACAAGGTGTTTCTGCAGGAGAAAGTATAAAATTAAAATACTGGTAAAATAGAAGTAAAGATCTTGAACTATGAAGCGGAGTTGTTGATAAGCATGGTTTTGAACAATAGACAGAAATGAAAACTTCTGGTTGAAAGTCAGTGTGTGATGGTGACCAAAGGAGGTGGCAGCATTTTCATGTAGGTCTGGCTGCAGCGGTGAAGGTCAGTGCTGCATCGGAGGCTGAGCCCCTCCTGCCTATCCATGGTGCCCTGTGCCAGGTGGGACAGCTGGGGACAGTGTGGCCACTGCTCACAAGTGAGGCACAGCTGGGTCCACTGGGGTTTGTGCACCCACCACCCTAGGAGCAGCAGGTTTTGTTAGGTGTAAGTGGTTATAGAGCAGTCTTGGGGAAATATTGCAATCTGCACGCCATATGTTGATATTTATTTGTGCTTTCAGGGATAAATTATGTTCTGCAGATGGTGACAAAAAGTTTTGTCACTTGGTTGCACAAAGACGGGAGTAATCCTACAGCCAGAGGTGCCCAGTATTGCCCAGGCTTGGCTAAAGCCCTGGTGCTGGCAGGGCTGAACCCCACTGGGAGAGCTCCACTGCCTTCTGGGAGCAGCGGTGGCAGCATCCACTTGGGAAGTTTAGAGAGCCCTTGGTGTGCCTGGGGCAGAGCGTGCCTTGGAGAAACCTCTGCACCACACAGGCTTGGACCTTCTTCTGCCCGTATTTGCAGAAATGCACACTTACCAGAGAAGAGAGTATCTCTTAGTACCAGTTTTGGGCATTTGATGTAATTGCTGCCAATACAGTAGCAGGTTGCTCAAAGCCGTGACTTAGAGTTAGGATCCATCTTTCCCCCAGAGTTCGTAAATACAGCAGGAATTTTAATACCCAGCTGCCGGATCCTACGCTTCCCAGGGGCCCCCGACCTTTGCAGTGCCATGGGGGTCTTGTGATTGCCTGACCCCATTTGAACATATTGCTAAGAAACATTGTTTCTTAAATTTTTGGCTGATGTTGAATTCCTAAGTACTACAAGGACAGGGTAAAAAGTGTGTGCAATGAGAGCAACTGGAATAACAGCCACAATGTGGCTAATTATTTTGCATTCTTTATTGAAGACATCAAACTCTCCTCACAGAGCATTACGGCTACAAGACCCCTCACCCTCAGTAATATGCAACAGAGGCAGATTTTTCTGTCGTGACCAGAAGAATCTGACAACCTGTGTAACTGTTGGGTGTTATACCAGTGAGAATCTCGCCCAGAGATATTTTTATCTGAAATTCCATTCTAGAATACCAGCCTAAATATTTTACCCTTTCATATTTTCACATCCACCTTTTCCCTTCAATGCAATTTACAGCTCCATCCTTGCACCGTGGGGCCACTTCTGTAGGCTTCCCTTGCATGGGAGGCAGGCTGCCACCTGCACAGCACCTTCTTTTGACAAACCACCAGCGTTACCATGTGAGAGGATACAGTGCACCTTCGGTGACAGCCATGGCAGAGCCCCCAGTAACTCTGTTCCCTGCATGACAAAAGCAGCCTCATGCCAAGCACTGCAGTCACTCAGCAAATCCCTCGCCCCTTATCGTAATTAAGTCCCTCTCCATGACATGGCGCAAGAGATAAGGGATTTGTATTTGAGACGTGAAGAAATCACTAGCGTGAGGTGGTGCCAGGCATGGGGGCCGTGGTGCAGGATGCCCTGGTGAGCGTGGTGCTGCCGGCAGCCCTGGTGCAGAGGGAGCCCCTCGCTGGTGACTTCTCTTTTGCAGCCACAGGGATGGGGGAGGAGGATGCGAGTGCTGACCATTCCCAATGTCACCTGCAGAGAGCCATTAGCCCGCTCAGCCCTCTATTCCTACATGCTGAATCAAATTAATCTAACAAAAACAGATGACCTGTGAGCTCAGCCTGCCTTGCAGCAAAGTCAAACGGGAGCGAGGGGCAGCGGCGGCGAGCGAGGCAGGGAGGGACCGCGCTGTGCCTGCAGCCCCTTGCTGTGGCCTCCCGTGGATCTCCCTCGTTGCCGGCTGTCACGTCCACGCACCTCAGCCACCTCTCCCTCCGCAGCCAAACTAAGCCTCCGTTGTCTCCCTTGGTCTGGCTGTGTGCTACCCCCTCCATTACACACGGCCACACACACACACACACAGAGCTGCTGACCTAGAGGTGTTAGCCACTCCGCAGCTGCCGTTCTTCTCACATTAATCTATAGGAATCAATGGACATTTCATTAGAGTAATCAAGTGTGGATGCATCCCGCATTTATATCCTGCGTCTCCCCCCTCCCCCCAACTGCTTTCACAGGCTAATTGGTCCTACAGCAAAGACTACGTGGATATTTTTCCCTACAGATGAGTGTCAAGAGCTGTTTTTTACTGCTGGTTGAAATACCTATCAATAGGGAGGTACTATAAAAGCCTTCACCCATCAGGCTGTGTTGCTGATGCTAATACATTATGCACTCTCCATTCCCACACACCCGACTCCCTCCGTTACACCTTTATCCCATACGACGGCCTCATTTATGTTTACTTCACCAAGAGAATTAACCCACTGCATTTTCCTTTCCAAAAGAAGAGCGCAAGAATTAATACTCCTGATTCAGTTCACAATACATAGAGGAAATTTCTTACACATTCGTATTTCACCAATAACCTCATTATTTTCAGTCAAATCTCTTCATCGCGCTTGCCACGGTATCTTATTATTTCCTCTGGTGTTTTGTTGTTTATATGCATATTGGTGTACAAGGAACCCTTGTGAAAGGTACCAGCACCAGCATTGTTTCCAGCACCCTTTGTTGTCTGGGAGGGGGTGCTCTCCTCTCTGCTCACCCCCGCAAAGACAGCAGAGGTTTAACAGGGCACAGGGGAGCTGAGAAAGGTCACAGGAGCTGCTGTCCCTCCAACGTGCAGGTGACAGGAGGCTGGTGACCGAGTGGTCTTGCAGTTGGGAGAAGAGGGGCTCTTTTCAGACCATCATTTGCTGAAAGTGTGACAATGCTTGTTTGAAAGTGAAGTTTGAAAGTGAATTTTTTCATAAGATCATGGATTTTTCATTTGAAAAGAATATAAAAAGCTTTTACAGGAAGATGGACACCTAACAACTCATCTTAAAAGTGTACGAAAACTTCAGAAATGCCATAGTGGGGCAGGAGGCGGCCCAGGGAAGGCAGATGGTGGCTCAGGGGTGCTGTGCCCTGGGCTGCAGTGCTGCTGGAAGAGGGCACAGAGGGCAAGGGCCGCTGTGCAGGGCCCCCCTCCCTTGCTGCAGCCCAGCAGTGGGGCAGGGCAGTCCTGCCAGCCCTTCTCCAGGCAGCACCCAGACCAGGCAGTCTGCAGGAGAGGAGAAGCCCATATGCTGTTGAGCTAGAGGATAACGCCTTGGTAGCTGGCAAGTTGAGAGAGGACGATTTGCTAAGGGAAGAAAAGAAGTAATTTTATTGAAGCAGTTTTGATTGTTGTGGAAGAATGCAGGCTGACAGAACTAGAAACCGCTCACTTTTACTCACAGAAATGCTGCAGCAAAGACTGAGGGTGATGTGGGAGTTCATCCTGTCACACCATCCCCGTACACGTTGCTTGGCCTGGGGAACTGGCAGGGAGGAAGAACAGAGCGCAGGAGGCAGCAGAGATGGGGGTTTAGGCTCCTCTTGCACTTACAGCAAATGGGCACCTAAACTTTTCTCTCTTGGTAACAATTGTTGACCATTAGAAAAATGAGCTGAATTCAAAATCACTGACTTGTGATAAAGCTGATAGTTCTGGCATGTTATTGCCCATCTTTCAAGTCATGTCACACCTGAAAAAACCCTATATTTGCTAGGCAGAAAGGTACTTAAGTGTGAGAGATTCAAGTGAAAATATCTCTTCTTTGTCCTGTTTTTAGAACTCCTAGCATGGGTTCCATGGATTTACCCTAGTTGAAAACAGCACCATTGGCTGCTGGTGCTACGGTACCTTATTCATAAAACATTTAGATATGTTGCAGGGATGTGGGATTCCTTCTACTATCCTGACTTTTCCATGTAGCAAGCAATTTTCAGTTTTGTTTAACGGATACTTTCTTTTTTTTTCTTTTTTAAATTAAACCCTGCTTTTTGCTTATGGCCAAATTCATGAAACTGCAATGAAGGAAAATGAACCCGCTGAAGGGGATTGACCCCAAATGCTCAAGAACAGGTCTTTCAAGACTAACGAGAGAGTTTGCATTTGCTTTTTCTTCCAGATCTCTTTCCTGAGGGCACACTGCATAATGCAAAAAGAGCTATGTGAAAAGTTTGGCGCAGAGAATGAAAATAGGACCATTCGGCTGTTTTACAAAGAGATGAGGTTCTCTTCCCCTTCCCCCTCCACACATTTTTCACTGTAAGCGAAAATGAAACTTGTGCTTTTCAGAGGAAATGGCTGCTAAAGGTTAAAGGGTAAGTCTTCCTTGCTGTAAGCATACATTTTTGCAAACTGAATCTTAACCATGTGGCTAGCAGCACTGACACTGAAAAAACTGCAGAGAGCTTGGAAGAAGACTAGGGAAACAGAGGGCAAGAGCATCATAAGACCATCCCCAAATTGATTCATCTGCTCTTTTCTCTCCTTCATTTGAGTTCTGGCCACCTCCTTTTCCCTATTACACATTTGACTTCAGAAACAAGATCATTATTCGGAAGTGGAGGGCATGAAGCTGTGCCAGGGAAGGGCAGTCACTGCACAAGGAAGCACGAGCATCTCTCCAGGGCTGTCATGTGGCTCCCCACAAGGGCAGTTGGGGTGACAGGTAACTGAAGCCTTGACTCCTTGCCCCACCATACCAAGCAATGAGCATAGTTGTGCAGCCCATGTACCCACACAGAAATACTGTGTCCCATATCACAACCCACTGAGAAAAGAGCAGAGGGAGGCAGGAGGCCGGTGCTTTCCACTGCAGCTTGCCTCTTTGCTTGCTTTTGTGGTGAGAGAGCCCTTCAGTTGGCTCTGGATTTTTCCTGGTAAAGGAAGCCACAGTGAAACAACATCCAAATGATCCTGAAAGCAGTTTCTTGGACATTAGATATATTCCGTTTAGTACAATACTCCTAGGAAATATTTGACCCCAAGTACACACAAACACTCATTGAGAATACTCCTGGATATTATATTAAATACAGTCTGTTACATTAAATAAAAAATACGATGAACAGGAGTCCAATCAAAAACGTACCTTCTGGCAGCATGTTGTTTGCAGAATGCAAACATGGGTAAGATTGAGTATATTAATACAGAACATAAATGGAGAGCAACAGAGCACAGATGTATATCCATAGAAATTATAACCACTTAGTTTTAAATTAAGACAGCTGTTATAAGATAGCAATTTGAGGTTTGAGGAGCATTTTGAGCATTTTCTTCTTATTCCTTCTTTCCTACTTGCCTCTCCAAAATAAACATTGATTAAACACTTGGGGACGTGGTGGGGTTTGGAGCATTTAGCTAAGAAAAGCTAAAATCTCAGTGAGGTACTTTCCCAAAGGATGCAGTGTGGGACAGGCAGAGGGGTGGCTGGGAAGTGGCTATGGCCCCCAGGCCACGGCAAGCCTAGTCTGCAGAAGGCTGCAGGTGCCACGTCTCCTCTGGAGAGTCCCTGCAGCCATCCCAGGGCAACAGATTGCCCAGTGGCTGCACTCACTCCTTGGGGCTGGGGACCTGCCTCCCTGCCTCAGAAGCATGCAACAGAAACACAACATCAGAGGAATGGTTGCTGCTGGTTTGGGGTTACTCCTACCCAGGAAAGACTGTTTCCATTTCCTTCTAAGAAAGCTGAAATAGCCAAAGTTTAAGAAGCTTCTTATGCTTGTTCTGTAAAGCAGCTCTCTGAATATGTTTTTGAGTTATATCAATAAGTTTATATCAAGGAAAAAAAAAAAAAAAAGAGAAACTAGAGTTTTTCTGAGTTTGGACTTTCTGTTCTCCAAGTCAGTTAATGGGCTGTGTGGGCCCAGTTTCAGCTCTCACCGACACCACGGTGCCTTCGTGCCTCTGACCTCGGTGGAGCTGCTTTGATTTGGCAGCCACTGACAGGTGAGAATCAACCCCCAGATACACACCACAGCGTCTCTCCACCTCGCTATGGGCATAGGTACACATCCGCTTTCTCTTAAGGCCGTAACATGTGCTTTTAATTTGCTATGCGAATTTTCACTGAACTTTACTCCTCGACTGTTGCAGATGTGATTCCAAGGATTACTGAAAAAGGGCATGCACAGATTTTAACTTCTTTATGAGATGCAAAGAAAAAAAACCCACCTATTTCATCTTGCAGTAGGAATATTGAGAACTTCAATTCTAACTGATCCCTCAAAGCTGAGTAATTTCTGATAAAGCCAGAAACATGGCTGTGTTGGTCTGCATCAAATACAAAGTTGTGTTTGATATTTGACATCCTCAACGTACTCAACATGGACCATCTCTATGTAGCCTGCTGAATTTTTTGGGTAAGTTTCTTGGCTAAGCTGAGACACTTGAAGAGGACACTAAAAGCAGCCCTAAGTGGTTGTATACCTGCAACCTAAAAAGTCAGAAATATGATTCCCACCACCCGTGACAAATTACTGCATTGTACAGCCTTTTCTGATGCTATAGATTCCCTTTCTTCCCCCAAGGATGGAATGAAGGCAAATTATTTGCATTCAGTCTGCTGCATAAAAATTGTCTATAGAATAAATGCCTTTTTGATTTAAAAATGACCAAACCGCCAGGCGAAAGATGAGGGCATAGAAAGATGGTGCTCTCTTTCACACAGTCCTGTTAGCTGTGCTCAAACCTGAGAGCTGGGCTGAGAAGTTTTGAAGGCAGAGATGCTAGTACACTGTGTCTGTGCAGCAGGCAGAGCACAGTCCCAGTTAGTCCCGTGGCTCTTGCATGCAAGTGGGAGGCAAACTGGTGAATGAAATGACGATCTCAGCCAGGGCCTTCCTGAACTCTCGTTTTGGTGGGAAGGCTGGAAGATGGCACACCAGCCTTTGCCCTGACTGCACTGACAGGAATCTGGGTATCAGTCACTGGCATGACACAGAAACCTGCGTATTTCAGCTGAAATTTCACTCTGTGACAAATCTCTGCCTTTTTTGCACTGTATATTTGAGTTTCTTCATTTTTTTCTCAGAAAAAAGCTTCTAAGAAGTCAGTCCTAGGCAATATGCAGCCAGCAAGGTGGCCGAAGGCTACCCAGGCTTTTTACTTTTCTCTACCTGTTCCTAGGTGTTTAGACCCAGTCTTCTTTTTTCACATGCTAGTTGTTTCTGTGCAAGTGAAATCTTACAATTTACATCT
>JAVJGJ010000060.1:17233334-17292714 GCA_035590215.1 Microhierax caerulescens
TACTTGTAACTGGAATAAACAAAAACACTTCTAAACACATCTACACTGCCAAGATAAGGGTGAAGTTGTTGAAAAAGTTTTCATATATGGTATTAGAAAATATGTATCAAGGGTTTTTATTCTGCTTCTATAAATGAAGAAAAGTAAATGCACTATAAGGACTATGCTGAGATCTCTAGAAATTCCCCTTTTCTCCCTTTATCTACAGCAGAGGCAGAAGAAGAGGCAGTCCAGGGAAAAGGCATTCTAAGAAAACAGTTATGGCCAAAGCCCAGGGCTGTACATTATTTATAATGTATAAAAACCTATACACTTGGTTACCACTAGAACCTGCCTGTTTGGAGATGGGGATTAGACAGCAGCATCATCTGTGGCTTTATAAACTAACTGATGGTCTTCCTTACTTTTTAATAGCTGCAGCTGAAGGGATCACAAAAGTCTTCATTCTCTGCCCTGTGAATTGCCAGTACAGAGGAATAACACAGACTACCACTATGTGGTAGTCATAGAAACCACAGTTATCAATGTAAAGGGTTTGAAAGTAAGTATAAAACTTTCTGTTGAGTTATTTGCAACTCTAACTAAAGAATATTTATCACAACACATTGTTTTTCCAAAACATGAGCCAAAAGCTCTACGTTAACTTTTGCAGATCTTTCAGTGTGCTGATTGTAACAGAAAAACGTAACCGTCGGGGAAAGAGCAAAGCTATTCAGAACTTGTGTGAGGAGTAGGGGGGTCAGGCTGGTGGCAGAGGATGGGAGCAGATAAAGCTACCTCTGGGAGAGGTTCTAGACGGGGCAGGGGAAAGGATTACATTAATCCCTGTTCCACTTGCAGACCCTGCTGGCCTTCAAAAGGCATTCTTGAGCTGAAGAGATGAAAACATTGCTAGTGTTGGATCTGTTAAGAGGCTCTTCATAAAATGTCACGGAGCTGATTCAGAGAAAATGGATCCACTTCCTTTCATCTGCCTCGAGGGTTTTGACAGTTGTTGGGGTCTGTGAATTTGCTAATGGCAAGAAGAAAGGCTCTAAAGTGGTAGAAGCGGGAAATGAATCATGCTGCTGCTGCTATGCTCGCGGCCCCCAGACCCGCACTACGGTTTCATTTCTGCGATGGAAGTCTTTCACAAAGGCTGGCCAGTGAAAATGAACACAAAAAGGAAGATGTTCTACCAGCCGCTTTCCTCCCTGTTACATAAGTCTTTAACCATAAACCAAAACTGATTACTATGCTGAGCACCCGCTCTGCAGAAAAGCTTTCTTGCCTTCCCCTTTGCCCAGGGGTGACAGAATGACCCCTTGGTCAAACTTTGCTTTGGCATTTCTAACTACACCTCCTTTAAAAAAAAGAAAAATTATATATCTCAGAGTACAAATATCAGCAACTTTTATTTATTTATTTTTAAAGTGGTCAGATTTTAAGGTGGATCAAAAAGAGCAAGTCTTCAGAGTTTGCAGTGTCCTTATTGCTTTACAAAGTGTTGCTGGCAGTGGTCACTTTAATATATAGCAATATAAGAGGAGGTGTGAGGACTATTGCACTACGAGTTGCAGCCAGCTGCTCGGCACTGCTCATGTTGCCCCAGGTGGCTGCAGGGAATGGATCCCGGCTATTTGGAACCAGGGCTGAGTGCAAAGCCTCACCAGTCAGTCCCCGAGTTACAACAGACCGCTGGGCCACATACCGTCCTCTCTATTTACAGAAGTTGGTGGACTTTCCTCCTCAGCTAAAGAGGCTGACGGCCCCGGAGACTGACTTTGGGTTTTTGGTTTGCACAGATCAGTGGATTACAAGGAAAACTACAACACCAACAACAGACAAAACGGCTTCTGAACATTACCTGCAAATCCACAGCTGTGAAAGAAAATTCTCTAACACAAAGGACACCAGGAGCAAGGCAAGGGAAGCAGTTCCTCTTACAGTACACAGCTCTGTGCAAAGCCACAAAACGCTCTGGTAGTGGGTTGCTGCTTACTGCATACTGGCTGAAAAGAAAGACTTGTTGAGAGTCAATTTCAGGTTGCTTCAGCCTCTCAACAGAGCTGCCAAGTCATTTGTAATGGGACTTAGAAAAACTATAGCTTTTCAGGTTGGTTTGTGACCTGCACTTGTGCTGGCCCCAGAAGAAGAGGATGGCCTGAGCAGTTCCTGAGTGAGATAAAATGTGAGTAGGAATATGCAGGTGAAATTTCAATTAGTTTTCACCATCAATCTTTCAGCCTAATGACATTTAATTTGCATGTGACCAACCCTGCCCCATGGACGGCTACGGAAGGGAGGGGGCAGGACAAAAAAACACGAAAGTGGCTTGAATAGCTTGAGTACAAACATCAATAAACAAATGTTTATTACTAGTGAGAATGATTCTGACTTCTTACGCAACACTGAAAATAGAGAGCACTGTGCAAGCATTAACTAATCAATTATCTAATTAATGATTCAAGATCCCAAATCAACAACAGAATAAGGCAAGTGCTCCTCTGGTGCTGCAATGCCGTGGAGGGGTCCTGTGACTCCGCAGGGCTCTGCCCTCCACACAGGAACTCAGTGAGCAGAGTCCAAACCTTTGCTCCCTGCCAGCAGCGTGCATCCCACAGGCACGGAGCCGCCTGGTCCTTTGGTAACATTTTGGTGGCAGGTTTGAGGCAGAACAGGCTCTAAGCACCACTTTGGCGGGTTTTCAAAGGGGAAAAATGGTAAATGGCAAAACATGCAAACAACACAACTCTTAATTTAATGCTAAATATGAGATGTTGGCTTAATAAGATGAATTCTCAATTATTTGGAAAGCTACTTAATCCTAAAGTGGTGCTGCTGCTTTGCCAGCCAATTACAGGTTCACAAAGCAAGTAGATAGAGGGTCAAACATGCAAGACAACCCAGTGTTCTGGGGGAAACCACTAGCAGGTCCCCGAGACAGCATTTCTCTGCTCTTCCCTGCAGAACACTGCTACTGGCACCAAATCCCAGTCCTACCCCAGTGCCCAGGGGATGATTGATGTAAAAGGAATTATCTTGCTGAGCTCACTACAGATCCTGCAACAAGTTTCCAAGGATTCTGGCCTTATATCCAGCCCGATAAGCGAGGTTTTGCCTGGTTTCACTTAGGTACAGCGTTTTTAAATTCAGGCTTAGGTTTAGGCGCTGCAGAAAGGGCTGTGAAATGCAGAGCTGTGCAGCGGTTGCTGGTGAGCTTGGCTCTCTGCTGCCAAAGCCTTGGGGAAGGAAGGAGGTCATGACGCACAGCACGGTGCACGCATGCACGCAGCCCGGCCATTTCTCAGCTCTGCCTCCTGTTCGGGGCAGATCCTCATCCTGCAGCTGCCCTGGCTTCGTACACAGCTAAGCTTTCCAGCTGCAAAACATTTGGCTGGTACAAAAGGTAATCCCAAATCATTCATTTAGCGCTCAGAATAATATAAGAGTCATCAGATTTGTATGGCTAATTGACACATAGTATACAAGTTTGAAATACATAAGAGTAAAGAACTATTTTCTTTTTTTTGTTTGGTTTTCCAATAATTAGGAAGGCTACTGTGTTATTTAATCAAATGCTGGGCACCTTGACAGGTCAGTGCTTCTTACAGTAATATTATTTTAAAGTATAATTTCATTTGAGATGGCTAAGCCTGGCTTGTATGGAAATGGAGATGCTTCAGGTATATGGAAGGCTTGCTGTGTATTTTCACAGACCTGGATGATTTTTTTAATGCGTATATCAAAATAAAGCTTATACGTCAAAGGATATTTTGAGTTTTCAAGTCTGAGGTCCAGATTTGTTACTGGTGTAAATGCCATAGAGGTAACCAATAATCCGACCCAGATTCTGGACTTTAGACAAATTTTATCATCCCTGAGGATTATGTAGAGCTCACTTATCAGGAGGAGAACCCAATCACCTTTCTCCGTCCCTAGCCAAAGGAGTGGACTTTGCAGCCACATTTAGCAGTGGATACTTTGTCTGGGAAACATCTCAGCATGATGTATAATAAACGGGACTTCCTAGATCCGAGTGCTGGGAAGCAATTGTGCTGCCTTACTTCTTTGTGTAGAGACATATGTGAATGGTCTCAGTGTCACAGAGATTTGTAGATAACCAAAGCTTGAAACTGTATAGTTTATATTTTACTGATGCAAGTTCCTGCTTTTCATTATCTTCGTTCACTAAATCTGGACATTTGGCTACTGGAAAGAACCAAGTAGCTTTTAACTCCATCTTTCACCTCCCTCCAGTGCCTATGAAAGGCACCATTTTGTTTTAACATAGTGATGAAAGCGAAGGGGAACACCTATTCAAACATCCAAAATATTTGGAGAATTTAAAACCAGGCTGAACTTGGGTTTACAATTGAGTCTTGGGCTCCCCTTTACATTTTATAGGGAAGTAATTGATCCATGTAAAGTGCTTCTATCTCACACCGAGAATGGCAGCATGTAGTGTCTCAATATTTTATATGAACAATTCCTGTTTTTAATGTTTTATTAATGTTAGCCTGAGACATCATGTGTACTGTTTAATTGCTCAGCTGCAGTTGCTCCTGTACTGAGCAGCCTAAAAAAAAAAAAAAAAAAAGAAAAAAGAAAGTGAAGTATGGGGCGGTTATTGTCCGAAATACAACTGGATTTCAAAACCGAGCCCTTTGAGTTTATTTTCAGGTCTTAGAATTTAAATTGGCCATATGGCCGTTAGATGCCATTCACCCCCTAAGATGAAGTCCATACTCCAGCTGTTGATTCCATTGCACAAAACATCTGCACAATTCATCCAGGACTATCTGATGCTTTGCAGGGTCCCGAGCAGGGCTGGTATTATTCTTTCCAAACAGGAGGGAGGAGAAGTAAAATATCTTCATTTAACTGCCAAGGAAAAACATGCCTCTCAGGTCTGAGAGATTTAGACCTTCTTTCAAGTGTGCTGCGTACGGATATTTCCAGACATGAGATGAAAACAGCTTGTGTCAGTTGTGTTTCTTTGAAAGAACCTAGTCAATCTGCAAAGGCATTTCTCTTATCCTGAGATATTTTGTGTACGTTGTTCTATTTTTGACTTAACTTGCCTGTTTAAATCACTGCAGAACATCAGCTAAAGCAAAACTGCATTTTGCAGATCCATGACTGAAGTGTTAACATATTGTGGTTGCAGAAAGCATAAAAAGGACAGACTAGAGGAAGGGAAAGAATTTTCATTAGAGGATTAGTTAGACAAAACAAGGTAATAAAAGAGACTCCAAAAGGCTCACTTTTTAGAGATTTTCATAATTGTGCTCTTTACAAATGAGTTTAATCACCCAAAGGAAGAACCGACAGGCAGGCGAGGAAGCGGTCAATAATAACTGACCACTGCATTACTAGGGTATCTCAGACACATCGGGCCCAATATCCGAATTGCTAAAGTAATGGAATAATGAATCCTGACCTGTGTTTATATCACTGTGGTGAGTTCCTGAGATCTTGTTCTATTCTGGGGAAAAAACAGTTCTGCTTAAATTTTTCCCTGTCATATAGGGGCTGCTAGCATACATATAGGATGTATATTTTGGAGGTCAAATAAATCAATAAAAATCAAAACAAATCAGAGACATGGTAAACGAACAGTCCTACATTATTAACTAGGTCAGAACAATAATTTTCCTATTTTTTTTTCTTCTGTGCTTGTTCCTCAAAAGTTTTAGTGAAATAAACAATAGAAAAAAGAAAATGAATATGTAAAGTATCTCAGTCTTTTCCCACATGTAATAAAATGAAAACAAATGTTCTCACTTCTACAAACTCCACCACATCAAATTAATAATGGAAAACATCACATCAAAGCACTCTTTGTGCTCAATAGCCTGTGGCACATTTGGACTCATCAATAGATGTTCAACAATATTACAACTTGTTTAAATCTTGGTAAAGTAGTGTTATGTACTATTGTTATTGACTTTCTTTTTCTAATTATCACCCAAAGGTGACAGATGATACAGCACTAATGATCAGACTGTTTAAGAGCTGAATCAGCTTAGAATCCCAACTCATTAAACCTCAGCAAGACTAAAAGATTCCTTGCACTTTAAGGCTAAAAGCTTCACCTCATTGACAACATTTTGGTCAGTTACACAGGACACACCATCGGGAGATTTAAGGAATTTTTCACTGGGAGTATATTTGGCGTTTTTAAAGATTCCAGTCCACCTAAGTGTCTAAATATTTAAAAGTACATAAAATGCATATAGCTGTCAAATGTCCGTGGAACCTGCTTTGTTATGCTGAACCTTCCCTTGAATCTGTTCAAGCTAATAGCAAAACCATTCTTGATTTTAATAGACGCTGAAGTCAATAGGAGTTGCAGATCCACAGCATTTCTTTGAACCCATTTCTTCCAGTCTGCTTGGAAGCAGGGACCACAGTGATATCTCTGTGGTGTGTTCCAGTTCACCTCAGCTTTGCTCCAAATTAATTGTTCTTTATTAAATTAACCACTTTATCAGTAAAATGTGGCATTCTTACACCTCTGTTTTAGGTACATGGTAGTTTGGTCAGGTTTTCTTTCTGTTGCTTCAATGGATATAGGTTGGGAATGAAATTCCTGTGCTATTCTTAAGTATGAGAAATGACAGCCATGCCAGTGGGGGTTAGAGGAGATGTGACATCCATCTGCCTGTATGCTCCAGATTGTCACAAGAAACCAGACTCTTCCAAGACTCCTGGATATTTTTAAAAGGTCCCAAGTACAACAGTACCTTCAGTCTCTTGCTGTTCTACTCTACATTGTATTTGCTCTATTCAATTTGTGCTACTATTGATACTCCTGGACTAAAAGCTCAAAGACTTACAAAACGTGACCAAACTTTCTCACAAACTGATCACCTATGACAGCAGCGAACACAATTATTGAATCCTTCTTTCACAAAATAAGTACTTGTTTGCAGTTTGAGAATGGTTGAGGTGGAAGAACATTGTAAGAAAAGCATAAATGAGAATTAGGAAAAAATTGATGCCAGGATAGTAGCAAAGCTCCTTTGTTTCCCACAAATGCTGTGGTGCCTCTTGCCCAACAACTATGCGCCAGCTAGAGGTTTCAGGATGATTGAGAGATGCTTATTTTCTCTCTCCCATATTTTTATAGCCCGCTTGGGACCTTTGTAGGTTTACACTCATTAATCCCCTCATAAAAGGCTTGGGTATCAGGTGCCTCCATGACCAGCATTCAGACCACTTGAGCAATTAGAGAGAAATACCATAGGTCACTCAGTTTACTATAAAACGTTTGACTACAAACCTGCAACTCTGACAGCCTACTCTCGTAACAAAGCCACAGCACAATCACTCCACCCTACGAATTTTCCCACCAGGTGTTAGGCAAAGTGTTGCAAGCCCATAATCCAGCAGAACTTCAGTCCCAAGTGTGCACATGGGGAAGTGCCACCCATTTGTCTACAAAGGGAATTTTAGCCTCAGTTAAACTGGTTCAGAAACCTATTTGCAGTACAGACTCCCGATATGAAAATACTTCTATGTTTTTTATTTGTCAGTGTTTTAGATTGCTTTAAGCTAACTTGGTACAAAATCAACTAAGGCAAAACAAATAAGGAACTCATAGCAGCAACAACATCCAAAGAAGAGGGATACACCAGTTTCAGTCACAACAACTATTTTTTTTCTTGAGAAGAAGCTCTTATAGTTCACAAGTCTTAATTCTGCAAATATTTATTGTGGTCTCTCTTAACAGCAAGAGTCGAATCTGAGATCTCTGGAGCTCAAAGTAAAGTTTACTAAGGTCAAACTAAGGGATGGAGACACACTAAGCTCACATCTTTTGTGGCTGCACTGAGGGACAAGCTACAATGTGCTCTGACAAGGCAGTCTGATGCTGCCTCTAGCCTGGGGATGCTTGTCCACAGCAAGCGAAATCCTCACTTGACCAAACTTCCATTTACTTGGCAGTGACCAGAACTAGAAGCACTGGCCTCTATACCTTGCGCTAAAAGCCCAGGTGTCTTAGCTTAGTGTGCTATCCCTTGTGCAGGGCTCAGAGGATGCATTTTCCAGTGAGCTGTGTTACTTCAGCACACAGAGCTACAGCAATTAACTTTTACCATCAGGCAATAGTCATGCTGATCTCTGTATCTAGTTTGTCCCACTCAAGCCTCATGTTATAATTCAGGATAGTATTTATCCAATTCACCCGGCCACATTCCTTAAGAACAAAGTAAATGAAACTAATAGATATTATTACAGGGGCAGGATTAACAACTGAAAACTTCCCTATGAACTGCCATCTAATAATTTATGACAGTTTTGAAGTTTCCTGGCAACCAGAAAAACAGATTAATAAGTCCATAGTCCGCCTGTGATATTCTCTTTTCCCCATTACCAACTTTTGGACCTTGCAACGTTCATTTTCACTTTAATGAAATTCACCGTAGCGCAGGGAGTCAGTGCAGGACTGACAGTGGTGCACCAGTTGCAGCCCAGGAAAGATTTTACCCCAGAGTCAGAGGAAACCCGGAGTTAAGAGTGCACAGCACTGAGCTGCAGCGAGAGTTCTTCTGCCCGATGTGTGGATAGAGTGAAAACACAAAAATACCTTTGGAAAGAATCTTCCCACATTAACTATTTTTGTGCCACGAGCTTCCCCAACATGTACTCTGCAGATGTGTCTCAAGTCCACAAATGATGCCTTGTTCTATTTCCCACTTCTTTTTCGGACTACACACATGCTAAACCAGTCACAGGCTCGCCATGCTGTAGACACTGTGCAGCTCAATGAATGTTGTAAATCCCAAATTACCCTGAATCGTATTTCGGGATGTTGCTTGTCCCTTTTTCCTCACAGAGTTGATAGAGGCTGAACCTCCTGGGCATTTTGAATGTGTTTGAGTCTAGGTCCAAACAATATATCCAGCTTTAATTTGGATAAAGGTAGAATTAAACCCCAGTCTGGATCCTCCTAGTCCCAGCTGTGCAGTCCCCAACTGGAGCTACTTGCTTTGGAATCACAAAGCCTAAGGGCCAAAGAGTACTTTGCAATTTTGACATTCAATGGAAAGGTTACCTATTTCTCTGTGAGTCCTTCAAAACAAAACTCCTCATGATCCCCTCATTTTTCCTTCTCTACATATCTCACCCCTGAAGCCTCCAGCTGCAAGCACTATTCTTCTTCGCTGCCTGTCAACACAAGCAATTAATGGCTCCGAAGAGCTGCTTTGAATGACCCTGTAGTCCCACCCACAGGAACTGGCTCCGAGATAGCAGTGCCAAGTAGTTTCATGGGAATCCATAGTGGAGCAATAGTTTTACCCAGAGGTGATAATATTTTGGCTAAAATTGTGAATCAGTTTTAAGCTGTGTGCTATGAGCCTCAGGCTACTTTTTAAATTCTCCCCCAAAGCTTACTGTTTTTTACATGAAGAGGCCATATGTCATAATAAACATCAGGCTCAGGATCGGCTCACACTCTAAATGTCAGGCTACAAAGCTACCTTTAAAGATTAAATCTCTGCCCTCTTCAAAAGGGAGGTTGAAGGGAGGGATGGAGAAATCCCAAATACAGAGAAACTTACAAATAAAGTGAAGTTTACTACTAACGAAACCTATCTTGCAAAAACACACTTGGTGCTTTCCTGTTGGAGCTGCCCTCAATAAAATGTGGGTGTCATTCGAAAAGGACATAATTTCCAATGAATTCTCAAAGTGTCACACAGAGTATTGATCGATCGAGTCTTGCCGTCAGCGTGACCAGGGCCAGCAAAGAGCTATCCCTGTGATCCAATTTTCAGAGCTCACAGACACCTCCAGTCCCAGGCAAATGGCGTCAGCAAGCAGCAGGAGGGTCTGGGGGAGGGGGTGGTGGTGGGGACAGTCCTTGCACTACTTCCAACTTGTCAAAGCATTAAACATTATTAGCCACAAGCATGGCACGCCCGTTGTGCGGGAAAGCTCTTTTATTCCTGGTTTTTGCGTTACCAGCGATGCCGAACCATTTGTAAGTCAAAAGTAGGTCCTTATCAGCAAGATACATCCTGATAAGATCACTTTTTTTACGATTACTTCAGTGTTCAGCCAGTTTCCCGCTCCTGCCTATGAACGTGTACGTACGGCACAGAGCCGGGCAAGGGCGGCACAAGCTGCAAAGTCATCGCTTTCCAATACGGCTCCAGCAGGAGCAAGGCAGTGGGCTGGCTCCAACATGCTGTGGTGGGTGCTGCCCGCCCGCCCCCCCGGCGTGGGGCCGCAGGAACCAGGCTCTCCTGGTGCAAGGTGCAGAGCCAGCCGTGGGCTCTAGGGTAATACTTTGGACCTGCTGTTTACAGGGGCTCAGGTACTAAACCGATTAATCTTGTAGGAGAAGCTGGAGAGGGGAATTCTCAACGCCTGCCATGAAGCAGAGTAATCTCAAAAGGAAACCATTGTCTCAGCCTGAACGGCTCCTGGCTTGATTTTGAGAGCGCTGGGCAGGTGTGCAATGGGGACAGTCCCCCCCACTGCTGCACAATTAGAGATGTGCCTTGGTTTTCTCACGGAGAGAAACATCATGTGGGAGACTAGCACAAAAAAAAAAACAACGCCAAAAAAAACCCAACAAAAAAAACCACCCCAACTTTGCTGGACTTCCAGGCATCACACACCAATGAAATAACAGGAAAAATAAAAGCAGCAATAAAAGGAGAGCAGCCCATTAAGAGAAATAGGGTGATTTGCTCTTTGTATGAGGCTGGTGTGGAACTGCAGCAGGTGAGGAGAGAAAGATTAAATGGGATAAGTAATTACAAACACCTTCTTGTTATACACCAGATAACCATATGCTGACTCACTGTTACTCAATGTATGAAATATTTGCTCCTGCTGTATTGTTTCCTCTTTGCACCAAGTGAGGCAAAATCTTTTTCATTACTTTCACAAGGAAATGACTTCTTTCCCTAATAATTATTTATATGTTAAAATAAAATTAGCAACTGAAATGTTTTATCATTTCTGGTGTTGAAATTTATTTTTTTTAAACAGAATGGAAGTGTTTGACAGAAATTGAAATTTGCTGATAATATTGAAAGCATTTTCAAAAAGGACATTAAAAAATCTAAACAACAATTTAAAATAACCTCCACAGTTTTCACTTCATTTCTTAACGACTGGGGGGAAAAACAATGCAGCTTCCTGATGAGAGTTATGAAAGAGGGGTTAGGGGAAGGGGTTCCACTATCTCTGATTTCTTAACTTGAAAATAACAATGATTTTCTTAGAAAAACAAAACAGGCTTTAATCAAATTGAGACAAAAGATGCTCTACAGGATTGTGGGATTTACGCCTATTTTTTAATTAGCAGAAAAATTAAGGCCCCAGCCTCCTAATGAGATTTTGCAGGTTGACTCCAACAATGACACAGAACTATGTACTGCCAGTGGTACTCATCGGGATCTTTTCAAGATTGGTGTCTAAATCGGCAATATTTCTGCTGTACCTGAGGAACTCCTGTGTCTGAGTGACACAGAAAAGTAGCACAGAAAAAGCAAGGCTTTGCAAATAGTTATTTGAATAATTTTTATGTTGAAATTTGTTTTTTTAGTTTCCTCTAAATTTTTTGCTTTAAAAAGCACCTACAGAGCTGTAATTCTTGCAAGTCATCCAGAAAGTATACTCCAGAGCTTGCACTGGGAATTCACCAAGCATAATTAATACAAGGACAGCAGATGCAGCGAAGATACATAGTAAAGCCCACTACAGGGTAAGCTGTGTTTGCACAGAGAGCGTACCACCACTTCAAGCCACAAACAAATCAATTGAAGTCAACATCTATTTCCAAATGATTTGAAAACAGAACAAAAGTAACTAATCTAATAAATTTTTCATTCAAAGTCCTCCACTCTACCACAGATGAACGAAAAAAGATATACGAAACAATCATGCAGTGCTCTAGAGAGAGACAAAATTCTCCTTACCTGAGAAAGGACTGCTACCAGCTGATTAGAACTAGGTGAAACCCAGGCAATGTGCTCAGGCTGAAGCCCCCTTGTTAAGCCTCTGCTTATTTTATGCTGCCTGTGCAGCTGTGTGTGTCTCCTAACGGTTGCACCTGAACTTTAAGGTGCCTGCCATTTCCCCTAGAAGAGCCTTCGTTCCATGGTTTATAACTTTGCCAAGAGGTTTAACTGCAGAGGTCTAAATTTCTCTTTCTCTATAGTGGTTCTCATAAGTGGCTACAGCTGACTTTTTTTTCCAGAAGGTTTTGGTAGAAATGAGCATATTTGAAAAAACCCTGAACTGATATCTGGTCCTAGCAATATGCATATAATCCATGTCAAGGTCCACTTCACCAAATACAGCTTTTTTGGACAAAACCTTCTCTGCTTCCCAATATAATATCTAAGTATTCATGGGATGAGTACAGAATGAGCTCATGTAAAATGAAGGACTCTGAAGTTCAGTACTTGTCTAAGGTATCACTGATTGCTGGTGCAACTGCTGCTGCTCCAGGTGAATGGGATCAGCATTGAAGTGTCTATGTGGATTGTACCGTATGCTGGCAGCAGCAAAGAAAGGGTGTTCAGATGGAAAATCCTGGCTTTTCTCATCACTGATGTACCTAGCCCGCCAGCATAAACATAAAATATGTTTGTAACGGAATGTTTCTGTTGATCTGGGCACTAATATGAGAGTAGTAAAAAAGGGCAATCCTGGGATTTTATTCTAAAGGGACTGAGTCAAAGTCCTTTCAGAGCTGAAGCTCCTATCAACTTCAGTGGGGTTTGATTATGGTCCAAATACTGCAAATAATTTCTCCAGAGGTTTGTCTGGGTAACCTACACTTTGCTGCCACAGCTAAGTATTGATAAGGCCTGTTTCCAATACTGTTCATACCTCTGTCATCACCAACTTTGACAGCATCACTGGGCCATCCAACAGAGATTAAGCAGAATTTTTTCCCTTGACTTAAGATATTTTATAATTTCTTAAATTTCTTACAGCAAGTGAATATTTTGCAGTGAATCACAGCCTAAATCTGAAAACTAACAGGAAATTAAAGGAGAGCAAACCTTCTTCCCTTTCACCACTGTAAGCACTATATATTAGTTTGTGTAGTTCATTATTTTTTATTTTAGCCCTTTTTTAAAAGAAAAAATATTTTGCCGTACTAAGAGGATGAGGGCTTTTTATTTTGATTGTTCTCTAATAACCACAGCTGGTTCATCTGGGTCTGCCTTTTTGGACATCAAATGCCAAGCTGTGCTTCTGGGTCTGGCATACATGCAGCTTCCCATAAAGACTCCTGGAATAAATCAGAGCATCTGTGGGGCCAGCTAGTCCAGCCGTATGTATACGTACCCTATAGGAGGGGGGCAATGGCAGGGCACCTGTCTCTTCAGGTCTTTTCCCTTTCTTTAGGCCAGTGTTGGGATGCTCCTAGTCTCTTCTCAAAAGCAAAGCTCTGTGACGAAATCTTTACTAGTCAATAAAGCCTAAGATGATATTTAAGTCCAAAGCTAGGATACTGATTTCCCAGAATTTCTTGTTTTTCACTGTGTAGACAAGTAGACAAAATCTCTTCACAGTTATCCCACTGTGCAAAGCAAATCCAGTTTTGGCCTCTGCTAATCTCCCAGAACAGTATCTCTGTGATGTTTCTGTCCAGAGTCACTTGCTAGAGTGTTTTTTGCACTCCAAGGGCCCATTTTCAGACTGCTGTCAGACTTGCAGAGACACAGTCAAGTTGCCAATGGGTTTCACTGTAAGAGTAAGTCTGAGTGAAATAAAAATTCACAAAACACTCCAGAAAACTGAATTCTCAATTACTTGACCAGCATTATGAAAAATGGGACTACACCTAACTTTAGGGGATAGAGAATATAGCAGGTCTTATTTCTCCAGATTAAAGTTTTTATGTACTAAACCCTGGTATTTTCTTGCCTGAATTCTATTTAAAACTGAGCAGGCTGTTGGCCTACCAAAGTGAATGAAAGAAAAACCTTATAAACTAAATGTTGCATTTCTTAAGTGCAGTTCCTTGAAGTCAGACTATTAACACCAAAGCCAACCACTTCAATATACATATTTACTTGTCAGTACTGTAGTGTGTGAACTTAACCTACCAAATGCAAATAAAGAAACCAGGAGTCTTCCTACCCTTTATACTTCATCTGTGTATGGTGCAGGAAGTCGAATGCTGTCTTGGAAAACGTGCTGATAAACAGAAGGCAGCGATATTGTACAGTGCTAACTACGTCTGGGCAGAAATCACCCCAGCTGCATTGCTGAAGCCAGCCTCCCCAGCAGCAGGCACACCTTTAAGCAGACCAGCACATGAGCAATAGTAATGCCTAACACTTGTGCAGCAGTGATGGCATTGCAGAGAGTCTTACCTGGCGAGAGCAAGAAACTGCCCCCAAATCTATTGCTTCAGAGGGTTATGAGAGAGAGAGTCTCAGTTACAAGAGGGTAAGAAGGTCTGTCTATCCTCAAAGAACAGGATAAGCAGTTGTTCATGGAGCCTGAAAGAAATGCACGTCCTGGAGGGAGGGCTGTGGAAGCAGGGAAGCCTGAAGCTAGATTGCTTGTCTGTCTCTGCAGGAGCCACACCACAGTCAAGATCATCTCTGCATTTGAAAAATACCAGTTGAAGACTAGCTATCCTGTGGACGTGAACGGGCACAGGGAGACATGCACCGAGCCCTCAGTGTCCCGGCCCTCTCGAATACCTTGCCTTTAAAAGAAAAGAGGGATGCCACTCTTGCCAGCTTTCCCTAAGTGTCTTTGGCACTGCTTTGTGTCCCTATGCTCGTCTCATTAAGGAGAGAACGAAGGTGCGATACTCTGAATAGGAATCATTGCGTACATTATGTCAAATCCTTCATAGAAAGGAAAAAATCCAACTGTGGGGCAGAAAACCCCTGCCCGTCTTCAATCAATCCTCACTACCACCAGGCATCTAGTCAATTTTTATTCAGTCTTCTGTAGCCTCGACTTCAATGAAGTGGCACAGCAGGGCCAGCCCCGGCAGCTGCCAGGCCCTGGCTGCCAGCGCAGCGGTGCTGCCGAGGAGGAGGGTCAGCAAAGTCCAGGGGGGACGGTGAAGGGGACACAGGAGTATTTCAATCCGTGCCCCAGCCCTTAATCATACACTCAAGGTTCAAAGCCTTGCTGGGCTGCTGGCCGCTGATCCCATCTCAAGGTGATAGTCACCTCTAGCCTTTCTGCAAACTGCAAACCTACTGTCCATCCATCTTAAAGCAGCTTGACACTGGCTTCTCTACCCATTTTACAGCCAGCGAACATTTCCTATTGATTTATTGATTTCTGTCTGCCTGTGGAAGGAGCTCAGAACAGACTCTATGTGCTCTTGCAGCCTCCTGCATAGATTTTTTTCTCTCTTTTTCCCTTTTTATCCAAGCTGTGTTAGCAGTCTGTGGTGAAGCAGGAATTAGACCATGCGGGAGCCCAATTTGCTAGTGCCGAATGTGCCAGGCTTTTCTTCCTTTCCCTACCCAGCATGCAGACCTCCACTCCAACTCTCTGCCTCCCATCTCCTTTTCCTCCAGGAAAGCTGGCAGATCCCTGCCTATCCGACTGGTTCATCTTAGTTAAAAACCTCTGCTGCTTCCCTTCAGATCTTTTCTCTATCATTAACAGGTGTTTGATGTGCCTGTAAATGGCGCTTGTAGTTGTGATTCCTTGATTTCTACTGGGTCAGAGAAATGTCTTCTTTTCCTAGTCAATCCAGAAAAGGGCACACTTTCTGACCGCACACTTATCTGCATGAGTGCAAACCTCTACGTATTTTAATAGACACATTTTATGATCTTCAGAGCCCTGTGGGGGCCTGGATATTTCCAAAGTTTTGGATTGGGGAGGGGGCATAGACTGCTCTCCACCTCCTAGTTACCAGTCCAAATGGAGCCCAGGTCACCAGTGACTGAAAGTTATTCCTGGCAGATGGTGGTTTAGAGCCCTACATGAAATTAGTGCTGTTAGCAAGAGAGCTCCAAGAGGTCAGATGTCCATGTCACAAAAAAGCAATCTGGCTTATCGTTCTCCACAGAGAGGCAAGCACTGAGTGAGCAAGAGGCTGCTTTTTCTCCCCAGTCTCAGAGGTGGTGCCTCCAAGCTCTCAGCCATGACAGGGGGAAACTTTTGCTGCTGGTGAGCACACTCTTCCTCAGCTGGGGAGCAACGTCCCATGGGCCACCTCAGCCTGGCTCCGGGGCCAGCCCCAGCATGGGGTGATGATGATGCTTTGTCCTGGCTGGGCCCAATGACCCATATTTCAGGCAAGTGGGGGTTCACCTTCTTACTACTCTTCATCTTCCTCACACCTCAGGCTGCCCCAGCAGCAGTGACACTTGGTCAGAGAGCAAACGCAATGGCACAGCAGGGACAAAAAGCCATTAGCAGGTAAGGGGCTTACCACCGTAAGTACAATCTCACTTTTTCATGCATAAAGCTGACAGAGGTTTCACTGCAGGCGACTTTTGTGAAAAATGCCTTGAAGTTATTCGATACCTGCTTCCCAGCCTCCCCTCACAGTGCACACACCTGAGCAGGGGACACAAAATCAAACAGCAGCCTGCAGAGCTGGCAAGCAAAATACGCAGCTTGGCTCGCCTTTCAGATCATAACATCTCAAATCTGTTTCTCGACACTCATGTCTGCAAACCTCCCCTTTGCCACACCTTGAGGAATACATACAGGTAAATTCCAGCTCAGACAAAAGGGGAGAAGGAGAAGCCCATTGGAAATTGCTGCTCTCTCTTCCCCTTAGAACTGTGGGGGTTAATCATGTTTCCAGCCGTAGGGGCTGACCCAGGCACAGGGGCTGAATGCTCAGCCTCTGCTCAGACCAGGAAACTGCAATTTGTTTATATTCTCCTTATCCCCCTTTTACAACACTCCTTTGGCTCAGCTTGGATTCACAGGAATTTCTACTCCTTTATCTCCTCAGAGACTGGCTTACTTGTGGCAAAAATGCCTTCATGGGCCCTTACCTCCCTCCTTTTGATACCCCAGGATGCAGGGACTCAGCCCTGCTGGCTGGCCCCAGGGGAAACACTGCCTTCACACCTCATCTCTACCCAGCACCCTTCACAGCCACTCCAGTTTAATTACTATCCCTTAGCCTCTGATTTCTTGACTACAATTTATTGCACCCCAGAAACTGCTGTATTATTCTCTAATATTATGAGCTGGTACAGAGCATCATGGAAGTACTTCAGAGAGGTGGCGAGAGATGTCTGCACCAAAGCTATATGTGCTTTTCTTTGAAGAAGTTGGCCTTGTGGATCACTATGTGATACTTACTGAGAGACCTTGTGGAAAAATATTGGAGGAGTTGAAAAATATACGAATATTTAACCCCCCCCCCCCCCCCCTTTGTGTTGTCTATTCTGATTTGTTGAAAAAACAGCACTGAGGAGACACCGGGGACTCTAAAATGTAGAAATGTCAGGCCTGAATGTGGAAAGTGTGCAAAAGGAAAGCTACAGGCATGGTTAGAGGCTGCACGACTGGCAGAGATCGGGGCTGGAGCCTGCTCTTTTTTGAACTGATACATTTCCAGTGGCGTCAATGAAATGATGCAGATTTACATCAGCACAGAATCTTGTCTAAAGCCCACTCTCTCTGCCTAACACACAGGAGAGTGTTTGTAGGGTAACTAGCACTGTTCTTTTAGGAAATTGCATCTGCCAATTTTATACATCGGGTCTACCCATATGTAACTACATGCATTTCAATGGGTTACTTCTGATTTACACTGCAGGCATCGTGCATTTTCCCAGACCAACATTAGCTATTTATTGATCTTCCCAGTACCCCTGTGAGGAAGGCTATTATTCCCATCATAAAGACAAACAAGGATTACATTTTGGAGAGTGTCTGGATCTGGTGCACACATTTGGACCTCTTTTGCCATCAATTACACTTCTTACAGCTCTTATTTTCCCCCCTTCCCCCCGACCACCCCGGCCACCATATGTTTGCAGGAGAATGGAGAGGAAAAACAGCACAAACCATAACCCAGGTCTAAGTGCAAGTCTCTCTTAGGCTTATTTCACTTGATTTCTCCTTTTTTTTAAACAAAAAAATCTCTCAGACCTCTTGAATTTGCAGAAAACTATTTCCAAGCCTTGCTGGTTTTCTGGTTGATCTGCTGCTGTTTCAAACTGTGCGCGGAGACAGCATGAATTTTTCTGGGCGCTTGGAGAAATGGGTTGCACCTGCAGCAGGCAGGAAAGCAGCCCTGCAGCCCTGCTGCTGTGAGCTCAGGGGATGGCAGGGACAGTGGGCTGTTAAAGGCAGTACGACCTGATGTCAGTGTGTATTTGGGGTGGAAAGGGAACGTGATAGCTGTAAATTAGTCAGCGGGCTGTTAAAGCTTGATCCAAAGCACACCGAGTGCAGTGTTAAGTTTCCCCTGGACTTCAGTGTTCCTTGTATCAGGTCTTTAATAACATAATTCATTAGTAAAAGGTGAAGAAATATCTCAACAACACAGTTCTTGTTTCTGAATATGCTCTAAGATGCCTGGATCTCCTGCTCTGCCTGTATACGTGCCACATGCCAACCAGAAGTACAGCACTGCACTGTGGCTTCAGAACTTCAGACTGACCTAACCAACAGCTCCAGAAGAGTCCTAGCCTGAGACCCTGTCCTTTTCCTTTGAGCATGGGGCATGATTTCTTTAGTTCATCCCTGGCAAGCAGCACACTGTGCCCTGCTTTGGCATTTCATGGACCCCTGCCTCCCATGCATGGAATTTCCCATTGTGGCTTTCCTTCCAGTTCCCCTCTCTCTCTGGTAGGAAGCTCGGAGCTGCATTTCTCTGAGCCACCAGTGAGCCCTAACTCAGCTTTAGGAATGTGAGAGGTGCAGCAAAGATAACACCAGCCCTTGGCATTGGGCACTCCAGAGTGGAGTACGGGTTGACATATTGAATAAATACAATTGGCACATGATTTATCGATTACACCCCTTTTGAAGACAGGTCTTCTACCAAGATGAGATTCATGGTGCATCACATCAGTCACATGAGCCCTGAAGCATGCCCTTCACCATATCTTCACCATTGGTGCTTTCACAAGGCACCCACTTTTTTAGGCTTTCTATGTGTGCGGTCTAACCCTCAGTATGAGCCGAGGCACCCCACTGGTATGGTATCAGAGTTCATCAAAAGGCAGAACTTATGACCAGCAGAAAATTCAGATATTTCAACACTCTGGCTCTTAACAAGTTCAGTGGGACTGTCTCAGAACTCAGGGTGCCAGAGCTGAGCTCTCTTTGGCACCAAGCTCTGGTAAATGGTTCAGCTTGCTTTGGTGATGCTTCTTCACCCCAGACTGGAAGATGCAGCACAAACTTGTAGGAAAGCACTAAAAATAAGAATTGCAATCTGCAGCATCAGCACATTTTAGGAATGAAAATATTTACTACATAGGCAGAATTTTACCCTTGTCACTTTGAAAGTTCTTGCATATTGGGATAAACTCCATTCGCAAAGGATGTCAGTCAGATCTTTTTATGAATAAAGTGATCTGCTATATAGATCTTTTGTCAAATGACTTCAGCTCATTTACTGAGTCCCTCTATTTTACCCATCTTGCTTTGAGAAGACATTAGCTTGATTTGGTTTTGTTGCCAATGATGTATCTTCTCTTGCTTTTAGTTTTGCTGATCTTTCTCCTATCACTCTTGTTCTGTCACCTGCAGTGCCTCTTCTTACTGCTCAGTTACTCTCCCTGCGACCTATTTCATCCTATTAGGTGGACAGCTACAATGGGTGATGTGGACCAGACAGATTTTCTTGTTCCTGATAATAAATGGAGTCTTCAGTTTTGTAACTCTGACCTTGTGTATAATTTTCAAAGATAAGTTTTGGGGAAACAAATGGGTTAGTCATTATAGAAATATTGTAAGGCTTGACAGAAAATAACATGGCAGAAAATTATGACAGAAATAGCAGAAAGCCACTATGAGGCTCTACAGTATCTAAATTATCTTTCTATATCCCAGGATTTACAATTCTCTAAGTTTCAAAACTTCATCTCCCTTGGGTCTCCCACTGCTATTGCATTTCCTATTTTCCTGCAAGGACTCCTCTTAGGCCTATAACTCTTTTTAATAATTAAAAAAAAAAACCCAACACTTTCAAAATGTTTTGTCTACTACTTATCTTAATTGCCACTAAAAACAAATATTTTGTACTAAGAATTTTTTCAGTGCTTCCTGACCTCAACTCATTGTGGACAGTAATGCTGAGAAGGGGTCTGAAAGAGTAGCAAGATCTGCTCCAGGTAATACAGCCCAGCCCCGTGAGCACTGGCAATAGGCAGTGGGAAGCAAGTGGCAGAAGACAGAGACAGAGGATCATGAAGGAGGCAGGTGAGGACAGATCACAGAATCACAGTCATAGAATGGTTTGGGTTGGAAGGGACCTTAAAGATCATTGAGTTCCAACCACCTGGCACAGGCCCCTAGGGACACCTTCCACCAGACCAAGTTGTTCAAAGCCCCATCCAGCCTGGCCTTGAATGTTTCCAAGGATGGGGCATCCACAGCTTCTCCAGGCTGTGGTGTGTGGGGTGGAGTGGAGAAAACAAAGATACTTGACCTGCCTGTGATGAGAAGTCACAGAGCGGTCTACTTGGCCTGATCCTGTTCTCTTGTTGCGTTGGGGCAGCAACAGCCCCAAAGCAAAGGCTGACTCACGCTCTAGCTTGTTGGTGGGGCAAAAGAACAGTGTTCAGAGAAAAAAGTACTGGGCAGCGTATCCCAAAACAAAGCCAGGGGCACACCATCACCAGCATTGACGTTTGTCAGAAATCAAACGCTAACAAGAAAATAAGCACATGTATTAAGGAAACTTGTCTCTGTCCTGTCCTACACAGTCAGTGTCACTGACTGCAGTGGTATGTAACCGTCCAATCCTACTTACCACCTACTGCTGATTCTTGAATGACTAATGACAGTTCAGGGTATTTGAGATATGTCCCTATCGATAGGAGGGCTTGTTGACTGCAGAGGTGATGAGATTGTCTCCATCCTGAAAGCAGGGCCACTGAATCCCTGTGTGCAAACATTGGGAGGGTTTTTGCCTCCCTGCTGTTTTGAACACAGCATCCTGGCTGTACCAGCCAACATTGGCAGTGCACCAGCCACATTTTGCCCCAGCAGCACACTCATAGTGTAGGGTCTCTCCTGCCTACGCTGTCATTGCCATGCTCAGTTGACCTTGTTGCAGCACCCCTACATTTTCAGATAGCTGTGGCTTGACTGCTGTTTATGAACTGCATTTGTTTGTGTGTTGAGTTCAGAGAACAACCCAGCAGCTTGTCTAAACTGCTGTAACTCTGGTGGTCTCAAGATGAAAATCTCCAAACAACCAATTCTACTGAGGTTTGCTTAAAAGGGAAACAGAGTTATAGATGCTCTGTTGAGGGGCCTAGGGGTGGATTTGTGCATAACAGAGAGTAAAGTGGTTTAATCCCAGGAGCCTCCCTGACAGTCCTGTGATTGTTCTCCTGATGGCTAGTTGTGGTCTCTCTCTCCCTTCCTTCCCCCTTACATGCTGCTGTATTTTTCCTGGGACTTAGAGTAACCTGAAGGATGGTTTAAATTCTGTTATGTGGCACCATGAATGTAATACAAGTTGGACTTTTTTTACTGAGGAGCTCTGTGTATAGTAATTTTTTTATTGTGCTATGCTTTTTGTTCTCTGGGTGTAATTGTTGCCTCCAAAGACACAAGGCACATCTCTAGGTCTGAGAGGGTGTTGCTCCCCCTGCCCACCTTGAGAGAGATCATGTGGCATGGTGTCCAATTGGGGTGAGAATTATCAGTGCACTTTGCTGGTATGGCAGAGGGACCTGCCGTCCCTGACAAATTCACCATGTCAAGGCAAGTGCCAGGTGATTGCTCAGTACAGCCCCGTTGAGAAGATGACTTTCCTTGGCTTTACATGAAAGAATGGAAGCTCCTTATATGCCTAACAGCAGAATGTGTCTCTGTGGCTTTCTCCCAGGGGTCAAGATGACGCTAGGACACTGCAGACAGTTCTGCACAGAGAGGTTGCCAGTGGTCCACTAGAAATGATTGCTGAGCAAGGAAACAGCACCTTTTCTGCTGATGCCATGGGCAGCAGCAAAAGGTGGGACAGATGCTGGATAGCTTACCTCCTGGTAACCCTTCAACAACAGGGCAGAGGTTCACTGGTGCTTCCACTGCCATCTCTTGCCTTCTGTACCACTTTCTGCCTGTCCTTGAAAAAGTTACGCAGGGACATGTTACCAACAGAGCATCCTGGGGAGGTGATGGAAGATTGTGTTACGCTGGAAAGTATTAACAGTTGCATCAATCACAAGCCTGGTCAAAGCAAATAGATGCCCTGCTCACCCTTTATTCAGGCTGAATGGAAGATGCAATTAAAAGGCTCTCATACAGTGATAGCAGGAACAGCAAAAGCCATTATCCGAAGCCTGAGCAGAAGTGTGTGGGCTCACCATGATCCTCAGCAGAAAAGAGATGGGCAGAGAGGACTGGGACTGGCTCAGCAAGGCAGGCTGAGCCGGTGAGCACATGGAGAGCAGCGGGGAGAAGGGGAGATATGGAGTGGCCAGGTGTGAGCAGAGGCAGCACTCCCTGTGTCCTGAGGCTGCTGGGCAGGCTGGTCTTGAAACCCTGGCCTGAAAAATTGCCTCTGCCTGTGCCAGGGAATAGGTTTAGACCAAAGAAATAACCATTTTATATAACTGCTTTCACTTTTTGGGGGAGAAGCCCAGGAGAATACTGGGTAATTTGGGGGCCACGAAGGTCCAATTAAGCTCATCTAACTGTGTGAAAAATATTATCGAATGTGCTAGAGGGATAGGATTCACCACATGTAAATAGTGCAATCTACATGCCTGCATGTGATTTAATGGCCAAAGTTGTCCTTGAGTCACTAGAGAGTAATAGGCACTTTTAGGGAAAGCTTCATCTTTTCCTTAAAGAAGGAGTCTAAAACAGGCCAGATGAATTGGGCTCAGAACAGCCTGCGTCTCTCTATTGACTTTCACAAGAGCCTAGACAAGTTGAGATAGAGATATCCACACTATATATGTCTGAAGTTAGGTAAGATGAATCCCATCCAATAAGTCTCCGTGCCTCTACCTGCGGGCAAGGAAGGGAATGTGAATAGTGATGGATGAGAGAAGCATTGAATTTCCTACAAATTCATCCACGCTTTCTCTGAACTGGCTTTGGCTGCATTCTCATGTATTTGTGCTTTCCATTAACGCTGTATGACAGTACAAATGCTAGTGGAAGGCAAGTTTCATGCTTGCACACACAAAACTTGTGGGAAGAAGATTGTCAATTTCGTCTTGCAGGCTTTTTGCACCAAAACTGATGGCCATATTTACATTCAGCCAGGCTATCTACACGAACTGCTCTGAACTTCTGACCTCTTTAGGCACAATGAAAGATAACAAAGATGAAGGCTGTATATTTTCTTTGACAGAATTATGAAGGCCAGGACATAAGTCATTTAAGCAGAAAGGATTGAACAGGCCACGGGGGTGCATTGGCTGCGGCAGAGAGAAGAGCATTCAAACTCGTTCTGTTAGGGAGCTGGTGGATGCTGATGATAGAAACATAGGTATAATCTACATAGGAACAGGAGCAAGATATTTTCTTGTTGGAGCTGGTGTGTGAGCCAGGGCCAAGTCACCCTCCTAATTCTTCCTGTCGTTTCTGAAAGATTCATTTCCCGATGCCTCTGCTGGAGAAATGGGCTCCGTATCCCAGGTCTCACCTTGTCCATGAATGTATCAGGAGCCATCCCAGGGGTCAAATTCTTCTCCTGCTCACAATCCAGGCAAGCCCATCATCTTTAAGGGTCTCACAGAAACATTAGTAAGAAGAAAAATATGGCCACCATCATATTATTCTGCTTTTATTTTCATGGGTGACCAAAGTCACCAAAATACTTTTCAATGTATTTTAGGTATGCTTTACACAAAGTGGAAAAATGTTTAGCTATTTCTCAGATGCTAGTAACATTCAAACCCTACCATCAACTATCTGTACAAGATAGATTTTCTTTAAATAACTCTTGGCAAATGCTTGACATCTGTTTTCTCTAATTAATTCTAGCAGTCATCATATTTCACTGCATATGTTGAAAGCTTTCAGGGATGATAAGAGCTACCTGCAGCATTTCAATCATGGGAGTTTGTGTTGTAAACATTACTCCATGAAAGCTTCAGGACAGTTCCTTCTGAAAAGTCAGAGAGAGGAAACTGAGATGAAACACCTGCTGAATGTGAAAATAATGACCACATAAATTAGGAGAAGTGTTTCAAAATGCTGGCTTTTTATTTTATTGCAATTATATCCTGGATTAAAATGAGGCAATAGTTAGGAATAAAGGGCCTAGACCAGCACTCTTTCTTGTGAAACTATGAAACAAAAAACGTTCTGCCCTAATCTTAAATTTAAAGCAAAAGCTAGTGACAGATGCAAGAGCACAAGGAAATGAGAAGGCAATCCTATCATCCCTGTGTATTCCTATGCCCCCCCTCACAAACTGCGCTGTGGCCATTGTAATCTGAGATGAGAAACCACTCCAGAAAAGCAAATGTCAAAGGGTGTACCTGTGTCAGCACTGACCAGATCCATCCCTGCTCCCATTTCTGCACAGCGGATTTGCTTGTTTTCCCCTTATTTCCACTGCACACCTGCCTGCCGTTTGCCATTGTGCTCTTGCAGCCCGGAGGTTCCCAGTGACCTGGGATTGACAACAAACTGCAGCCCCTCCAGAGGCAACAGTAATCACTCTAATTGCAAAACCAACATAAAAATCAGCATTCATAAAAAAATCTGATGCTGTTCTCTGAAGAGGAGCACACCCTTCAACATCACCTTTTGCTTGCCTGTAATCACCCCTTGTATGGTTTGTAAACAGAACAAAAAAGACCACTTTGATAAGACGTTAATGAGTAAAAGAGTTTGCTGACATCCTTTTGGGAAAAAATGTCCAAGTGCTGCAAAAATCTTCTTAGTTGCAAGTAATTGGAAATTTTCCCCATGCATCACGCCTTGAACCACACCAGACACCCAGCAGCTCCCCAAAAGCCCTGGTCCCACAGGTCCCCCGTCATCCCCAGCAGCGTGGCTGGTATAAGGCAGTGAGGAACTGCATCCCACGAGCTGCACGGAGGGGAGCGTGGAGCAGGAATGGGAAGGAAAGTCCCAGTTCCCCACTTTGTGCCTGCTGCCAGCCTGTGGCACAGCACTGCCTTGCTGCCCAGCCAGGACTCGGGTGACTTCTAGTGCACCACACAACATGGCCTTCGCAGCTGCTGAGCTGTTCAGCAAACCAACACCTTAAACCTTCCTCTGTGAGTCTTTAAGACCCTCACATCGATGTTAGTGAGCCCTAACTCACCTATACTAACTCTACAGTGCTTTGCAAGTTGTGTACCACAGGCTTCTTGCTTTGCATTGGGGTTTCTGGTGTTCTGTGGTTTATATGTTAGGTACACTGGATTCAGAGCTAAAAAGCAGCAAGAGGAAAAGGCACAAGTTGTTAAGAGTTGTTGATTTTTTTTCCTTGCAAAATGCTTCTTATAGTGCCCATTTCCATGTTAATACATTCCAAAGTGTCTTCTCAATGTTAAGTGTCTAATAATGGCAACAAAACCCAGTAAAGATAACATGTTACAAGGATACACAGTAAATCAGACAATTTAATGAATTCATAACCTTTCATTTTATTTCCTTCCTGTGAGATAATTTTAGCCAGTGTCAATGGGATTTGTAGGAAGAGGGAATGAATAGTGATTCTACCTCAACCAATAAAACAAAATCCTAATTTTCTGTCTTTTATCTTTTCCCATTCTTTTGTGCGCCTCTTTGGCCTTGTCAAAACATATCGTTCAGTTAGAGACTAAAAATATTTTCCCATCGATTGGGGTTATTGATTTTTTTTAATCTGTACTTTGGCTTAGAGAGCTCGGGTGAAGGGTGAAAGTTCACCGGCTTAGTCCGCTGTTTTATCTGGACAGCAGAAGAATGTATTGGCAGCAGATTTGATTTACCTTGTTGGTCAGCTGTAGTCACTCCAAGCACTGCAGACAAGCAGCAAGCATATTTTGCTGTCTATTTTATTGTACACTGAACTTCTTGAAGGTCCAACCTCTCTATTGATTTATCTCTCAATTTCCAGTGGCCCA
Organism: Microhierax caerulescens; assembly: GCA_035590215.1. NCBI lineage: Eukaryota > Metazoa > Chordata > Aves > Falconiformes > Falconidae > Microhierax > Microhierax caerulescens. The sequence continues at coordinate 17,259,518 of JAVJGJ010000060.1, forward strand.
TGTTTCCATTCTTATTAACATAAATGTATCAGAAATCAGATTCCCTCTCAAAGATATATTGATCATTTATGAGCTTTGAAAAAAGTCTGATGTATGATGCTATACATTTCAGTCATTCACTATGTCCACAAGACTCATATATACTGATTAATAAACCAATGGAGAGAAAAGTGGAATAGAATGGTATATCTCACGGTGCTGATACAGAATAGGACATGGATATATCTGGTGTTGATATTGAACATTTTTTTCCCACAAAATAAAGGTTGTTACAAATGAACGTTTGTCTAAATTGTCAAGAGTAATGGTGGAATAGCTGCTAACTTATTTTTGAACAATTTTAAAACAAAATGTGATGAAAAGATAATTATGAATTTATGATCGAATTATAAAATAGAAATTGCAGATATAGTGCAAAAGATGTATCATTTTCTATTCTGCCTGTAGGATGTACCGAACATGCTAAGCTCTTTTCTGACAAGACTTACTTACTTGAAGCTTTTCCTGTAATACCTGTTACGTAATACAGGGGAAAGTTCCTGTCCTAGCAAATGATTTTTGGAAGATGCCATTAGCAAAGCTCTTGTACCTACCCAGTGTGTCAAAGTCACAGCTGAGTCCTGCTACTTCAGATCCTGGGGAAGCCCTGCTAGCAGAGCCAGTGAGAGAACAAGGAGGTGGGAGGGGAAAACATGGTGGAATCATTCTGCTCTGAAGAAAAGCTTTTTCTGTGGTTGTTAAAAGTATGTTCGACTAAAATTATTAAACTTCAGCTTTCAGGCAAGTCTGGCATGCTGAAACTGCAAACACTGAGAGAGGACGTTTAGCAGGCTCCCTAAACACTATGATGAATGAGTGCTGCAAATAGGTGCATAGCTTCAAAGGCAACTTAGATGTTTTCTTGATTTCTTAGACAAAATTAATTAGGAATATAAAATATACATAAGGTAATTCTAATGAAGGTCTAAGTTATGGCAATGCCCTTTGCTTCTTGGAGCTCTCAAACTGGGTTTGGTGCATCTTCCAAGTACTTGTTCTTTCAGGTAGAAACAATCCTCTGGCCACCAGCCCTTTGCTCTATGATTGACTTGACCACAACTACGTGAAGCACTTCCTACAATTCTGAGTGCTCTTTCCTTGGCCATCCACACTGCCCTTCCAACTTCTTTCAAACAACTTGTGGATATTATCTCTCACTCAGCTGCTGCAGACAGCTTTTTCTGTGGATACCTACTTAATCAGGGACTTCATCCTCCATTTGGAGTGAATCTCTGTTACAGGCATGAAGTCAGAGGTCCTAATCCTTTAAGGGCCAAATTTACTACATCTTCAACACCAACTTCCCTCTTTCATCTTGCCAGGAGCTTTTAGCCTGCTGGCCTGTCAGGTGAGGGACAGGAAAAGGACAGGGAAGCTTCCCTTTGCTGTAGGCAGCATGTATGTGCAGGCTTAGGGCTAATTCACGTGGAAGTTTATTTTGCTACAGCCCTCTTTTGCGGGGAGGGAGAATTGGGGAGGCGTATTTTCCTCTACCCAGCCATTACCTTCTTAGAAGCAGTGAAGCAAAAGGAGCTTTCCAGGAAGGATTTGAATGAAGAGAGCACTGTGACCTTGCGGATGACAAGTAAATGCTCATGCAGTGAGCAATGTCAGTTCCCCATCCTCTTTGTGGCTGGAAACATCCTGGAGGGCTCTCTCAGATAAAGTGCATTTCCCATCGCAAACCAGCTTCCTGCTTTCTGGATGGTTTCTAGCTCTGGCAGCAAATGCTCCAAATCTGTGGTGTCAGTTTTATTTTAGGTATTACTTTTGCCAACAGTGTTGTGCTCTTGAATTTGACTTTGCTCCACACTTCAAACAAATATGCAGACTGTCTCCCCTTGGGCTCACAAGAACAGGGGGATTTTGAAACAAGAATGTTGTCCTGTCCCATTCCCTATGGGCTTCTCTACATGGCACAACATGCAACAGCTGGAACCACAGACTGGGCTGCTTTCTCTGCCACATGCTGTCACTACTTGCTATGTTCTTGCTTTCACACTGGTTGTTTTCTGTTGGTTTTTTTGGTTTTTTGTTTTTTTTTTCTTGCATGCAAAGGGAACAGCTGGAAAAGGCATTTATTCTATGAGTAGGGGAATCATATCAATATTGCATAATCTATCTCCATTTTCAGTAAGTCTTCATTAGATAGCCGTACTGGGATCCCCAGGTGACATATAATAAGGCCCCTCTCCATGACAGAAACATACCCATTAACAAATTTTACATTTTCCTTTCTTCCGTTGCTCACCACAGAAGCAATTTCAGTAAGTAAGAGCCTGATTAAGTCTTTGCAGGACTGGAACTTACACTGTCAAAGGAAGTACTGTCAAGACTAAAGGAATGAGTTACTGGGCATTTTCTGGCTCTGCAAATTAATTTTTCAAATTCAAGTAACTTGACACTTCAAGTACAGACACTATCCTGTTTAGCAGTTGTGACCACAGTCCTGCTGGGTGCCCCTAAATTTGAATCTCTTTGTTACCTAGAGTAGATAAGATACAGCAATGATTGTTCAAACATACTGTATCAGAGACCTTTGCACAGGGTACTGCTACTGCAAAAACAATCACTACCTGCAAAAGCTACTCGCTTTGCCTAGGAAACAGCAGGAGTGTGACATGAGGACTCAACCATGCTAGACAATGCGACTGCCTGGTATCTCAGAAGATAGTGTATTCCATTATTGTACCATATGATCCTAAATACTGTCATAAACTGCTAATAAACTAATGCGTTCATAGTCTATTGATTGGTACTGGGAATACTGTTCTGGGTTAGCCTAGCTCATTTGTAATACTGCATATAAGCAGAATTTCTTGGAGCACACGACATGTAGGAAAAGGAATTCCACACATGCTCTATCTTATCATTGCAGCATTAGCATTACAGTTTCCTTTATAGTGTAATAAAAATATTTTTATTTATAAATTTCCTCACTCTCTTCAAGTATTTGGACACCATACAAAATTCCAGAAACAATTTAATATGCATTAAAAATTGTATTAAAGAACTGCAACCTGAAAGTTTTAATAAAAAACTGATCAAGGGTGTCAGGGGAGAGGGCAAGAGATGTTATTCATATGGGGTCAATAACAATCAAACTGACAACAGTTAAAACGTTTTGAATATTTTTAAGACCAGGAGACAGAGACCGAGGGAGACCTGGAAAGGAAGAGGCATGGTGGGCCCTCCTTGTGAAATGGTTTTGGCTGGAAGCGGGGCAGCAGGGAGAGGAGCAGGCTGCTTCCTGACAGGAGCAAGGGGTCCTCAGTGCGGCGTGGTAGGATGCAACATGCATGGGGGTCTAATTCTTCTCTTCCCACCCGGGCTGGTGCAGGGACACGTGTGCTGCTTCCCCAGGGCTAGGGCTCACCAGGGCCCGGTGCCACTGATTTTTGACCTGGTCAGCGTCCCCCACTGTCAGTCAAGGACAGCCCAGGACACAAGGCAGGACATAAGCAGGAGTGGCCTATCCAGGGGGCTGTTGCTTATCTATCTGATTCACCGCTGAGGAAGAGTTTGGATTCAGGCAGGGTTTATACTGCTCCAAGACTGCGAAATGCAAGGATTGCACCAATTTTACTGTTAGTGGGTCAGACCTTCAGGTTAGCCCAGTCACCGTTCCCAAGGAGCTGGGCATGGTGCAGCAGGGAGCCTGTAAGCAAACCGTTTGTTGTGCTCTGCACAGCTTGCAAGCAGCCGAGAAAGCTGCCTGAAAAGTGCTCTGAATGGAAACACCAGCGACTGAGACATACGGTCATGAAAACACAAACTGATCAGGATGTAGCCCACAGAAACCATGCACAAGGCGTACCTTTTGGAAAGCTTTGCCTTTCTAAGCATGGCTGCTGGACTGAGATATTAACAAACTAAACATTGCTCCTCTGGAGACATTAGGTTGGACTCAGTGAGCTTAAAGGTCTTTTCCAACCTAAACGATTCTGTGATTCTATGATCAGAAGGTAAAATCTGTTGCGTTTTTTTACATGCTTGGAGTTGCTTGCATGGCTACCAACACAAACTGCATTCTGAAGTACAGACAGCCTTCAGTCTGGTCCTGGTTGTCAGCGCCTGTGGACGCCTCAGCTATGTATCTATCATATGTTCATATACAGTAGTTTCATGAAAATAGCATTCTTTCCACACAGTAAAGCATGAGCAAGTAAGTGTGAGCAGTGTTCATGGCACATGGCATCAGCCCTCACCCTCAGATATTATTGATACATACCCTAAATTTGGAAGTTAAGGATGTCTTTTACACCTTCACTAAAATATTCCACAGAAGGGGTAACTGGTCACACAAGAACTGCAAATGTCTTTCCAGATTGTATTCAATAAGTGTAATTGGATATTGCTGGGCTTACCTTGTATTTTAGCATCTAGGGTAGTCCACAGGCAGTAGCATAAGAACATTGTTAAAGAGAAACAGTTTTTTTCCAGGAGGATGGGCATGTGCAGCAGGGGTTTGCAGTGTTGCATGCTGTCAGTCAAAATTTGCTAGCAATGTCATTGAAGGTCGGAGTCCCAATATCTCTGCAATCAAAGCTGACAATGACACATTCACTAGTCAGATGTAAGGAAGGCACTTTCCCCCTTAGTGTCGTGGAGTAATAAGTGAAAAATTAAAACTTTTCTTTCAAATATACTGCACATATTATAACAACGTTGGTTTAGATTTTCTTCACTGAAAGGAGGTAGGAATGATAAAATGGAAAATGACCTGTCATTTTAACTAGTTATGGCATACTGGTTTCCAGTGGTTTCCAAAGATTCATAGCTGTGGAATCAGACCAGAGGAAAAGCAATAACAAGAATTGCAGAACGGAAGTGAAACTAACAGGGGTGACCTGTACATGTCAGGTAGCAAAAGAGGCTCAAAAGAAAATAAGGCATTCTCTGATTTAATCTACTGATGTGAGAATAGAGCTAATATTTTGTTTCTTCAGTTCACTATGTTTGTATTTATGCTAATGTTTTAGTTGGGAGCACAGTGCCTTTCTGAAGCAAGCTTCCGATTTTTCCCACTTACTAAGTTCTGGTTCATCTCATTCAGCAGATAGAGCTAAGCCAGAAGATGTGCTGGCAAAGTGCATGATCAGCTCCAGGCACTGATGGGTGTTAAATCCCTGGGACCAGACTAGAGCCAATCTAACATAAATCCCCTAAAAGGGAAGGAGTGAGGGTGTCAGGTTCTCAGCAGCAGCTACAGAACTGTTCCTATTTCACTGCATCACCTACTGAAGTAGATCGTATCTACTTCAGCTTCCATGAGGCTGCCAGGAGCCAAACCTGGAGGGAGAAGCTTGGGCCAGACCAAGGCAATCCCACCTATAGCGTGATGAGGAACTTGCCCACATGCACATCTTACTGGGGAGGTCCAGGTGCTCAAAGCAACCATGTCACATGGCACAAAACAACATTAAATGTTAATAACATTTTAGCACAATCAAAAGTATAGATAGAATATCCCATTATCAATTCCCAGCCAAGCCAGTTTCCAAAGGGAAGTTTTTAAATGAGATTTTTTTTAAAGCGCTGGGTGCAACCAACTAGTAGGATCTAAAGGCTGCTTAGGTAGTGCTGGATTACAGATGCTACTTCGGTCATTGTACTTGAAGTTCATGCAAATACTAACATAATCAATTTTATGGAACACATGCTCTGTATGTATGTATGACCCAGAAATGTAGCTAAGAATCAGGTGTAAAGCACTTGCTGTTCAATCCCAAACACTGGACTTAGAAACAATTACCTGTGACTGTGTAGCTGAACTGTTTGTGCTACTCCGACAGAAAACGGTAACCATGACCTCTCACAATGCCAGTTTCAAAGTAGCAGTCTCGTCTTGTACTTTTCCCTTAGAACTTCACTCTAATCTTTCACCAAGCCCCCCAGGTCCTCACCCAGGATTCAACATCTTCAGTGCCTCATCTCAGCAACTGCAAGCTGTGCGATGGGCACACGATGGAGAAGCCCGTGCCCTCACTGAGCTTGATGGACCCCCAGAGTCAGCTTTCTTAAAGACCAAAGTCAGCCACAACTGATTTCTTGTTCCCAAGACATGGAGCAATCTTTCTAGGTGTGCACACAACAAAGGGGTGACAGGACCAGAAATTATACAGGGAAAACAGTAAGAGAATAAACAAAAGCAGAGAATGACTTCAGTCTAAAAGAGGGTCAGTAAAAATGAGAGGGAAATGTGGAAAAGAGAAACAAATTACAAAGAAAGAGAAGAGATGAGAGAGAAAGGCATAGAGTGAGCGAGAGTGCCCTGAAAGCATTAATACACCAAAGAAAATCTTATAGCTAAGTTACTTGACTGGGTTCCTTTACTCCATCTGAGTTCCTTTACTGACCCTATACCTACGCAGCTATGTGACTACGGGACAGAGAGTTTTATGCATCCACAAGGGAAGGAAGAAAACAGAGCAAGTATCTTGCAATGGTGAGTTTCACACATCCACTCTGGGACTTTGGCACCCAAATAGAAGTTCAGAAGAGCTGAAATGGTAACATAAAAAACTCACCAGGCAATTTATTATGAAATGATTACATATATTTCGGAAGATGTCACAGAATGTAACTGCATTAATTAAAATGGAAATAATATAGGGCATTTTGCCATATCTTGCAATATAGCAAAGGATTATTTGGAATATGACTCACTGTCATTTGGAATATGACTTCTGTCCCCACTGCCCCAGAAACAGTTGTCAGCTTAAACCTTTTTTTGGTTTTGTTATCAGCTGCAGTCGATTTTGGAAGAACAATTATATTTTTTTAAAAAAGACAAGTAAACACAGTGAGCACTACCCTAAAAAATATTTTGATTTGCTTTTGTGTTCATAAGGCTACTACTACTACCACCACAATGGGGATTTTAGTTTTGCAGCCGAAGTCAAATAATAGGAAGAAGTGCTGCTTATGGGACACTGAATACTGTATGCAACTTCTTTTCTTTCAAGTAAAAATCTTCTGCCTTCCACTAACAGTGTGGGTAGTGGTTGCAAGTACCTTCTAACTTCCAGTACTGTTAACATTCAGAAGGAAGGAGTGCCCTAACAAAATAATGAGTTGGGTTGGAAGAATGTGAGGGTCTCAAAATTAATCCCTATGGGGAATCTTTTTATGTGCTTTCTTGTTTCTAATCCCCTTAGGATTGAAGTCCTCCAGTTCTCCATCTGCAGCAAAAGGGAAGGGACAGAGAAGAGGAAAAAGAAGAGTGCATGGAATATTAAAACACTGAAACAGCAAAAAAAATGGCACCAGTTATGCTATGTGGACGAAAATCTGTGGCAGCACTGCTTGATCTATGACAACAGAAAGGAAGATGGGAAAAGTAACTTCTCATCATCAACAAAGAAGTTCATTAGAACAAGGAAAGCAGCGTGATCCCCTAAGCTGCTTTATCTCTCTCTTTAATTCACTATGAAGTTCTGCTAGAACTCTTTGATGGTGAGGAGCTGAGTACTCTGTGCTTCATCTGCTGCTAAGTATTCAGGATCAACTTTTGAAATCACAGCAGTGTGAGCACTCTTATTTCCAGGGATGTCTGCTTTTATAAATACCATTTTCCTTGTCACCCTTAAACATTCTGCCAGGATTCTGGAAGAGACAAATTCTGTTCTTAGATTAATACAGCAGTTTCTGCTTAGGAAAATGGGAGCTGCATTCACATGTCTGATGGCTCAGTTTGGCTCTTAGCCTGGGAGAGAATTTTTTCTTAGATGATTTTAGAAATCAGTTCCACTGTTTGAACCTGATTTTCTTTACAGCAAAGACAACAAAACCCTCTAAACCAAAAGACCTAATTAGGATGCTGTGTAACTGCTGTAATAATCAGCACAGCTTCTATTTGTTCAGAAAACGAATGTTTACATTGCTATATAGGACTTGCAGTGAGGCAATGTGTGAAGGGTAGTTTCCTGCTGTGCCTGGCACTGTAAAATTGCACATTGCAAAAGAAGGAGCTTCTCCTGAAGAATTTAAGGCTGCAGCAGGTGCCTTGCTCATTTTTTGTTATGTGACCTAAGCCATTAAGGCCTGGGTTACACACAGAGTCATGGAGAGTGTTGTTTGATACTGATTTAATTAAATTGGAGCAGCTTTTGCATGAGAGTATTCATACATTGGTTTAATTTGTGTTGATGAATTTACAGGCATGAACTAAATCTGCATAATCAGTCTTAGGCTGACATAGAAGAGTACAAGCACAAAACCTGCACCAGTTAGCTAAATGGATATAAATTAACCCTGAAGCCCTCTCTTGGCAGAAGGAAGTCTCCTTCTAGAGAGAATCTATTTCTAGAAGAAATACTAAACATCTGCACAGGAAAGCATCCAACCAGTACAGTTCTATTTATTATTTAAGGGTTAACAACATGAGATTTAAAAGATACAAACCCAAAAGTATTCTAAAACTACTCTGTGCTGAAAACTATCTGTTTAAAAAAAATCACACTTTCAAATGCAGATTTTGGAGTTGCAAGTCAGCTCAGACTAACCCTGAAGCAGGAGTTCCCGCAGAGCTGGTAAAGGCTGTGCTCCTCTGCATGCCCCTGCTCCCTGCAGCACCCCCTGCTCATTCCGGCACAGAGCCGGACCCATGCCACACCACCACCTTGGTGCCTCCCCAGGACCAGGACAGAGGGATGCAAAGAGCGAGACCATTCTCTATCCTGGTCGCAGGCACTAAAAAAATCTCAGATGTAATAGGGCAACAGAGTTCTGATCAGGTGCATGCACAAATATTTGAACTTTACAATTAGTAGAGACCCATCCATGACACATAGCTTTTATAGTAATTAAAAATCAGAATCCAATCATACTAATTTCACCAGCAAGACCTGAAAGGACAGGATAAAGTAACAGCAGGAAAAGAATTGAGAGAGGGACTATTACAGTATTTAGATTGTAGGGAAAGATGTAAGTTACAAATAATGAAAGAGAAACATTGTAGAGATCTATAATCTCTGTATGAAGATCAACAACAGGGTTTTGAAATGCCAAAAAATTACACCCATGACAAGGCAATGTCGCAGTGAGAGAGGAAGAATACTGACAAATAATTTGTCAGAAAGGTAAGAAGCATTTGATTATCTCTCCAGCTGGGGCATTGGATATTCTTTTTACTATTGTGGTTTGCAAGGTTGGGCAATTGCTACAAAAAAGTAGCTTCACAACAGTAGTTCAAATGAAAAAAGAAGTTAATTTTGGCTGCACCATGCATTTTATCCTGTGCAGTCATCTTCTGAATTGCTCAAGAGATATTTTATTTCTATGTCAATAGAAAGTTTTTGATAATCATGTGAGTACATTTGGTTGCAACTTCAAGATAAAAGTATTTGTACACCCATCTTGAAAACCTCCCCCTCTCCTTTTTGCTGGATATTTTCAGGTATCTCATCAGAGATCGAGAAGGATGTTCTATGGCAGATCTGAGCAAACATACATTGTTAACAACTTGGCAAACTGAATACTCGGTGTTTAGTCAAAGAGAAAAGATCAACTTGTAGACTTAAAATAACTGGCACATTGTCAAAACAGCACTGTTCGTAGATAGCTGACAAACAGAAAAAGAGCAAATAACTGTACCCCGTAATTTGCTACAAAGTTTGTTTCCTCTAATTTCTAAAGCCTAATAAAACCAACCGCTTCCATATCAAATGTGTCTGATGAACAGCCTTGGAACTGAGGTAATGTAATTTGTTATCTGCCAAATATCGCATATTTGCTGTGAAAATTATGTGGGATTTTTTTTTAAATGAATGTACTTGAAATGTGTTGAATTGAGAATCTTTGGTAGTCTTTTTTATTCACAGAAAAAAACCATATTATCTCAAGCATGTCAGCATGGGCTGTCCACACAGACTTTATAGTGCTTTGGTTTTCAGAAGGTGCAAAACTACTGCTGAGGGCACCAGCCTTCTCATGTGGTGCATTGGCACCCACCACTAGTCTAGTGCAACACCACCAACAAATAATGCAAACAATATAGTGATTAATGCACATGAGAAACTGGATCCAGACACTATTTATTTCATGTAAGCTATCAAACCGTCATGGTAGCAGTCAACTTCTATACTTTGCTAATCTAGGTTTGTGTCAACTGATAAAGTTCCACATCTTAATGCCAATCCTGAAACCTTTTGTTCATCTTTAATGATACTTTAAAAAAAAATAATGGACAGATGGACAAAAAAAGCTGGACAAATACCAGCTTCCTATAGGCAACTTGTCCTTCTTCAACAATACTGCACAAGGAACACTTTCATAGGTAAGATTCACAGCTGGTTGACACATACTCATCTCTGTAGGCTCAAAAAAAGCTGAAGTTGTTTCACTGTAAGGGAAGGGCAGCACCTTCTTTCCAGCTACCTGCTTTACATTTCACTTCTCATGCATGCTTATTTTTCCTTCTAACTTGATATCTTTTTCCTGTATGCTAGCACCTACCCTTCTGTCAGATGGGCTATTGCCTCCCTTTTAGGTGACACAACGTATTCTGCCATAAAAACGTCACAGAAGTATCTGTGTCTGTGTATCACAACCATGTTGGCTAGATCTCTGTTGGGTTTTCTCTTTCTTTCAGCTGCTCATCTGTCACAATATTGTGTCACAAAATTGTGACTAGTGTCACAATACCTTGGAAAACACTAGTAGCCAGGTGGTCAGACTGAAGATACCAAGTTTATTTTATGATCAAACTTGCTTTTGCTGAATATTCTGAACACTTTCTTCCATTTGAGAGAGTTCATGATCTCTGTTCCCTAACTGTTGACATTTACATGCCCTTTCATTCCCAGCCCTCTTTCTGTCATTCATGATTCTGATTCCAGAATGACTTACTACCATTTGTCTTTCATTCCTGCACATTCCATTTAGGAATGACAACTTTTATGTTGTTATCTGGATTCCTCTAGCTTTTACATTCCTCCAAACCCTTATTCAGCTTTGCCAGTTCTTTACATGGAGTAGCAACTCAGCAGTGCAGCTACTTCTGCCCCCAGCCCCAACTCCCTCAATAACCAAGGGTGTGCGCTCCCCCACTTGTCCCAGGGCCTGTCACAGGAGGGCATCAATCGGAGGCTGATCTTGCAGTGGGCTGGGGTCAGGCCTCACGTTCTGCCTGTGGGCTGGGGGGAAGGCTTGGCCCATTGGGAGCTGTAACAGGAACATTCAGCGATGCTAAAAGCTGGAGCTGCTGTTCTTGCTATAGACGGTGTCCTAAAGTAATGATGAGTCCTAATGATGAGTCCTGCCTTCTCCACCCCCTCACAAAAGGTACTTGGGAAAATCTGTCCCCTTCTTCAGGCTGCCCTGTCTCCACAGAAGTATCTAAGATGGTTTTAAAGAGAGCCACTGAACATGGGTGAATGCCACCCAGAGCAGCAGACGATGGAGTCACTAGTGGAAGAAGAGTCCTTTCATTTAAGTACAAATTTTAATCTATGGCTGGGGCAAATGGAGGGTGAAAATGCATTAGGTAAGGTTACAAGTTTGCTTGACTCCGCTAATCAATAACTAAGTAAAGGAGATTCTCTAACCATGGAGAAAACATATTTATTCACTTGCAAAGGAATTAGGAGGTGCTTCCAATGATGCTTTGTATACAAATGTCTTTGGACCCTGTTCAAATAATGTTCTTTATATTAAATGGACCACTGATAATCTCAGTATGGTAGCTGATGACAGCCTTCTCAGTGCTTAGTTAAAACAGAGCAGATATGCCTAAGAGTAAATAAGCTGAACTGCACAGAGCATACTTCTGCAACTGTTCTCAGGTAGTTTTTTCTGCACAGCTCATTAGCTATCTAGCTCTGCAAAATGCAGGCTTTCTTTGTTCCCATTATAGTTTTAATTGAGAGCTTATGACACAGCACCGTTCAGGGAAAGATTTCAACAGCCGCATGCATGGTTGCAGGACAGTGGGGTATTTTTTTTACCCTTACAAAATCTATTTCTTTGTATTTTTATTTTTTGTACTTTTGATACACAACTCTCCAAGGCCTTAATATCTTAATGTCCCTTTTACAGAGCAGGAGAATCAGTCAAAGACTAAGTAATCTGCCTAAGATCACAGAGGAACGTTGTGGCAGCATCACACTGAGACCTGAGGTCTCCAGAATCCTATTACTATGCTCTAACCCCAAGACCATCCTGCCTTTCTTAAAAGCTTTACTATTACATTCAAGCATACAGAGACCCAGATGGAAACAAAACCAGAAGGCATAAACAAACTCAGCATGCCAGCGACTGCACCTTCTTTGAAACAAAAGAAGAGCAAACATATAAAGTCAGATCAGTTTGAACTAAATTTGGACAGGACATTCTAATGTAATGCATTTATATCCATTTTACAACTACTAGTTCATTAGTCAGTAGAATAAAATATTCCTGAAAACATAGATGAGCACTCTTTAATAGTCTGTGGTGCGTGATTCTCTTCTGTGAGCACTATTTTGAATGTGATCTATGTCCATAATTTTATAGGTAAAATCTGCTGGAAATAAGAGTAACTTTTTTCCTTAAAGATATTCTCTCTTTCCCTGTGGTAAGTCTGCCAGTCACCAAAGACCTGATAAAAGGGCAAAAGCAAAGGTCACTGACATCAGAAGTTACATGGTCATGCAGCAGAAATGGTTCTGGAAACACATGAAGTTATTCTCTATCTTGTCATCAGTGTCACAGACAGACATTGCAAAAACTAACCATGCTGTTCAGAAGGACTCTGGCAACACAAGATGCTCCTGCATGTTGGGGAACTCTCCTGTTCATTTTATGGACAGATAAAGAACATATGTGAGCTCTTCTGCTATGGTGCAGACACATTATTGTAATTCCACGCCTTCCTGATTTATGCTCTCAGGCCATTCTTTCTGTTGGTCTGTATCGCCGGAGTCAGTTCACTAATGTGACTTTATGTCACCTGAAACCCCCGTTATCAGTGGAAGCAGGAGGATGTAAAGTATTTCCCCATGTGTGGGACAGTGGGAAGTTAGGTAAGAAACAGCTGAAGATAAAAAAGCATCACTATGAGATAAAAGAGAGCCTCTGGGGAAGCTCACAACACCTTTGCTTGAGTACTCTGGAAAATTTCCTCCTACTTCCAAATGTCCAGAATAGTATGGAAAGTCCAAAGTCCAGCTGAGGCATTTCACAGTGTAATCAAGTAATGACCTCAGAATATTGTTAGAGATTGGTTTATATACACCTGCTATGCTAAGTTATTTATCATGCCCAGAAGGCTCTGCATTACTTTCTACCTTTCATCATAATTCATCCTCTGTTGCAGGTGACTATTGTGAAAGAAAGAAGAAAAGGTTCTCAGACCAACTAAACCAGTTGCCAACTCCTTGGTCTGGAGCTGCACTTACAGGAGCAGGGTTTGTTACAAGGGCTTTGAGCTGAGAACTATAGTCCTGGTATTCCACATGCTAAAAGCAGAAAGCACAGTTCATGCCTTGAATGTTTCATATTTGAGGCTGTTCTTACATTGAGGGTAGTAAGAGAAATTGAAGTTTGAGCTTCAGATCATAATATGAATGGTAGCTTATTTCAGGGAATTATGTTTTTGTGTGCCTAATATGTGTTCTGTTCTCTGGAATTGAAGGTAGGGCATTTTGAGATGTTATTGTACTGCTAAGTGCAATAAAAGCTGCAGAGCAAGTAGCTAAATACCCCGAGGAAAGCAAACACATGGCTAATGACACACAGCAACTGCTCTACTTTGAGGATTTACTCAAACAAACCAAACAAACGGACAAACGGTTAAAACCAGAAGCAGTGTTTATGACAGTGAGGAGCCTGATCAGCTTCAAATGCATCTTATTCTGTCACATTTACCTAAAAGAGCATTTCTGACTCATGAAAGGTACCTCATCAACTTAACTGGGAACACGGAGGGAAATAAAAAATACTGTCTTAAAAAAGGGTTTGTTCCTGCGCGTGTAATGTGGTGCCTGTGAAAAGACCAAAGCAAAGGGTAAATAGTGTCTCTCAGTGTTTTTTTCTACATTGTAGTTTACCACCTTGCATTTGTTTCAAGGTTTACCAGGGGTTTGAATTAAATCCATCCAAACGAAGACTTGATATTCAAGGCTGCCCCTCGGCAAAGAGGGGTTTTGCATTCATTAATATTGCCTTGGGATGAAGGAAGAAACAGGAGAGCCCTGATTGACCTTAGACATTTATAAAGGTAATCTAATTTGTGCTCGTTTGTTACTTTTTCATTAAAGCCACTCGTGGAATGTTTCTTATCATGAGTTGTGCTTCCCTTGAGAAAAGTTTTAACGAATAGACCAAATCCAGCACAGAGCTGGCCCAGTAACTGCACTCCTCAAAGTGATGTGGAAATGCAGGCTTGAAGAAATCTGTAATCTGACCTGCAAAATTAGGAAGATAAAGTCAGAACCAGGAAAGTCTACAGTCAAATGAGTCAACCTGTAGCCAGTATATGGCTCATACTGCATTCACATACAAGTGACTATGGCTTATGAAGGACAGACTGAATATATTTTGTTCATGCAGGTCAGCTGCTCGTTTTGCAGCTGGCACTTATTAACAACACTGTCGGTTTGCATATACACAGAGCAAAGAGCAGTAAATCTGGCCCTTAGTACTGAAGCTTTCTCACAGCCATACAGTTGACACAATTCTAGAAAGCCCCTGCCCAAGAAACAGGTGATGCTAATGACGAAAATAAATGTTGCAGTTCTCAGAAACGTTACCACTACTCGGCAGGAACTTTCTTTGTTTCCCTGACTTAAAGTATATTTGTTATACCACAGATTAACTGCATCCATTTAGGGAAGAAAAGATCTTGAATCATTGTTTCATCTTAGGAACCACAGGTGATGTTGTACATAGTCTGTTTACAACCTCAGGGGTTAGTGAAAACGAAACCAAACTAAGAAAACGCAGACCATTGACCAGAACAAGACCTGCCAACATTTCCTTCTTTAATCTCTTAACCAAACAATATGACACATGACAGCACAATGGTGAGGATGAGGTTTCACAGCCTGCTGAGAATGCCAATTTTTGGTTAAAAAGAAAAAAAGAATATTTTGCTTATCTGATTTACATACTGCACATTAAATAAGCCCTGCAAGGTACCATGCTTCAAAACTGACTTATTTTTAAAGAAATGTAGATTAATAATCCTCCTTGCTTAAAAAATGAGCTTCAATATTTGTGCGAATCGTAGAGTGAAAAAAATCAATGTGCTATCGACTGCTGGGGATGATCACATTCATTTTGCCCTTTGTGGTTGGTGAAATCCATGCTGCAATTACAGAGACAGGCTGGCAGCAAAGAGCCTCAGTTGGGCTTTCAGCTCCACATTAATCCAAAACTCACCATTTTAATGCAGATATAGATTGCCACGAGTCAATAGCTGACTACTTGAATTGTGAAGTAGCAGTTCCATGCTATATTGGCAGCACTGGCTGTTACAGTACCTTCAAGTATTTTGAAATTTCAAAGCGTTACTCCATGAAAGTGAAGAGCGTAACTGACACCACATCAGAAGGGGACTGCAGTGTTAATGCTATTATCATAAATGGGGGAATCTAGAATAAAGACATAATACTACAAATAATCTTTAAGTAGATCAAAAGTAGACTTTTCATGGGACAAAATGTGTACGTACCCTTGCTCATGTTTAATGACCTAATGCATTATCCCATAAAGTATCCCAAATGTTGAATTTTACAATGTAGTTCCCAATTCTCTCTCATTTACACTGTTCCAAGCACAGATGACTTCACCAGAGTCAGAGGGATCCCTCTGCATTTATAATCTGGCAAGTGAGGTCAGAATTTGGCTTTCAGTAGCAATTTCCTCTCTGGCAATCTATTTGTAACCAAGAACTGAATTCTGCCACTAAATCAGTGTGAAGAATTGGGGAATCTACTAAGCGCTCAGCATCTCTGTTATAGCACATTAGGTGCAGGGTGAACTTGGAACTCTGTTTTATGTACAGCATCTATATTCTTGTATACCTTTATGACACTGACCTCCTTTTACCATATCCTCACAAAATGGTGAAACATGCACTAGCAGATCCATACACGCAGAGTGTTACAGCTGTCATTTATGGTGCACGAAGCAAACTCAATTCAAAACCTACTGAGTTCCATGGAAATGCTTCCATTGATTTCACTGAACTACGCATGTGTGACTGCAGACAACTTTAGTGCACAGGCAGACACCAAACCTGTGCTCAGGAGGAGCTGGCTGCTGATGTGCCAGGGTTAGATCTCGGAGCACAGAGGCTGTGCCGCACTGCCAAGCTCTGTCTTCTCTGTCCTGCAGCATGTCTGCACATCCAAGAGTCACTGTGTAATTTATGACTGTTTATTCTGTTCATTTCAGAACTGATCAAATATTAACAAACTTCCTAGCTACTGCATGGTGGTGGCATTTGGGGACATACTCTTTCAGGTTTGATGTTGATCACCTTTACCTCATTCATGCACATATCCATTTTCTGTGCTACAGGCAGGAACACAAGAGGAGTACGCTGGGGTGGAGCAACAAACTCTGCTTTGTCAGATGCAGAACAATGTGCACAGTCATTTTTATTACCAGGGTAACCTATGAACTCAGTAAAGTCTATTAGCACATGTAATACTATCAATAATAAAATAGGTAAATACAGGGAGTAGACCTAGATATTTTGATACAAGATCAGATACGTACAATCAAAAGCAGCCATTTTCCTTTTTTCATGTCTGAAATATAGACCCATTTGATGTTGGTAAGCCTTCATGTGGTTTTAGACGCTTAATGATGAGTCTTGAGCAGACTATACACCTATAGGGCTTTGTGGAGGATTTCTAACAGAAAAAGGATTCACACTGGTGTTACATATTGGTATTCTGTGTAGCTTTTCATAACACGCCTAATACACCTTAATGGTCTACCTTAAAAACATTATGAGATTGGAGCAAGAATCTTAACTTTCCCTGCAGAAGAAAAATACTGGTTCTCACAGCTGTTCTGTAGCTGATGGGCTCTTATACCTGAAAGCCTCATTAAGTTCAAAATTTGATATAATGTAGAAATGAAGATATAAATATCTCAGTTATAAACAGACTCATGTTATATGTAGGATGAAACCACCACATCATTGCAGGTTTTTGGTTGCTTAGAAGGATAGAAACGAGCTTTCAAATGTTTTAATTTTGGTTTCCTGAACCATTAAATATAAGGTTTCCAAAAGATTAGAATTTATCTCGATCATAATAGATAACGTAACAGTAATTCCATTAGTAGCAAGAATCAGTATAACTGTGACACAGGTTTCACTGAACTTGATGAGAGGGAAGGACGTGCATTTGCATGGAGGGGCTAAGGGTCTTCCGTAGGAAGACTTCTGCAAGCTGAAACTGCACAAATTATTAAGGTTTTCAGAATTGGGTCCTCTCCCGGTGAAACTGCTGTGATCTAAAATGCCAGATAGAAAGAGCTCACAGCCACAACCATTCAACATCAGTTAGAATATTAATGAGTAAATGGAAAAAGTGCTTCAAACCAACAGGAAGAGTTTTTCACCTTGACCTTGCTACCTGAGTAGTTTTCATTAATTATGAGGAACTGGGCTTATAGCAGAGTGGATAATGATAGCCATTATGTGGAGACCATAAAATTAGTCCCTGTTTTTACAGCCTGTAAAAACAAACTACAAAGTCTGTCCCAAGAAGCTTGTAATCTTAATAATAGAAAGCACAGACAATAGGAATAAGGTGTTGAATGCACATCCCAACCACGTTCTAGCACCAAAGAGTGGTTACCTGTAGAAGCTTTGAGGGAGGTGTGAGGTCCGTCGTGATGGTGTAAGTTAAGTGGGGAAACCATGCTGAGTGGAGAGAACTGGACCTGACTCACGACTCACGTAGTGCCAAAGCAGCGATCAGGGAAGAGAGCAGAAAATACCTGAACGGAACCAAGCCCAGGGCACTGATGCTCTGGCTCCTTTGAGCTTCTGACTGATTCCTCTCTGCATTTTTTTTTTCCCCCTGAGGACTATTTCACAGCTGTTGGTTCAGTTTTCCCCAGTGCAGCTGAGCCCCGTCCCTGTTTCAGTTTTCCCCAATGCAGCTGAGCCCCTTTCCCTTCTCTGGAGGTGCCCATCCCTCTTGGAGGGCACCAGCCTGTTTCCCTCTGGCCTCTCCCAGGGACAAGCCCCAGGAAGGCACCCACAGAGCTTCTTCCTCCCGTACTCAGTTTCCCCTTATTTTCACTCTGCTCATATTGCTTCAGCTATCATGTTTTCAGACCATCTAGCTTGAGGTTGATTTTAAGACACATAGTGAAACTTTGTGCTCCAAGAAAGGTAATTTTGAACAGTTCAGGAGAAGTAAGCCTGCCTTTAACAATCTCCACCTGGAATAAGAAAAACTTAATAAATTCTTCATGTTTACTGCATTTACACAAGGCCCCAGACTATGGATTAACTTTTTATTACTCCTTGTTGTAAGTTTTTTTCCCCTCTATTATTAGTTTTTTTAACAAAACAGTGGCAAGGGGAGAAAAGTGTTATCTTCCCTGTGGACATTTACAGGCTTTTAAATGAAAGATTGGTTACAGATTTGTACTCTGTGGAAGCATGAAATACATAGCTGGTGTGCCCCATATCTCAACAGAAGAACTTTTCTAATCATCTGGCAAAAGATATTCAACAGAATTAGGTAAATCTCTGAGAGTTTGGAGTAGCTGCTTTACTGCTGAAAAAATACCAAAGAATGAATACACACAAACACAAATACATTTTCCTACACAGGAGGTCCCATGCACTTTTTCATAGCCAAACCGTAGGCAGTGGCTTTTTATTCACTCCTTTTAGCTGCAAAAATCTATTCTCTCTCCAGCAGTGAGTGGAATTTTCCAGCGCTGCTTAATGTTGAAATAATGAACTTTGGCAAACTAAATCAGCTGAGAGCAATCTCTAAATAGGAGAACCTGTAGCTTAGGTGGCATTTGGTGTCATTGCATCATGGGAGCTGAGCTGTCCTTAGACCACTGAGTACAGAGCAATAAATCCTGCTGGACTCAAGGGTCATAATCTAGTTTCTCTACCGCTTCCTCCTTTATCCTGTTTTCATCACTCAGTGCTATCATTTCGTGTTCTGCCTCTCTCCACATAATATCCTATGGCTCACTATAACATTGCAGGCAGTGGTCTTCTCCAGTGGAAAGATGTGATATTTTCTAAACCAAACAAAATTCCTTAGCAACATATAGTAGTATCTGCATTCCAAGAACACACAGAATTAACTGGTTCAGCATAGACTAATCACAAAAGAGAATAATTTTCTATTTCATGTGTCTCTGAGATCATTACGAAGAAGTCTGCAGAAAGAGGAAGTACAATGCAGCAGGGGCTCCCAGAAATGCCCAGAAATGCAAAGCTTATCTCAGGGAGAAGTCAACTGACATGCAACCAGCTGAGCATTTCAAAGACAACAGAAATAAAATCAGCCAGGAAAAATAGAGTTAAGGGAAGGAAACTACAACAATTTCTATCCACTGTTTTAGAATCACAAGATTAATGAGCTGACTGAATTCACATAGCTTACATGTTGCTGCCCAAGCAAGAGGAGTTACAAAAGGACATAGTGTTATGAACTGGAAAGTCAGTTCCTCTTTATGCCACATCAGAAGTTTTGGAAGCTGAGAATCTAGGTGCTAAGCTTCCTACTACTATTTCTCATTCCATTGATTATTTCCACCTGAACATATGCATCAGAAAAAATTAACCAACCAAATGCACAGGAAAAAACCCCAACACCTTAAATGCCTCAAAAGGAATTGCCTGAGGTTTGAAATAGAGTGGACTTGTAAGAAGTGCCAAAATTTATCACTGAACTGAGAAAAACACCCGAATTAATGATCAGACTTGCTGGTTCACATCAAAAGAGGTGGCACCTTGTTCAGCAGCACTTTAGCCCACAAGAGTATCAGGGTATACAGTGACAGCAGAGGTAAAGGAAACATTACCTCCATGGTACCTTCTCTCATTGTGCTTGATCCTCCTTCAAATCTCAATGTATTGATCCAGCCCCGTTATTCAACAAGCATTGTGACATGTCCAGGTGGAGCTCTAGCACCCAAACCATGGGACCATGTTTCTTGGCTCACTGACACATGATGATCATGCAGGTGGAAGACAACAGATGTGGTCAGCAGCTGGAAGGGCTGCAGAAAGTCTTCCTGAATGGAATTGAATGTCTAATTACAAAGTAAATTCATGCAGTCTTTTAATTTATACTTAAGTATGGCCAACACAAAAGACTGGATAGTACAAAGTGCACAGCATCAGTCTTAGAGATTATCTTCATCTGATTAATGCACGTATTTTAATCTAGGTGCTTCTTGCTATTTTGTCTAAGATTAATATTTTCAGAGCTGATTGACCTGCAGTTTTATAAGTATCTGTCACCAAGTTATTAAACACATCACTACAGCATTAAAATACATTCCATACACTGACTATCCATAACATTCCCATGTTAAATCTGAAGGTTTTTTATTCCCTTAAAAGCACTTAATGGCTCCAGCCCTGCACACTTGATAGAAGTCACCATTTACCCTCAGCCATTCTCCAGACTCAGAACTGGCAGCCTCCTGGAGGCCATCTCTAGTCTGGAGAGAGCTTAGGGCAACAAATTCCTGTGTTCATGCCTGTTCATAAGTCTCTGACAAAGCATTTAGGACTAAAAATATGGGCATTTACCACTATTTATTGTTTATGCATGGTCCTAGGCAGCAAAGTTTGGCTGAATTTCTCTGGATTCTGGAAAATGGGGATTCAAGGTCTCATTTCAGTCACTCACAAATCAGTACTCCCAAACAAAGGGGAAGCCTAAGAGACATGAATTTATGCCTTATTCTTCACTCACAGGCAATAGGAAACAAGGAAGAAACACTTCAATTCCCTTCAAGCATTAAACATTTTGCATGGAAATAGCTATTGCTCTAGGCTACAACACTCCTTAGTCCTGAGATCCAAAGGAAGAATGGAAACAAGGAAGCTGTGGTCACCAGCTCAGCCAGGAGAAGCAGTTTCAGCACTCATCCTTGCTCCCTGGGAGCACAGAAACTTAGTAAAACCTGATCCCAAATTGTAAAGCTTTTGCTGCCAACCCTGATCCTGCCCTGTGACTTGAGCAGTGCAAGGCACAAAGTCGTTCCTGGATTTGCATAAGCAATGGACATTAAAATGGCAAAAGTATCTGCATACGTTGTCCAAGCAGAGACCAGCTCAAGTTTTGAAAACCAAGCCTTGTGTTCAACAAAGTGCTGCTCTTCCAATAGAACAATGAAGTGAAACCTAACTCAAATAAACTGCACCCCTTAGATGTTTACATGTTTTAAATATTATGCCTTAACAATTCAGGAATCTAAAGTAGAAAGTTTTTTAATATATCAGTCTACAAACAAACCTTAACATTTACCGAGAATTGTTAAATATAAAAAAATTCTTTCATCAGACTTAAGTAGATTCACACTTTACAGTACCTTCATTACAAAAGTTAAAAATGCACTGGGCATTGAAAAAAATGGCAGTATCACAATACTCATAATTCAATTGCCACTGAGCCTCTTAATGTGATGATAAGTTGCATCATTAGAAAAAGTTTTTGCTTCTTAAATGAGGTGTGAGGAAAGGGGAAGTGCAGAGATAAGTAATTATATTTCTAACAGAGAATATAAAACAAGTTAAATGCATCTGCACTAGAACTCAATATGAAATAGTTTTCCCACCTTATGAACATTTTCAATATTGCAGATCTCCTTTGCATCCTAAATCAAAATGAAACACTGTAAAAGTTTTCTGAACCAAAAACTTAAGAAAAATGTCAGCTTATGCCAATCAGAATATATTGCTTTCATATGTTCAAAATGCCATCATTTTGCTTTTACACTTTTTCTTTTGACTCATGTTTGTTATCAATAACATTTCCAAACAAAATGTAATGAAACTAAAGTTTTAGAAAATGATGCAAAATCCTCTACGAACAATTTCTAACTTACTTTTCAAAACTTTTTACAAATGGAAATGTCATTAAAGGTACCCTGTTCCAGCAAATTATTTCACACTTGACAAATCCACACATTTTGGAAAAAATAGATTTTGTCAAGTTCTTTTCAGTCAGCTCTCTCTGATATCAATATCTCAAGTCTGTGAAACATCAGACTGCGTGAAGCTATTACAAAAACTGAATGTGTAAATAATTATCTCCATCTAAATTACTTCATACTTTTTCACACAAGAAACATAAATGCAACAATAGATCAATCTGACTGTAAATATCTAAATATGTCCTTTAAAAGCCAAAGGAATGTCAGATACAATTTATTTTCAGCCAGTGCAAACTGAGACATTAAGTGGCAATTCTACTTCCATTAGCTAAATCTGGCAAATATGCAACTGTTTAAAGGCATTGTCAATAGCCATTGCACAATTAAGTATTTGTACTGATGCCTTATTAAATTACCCTTTTCAAGTAGGCATAATAAACTAGGAGTTCACTGTACAGATTTTCATGGTGAAAGTCCAGATCACAGGAAAATTTATTTAAAGAGAATGCTGTCCACTGAGTAATGAAGTAAATGTCAAATGTTTTTGGGCAAATAAATCCAAGTTGTCTTAAAACTTTTTTGGCAGATAAAGCTGAACACAACACTGGTAATAAAAAGCCTTCAGATTAAAGATTTTGATTTACAGAGTTCCCAGGTAAACTTTCAAATGCGCTGCATATCCAGCAGCAAACTCTGCCTGGTGGGGAGTGGACTTCATTACCACGGGCAGTCAAAATAAGCAAGACAGTCAGAGCTAATAACTTGGATGTTCATTCAAAGTACCCTTGGCCTCTGTTGGTTTAATTATAACTTATGCTACAGCGCCCTGGGAAGAGCCGCCGTGGGTGCTGCCCACCTCCAGGCGCGGGAAGAGGTGTTGGGACCGGCTGCTGTGTGCACACCCTGATGCCTCCCACCCAGCTCAGCATGCCACCTGGGACGGAAAGCAATGTAAAATTGGTTTTCTCCAGTTAATTACTACTCCCCAGTGGCAAGGCACGTCTTTGAGCATCAGTGTTCCTTAGCGTGGGCCATCCCGGCAGTCCCCGGAGGCTCTTTTCCCCAGCCCTCCTCTGCTCAGCTCCGCCGCAGAGGTGCGGGAGAGGCAGGCGAGGGAGGCAAATCCTGCTCCTTGTTTCAGGGCACACAGCCGTGACAAAGAAAGCCTCAGCGTAGGAGCAAGTGCCCCCACACTAGGCAGCTGCTTGCCACCACCTAACTCTTTGTGGCTGTCAGGATCAAGGCTAGTGCCAACAAGAGTCCAGACTACGGGGGTGTTTCACCCCACCCCCTGGAACCGTGCCTTTTTTTCCAATGATTTGTCCTGCTTGCTATCCCACCCAGGCAGCGCTGGCTTTACCTGTGTGCTAGATTTTCAGAGATTCCTCTTGCAACCTTTCTTTTTTAGCATCGCAGTCAGGTACCAAAAGGTGTGGAGAATTACCCTCAGACCCTTATCTTTGTGCCAGCTTACCACTGTTGAAATGGAACAGTGATGGCCACAGATTGACAAGATGCTGCCTATTGGGAAACTGGAATTTTGTCTTTCCAGACCTCTTCCAGCGCTGGGCTGCTGATTTCTTTACACACTACGTAAGCTAGCCAGGCATGCATCCTTCCAAGGTTCAGCTGTGTGCCTGCCTTGAACTGACCTCAGAGGAAGACAGGCATTGACATTTGCTAGCAGATTTTGGACTGTCGCAAGACAAAGGCTTTATTTTAAATGCAACATCAAACCACTTCCAATATTTATAATTTCCTCAGATATATTATATACTCTAAATATTTTCTCACTGAATGTACAAGGATTTTCTTCTCTTCATAGCTTTATTGCATTATTAGTTTCAGCCTGATGCTTTTAAGAACAGTAAAGTTGCAACGTCCAAACTGTTATACATAGGGTTGTGAATTTATTCTTTTAAATTATAACTTAGTATATTTAGTCAGTTTGTTTTATATCAAGCATTTATTTAAGTGGTTTTCATTGTATTGACATTTTATAATGTCCTCCTAATATTCTTATTATTGATTTTAATACTGCAATGGTATTATTCACGGTGACACCTATTGGAAAGCAAGCTTCAATTATATCAATAGATGCTATTATTATAACATTGATAACATTAATATTTGATAGCGGCATAAAATGTGATGTATTGGCAATTAACTCATTAATGTAGATATCATTAACCAAAAATGTCAGAGTTGTTTTAAAGATTTTTCCGTTGTTTTCTTTTAACAAATTCTCTAATCACTGGCTCAGTTTTGGATTTTCTAGTATGTATTAGGCACAAAAGTTTTTCTGCAAACTAAATAACAGCATCCCTTTTAAATAAGAAAAGATGGGCTTTTATGGCTTGTAAGATACTGTGAGTCTTGAATCTACAGCATTAGTAATAGGTACAGAACACGAAACTCCAGCACAGAATATTCAAAAATAAAAGATTTACCAAAACATAACCGTGCCTTTTTGCTTGTTGCTTAGCAACCAGAATTGATCTAGCAAAAAGTCACCTGACTGAGGAATTGCTGGTGGCAATATTACTCCATCATTTTTCTTTTTCACACTAAACTGATGAAGGTTCTATCAGAAACAGCTATTAATTGTTTCTTTCTTTTCTCTCTAGCTCCTTAATTATACAGTAGAAACGTTTCTGTTGCTGTTACTGAAAGGGAGAGCACAATGTAAAGCTTAAAAAATTAACAGACATTCAAATACATCTAGATCTAAAAGATTGAACGTTGCAAGCTGCAACTCACTGTCAACTCTGCTATCCCAAAATAACAAATGCAGTGAACTGTTCATATAGCAACAGAATAACCATTTTTACCACACCTGCACTGATGGACAATTTGCAAGAATCTTTTAGAAACCACAGACTAAGAATACTTGTTGTTTTGATGACTCAGTTGGAATTCACCGCCACATTTGTCTTGCTTTCATCATTTCTAAACATTAGCATTTTCATCTGTTGACTGAAAGCACTTCTGGTCCTCTATAACATATATATAAAACACTTTTGATCTTTTAAAATCCTCCTGTCAACCTGGAATCACACAGCCTCTTACATTACCTTGTTCTTGTCCTTAATGGTGACCTAGAGTGAACTCTGCACTCCCTACTTTCAGATGTTCAGCATCCCTCCTTTGTTAAAAGCTGCTGATCAAAAAGGAACATTGTGTTCACTGTGTTTCCCTCTATAGCCCCTCACAATCATTTACAGGATTCACACTAAAATACACAGGGTATGGACAGTGGCAATTTCATTTAACCACATACTGTATTTTTGTTTTGCTTTCTACAATACTCAATTCCTTAAGTAAATAAGAACAGGGAACGCATCTTTGTACTCATACACTTGGCCCATCATGAGCAGCCAAATATAACATTGAGTCCAGGAGAGGCGAAAGATTAATCCGCAAACACCTAAATTGACTTTTTACCTTTTTTTCTTTGAAATGAACGCTCTATACAAGCTCAGATGACATTTGTCCTTTTAAGAAGTGAAAAAATGTTACCTAAATGGAGCATATATCCAGTTTCACTTTTCCTCTGTATCATATTCAGATCTGGTAGATGGGATTTGATGCTGTTTCCCATAATGCCTCCATGGCTTTTTCTGTAAAAGCTTAACAAGGACACAGCATCAGAGAGTCTTTAGTGGCTAATACCCGACCCCTTTCTCTCACATTACAGCTCCAAGTGACCATTTTCATGCCAAAAGGTCACCAACATCCCCATC
Organism: Microhierax caerulescens; assembly: GCA_035590215.1. NCBI lineage: Eukaryota > Metazoa > Chordata > Aves > Falconiformes > Falconidae > Microhierax > Microhierax caerulescens. Next base: position 17,285,392 of record JAVJGJ010000060.1, read on the forward strand.
CCCATGGAACCAATGTGCATCAACCTTCTAACCTTTGCCACCGAGAGATGATAGCTATTTGGGCTGCAATTCCTTCATTACAGATGGTCCATATTTTATATTTAGTGTGGGAGGTCAAATTTAGGAAAGCAATTTCTCTTAAAGCTAAGAGTTCCAATAATCCAAGATCTTCTATTGGCTTATGGGTGAGTGGACAGTAATGGGTTTATGGGCAGCTCTGGAGTTTTTTTCTTCACTGGGGAGGGAATTCCGGCAATCTAAATTTTTAGGATTGGGTGGCTACTACTGTTTATTATTCAATGAGCTCTTATTAGATTGTATCTAACACACACTACAGCAGACAGGGAGTATCCTTATAAGCAGGCTCGCAGGCTGGATCAATATCTCAAGGCATTTATAATCTTCTTGAAACAGATCAAACAATGCTATTTTTTAATTCTGTTTTTAAAGCTTATATGTGGTCATGCAGTTTTGTTGGTGACAAAAGCATTCATCCATTATCATCATTAATCACAATGGTTAATCTACTGTTAAAGCACCTTGCATCTTAATACAGAGAGTGCTTTCAGCGGAAATAACCTAAAATTTCACGGCAGATCAGAGAAGGATTGAGCAAATCCCAAAACCAACAATAAAATTCAAAAGATCAAACTCCAAAATGCTTGTTAAAAGATATCTGCTCTACATTAAGGAGGAACATTTTGATTCCATTTGGTATCCATTTTCGTAAAATGGAACAATTATGATAGCCCAAACACTGCAAATATTTATGCACATGCTTAAATTCATACAGCAAGCCCCAAGCCAGCAAAGCATTTGCGGACCCTGTTACACCCAGCTCTGCTCAGGCCAGCGTTCAGGCATGTGCTTTACTTGCTGGTAAATGGCAGATCCACGTGTTTGGGGTGCAAGGTAGGAGTTTATCACCCATGATGCTGTTGAATGATTCTAGTTCTTGAAGGCCAATGCAGTCTACGGCTAAAAATCTCTCTTAACCCCACAGAACCACTTCAAGACACAAAAGCAGTTTTGAAGCTGACTGTGAATAAGCAATTTAAGTGCAATTTGCTGTCTGTATGATCATGTTCTCTACTGACCACAAATATTCACAGTAGTGCTAGGGAAACTGAATTCATCCAAGAGAGCATCGACCAAAGCTCCCTGTGAAAAACAAAGCTTGCTACAATCGGGGAGCAGAAACAATATTGGGTCAGTGCAACAGGAAGAACAAGGAACATGTTCTTCCTATGGCTTCTGGCTGCTGTGCAAAGCATCCTTACTTAAATCCGTACCCTTTACATGGTTTAGACCAGTATTTTTTAAGTTTCCAGCTTTCTCCTTTACTAACAAATCCACATATTAGAAAAGGAGATCTTTAGGCAGACACTGCAAACAAGAAACATTGTTTGTGATGAACACCCTGGCCCAAGACAAGATCACAACTGATTTCTGAAAGTAAATTTCTCAAAAGTTTATTTGCACCTACATTTAGTCTTTACCACTTGCTGAAACCTACACACAAGATTTCAAACGAGCCTGACTGATTCACTGATGAGCTGGCCATAGCCACCTGCCGACCAGGCGCTTTGCTGGGAACACACAGCCCCCCCCTGCCGTGGGGTGCCTGTCACCCCCTCCTCACCTCGCACTGTGAAGGGACTAAATACAGTGCAGATCAGCAGGCACAGAGGGTTTGGGGAGAAGCAAAAGCCAAACTTCTACATGCATTTAAGTGTTAAAAGATACAGCATTAATGCTAGTGAGGTTTTAAAATAGCACCTAACCTCCAGTGCCAGGCACCTGGGCAGCAGAGAGTATCCGCAGACTCAGCAGAACCCTCTTTGTATGAGAGAGGTGGCAAATGGGGAGCATATGCTAAACACCTTCTCACGACAAGCAAAAGCTGCAAGGAGCTTGTGCCACATGTTTGCCTTGAGAGTGCCTGGAAACATCTGTGTATTCAAACTGGACATTTGGAGAGCATGGAGCGGGGACTGGTGGTGACAATGGCCACCATTATTGATTCTGGAAATAACACCGGGCTGATCTGACCCTTGATATAATCCCACTCTGATCAATAGGGTATCAGGATTTTTTAAAAGGTGAGCTTGGCCGGCTTCACACTGCATTTCTGTAGTGGTGCAAAGGGAGTCAGTTTCTTTGGTGTCTTTTAAAACATCTTCCGTCACCCTTTTTCCCAAGTAAAACTGTGCCTGCACAAAGCTGCCATCGTGTAAATGAAAGCCAAACTTGCAGGGTGGCTCTGAAGGAAATGAAGGGACCAGAATTGCCTTGCTGTTGTTACTACTTCCCTGATGTTGCTTTTCTTCTCTTATTAGGCTCAAATATTACAACTTTGATAATATTTGCATACAACACTTCCATAATTTAAAGCAAACACAATACAGCAAATCTCTATTGACTTTGTCTTTGATATTCTGTAGTCTAAAACCTAAAATGGTGCTCCTCACCGCAATGCACCTCCACAGTCAATGGCCATAGGTATGCCTGCATCACACTTAATCAAGGCAGTTACCCAGGTTTTAGGGCTCCAACTGGTATTTCAGATTGGGGCAGCAGTTTAAGACCAGCTACCTCACAGGTACTGCAGTGCCCTGGGTGCAGCTATAGTTCAGCCACATGTGCTGATCCAGACACATGCCCAGCAGCAGCCATGGCACAGACATAACCTGAGCCACACAGCAAGGTGGAGGTTGTTCTTGGTATCACAGAAAGGATCTTTTTATTTTTGTTTAATTACTTTATCTCCTATGTTAATGATGGGGAATATTTTACACATTTTTAACATAATGGCTGAACTACAATTTAGTTCTGTAGTTTGTGCTATGCACTCTTTGGGTGCATACAACAGAAGCTGCTGTTGCATTTGATCCTGTGTGGGACTTCATGCGTGGTGCCCTGGTCCCTGCTGAGGTCTCTCAGCTGCTATCACAACTCACCTTTTCTGACACATTATGGCAATTCCTTTTTTGTTTTGGCTTGTTATTCTCACATTCAATGAACGATCTCTGTAAAAGCTGTAGTGTGAAATTAAAACCATCTGCCCTGTGCTTACAAACATATTCCTGCTTCAGGGTCTACACTGTAATCTGTCATAACTCAAAGCAGTTAACATTAAAATGATGTCCTGTGAAGGTACGATGGGTGTGGACAGAACCAATTTGTTTATACAATTGTGTTTTGCCACAGAGTAAATTAAGTTACGGGGTATTCATCAAAATTGAATTACCACAGTGCAAGCTAACAGTTTCCCAAAGACATTGTGACATGAGCACAAAGCAGCCGTCAGCCACGAGGAATCGCTGTCGTCTCGCAGGCTGCAGCTGAATTACCAAAACAATTAGACAAAAGCAATCCTCAGAAAGCTGGAAGTTGCCAACCAGTGGAAAACAGTGACAAGTCTAAAACTGTGTTTATTTCTTACTTAGAGAAGCCAGAGGAAAGGACAGAGAGACCTTCCATGTGTGGGATGTCCATGGGAGCAGGCAAAGGTGATATCTCAGGGTAGGGAGGGCTAGTGTCCTGCTGGGACAAGCAGGACTTCTCCTGAAATATTTTACTTCTTGAATGAGATGGAGCAAGACACCTCCTATCTTACGTTACATTTATTTACATGAAATGCAGATGAAAGTGAGAAAATCATTGTGTTTGAATACAGGAAAATTTAGTAACGCAGATGGGGTCAGAGGAAAATTTTAGCCCTCATTTTCACTCAATTTATGCTGCAAAACAGAGAAGACGATCTGGAAAACAAGTAAAAGTGTTTGAATGGGGAGACCACCTTCTAATTTATCTTCATTTTTTTCCTGTATGAAAGTTTGTTTTGCTAATTGTCCTCACTTGAGGTAAGACTGAAGTAAAAAGCCCCAAACTGTTAAAAAGGTATTTTAGTTAACTAAAAAAGGAGTTTAAAGAGTAAAATAATTTTAAGAGCAGTGAAATGCTGCTCTTGGAAAAAACATAAAAGTTGAGGGCTGAATTTCTCTCATCTTTAACTTAAGTTTTTTAAGAAGAAATCTATCATTCTGCTTTTCTTAAAGAAACAGAAAATACAAAGATTTTGCAAAAGGACAGATGTTTCCCTATGCTTTCAAAGCAACAGAGAATTCACCAATGTTTCTCAAAAATCTTTTTCATAAAAATACAAGGTGACAGACATTTTATAATTCAATCTCTGGTAATAATCATATTTCTACCTGCTAAAAGCATCTTGGTCAAACATATTGTAAACCCAGCCCTCATTAGACAACTTGACCTGCTCAGGCTTGGAGAAGAGCAAAGCGGTTAAATCAAACCACTGCTGAGCTGTGCTTCAGAACTTGCGAACAGACCGGAGCTGCCCACTGTAACCCCCCTGAAACACGTTGGATGTCCCCTCTTGACACCAAGCGCTGCGCATCCTTGGGCTGGAGCTGTGGCACAGCACACAGTCTCCCGATGGAGCAGGTCCAGCAGAGAGCCCTGAGTGCCTGCGGGGAGCAGAGTTCTTCAGGGAAAGCCCATAGATCAGGCAGCCTCACAGGATCTCTCTCGGAAGGGAAAATGCTGGGGCCAGGGCAGGCAGGAGCCAGCCTTCCCAGCAGCGTGCCAAGGGATGCCCAGATGCCATGGCTCAACCCAGGCCTTGGGCACCCCTTCCCTCGGCTGCACTGCCACCGCATAGTCCTGCCCTACCTTCCTGAATCACTGCAGGCTACATATCATTTTCATAAGACTCTTCATTACAACAAATCCCCCATCAGTAAAACCTATTAGAAAGCAGCTTTACGAGGGCTTGGCAGGATAGATTTGGTTTTGAAAGGATAATCACGCATCATTTCATCGGCAGACAGGATGTTGGGGCTAGAACTTAAAAAGAAAATCAAACGTGTATCTGCCTCAATCCCAAATTTACGTCGACCAGGCTATGCGGTCTGGGGAGGGAGCACGGGCTGCAGGCACGCACCTTTCGGCAGGAACAAATTCTGCCTCTACGTAGGCTCAGGGATAGCTCAGCCTGAGCTCAGGGCTGCTCTCCGCGGGGCTGACACAGGGGTGGCCCTGCAGAGCTCGCCCCCGGTACAAGGGCTGCCTGCCCTGGGGGAGGTGGGCACTGCCACCTGAGGCCCTTTGCGACCACTGGGGCTCCTGGTTTCTGGCTGAAGGACTGACGTGTGCTGTGGGGCAGGAGCAGCAGAAGAGCTGCCTCTCCTCCAGCACCCTGCCAGGCTGGCCGGGGCAAACACCCGCCAGGTCACTGAACCTGGCAAAGCTCTGCTGGACCAGTGCCTGTGACCCCGAGCCACAAATCCCTTCCCAGTATGGCACTGGCTCCCCTGCTGGGTCAGGGAAAGTGCTGTGAGCTGTTACCTGCTTTGTCAAGGGCTCCCTCAGGGAATTTAGCAGTTGCTTTTGGGTTTTATTTTGAATTTGGATGGGGTGAGCAGGACTGCTTCTTTGCTCGGCTGGAAATGAGCTTACCCTATGCAGTATATATTACTGGATGCCATACTGGTGCGTCAAGAGATGTTGACTGTGCACATTTACATAAATCTAAAAGTAAATAAATATACTCACAAGCCTCCTCAATCAAAATATGCCACAGACAACTAAAAGATCTTGAATCAAATATTAATGTTGGAGATTTCTCCAGCTATTTTATAATGCTTCCAGCTATCTTTATCACACAATGCGTAATGCACTACCTAATTTTATTTCTGAGCTATCACTAGTATCATCTTTTTGATGGCCTCAAACTGGCTTAATAAAACTGGTCCTCCTTTGAGTGCCCAGAAGCAAGTGCTTAAGATGGAGACAGGCTAGCCAGGACCTGCAGGCTGTGGCAGTCATGATCAGGACAGAGCTTGCTGAGCCACAAGAAGGAACCGTTATTCATTAAAGCTCTGCTACTCTGGCACAGTTAAGTCCCCTCTCACATCCATATCCTGAGACAGGTGAGGAGAGTGTGAACACTTTCCCACATATCTAAAATTTGTCCTCAGTTTACAGGTACATATCATATCTGTCTATTCCTTTGCCTCAAACTTTTTTTGTTCTTTTTACTTTCTGCAGTTTTCCCATTACTAAATATGCCAGGTCATTACTTCTTTGCTGCATTGTGTCCTTTTCCCTACATTGCTATAAAGCTCTATGCCTCATGGAAAGGTCTCAGGTTCATGTTTTCTAAATAAAAGGGGATGTGTTTTTATACTTAGCATTGGCAACCACAAAAGAAAATGAATCTATTTAAAAAGAATCCCATGAAATTCCCTTGCAAATATGAGATTTGCAACATGACTATGGGAACAAAACTAAGTCACTGGGCTTTCTAAATTTAATGGGGTTCAAATGTCCAAGGGCACCAGCTTTCAGAGGAAGAAGCAATGTCAGAGCATGCAAGAAAAGGATACTGTTTCTTAAGCAAAGGAAAAAAAATATCTTGAAAGAGGTTTACCCCTTGAAGTGAATCAGGTGAAGTTACTGGTAAAGAGTGAAAGGCAGGCACCTGTGAATGTTGAAAGGGGATTAGTTTCTTCCACAGATCGTGACTTTTAAGTTCAATCACTGCAATATTATTTATGACAGTTATAGGCCTGTATGGCAATATCTCAGGAAGGAGAGTGATTCATCAATTCCAACAATGCTTCTTCCAGAGACAGAGCTGCAATGCAGCATATCACAAGCCACAATATTAGGTAGGAAGCAAAAAATCTTCAAAACAGGGAATGATGCAAAGTCTATTCGATGAACTTAAACATTACTATTGCCTCCAGTGAGCTTTGGAGAAAGGCAGCTATTGAAAGCAGTTTTATGTGCCAGAAATCCCTTTTGCTGAAGATGGCATACTCTGGTGGATTACTAAGACAGAAGCAACAAATACTTATGCCCTGGAGTATTTCAGTGCTTTCTCTGCAGTTTCTCATGCAGCTCAGCCCCTGAGGTCAGCAGAGGCACATTTCCTTACTACCCTGTGGCCATCAGGCAGGCTGAACATAAATCTTCCTCAAAACTAACCAACCTCACTTCATATCAAATATTTACAGCTATGCCAGCTGCTTCAATGATAGTACACAAATATCAACCTAGATTGCTGCCTCTCTCATGCAATAGCTGGGCAATATTGCTTCCTTCAACAAACATCTGAACTCTTCCTTCTCTGCTTGCCTATGCCTTTCCCACCTGTGCCACGATAGCAGTGGGGCTCCTTGCACACTCCTCGTGAATGCAAGTGGTATTTGTCATAAAGCTTTAGCCTGGGATGAGTCTGAGAGTCATTCAGTACATTACCCACACATCAATTGGGATTTCTAAAATGCAAGATAC